>OX030950.1:160877099-162077099 GCA_943735915.1 Pherbina coryleti | reverse complement strand
AATTCTATATGAGTTGAACTCGTTTGTAAGGAATGATTTTTTTTTGTGAATTTATGTATGTATGTCAAACTTGATTGAATGCAAAATTCACTTTCTTTTGTGAATGAGGTTCTGTTAATAAATTGTCTCTTCAGTTTGTCATTTGGGCTTCAAATTGTTTACACCGTGCAAAAAAGTTTAGTAAATCACAACAAAAATAGTGTTGATACCTCTTTTAGCACTGGCGTTACAAATTTTTTATTCTTTTACGAGCTTTAAAATTCCTCAAAATCAGTTTAAGGCCTTCCAAGGACTTGTAGGAATATTTTTTTTTTATTTTGGAGAAAAATAACTGGTCTCTTTCAGACAAAAACATCGATATGTCATTCAATATGATTAGACTTTTAATACGGATGATATGATGAAAATTAAAAAAGGGAGCCCTACGTTCGGCAAACAATTTTTAAATTTTTTTTAAAAATAGTTCTGCTGGAAATATCGATATACTTCTTGAGCAAAAGATTAATGATATTTTAAGAGCTTTATTTTTTTGATATTAGGGTGGCACATTAAGATGGTAGGAACTGAGATCTGGAGGGTAAGTACTAGAACGGTACACCTGAGGTCAATGACTTCTATAGAGGTCATATCGATCTCCTTGAGACAAAAACATTGATATACCAAACTTAAAAATCCGACTCTAAACACCAGAGATATGAAGAAATACACTTGTGCTCACACAATTAAGTCACTCATACAACGCCGTATGAAAATGAGTTATAATCTTGTTTAATAAATAAATCAAAATAAAAGTTTTCAAAAAATTAAAATAAATTCATTTAAATTCAATGTCTTCTTAGTAAATACTGTTAAATTATAATATTTAAACAAAAAGTTACGATTTCCTTCACATTGATGAAATTTTTCTGCTCATATAATTAAGCCACCTGCAAGAAAACGTGTTAGTTCCAAGAATTTGGGGTTCAGCCCCAAAAACTTACCTAATTTCGGTTAGTACTTTGTTGGGAAACCCTTTTGTAAAATAACTTCCCTACAACGATTGCTCATTGTACGCACCAATGTCCTGCATTGATCCGGAGTAATTTTGCTCCATTCATCCTCGATAATTTTCCACAATGATTCCTTATTTGCCGGTTTTTTCGCCGAAACGGCCCTCTTAATAATGCCCCATAGATTTTCTATGGGGTTTAAGTCCGGGCTTTGTGCAGGCCACTCCAAACATTTGATACGGTTGACTGTAAGCCAGTCCTTTACGACCCTGGAGCAGTGTTTGGGATCGTTATCCTTGTCTTGGGAAAAATCCAAGACAGCGGTAAATCATCGGCATAGTCTCCATTTAAGTTCACTTCTAGAAAGTCTTTGTAAATATTGCCGGTCATTTTACCCTCAATTTTTACAATTGGCCCTGCTCCGGACGCAGTGAAGCACCCCCATACCGTTACTGAAGAACCGCCATGTTTTACTGCAGTGGCGTCGCGACACTCTTGGTCGTGCCACTGGTTTCGGCGAGGGTGGTGATAGCCTATCATCTCTTCGGCAGCCGTACGCATAGAGTAGGAAATGTGGTTCCACTGCGCGCGTATATCGTCGATCGGAGGAGTGCTTTCTTGAAGCAGGAGTGAGAGTCGAGTAGCGAAGTCTTCGGCTGTTTGTTTTGATTGCAGCTTTTCGACGTCTAGCTTTCTCTGTGCTGGATTGCGCGCATTCTTGGTTGCGCACAGGCGTGTACGGATCTTAGCTGCGACAAGATAATGATCCGAGTCTATATTGGCACCACGGATCGTGCGTACATCTAAAACACTGGAAGAGTGCCTTCCGTCAATCAAAACGTGATCAATTTGGTTGCGCGTCTTTTGATCAGGAGACAGCCAAGTTGCTTTATGAATATTGAGATGCTTGAATCTAGTGCTACTAACAACCATGTTTCGCGCTGCGGCAAAGTCAATCAGCCTCATTCCGTTATCGGAGGTATTGTCGTGGAGGCTGAACTTTCCGACTGTTGGACCAAAGATATTTTCTTTTCCCACCTTGGCGTTGAAGTCACCAAGCACGATTTTTATGTCGTGGCGGGGGCTGCGCTCATAGGCCTCTTCAAGGCGCTCGTAGAAGCTGTCTTTGGTCTCATCGTCCTTATCTTCTGTCGGAGCGTGCGCACAAATCAGGCTTATGTTGAAAAATCATGCCTTGACACGGATTATGGCAAGTCGTTCGTTCACAGGTGTGAATCGCAGAACATGATGTCGTAGTCGCTTGCCAACCACGAATCCGCATCCAAATTCGTGCTTCTCCGCATGGCCGCTGTAGTAGATATCACAGGATGCTTGCCGTGAGCAACCCTGTCCCTTCCATCGCATTTCTTGGATTGCAGTGATATCAGCTTTGTATCTTTCTAAGATATCTATCAGTTGGATAGAGGCACCATACCAATTAAGGGTTCGGACGTTCCAGGTGCATATCCGTAAATCATTGTCAGTTTTTCGTTTGCGGTAGTCGTCATCAGAATTGGGGATTATTTTTATCTTATTTCTTATGCGTTTCATTGAAATTTTGTTTTTACGTGGTGGGCTTCAAACCCAACGCACAACCCTTTAAAGGCAGGGGGAGCCCGCCGCTCACATTAGCCGTCAAGCCAGTTTGCCGTTTCTAGAGGACACCACACAGAGATTTGAGTCGACTTGAGACGAGTTCGACATGGATAATGCTGGCCTCACCAGGTTGAGGCACATATAACGGAACTTTTTTGTTACAGTGGTGCAAATGCAAAACTGTTTGGATGGTTTTTTTTTTCTTAAATCTTATTCTTTTAATCTATGGCTTAATTATGTGAGCACAAGTGTATGTCAATGCGCGACCCCTACGTTCGGTCAAAAGAAAAAAATTTATTTTTCGTAATTGTCATATTCATATAAAAAAATGCGTCATATTCGCTGGTATACGGCGCACTTTTTTTTTGCATAGGAGGTGGTACGGTCTTATGTATACTTTTTTAAGTAACAAAAATAAATAAACTTTCAAAATTTCATTCAAAAACAGTTACTTGCATTTTATACATACAATTTGAACTGAGACATTCATAGTTGTCGTGCATACGTGTCTGCTTCAGCACAGACATTATTTTATTTCTTTATACAAAGCGTTCATATTTTTTTATTAGATATTTTTATGAATTGAAAATAAAGTCACGTTTGCATGAGTTTGACGAACTAAGATAATTTTGGGCTTTAACTCAAGGTGGCATCATTTTTGCGTTGCGTGCTTAGCGGAACACCTGAGGACAAATGAAACCAAAATAAAACCTTCCCTTAACTTAAAAGCTAAACTAATGCTATTTATAAAATGTCACATCAATTAATAAATAAAATTGTTCTTTATTTCCTTTTAAGGTCGTTTCGGCCGCGTTATCATCATTGCCAAGGATGGTGATAAGAATCTTTTGCGACGTGAGATTTTTCAGGAACTGCGACGTCTCGATGATCTCATACAAAATGCGACGGTCACCTATGAGGGTGAAACTTTTACGTACAAGGATGCTTGTGCGCGCTGGGAGAACGAGTGCTTCACGAATGACATTCTCAATTTGGACTATATAATGGATGATGTGAGTTTGTTATTTATTATAAATATTTAATTTAAATTAAAAAAAATTGTTATTCCATTCACAACAACAGATCGAATCGGGCGAATTAAATTTGACATTTCCGATTATGTTCAACCCTGTTACTTGGGATGCGCACGCATTTCCGGTATTTTTTGGTGGCACGGAATTATCGGATGACAATATTATAATCAGCGTGCCGGCTTTACAGATGGTTTACTTTGTGACCGCAGACACCAAGCGTCAAGATGCAAAGTGAGTTAATTAAAAGGGGGTCAAAAATTTAATTAATCATGAATCTAATCAATTTTTTTTCTTCAAAACAGAGGCGCCGAATGGGAGGAAACCTTTCTGAGTGTTGTTGGCGGTGCTGAAAGTACTGGCTTGTTTAAACATATCTCTGTGGCCTATTTTGCCTCGCGCACTTTGGATCATGAGCTGGAAAAGAATACCCAGACTGTGGTGCCGTATTTTAGTTCAACATTCATACTTATGGCTTTTTTTAGGTAGGCAACAGTATTTGTTAATGAAAGATTTTATGTTTTGTATATATGTAGTTGGATTGGAATTTAAATTTTTACGTTTTATTCTTCCTTTCTAAGTGTTGTTACTTGTATGATGGGCGATGCAGTGCGGTCGAAGCCCTTTTTGGGCCTTATGGGCAACATTTCCGCGGTCATGGCTACGTGTGCTGCTTTCGGCTTGGCAATGTACTTGGGCATAGAGTTCATTGGCATTAATTTGGCAGCACCATTTTTAATGATTGGTAAGTAAACATTTCTTGAATTGGCGAAGTGAGAATGAATTTTCGAGAATGTTCAAAGATAACTTTAAAAGTTAAAGTTAATTAAAAACTTTTATATATAAAAAAAATGGAATATATTTTTATAAGAAAATGTAAATTTTTTAAAATCTATAGGTCAATAGATTAAACCTCATCGTGTCAAGATGGGCCTGTATAAAGAATGAGTAGTTCCTCTTGACTATCGATATCACAGTGGGATAAACATTTTTTTTTCCAGCTAAATACTACTTAAATAATAATTTGTCTAAATGAAGACTGTACAATAAAAAACGATATGTGTTAATAAATAACTTAAAATACAGGCAGCTTTCCTGATGTTTCTTATAGGGTCTATCAAGTCCACCTTGACCGGATATGTTATCAAAATATTTTGAAACGATGAGGGTTAAGGCAAGTCGGTAGGCATGGAGTTAACAACTCCTCCCCCCAATTCCGCTTGTTCTCACGAGCAGCCTATCCAAAGCCATGATAAAGGAGGATGGTCGCAGGTAACAGTTTCGCCCTATCCTGTGTAAATGTAGAGGGACTACCCAGATCCTGGAGTTGGTCGCCCAATTTGGGGAGTAGTTGGACTTGATCAACGGTAGCGTATGCCTACAAAGGAATAGCAATGATTCTTAAAATTTGCTAGCACGGGGATAGTCGTTACGCTTGACAGACTTACTGTCACTGGCATTAGTCTTATGGATGTCTTGCAAAAGACAAAGTTAAAACGGTGCATAATGGAGAAATGTCATTGGTGCATTGGAGAACAAGAGGTGTCAAATTTGGGTACTCCGAGGTGAAAAGTATATCTTAGTAGCCTTGGAGTACCAGTTTGCAAAGAGAGAGAACAAGAGGTGTAAAATTTGGGTATTCCGAGGTGAAAAGTATATCTTAGTAGAAATTTGCGAAGGTGCAAAGTAGTGGTGACCATGTGTCACACACAGTCAGAAGCGGTGTGGTGTATTCTGTAGCACGTCCAATAGTGGTGGCTTTGCTATCACAGTCATAAACGACGGTGCAGATGTGTCGGTGTGTGTTTGTGCGTGTCCAGGTAAATCTCTTTTGCCAGGGGAGACTATCGCAGAGCTGGCCTTATGGGAGTATCGTGCTGGCTATGGTAGTTCAATGTCGCGAACAGGTCTGTGTGATCGGTGTGGAGTTGCGTTTAATAAACTGGCTGTCAATGCTCATAAATTGTCAGTGATGTTAGATGGGTCTCGATTTCCACGAATAAATGTGGATGGTGACCAAATTAATGATCCATACTTAGTACTGTTGCGTTCCAACATTGGTTGCTATCCTTACATTATATTTATTAATTTATATTTACTAGAGTGGAATGAATTTTTAACCTCATGGGCTTCATATATTTTTGAAAACTACGCGTAAAAAATATATTTCTTCATCTTTAGTTTTTTTCTACGACACAACTCTTGACTGCACCCGAGGCTTTATGTATTTTATTGCCATACTTTTTTTTTTCTGAAGTCCAAAAAAATTAGGAGCTTGTTTTTTTGATGCAAACCTCTTCATTGATTCATAACGAACAACTTGTCAAGAGTTCCCTATGGTACTCAAAGGTTCAAAGATCACCGAAATCAGTCATTCGCTCATATCTGAGTAGATTATCATTCGGCATATTTCCTATAAACGCGGATGCCTATATTCTAAAGATACCAAAGTTGCTATTTATATATCTGCCCTTAGCAACAGTAAGTTGAAACTCTTACCATCTGACATTTCCATTGGAAACTTGTCATTGCTGAACTTACCCTTCATAAGAACATTTTGTAATTTGAGTGCGATTTCTGTTGTTTAGAGTAACTTGAAAAATTCTTCTCACCTTAAAAAAAATTGAATTAACTAGTGAACATTTTCGTGCGGTTATTTTTATAACTATGGACTGCCAAGACTTATGGACTGACAAGACTAAAATGCATTGATGAATTTAATTCTTTATACGACGGTACTATACGATCATCCTACAGCACTGTAATAACTGGTGAAAGAAATTCAATCGTGGCCGACGTTTGCTCCAAGACAAATTCCGTGAAGGTCGTTCAAAATCGTATGCTGTGCCAGATAACATCGATGCTGTGTGTGAACTGATAAAGCAAGATCATCATGTGACATGCCGTGAGATTGAGGCATCTTTGTGTGCTAGTATGACAAGCATAAAGAAGATATTGCATGATCATTTAGCCTTAATAATCTGGACTTCCACATAATCTAACAAACGATCAAAAAAAGGTTCGTGTTGATCGAAAAAAACGGTCAAGGTGAATCGAAGGCTGTGTATAACACAGATGACGAGTAATGGCTTTATGCATATGAGCCTAAAAAAAAACAAGCAATCGAATGTATGGGTCTTGCAAAAAGAACTAAATCCAACAAAAGTTGTTCACGGAAGAAACACATCGAAGCAAATGGTTGGCTGTTTCTTCGCCATTACAGGTCATGCGGCGGTAGTGGCGTGAGAGCAACGGTGGATGGTCAATTTTGAATGGTACATGATCATTTGTTTCCCAAAAATCATCACGGAAATTCAGAAAAAGACGAAGAAGAGACAAATTATTCTTCATGAGCTTTCACCATCTACTCAAACAAAGACCTTTTTTGTCAGCCAAAAAATCAAATTGATGGGTCCTCCGCCGTATAGCCCCGATTTGGAACCCAATGACTTTTTTCCCCCAAAAATGAAAAAAAAAACACATGATTAACGATTTTCGACACCAGAAGAAGCGGTTTGCATTAAAAATTTTTCTTTTGGAGTTACCCCAATCGAAGAGGAAATAATGCTTCCAAAATTGGCTCAAACGCTTACAAAAGTGTATTGATCTTCATGAAGAATATTTTGAAAAACAATACAATCGATTTCAATCATAATTATTTGCTTTTTTTTTTTCATTATTAGCCCAGAAATATAAATTGCAACCCTCGTATTCTACTTTACAAGGTACTTGACTACAAGCCTTGTAGGTGTGGTTAGGTTGGGTAAGAGTGACGAGAAACATAAGGTTACTGACTCGGGAGCCCTATTGATACATTGTGATTCCTTATGCTTGTGGGTCTAAATGGAAATTTAAATGGAAGATATAAATAAGTAAATTAGTTGAGGCCAGGTTTATTGAACCAACCGGCGCTCCGCATAAGCCTACATAAATCCATCTATGAACATTTACGAGCTTCTGTAGTTCTCATTAAAGTCTGAATTTCTTCAACATCCTACATATTCTGTAGAAATCTGCATGAATTCTAGAAGCCATTGTGCCGATAGTGTCCTTTGAGTACTGTTTCAGAAGAATAATTCTTTTATTACTATTAATCAACGAATTCTTTGATTACTATTTATCCAACCTTGTGTATTGAATCATATTGTAATACTGAATTTTTCTTTTTTTTTGCTACTTTATTGCTACTTAATAAATAAGGAGTGAACAACTCGGCATTCTAGTTGTTGAAACGTAAACGCACTAACACGTCTCTTTATTTTTTTGTGAATTTTTAAGGCGTATAAATTCATACGCAGAAAGTACCCTTAAAAGTATGTGCGTTTATTTGTACTTAGGGATTTGTAGTAGGGATATAGTCCTTTTTTGTGCTGAGTTTGGGCCAAAGATTGCGGTAGATAATCCCAGTCGTCTTTTAAATTCACATTCAGGAATTATGGTGAACATTTTAAATTATAAAGGGATGATTGGCATAAAATAAGATGAGTTACCTCAGCCTTGGACCACACAACGCTTTCTGTTTCCAATGTTTTTTGAGTTATTTCATTCGCAAAGTTTGCCAGAAAATGTCAACAACCGATTAATGCAAAAATTGGAAAGAAAAAAAAAACTGTTGAGGTTTTGCATCAAAAACCTTACAACTTGGCACGTTCAAAATTGCCCATCCACTAAAACGTTCCACGAATAAACTTTAAACCTACCTAAACATTTCGTGTTGAAAAAAATTATGTCAGCTCAAGGTACGACAAGGTGCTCGATGTTGACAACATTTTTGAAATTTATGACAAACTGTCACGATTGACATGCAGGCAGGCAGGCAGGGGGAAATCAACACCGTGTCATCGCGTGCAACGATTTATAGGCCATTCAGAGTTATTGTTTTGACGTGTAAATGTGTTTGACAATTTAAAGTTTAACAACAAAATGCTTCTACATAGTATGCATGTACCGGCCATTTCTAACAAACATGCACACAAAAATTGTTTTCACTTTCTTAAATCATTCTTCTGTTCAATTTTGTTTTTCTTTTTTGCAGGCATTGGCATTGATGACACATTCGTTATGTTGGCCGCTTGGCGTCGAACACCCTCGAAAATGGACGTGCCTGAACGCATGGGTGTTATGATGTCTGAAGCCGCAGTATCGATAACAATCACCTCGTTAACGGACATGATTTCCTTCTGGATCGGCATTATTAGCCCCTTTCGTTCGGTGCAAATTTTCTGCACATATTCCGGCTTTGCAGTTTGCTTCACTTTCTTGTGGCATGTGACATTTTTTGCCGCCTGCATGGCCATATCCGGCTATAGGGAACACCGGAACATGCACGCCATCTTTGGCTGCAGAGTGCAGGCATTGTCAGTGGCTATAAAAGGTAAGTTTTTTTTTTTTGACTATTTAAAAAACATGTTTCAAAGTCATTTCCAGCATGTAAAAAGCCAGTTGGCAGCCTTGGCAACTTTCACAAATCCGCTTATTTCGTGCGCATGCTTAACAATGTTTGTTTTTTTTTTTTTTTGGTTCAATTGTTGCTGCTGCTATTGCTGTTGATCTTCAGCTACATCTGATATAAGCCAACTATTGTTGATATTTGCTGCTGCTGCTGCTACCAATTCAGTTTTTCTATTAAAATTGCGCTTTGTCTTTGGCAAGTTGGCAATTGATCTTGGCTTAAATGATTGTCGTGTGCTGCTACCTCATAAGCCGAGAGTATGTTCGAAAACTGGCTTAAGTTGTCTGCTCAAACGGCAACGTTCCATATCAATTGTTGTTGGTAGCACACTCGTTTTATTATCTTTGTTATAATGGCTTTGCCATGACTTCCTTTAAAATTACTACAATAATTTAATAATAGCAATTGTTTAGTATCCATTCCCCCTCCCAAATGTGGCTGGGTTGTTGCAGCCATTCCGAGGTTTGATGACAAAACAAAAAATAAACCTCAATTAATTGTAGTCCAAACGATCATTGGAAGCAGTCATGTGTATAAATACTGTGCATTTATGTAAGAAGCATCGATAAGATGCATTGAGAAATCTTAAAAAAAAAAAAATAATACTTAAGTCGAAGCAAAAGATGATCTTTTGACATAATTGATTTGATAAAGTGACTTATTTATACAATTTCTAAAATATTTCTAATGGGTTCCGTATTTGAAGAATATTCTTTTTAGATTTTTTGTTTTTTTTTAACTATGAGGTAGACTTCCGTATATTTTTTAAGGTCTTTATAGGTAATTGTTAAGTTTTCAATATGCCACCCAATGCCACACAGTCAATTATTGTTGTTTGGCCACTGAATTAAAGGAATTCCTACACGCAAAGAAAAAAAACGTTTATCGCCAGTTTGCCGCAAACGAACTTTGTTTGTCGTACTTGAAATCGTTTATTGCAAACGTTTCAACAGTTGTCATAAACGTTGAACGAAAAATAAACAAAATTTTCAGTTGTGAGAAACGAGTCATTTTTTTGCAGGAAATGAATTTCGTTTGTCATAAACGCGAGTGATTTTTAAATTGCAGCAATTGAAAACTTCGTTTTTCCCAACTGAAAATTTTGTTTATTTTTCCCTTCGTTGTATAAACATAACGCTTATAGTTTAGAGTTACTTTTTGGACAAATTGTTACTATATAAGGAAATTGGTAGTTTGCTTAATACGCGGACGAAGATAGCAACAGAGGTGGAATCCATAAGAAGACGGACGGACATAATGAGAAATATTATTAATATAATAAATAATAATGACCGAAATAGCTTGCGGTTTATATATATGAGATATATTTTTAAGTTGTGACAACTGAATATTCGTTTGCGGCAAATACAGCTCGCAAACGAAGTATAGTTGGTGAATTTTTCAGTTGTGGTAAACGAAAAATTTCTTTGCGTGTACAGACTGAAGATTTTGATCCGAAGGGCAACAACTAGCAATGTTTTCAAGAATTTTCTAAAATCCTCACAAGGTCGTTAAAATTTCTGTTTAAATCCTAAACTTTTAAAACTAGTTTTGTGTTTATTCTATTTTTTTATATCTTAATGTTGTTTTTAAAAAGCTTATCGAAGCTTACTTTCAGTAGATTCGAACATTTTGAACTAAAGTTTAAAAAAGTAAACTCAAAAGGCTTACAAATGTAAGCATTGTTAGTTGATAGGTTAATTAAATCGTCAAAAACTTAGGGTTGGATATGTTGAAAGCAAGTTTCCAAATATACGTATTTTGATATGTGTACTCGAAAAGTTGGTAAGTTAGAGTAAAAGCTAACTAGATATTTTGGGGATTTAATTCCATAGTAGTGTTAGCCACTTGCGACGCCTACTTTAAATTTACATATTTATGGTACTTTATATTACAATGGGGTATTTTATGCCAAAAGTGACGATTAATTGACAGGGGCCACTTATCGAGACAAAAATTGTACTTTGGGGGTTTTTGGGGTCGCTGATCACGAATCTGAAGTAAAAAATCTGAAATTTAAAATGGCGGCTTCAAAATGGCGGCCATGAACAAGCTAACTTCTACAAGAAACGTTTAATGGAAGTAAAATGTTGTATACATGGGCTTGTGGGGTCGCTAATTACGAATCTGAAGTCAAAAATTTGAAATTCAAAATGGCGGCTTCGAAATGGCGGCCATGAACAAGCTAACTTCTACAAAAAACGTTTAAAGTAGGTAAAATGTTGTATACAGGGTTTTGTGGGGTCGTTGATTAAGAATATGAAGTCAAAAAATTTGAAATTCAAAATGGCGGCTTCAAAATGGCGGCCATGAACAAGCTATGTTTTGAAAAAAACGTTTAATGGAGGTAAAAATTTGTATCCTGGGGTTTGTGGGGTCGCTGATAATGAATCCGAAGTTAAAAATTTAAAATTCTAAATGACGTCTTCAAAATGTAATCATTAGCTATGTATCTTTTACCGAATTACATAGTATTTATATAGAACATAATTTTCGTTATTAATACAAATTGCACAAAACAAGCTTTGAATGACATTTTTTACAAAAACAAAAGATTGCAATAACAATAGTTAATAAACATAAACAATGATTTTGATTTCACATGTACCCTACAAACTGCAGGGCAAACAATTTATGTCCTACTAATATCAAAATCAGAAATTTTGGAAAATCTACCTTAATTGTGGAAAGGTGCACTGCATATGCCGCTTTCCATAATTTAGGGTAAAAAATAGCGGATAACAAAAAACAAAGTGAAGAAGAGTACTGGTAAACAACAAAAAAAAAAAACAAAAAAAAAAAAAAAAAAAAAACAGCAAAATCTGTTTAGTATTTACATTTATTTTGTACTTTATTTCGTTTGTTTTAATTTTTCGAAATAAAATCGTAAATTCTTGACATGCAAGTTAAAGTAAAAAAATCGAAATACCGCGAAAGTGCGCAGCATTGACGCAACTTTTTTTATAGAATATAGCTAGAATGTTCATAGCTTACGATAATCAAAACAGTTTTCCTTAATTCCACTCAACACACAACTATATCTCTATTAACATATTGAAAAATCCAACTTTTTAAGGTTAAATTAAAATAAATAAATTAATATATATATAAACACTATTTCATAAAAAAAATTTAATTTTGTATTGCTTAAATACCTGAACAGGAAGGTTCCATCGTAATTTTTTGTAATTTTTAAAAAATAATACACAAAAAATACTTTAAAAATTTCGAATAAACACGTTTGTGACTGTGCACACTCAAAGAGAAAAAAAATGATGACTTTCAAACTGCATTGCGGGTAAACAGTAGAATATTTTTCAACTATTCTTTCACCTAGTGATGCAGAATTTTATCATCTTTCATCGGGTACCTAACATCACTATGTACCTTGAACCTTTTTTTTTCAATTAATCGTCAGTTTTGGCATAAAATACCCCATTGTGTGTCGGCGCGTATGGTAGCGAGGGTTATTGCAAAATTTTTAAAAATTCAAAGTTTGGAGCCAGTGTGGGTAACGACACCTGTCCTTTTCCTCCAGATGCTTATGTGGATGGGAAAAAACTCCCATTTATCATCGTTGCAGACGACGCCTTCCCGCTAAGCAAGCGTGTGATGAAACGATACAATTGCAAATCAATTTTGCCTGAACAGAAGATTTTTGATTACAGATTAAGTCGTGCAAGACGATGTATTGAGAATGCTTTTGGCATCTTAAGTGAGAAATGGATTTTTTTAAAAAATACATTATTTTGTAGTCCTGATCGAGCCAAAAAAATTGTATCAGCGTGTTTTTTTGCTGCACAATTTCTTGTTCAATAAAAATCTCCGAAATTATTGTCCAACAACATTCTCAGGATATGAAGATAGCAATAAAAATTGGGTGAACGGAGAATGGGAAGCTAACGAGCATCAAGAAAGTCCAATGATGCAAACTGACTTGTCAACCTATTATGTCAGATATTCAGATTACGGCAAATATATTCAGAAGACGCTAACAGAATATGTAAATTCTGCAACTGGGCCTGTTCCTAAATGGAGACTCAGGTACCCTTCTTTCACGACTGCTAAGGATGTTTTCCTGCTTCTGTAAAAGGCTGTCGAACCTTCGCCACATTTCCGTCTTATTTGACGTACTTGGTCGGCTGTCTTCAGAACTTGGATATGGTCTCCTAAACAAACAAAAAAAAAATCAAAATTTATTACATATATGCGAGGTATGACAGTCTAGGGTTATAGAGAAGCAACTCATATAAAACTATACTTACATAATTGTATGCCGACCAGCGATTACTTCCTGGCGATACCGGCGATTCTTCGCTTTCTGAAACTGGAGTCGTAAAAGTCCTGTAAAATAATGACGTTATTTCACACATTCACACTTGCATTAATTCTACTTACTTTCTTATTTTAGAGGTGTTAGGTAAAAACGACAGGTCTTCCCCAAACTCCCAGTCGACGCTGTCATCGAAAGATGGTTCTTCCAGAGACCTGCCACCTGCGCTACCACTTTTGTTTTTTCTAGCTACTTTGGCATGGTAGCGGTAGCTTTCTCTTAGTGCTGTTTATGCCGACTTGCATTCCCTTTCTGTATTAAAACATAATTAGTTTAAGCGGTCTTCAATGAGGTTTATTTACCTGATTTGTTCAAAATACCAGCTATAGCTCGCCAAGCCTGGTTAACCGCATTTTTGTTGTTGTGGTAGGTGATGTCACAGATGACTGGCCATTCCTTACCTCCCTTGCTAGCCGGTGCTTTTCTTCCTCTGCAAAGTGGGCAGTCCGCTTCTTTCGGGCAGCTTCGACCGCTTCTCGGAAGACATCTGCCCGCCCAACCTGTGCTGCCTGTTCTTCACCTCCCGACGAAATGTTAATTTTTATGTCTACAATATTGTTTAATTAATTTTAAATCAGTTAATCAATCAAAATAAACAAGTTACTTACCTTTAAACGTCGTTTGCCAAAAATTTAAAAATTTAAAAGTTTTCTACTTGGGCGTAGAAAAACGCTCGTCACGCATTGTTTTCTCTATGTGAGGGAAGAAGAAGAAGTCGTTGGGTGCTAAAGTGGGACTGTAAGGAGGATGACCCATCAATTTCACGTTTTGAGTGATCAAACACTCTTGTTTGAGCTGATGTGAGGGAACAAACCGTTCTTAGACGACCTTCACGAAATTTTTTTGGAGAGTTCAAACCATCATGTTCAAACCAATTGAACCACCGTTTTTCAGTCGATGGGTGTGGTGCTTCATCAGCAAAGTTGAAATAAGTCGATTCGTGTTCGAAATTCGTAAATCGAAAACCGTAAGAAGTCATCACCCAAAAATGTTCACGTGTTAATGTAATTTTGTTGCTGAACTATAATTTTAAAACCACTCTAAACAACACATTAAGCGCTCATACACCAAAACCTTGTGAGTACGTTTATGCTATAAAAGGTCAAATTTTCGAATGAAACTGTCAAAATTCATCTCTCAACGCTAAGTATTGCCTTGGCGCAAGTCTTAAAAGGTAGCCCTCGTACCTAAAGATTTTAATTGGCAAGACGTCTTCTTATGAGTAGTTCTTGATAACCAACTAGATTAAGTTCAAAATTTTGTACACTGTCTAGTGCAGATTATTTGAATTGAGCTAGATACCAAACCAACTACATGACTTGCCAAGTCCCGTTATTGAAATTGATTTGTATACCTATATGACACTTTATAATTCCTAAAATATTTTACAAAAACTTTTCATTTTCTTTAATGCTTACAGAGAAACGTAATTTCTTCTACAAAGCGGTCATGGCCGGTGGCATAAACCGCGATGATCCCGACAATCCCATCGACAACAAGGATCACATGTTCATGTCATTCTTCAAATACAACTTGGCTGCGATTATCAACAATAAATGGTGTAAATTTATGATCATTCTTATTTTTGCCGCCTATCTGGGTGGCGCATGCTTTGGCATCACACAGATCAAGGAGGGGCTAGAGCGTCGCAAGCTGTCACGCTCCGACTCATATTCGGTGGTGTTTTTTGATCGTGAAGATGAATACTACAGGGAATTTCCGTACCGCATGCAGGTAAATGTTGCTGAAATTTATTTTGGAAGTGTGTGTAAAACAAAAAAATCATTATCTTCCCATTAGGTCATAATAAGCGGTGATCTCAACTACTCCGATCCCATTGTGCAAGATCAAATCGAAAATTTAACACAAGCCTTGGAGCATACATCATATGTTACATCTTCGCTATACACTGAGTCATGGATACGTTCATTTCTGTCGTTTGTGGATCGCAACAATGATTATCTGAATGTTAGCATAGATGATGAACGTTCATTTATTGCAGCTGTACAAGAACACTGGCTATTTCCGGGCAATCCTTTCTCGCTGGATGTCAAGTTCAATGAAGATCACTCGAAAATATTGGCATCTAGGTTTTTAATACAGGCTGTTAATATAACAGATACAAACCACGAGAAGGAAATGGTGCGCGATCTAAGACGCATTTGTCGCGATTCACCGCTAAATGCCTCAATTTTTCATCCCTACTTTGTGTTCTTCGATCAGTTTGAGCTGGTGCGCCCCACTTCACTGCAGGCCATGATCATTGGCGCTGTGATCATGATGATCATATCGTTCATTTTTATACCCAACATACTGTGTTCGCTGTGGGTGGCGTTGTCGGTGATTTCCATTGAGCTGGGCGTGGCTGGCTATATGGCTTTGTGGGATGTGAACTTAGACTCAATATCCATGATCAATTTGATCATGTGCATCGGTTTCTCGGTTGACTTTACGGCGCACATTTGCTACACCTACATGTCTTCAAAGAAGAAATGTCCTTCGGCACGCGTGCGTGAGTCACTACATTCTTTAGGTCTTCCAATAGTACAGGGTTCCAGCTCGACGATTTTGGGCATCATAGCACTGCTATTGGCACAAAGCTATATCTTCTTGGTATTCTTCAAGATGGTTTTCTTGGTCATTCTATTTGGAGCCATGCATGGACTGTTTCTGTTGCCCGTTTTACTATCACTTTTCGGCCCTGGTTCCATGCAAACGTGGAAGGGCACTGACACTGGCAGCGACGAGGATATTATCGATGGCGCCGATCTAAAGTTGTCACCGTTGGAAAAGCCCTTTGCCAACTCCTATTACATGCAATATCCACCCTTGGGCATGAATGGACCTTACGTGGGTGGCACCAAAGGTTTTCTAGGCGCTCCTTACAAAGCTTACGGTGAAGAAAAAGACCTAGGTTTGGGAACTTCTGGAGAAGACTCTAGCGAAAGCAGTTCAAGTCGTTCACAGCGTCGCCAAGCTCTTGAGGACGAGAACACGCGTCGTCGCTATGAGGAGGGATGGCGTCGTTCCTCTTATCAGAACCTTTTCACCAACACACAGTCACAATTTCAGCCGCTACCCGATCTCTATGGCCAGGAAGTCACAGCGCAGGAGTGGTGCGCCCGACTAGACATACATCAGCGCCGAGCCTATGACAACTATGGTGCCGACATCGTGGACATGCAACGCATACGTTCATCACAGGATCAGGCGCCAAAATCACTCGATAACCCCAGGACTACTGAAATTCAATATACGCCACCCTCATCGCTGGACGAGCATCTGCGACGTACATACCGCACCGCTATTACGGGGACAGGCAGTGGTGACGACAGCAACTTCAAGCAACAAGCACCTAAGCAAGCCGCTAGTGCGCTAGCTGTTAGCTCAGCGAAGCGTTACCATCGTCGCCGTTCCTCGGAGGACTCCACACGTCATTTTCAACGTTGGCCGGCGTCTAATGTAGAGGAACGTCGTGCCAGGCGTTACTCGCCGGTGGGCAGGGCAGCCACCAGCACTGAGATGCGGGACGATGTAATCGTTCACACACAAGCCGCCAATCGTCCAAAACCGCCAGCGCGTTCCTCATCGCATCACAACCTGTTCTACCCTGCCACCTCAACCACACTCAAAAACGAACGACCCAGCTATCAATATGGTGCCTATTATCACTGATCCTGCGCCCACGCAAGATGCTCTAGTGTGTGAGTGTGTGCGTGTGATGAGAGAGTGAGAGATAGAATGGTTGGGTGAATGTGTGTGAATATATCTTAAGCGGCGTAAAGAATTTAGCCAAGACACAAACCGATTTTTAATGTTTTAAGTTTTTTCTAACTAAACTGATGCAATTTTAGGACATAAGACAGTAATATACTAGATTTCATAAAAATGAAAATATTTTAAAAATGTAAGGCCCTTGATAGAAGTCGAAAGAAGGGTTTTGGCGTTTATCTTGTAGAACGAAATCTCGTTAACTTAACTTTTTTAAGCAAAATATTTGCCTGTACGGAGAAAATACTAAACTTAGTTTAAATATGACATCAGATGTGGAATAGTTTGGAATTGGAACATTTAAATTAACAACAACTTTAGTTTAAAACTAACTTCAACTTTAAATTTAACACATTAATAGCATGTTCAAACCGACTTCATCTAACGTGTTATTCGAAAAAAGCTTTTTTTTTAACATCATCGTTCATACTGCCTTAACTAGTTTCAAAATGTCAGTTTATTTGTTTATATTTTGAGAGAAATAAAAAATTGTTTATTCAAAAATATAAAAAAAATAAAAAAAAATAACAAAAAATTCAAATAAATTAAAAAATTTGTCAAAGAATTAAGAAAAATTTGTCAAAGAATTTATTTGTTTACATTCAAAACATCAAAATAAAAAGCTCTTGTCAGATTTGGCTGCGCTTAAAAAGCAAAAAAAGCTTTTCTGTCGTTAGCAAGAACACAAACCAGTGATTTAACGAGTTTCGAAACGTGTTAAATCATTTAACACGTTAAATTTCCAACAACAATTGTACGCATTTAACTTCATCAAAACTTCATTTCAGAACTTGTTTTTCGATTTAACTTCATTAACGTGATTTAACATAATTAACTGCTCGGTTTGAACATGCTATAAGATGACTTTTTGGTAGGAACAATTTGGAATTAGAACATTTCTATTCCTTTTGACTTAAACGACATCATCATAATCGTTTCCCCTCATTCCACTTTTAAGCGAACTTTTATCTAATTTGTTTTGAGTTTCATTCTATTTCATTCCATTATATAATTTAGCATAATAATGATTTCTCCAAAGAACGACGTGTTTGAAAAAAAAAAAATTTTTTAATCATGGAACATTATGGAAAATGGAAAAAATTCTTACATTTTTAGCTAAACATTTTTAGCAAAAATTCAGGTCAACTCTACCAAATTTCTTGTGAACGCTGACAAAATTATTTTCTTTGTAGAATTAATTGCATGAGAAACTCTTCAAACTACCTTGACTTTTACGTTATTTTTCCTTATAAGCTTAGATGAGGCTTCTGGCATAAAATGGAAATTCTCCAAAATCGGCTCTTTTTTTATGGAATTTGAAGAAGTGATTCTTTACTCTTATAAGGATGAGTCATTTCCTTATAGTTATTTGAAATTTTAAAATCTTTGACATTAAATTCATGTTCATGACATCTCTGACATCTCTTTTCTAAATAGCTCGAACACATTGGTCACGACAACAACATTACGACACGTCGTTTATCGAGAAATGTAGTCATGTCGTGGGCGACTTTATTATTTTCAACGCGGCAGCGACAAGAGAAAATGCTGCCAAAGTGTAAACAAACCCAGAGAAAATGGCAAATTTCATGCTTGTCGCATTTCAAACTGGAAATAGATTCATACCAATGACAGCATAATTGTTCTAATGGCGTTATGTTGTTACGACATATCTAAAGAGACACGTCGTTTACAAAGAAATGTAGTCATTTCATCGGTTACTTTATTATTTTCAACGCGGCAATGGCGAGAGAAAATGTTACCAAAATGAGTCAATTTCATGCTTGTCGGATTTCAAACTGGAAATAGATCCATACCAACGACAGGAACATTGTTCCAATGGTGCTATGTTGTAGCGAC
Organism: Pherbina coryleti; assembly: GCA_943735915.1. Classification (NCBI taxonomy): domain Eukaryota; kingdom Metazoa; phylum Arthropoda; class Insecta; order Diptera; family Sciomyzidae; genus Pherbina; species Pherbina coryleti. Next base: position 162,058,067 of record OX030950.1, on the reverse strand, counting down.
ATTACTAGAGAGATACGTCGTTAACTAAGAAATGTAGTCATTTAGTCGACAACTTTATTATTTTCAACGTGGCAGTTACGAGAGAAAATGTTACCAAAATGTAAACAAATTCTGAAAAAATGAGTCGACTTCATGTTTGTTGCTCTTTAAATTAGAAAAAGATCCATACCAACGACAGCAACATTGTTCCAATGGTGTTATGTCATAGTGACATTACTAGAGAGATACGTCGTTAGCTAAGAAATGTAGTCATTTAGTCGACGACTTTATTATTTTCAAAGCGGCAGCGACGAGGGAAATTGTTACCAAAATGCAAACAAACCCAGAGTAAATAAGTAAATTGTATGTTTGTCGCATGTTTCTAAGACAGCAACATTGTTCTAATGGCGCTATGTCGTTGCGACATTACTAGAGAGATGCATCTACTATAAAATGTAGTCGTTTCTTCGAAGACTTTATTATTTTCAATGCAGCAGCGACAAGTGAAAATGTTCCCTAAATGTAAGCAAACTCTGAGAAAATGAGTCAACTTCATGTTTATCTCCCTTTAAATTAGAAAAATGTCTATACTGACGACAGCAACATTGTTACAATGGCCCAATGTCGTTGCATTATTGCTAGAGACACACGTCGTCAACTAAGAAATGTAGTCATGTCGTCGATGACTATATTATTTTCAACGCGACAGCGACGTGAGAAAATTCAACCCAAATGTAAACAAACCCAGATAAAATGAGTCAATTTCATGTTTGTCGCCCTTTAAGTTATAAATAGATCCAAACAGACGACAACAACATTGTTGCAATGAAGCTAGCGACATTTCCACAAAATTCTTCTCGATAAGAAATGCATTTAAAAAATTCTACGTTAAAAATGTTGACAGATGTCGTTATATTTGTTACTGTCGTCGTCAATGTATTCAGGTTCAGACTCTAGCGATAACTCCTTTGCTTACTGTCCAAGCTAAACCTAGTATTTAAAAGGATAAAATTTGAAATTTTTACTGTACTTGATTTTCTTTTATTTCTTTTTAACTATTTACTATTTAATGGATGTTAAGTTTAAAAGTTTTCTTGTATATTCTAATTTATTTGATAACAAAAGCGAACTTACATACATATATCGAATTTTAAGCCTAAGAACGATGTTCAAATCACGTGCTATACAAACATTTACAACTATTATAAAATACATACATACATACATACATACTTAGTCTAAAATAAGTCCTATAATGTTAACCCAAACTCGAACCAGGTCTGAAAGTCAACATAATTTTATTGTTTTCAAAGTCAATTTTTCAAACCATCCTTTCAATTTTATGTTGAATTTAATTTGTCTTAATACTCATTCCATTGACAAAATTATTTAAGCATGTAAATAAACATTTCTAAAAACACTTTTGATATTTTAAACTAAAAAACAGACTTTATTTTTAAGTTTTTTTATTTTTTTTTTTAATTTTTATGATGATTTAATTTTATGATGATTCTTATTCTAGTTTAAAATTAGTCACATATATTTTACTGTTTTATCGAAGTCAGAAGATTTTATTTTTTTTTAGGTTAACCATTTGTACAGTTTCTGTTGCACAAACTATTTTACAATCGCTTAAGTCTTAAATTAACTATAGTTTAGCGCTTTATTTTTGTTCAATACTATTTTTATTTTTTTTTTTTATTTTTTTATTAATAAGCAATGGGGATTCACAGCTGTTATAAGTTATTTTTCATAATTGTTTTTATTAAGCCTTAAGTATAGAATAAGTATTTTTTTTTTAAACGAAGTACTATTGAGAAGAATATATTTTCAATAAAAAAAAAATATACGACAACCAAATTTTTTGTTAATTTTGAAAGCTTATAATTAGGTTTAATATTTGTAGATCAATGCAGGTAAGAATTTTCCGTCAAATCCAATATTTTTGCTCTATAAATTAAATAATTTCGAGTAGAAGAAACCATAGTTGAATAAATAAGGTTGTCTCGTGGCTGATAGTACTCTCTTCTCAGTACCCATAATTGTCAAAATCAATGAAAGCAACAACAACAACTTCAACGGCTTTTCATGTAATTAATTTTCGTTTTCAGATTTTGTATGAGCTGTCAACTTCGATTTGACATTTATGGGAACTCGCTCTCACCCATGCGACAACCTTATTTATTCAACCATGGAAGAAACAATAAAATATTTCGTCATTCCGAATACGGGAAAATAGTTTTGTAGAAAATAAATAGACGACATATGAGTTTCAATGCTGTTATGTACCCTGTATTAAATAATAATTTATTACATATAAGGTATGTACTCAGTATTGCAATTCATAAAATAGAGTGGTTGTCACATCTGGAATCAGAGAACTGTCATCCAGGAAGTGGTTTGAAGGAAGCTTAGATTACATGAACAACCAACATCCTGACAGTAGTCGTTTCATGTGCTCTGTCTGCAAAAAGACACATTTTGAGTAAATAAGAGTTAAATTTTTAAGCCATTTTTTATTCAAAAACTGTACTATAGGATTTCCTGAATGTCTCACGATAAATTTGTGCAAAAATGGCAGTCTCAAAAACATATTTCGTTCTTGATTTAATGTACAAAAGGCATTTTCTGACGGTAAAAAATCCACCTTGCTCTATACGCCATTTCAAACTTATTTTGGCGTAAACCAATACACATGGAGCAAAACAGCATTAATTTCACACGAATTTCACACATTTAAAATTCTTGATGCCACCTAATTTTTTTTTCTATTTTTACGAATTCGGTGCTGGGGTGAACACTTGGTAAAAATGAGTTGTTGAATCCAAATCCGTTGTCAGAATCAGTGTTGCTAGAAGAATTTTAAAAAATATGCTTTTTACCAATAAAAATATTTCAAAATATTCCACCAACAATTTTAATATTCCACTAAAATATTCCACTTTTATTTTAAAAATATCTGTTACAAGATGGGGTAAAACAAATTGATTCACCAAACAGTGTTCCATCAGACAGCGAATGAATCTCAGATCGCGGAAATTCATCGTCAGCATATAACGAATCTTCTTCGGGTTCTGTACTTTCATCAGAGGACTCTTCTTTTTTGGTTGGATTATCTTTCTGGTTACATTTCTTTAGCCACCTTTAATAGAGGAAACACGACGATAAGTTTTTCTGAATACCGTCGTTTGTTTTTTGTTATTGATACTCAATTATTTTAAAAAATGTTTGCTATCAAAAACGCTTTCTCACTCTTAATATTTTCTAACATCTGAATTGCAAACTGATTTCCAATGCAGCACTTGCACAATAAGGTGTACAGGGGTGTCTTTGGATATTTTTAACAAGATGTTTTGTTAATAATAACAATAATATAACAACAACGTCAATCAAGGCATGTACGCCACTCTCCATACCCCTTATTTTGAACATAATAGGGGTATTCTCTATGCCCAGGATATTCCGTTGCACGGTGCAAGAAAAGGAAATGTACAATCCATCATTGTTGTTTCTCAATTGCAGATATTATACATTTCCTATCCTTGCACCGTGCAACGGCATATCCTAGGCATAGAGAATACCCCTAATGTGTATTCTATATGCCTAGCATATGCTGTCGCACGGTGCAAGAATAGGAAATGTACAATCCACTATTGTTGTTTCGCTATTGTACGGATTGTACATTTCCTATTCTTGCATCGTGCAACGGCATATGCTCGGCATAGAAAATACCCCTATAGCCCACTTTTTCACTCTTTTAATAATGCAATATCTTCAAAAAAGACAAAAAAAAAAAACACAATAGGGGTATTCACACCGGACTCGTTAGTTTGTTAGTTGTTACTTGTTATTTTTTTACATGCACTTTGTTTTTGTAAAATTATGGAACTATCGAACTACCGAGTAGCAAAGTTACAACTTAGCAACGCTGATAACTTTTTCGTTGGTTGGCAAAATACGAACAGCTGTTCCATATTTTTAATTGCATGATATTTAAATGCATTAAAAATAAAACCCAACGCATATTAAATTGAAGTTTTTGTTAAAAAATAAGTATTTCATAAATAAATTAGCGCGACAAGCCACAAAATAAGTGGAACGAGGAGGAGCATAGTTTGTTACTGAAATATTTATTGGATCCGTGATGCATGTTGAAGATCCATGCACGCTGGATTATATAGTGGAGTATCAGATCGAAGAGGCATTTATATTGCAGTAATCGTCATCACTATCTGTTGAAAGAAACAATAACTCTAGCTTCTTGTCATGAAATTCGATGCATACTGTTTGGTTTCAAATTTTAGATTATTTCAGATTTTGCCCCCGTTTGTAGCATTTTTCATTTTTACTTATAAATGTTCACCAATTGCAATTTATGAAAAGCAAAATCAGCTCTTACTCAACTATAATTACCAGGCTAACGAGATTAAACAAAAGGGTGTGTTAACAGTTAACAAATTGAACGAAGTAACAACTAACCAAATAAAAAACTAACGAGTTAGGTGTGAATACCCCTAATATAATTAGTTGAAAAAAAAAAAACAAAAATAACTAGGCACAGCTATGTTAGTTTTTGTACTGAAATTTTGCTCTTTACTGCATTGAATGCCGTATGAGACAAGAGGTTACTAAAAATTTCTGTTTAAAGGGGTATAGAGCAAAATGGACACAAAATATCTCCGTTTCTGGAAGAGATAATAAAAAACTGATTGTAAATGTGAAAAATTTGGTATCAAAACCCGGGTTGGTACTATAAACTCAAAATAGCCCTGATGGCGTATGGAGCACATGAATCACCAGACGACTATATGTGGCGATAACATTTTCTTTTTAACAAAACTCATTTTCTAGGTGGCAATTCCTTGAACCTTCGACTCATCGCCAAGGGTCACGTAGTATTAAGCTCACCACGTAAAAAAACCAACGATATATTTCACCATCAATGTATTCATTTATAATTTTATGTGTTGTGTTCAATTATTCACTTATTTTATGAAAAAAGCGGAGTAGTTTTGAGTATTTTAAAATGTGAAAATTATGGTAAAAACATTGATGACATTAATTATTATAAGTATTAGAAAGCTTAAGTGCAATAAAACACATATTTTAAAAATGTTGAGTTATGACACTCAGTTTATATAGAAACCTATATGAATGTATATAGAAAACAATCTAAATAAGTATGCATGTGTAACTCTTAAGGTATGCTAATTACTTCAGTTATTTGCAGTTAGCTTGAAAAGCAATTGTTTTTAGCTGTCATAAAGTTAGTTATTTTTATATAATTTACTACCTGCAGAAGTCTTACTGAGTGCCTTTAAAAAGGCAAAAATCATACAAAATACACAGAATTATTAAAAATGTGGCAACTTCAAGACTTGCGACTGCCGGTAGCACTCACTGCCATACTAATATTACTTAGCTGCATGTCAGGAGTAGTGTCAACGAACATAGAACCCATACAGCCACGTAGCTTTAATCCGCGTATAACACTTGGTGACGACATCTACTATCTGGGACTGTTTCAAAAGGTATCTAAAAACTTATATGGGGATGATCCAATATATCTTATACTGCATGTTCATATAACTACTACTTAAATTAACTTCTTTTCTCATAAAAGGTTACTTGGCATCAAGCAGCACACATCTGCGCCTTTCAGGGCATGTCCTTGCTGCGCATCGATTCGAAGTCAATTCACGAAACACTGCGCAAACATCTCTCCGATAATGGTGTGTTATTTTACAAAGGCAGATTTTTGAAACATTTCTACAATTATTTTTCTCTATTATTTCTTTCCATATCTTCTTCCACTGTCTAGGCATACTTGACATCCAATATTGGCTTTCTAGCAACAATTTAGTGTTGCCCCATGAATTCTACTGGCTTGACAATGGACAACCGTTGCGTTACACTGCCTGGGCCGAAAATGAACCAAACCAGGAAATTGAAAAAGGCTGTGTCTACACTTTGTCATCTTTCGAGTGGGCTTTAGGAGATTGTTGGTCTTTGTATTATTTTATTTGTCAAACTCCAGTGTTGCCTTATTGTGCCGCAAATGGCAGTTGCAGGAGACAAACTTAAATGTTTTCTAAATATTTCATATTAAAAATTGTAATAAATTAAAATCATTAGATTTTTTACTTGGTTGTTATTAAGCTTCCGGGAAACTATTTCAGAAGGCGTGACAATTTTTGGTCAAAATTTCGAAATTTACAAGCATAGTAGTAATGAAATGTTGTTTTTGTTTTTGATTTTTTTTTTCAAATTAGATGTACAGTAGGACCTTTTTTGAAAACAACGCCTTTGGGCGCTTTCCACTCGGATCCGATTTGGATGAAATTTTTTTCATGATAGTCAACACCAAAATGCATCGAAAATCCTCTCAAAGTAATCATAATTAAACTTTATTATTTCGAAACACTTATGCCATGTCTATGCAGAGAGTTTAGTTTGAGTTTCCAGTACAACTTTGAGTTTTGCCATTGAACGCAAAATAAACTCTTGACTTCCCCAGTACCTACAATTTTGCAAGATGAAACTCAATTCAACTCAACTTTATTTATGTGTTTATCAAAACTCAATCGGAGAAATGCCTAAAAGTATGCCTAAATATTCAGATTTGCGCAGCGCAAGAAAAACCTGCATTTGTACGCAGAGATGACTGCAGATTGGCTTCAAGTGGAATTGATGTTACGGTGGTGGAAATGCAAAAAATATGAGAACTTATGTGTGAACAAAGAGATGTCAAAATAAACTCAATTCTGCCGACGCATCTGTGTGTGAACTGTTATGATTTAACTCAAACTAAACTCTCTTTGTGGACATGAGTTGGAAATTTTTTTTTATTTTACAAAATATTTTACCAAATTTGCGTTAATACAAAAAAAAAAATATTCTGTGACGTGTTATGATCGGGTATGGGCACCACTACATTTAAAGCTTCTATGCTGTTTCTGTGTTTGTCTTTTGCCTTTGATTTGTTGTTGCGTTTTGTGTTGCTACGTAAGCCTTTGCTCTCTATTCTTGCTCTCAACGCTCCCAAAGCACTCTCTGCCCATAGCTGGTTATGCCTTTTCAAATCCGATACAGTCTCATCGACCTCTAAGAGATAATATTTTAAAAGATTCGTTATTGAACTAAATTTATTAAAAAAGAACATATCTAAGTCAGCGGAGATTACAAGATAGGAAACTTCGATTCTATTGTGAATTAGGTTGATTTTGCGCCAAAATGGTACTTGTTCTTCTCATTTTTTATGCACTCACATATTGTGTATGTGAGTACACCTCAATATTGTCAAATGTTGTATCGACTAACAGCTGCTTTAAGCTAGCAGTAATATTGCTTGATTTTCGAAGCTTAAGTAAATAGGCATTGGATATGGACATAAAATGAATATAAAAGAGGTAGAACCTTAATTTATGCATGCAAAATCTCTCAACTGATAACTTATTATCTTAATATTTTCTATGAAAATGCCTTGAAAATTAAAAAATCAACTCTGATCCTTATCCCGTACACAAACCTTCAATGCATGTTGAATTTCTTCACGGCGTAAAAATACAACAACCAGCGTAAATTGAACCAGCAGCTGACTTTATTTTCTTAATGCCCTGTCTACACAGAGAGTTTAGCTTGAGTTTAGTTTTAAATTATAATTAATTAAACAAATATTGTCGGCACATCCACCACCGTGACATCAATTCCACTTAAGGACAAGGCCGCAGTAATTTCTGCGTACACATGCGAATTCTTCCTTGCACTACGCAATTTGGAATTTTTATCGGCCCATACTAATATGAAGACCTCATCTTCTACACTTGCCCAAGTTCTTTTCTTCGCTTTTTTGTTAATTTTTTGCAAATAATAAATTGCAAAAACAAGAAGCTGTTTTTGACATTTCTCATCACAAAATTGTCAAGTTGCCTTTGAACCAGTGGTGCTCACTACATGGTTTCCCATAGCCCGCGGGCATCGTGTGTTGTTGAGCTCTTGTACACGAAGTAGCAATCGGCTCGCTGTGTTTGTACACTGCGTAAAAGTTTGTTTTTTCTGATGTGCTTTAAATTTACAGTCAGTATGCTTTGAGCGTTTATGTGATATTGGTGTCGCTCGTTGTTATTCATGAATATGCGTAAATATATTTCAATGTTTCGGAAAAAGCATTAATACATTTTTGATTGATGTTTTTTATGTTAAAATAGCGAAAAAAAACACAAAAATAAAAAAGAAATGATTATTTTGAAAGTCCAACGCTCGACAAGAGTTCCTTGCACCAAATGTTGTTAGAGCTTTTAACAACTTCTTGTTTCAGTGTGAAACTGTGCACTCGGAAAGCTTTCTTTGTTGTTGTTTGAAACGTGCGTTGATCACCAGTGCTTTGAACGTACCTTTTTGTAAGAAAATTATCATATTTTTAGGGATTTCTCAAATTAAGTTTTGATAAACACAGAAACAAAGTTGAGTTTAGTTGAGTTTCATCTCTCAAAATTGTACTGGAGAACTCAATAGTTTATGTTGCGTTCAACTCAAACTCAAAAACTCAACTTTGTACTGGAAACTCAAACTAAACTCTCTGTGTAGACATGGCATAAGGCGCTACCCCAACTTGCAGTGCTAAAAATAGGTTATTTTCATGAATACGAAAACTACTAAAATTTTTTAAACGTTCATTATATCATCTTCTAGTGCATACATTAAACACTTTCAATAATATTTTTATTGAAAAATATTGTAAAGTCTTGTAACAAATTACTCTAAAAAATTGTGTTTTTATTTTTGCGACGAACATTGTGGCGAACTGGATCACCTGTTAGCAAAAAAGGCTAATAGATATAGCTAAATAAAAATATAAACTAAAGTCTGATCGATTCATTTAAAAGTGCATATATGACAAAATGGCCGTTTTTTGGCTATAAAATTGAAAAAATTTTTTATCGAAAAAATATCAAATAAGTCTGCGAAATTTTCAAAAGATAGGTTCAGAATATTCGAGTAATTTTAGTCACCGATTAAAAAAAAAGCCATTTCGGAAAAACGCACTTTAAGTTTCAACTTCAGTTTACACGAAGAAAACAATTTTTTTAAACATACATACACTAAGGGAAAAAAATATTAAATTTATCCAAAAATTTTTTTAATTTATCCAAAAAGCGAGTCATTTTTGCACCAATAACGCATTTACTTAAATCGACTACGTAAATATTTAAAATTTATTTAAATACTTTTTTAATTAAATAAAATATTAAAATATTTAAACAGAATTTAATAAAAAATATATTAAAATTATGCACGAATATATTTAAATATTTTTCAAATATTTATTATTTGAAAATAAAACTATCGCATTTAAGGAAAATTTATATTAAAATATTGAAATTGAAAAACAATTTATTTGAATATTTCCCACAAGCTGTGTCCATCGAATGCCATTTGCTGGTATATTTTATTTTCCTTTTTTCGTTCTCTAATTTTTACTATTTGTGACAGTTGGTGCAATAATATGGCATCAAATGTCAAAAATAGTATAAACTATAAACAAAAAAGTAAGCTAGAAATAAGAAGGAAATTATGCAGGTAAATGACAACCGGCTCAAGAACTTCTTGAGAAAATACCGAGTTGTCACTCCACCCTACATGATTTCATCAGCATCGCACTCGCAAATCATATTTGCCAAACTTACAGGTTATATTACTCTTGCAACATTAACTAAATGAGAACTATAAGACCTCCAACTGCAAGAAATATACTGCAGGAACAGAGTGCGATGCTGTTGCTGCTTGTCGGAATATGTGTGTACGTGTGCGATGCTGTTGCTGCTTGCTTGTATGGAATATGTGTGTACGTGTGTGGTATAAATAAAATTCAAATACGGGAAAAAAAGAGTTGTAAGGAAAACATTTGATTTATCCACGTAAATATTTAAATAAAATTTATACTCAGGCGTGGATAATGCTAATGTGCGTTATTTCCCTTAGTGCAGAGCAGCGCAGGGCGCTCCATAGCTCACTGAGCTCTCTGTGAGCGTAACTTTTCACATGTACATAAAGCTCACAACAGAAGAGAATATAATTCAGTCGTTCGCTGACGGTGATGCTGTAAAGACCTACGTCGTTTTGCGCTGCAAATTATATGTACACTCATGAAAAATCAACTTATTGAAGATTCATAATACTTATGCACATATTTTTTTAGTTTGTAGAATTTTATATTCGTATACATTAAGGTTTCATGTAATTAATACTTTTTGTATTGTTTATTCACATTCCTTATTAATTTTGTAGAATTTTATATTCGTATACATTAAGGTTTCATGTAATTAATACTTTTTGTATAGTTTATTCACATTCCTTATTATTTTTTAATACTTAATTTTGTGATTACTTGCTTACTTATTTTATTTAATTTCTTATAATTTACTTACATATTTTTTGTTATTAATTTTAATTATTCATATATATTAAGATTTTATAATATTAAAATTATTATTCGTATATATTAAGGTTTCATATAATTCATTCATATTACCTATTAAGATTCTTTACACTATTCATTCATATTACTTGTATTAATTTATTTCATAGAAGAAATAATGAAAAATATGATGACTAAAAATAAAAACATAAAATAAAAAAGAAAAACTTACTAATCTAGATAATTGTGACAACTATTTCGCTCAGTGTGCTCAATTCGAGAGAGCACCAATACTAACAAGACAAAATAAAATGTGACTGTGTTAGAATGCCCAGCCCTGGTGTAGAGCCATCTATTCGGGCCCATATTACAGCTCTTCCACCGACGATGCTTCTTATAAATTTGCTGTTGCCTTTTAATCATTCTTCTCTCAAGAGTGCTCTCAGTCGCTCGCCTCTCTGTCTCTGCAATTCGGGCTTCGTCGATTCTCTCCACGTTTGTGTGCACATTGTGACCTCCGATGGTGTTTAACAAAATTGACTTGGATAATGAATAAAACTTGCAGTTAAAATATAGATAAACGGCAGATAGTTATACTTAAAAAATGCAAAAAAAAATCGATGAAGTACAAAGTTACAAGTGTGAGTTACCCCTTAATTTTTTTTATATTTTGACCGTGGTAAGTTTGTCTAGCCTCAGTGAAATTTTACACATCTGTGAGAATCCAAACCAGCTGAATAACTCAAACTAGGACCCAAACTGCGTGAGTTTGTCAACAAAATATACGAACTCAACTAGGGTTAGTATTAACTGCAATTTGACATGAATAATACATAGTGCTATCCCTTTCCCAACAAAGTTTCAAATCTTGTTATCTCTTTAAGTCAGGAAGTATGCTGATTTCCTACTCTTTTGTATATTGGGAAATATTTCAGAAATATAATCAACTTTCAAGAATTTTTGTATTTTTTGTATAAAGTGTTGGTAAGTAAAAAAATGTGTTCTTGGGATTATTGGATATTTTCAACCAATAGAAAAATTTTTTCTAAGCATGAGAAATATTCGGTTTGTTGAAAAAATAGTAAGTAGTAATTTTACTAGTAATAATTAAAAATAGACAAATTAAATGGGGAAATATTTTTCCATGCGGATGTGGATATTAAAAGGGCTAACAGAAGAATGCGGATACGGATGTGAAATGGGTATGTCTCAATTTTATATACGGATATATGGACATATCAAACTGCAGAAGCTCCGTGGATGTGGCGCTTCTTCACATCTCTACACTAAGGGAAATAACGCATATTAACATTATCCACCTGAGTATAAATTTTATTTATATATTTATGTGGATAAATCAAATATTTTCCTTACAACTCATTTCTTTCCCGTATTTAAATTTTATTTATACCACACACCTACACACATATTCCATACAGCTGAAATAGCCGACAAGCAGCAACAGTTTCGCACTCTGTTCCTGCAGTTTATTTCTTGCAGTTGCAGGTTTCTTATAGTTCTCGTTTAGTTTTTGTTGCAAGGGTAATATAGCCTGGATGTTTGGCCCAAATGATTTGTGAATGCGATGGGTAGTCGCTTAATGAAATGATATAGGGTGGAGTGACAACTCGATATCTTCTGACGGATGTCTTGCACCGGTTGTCATTTACCTGCATATTTTGCTTCTTATAAATTCTAATTCTTATTGAATTTATGTTTTTTTTTAAATTCAATATTTTTATATAAATTTTCTTTAAATGCGATAGTTTTATTTTTAAATATTAAATATTTGAAAGATATTTTAAAAAAATTCGTGCATAATTTTAATATATTTTTTATTAATTCTCTTTAAATATTTAAATATTTTATTTAATTAAAAAAGTATTAAAATAATTTTTAAATATTTACGTAGCCGATTTATGCAAATGCGTTATTGGTACAAAATTGACTCGCTTTTTGGATAAATTAAAAAAGTTTTTGGATAAACTTAATATATTTTTCTCTTAGTGTAACTATCCTTTATGCGACCTTTATGACTAATAAAAATTTTTAAATCGAATGTTCAATTGATCAATATTTTTTAATGACTCTTTAAGTTAAAGTTTAACTTTAAGACAAGACTCTAAGGGTAACATTTTTATTAAACGAAAAAACGGGGTAGCCCTCAAGCTTAAGGGTGCTTAATACACAAAATATAAAACTTCTTCTAATAATGCGGAAGTTCTTAACTCTCAAATACCATAACGGTAATTAGTTCTATTTCGGACATTGATTAATGAGTGTAAAGCACCGTGTAATGAGCAGTAACTGCGAAATAAATAGTGCGAACTGCATAAAAGCCGAAGTTTCCAAAGCTTTCATCAGTGACTTCTACAGAAACTCAACAATGCTGAAAGCTTTAATTTTAATTCTAGCTCTCTGGCAGTTACTTGCAGCTGTTGAATTACTCGACGAAGTTGAAGACCTGGAACTGCCAAACTTAAACGATACGGAGCTGGAAAATGCGGACGAACGCACCTATAGATTTATGCCGTTTCAATTGAGGGACAAAGTTTATGCAGTCAATATTTTTACCAAGGTACCTTGTTTTGAGCAGTTTACTCATCAAGTATCAACTTAAAAATTCGACATTACAGGCCGATTGGTTTACGGCTCAGAAGATTTGCAGCTATCAGGGTATGAATCTGGCCAGCATTTCAACACCGGAGGAGAATGAGCGCTTGCGACGTTATCTGCTTGATAACGGTATGTCGTGTTTGTTTTTTTGATTTAATGAACTTACCTGCATTTTTATCTGCTGTCATATACTTAGGTTTTACATTAAATCAACAAACTTTTTGGGTCTCTGGCACCGATCTGGGCTCACGTGGTCAATGGTTCTGGATGAGCAATGGACTTCCGGTAACCTACAATAACTGGCTGCCAGGTGAACCGAACAATGCAGGAGGTAATGAGCGTTGCATTCAAGTAGTTTCCGATGGCAGATGGAACGATCTAATCTGCGATGCTGCATTATTTTTCATTTGCGAAAATCGTTGCCAGTTGGATAGTTATTCGGTGCCGTTATATCAGTCAAAATAATCGTTGCTTTTGGTCTTTCTTTATATGCAGGTGCATAAATTTATCTTTTAATACTATATAAATAAATTGTGATGGTTCGGAAACTTAATTTTTTGACTTGACAAAGTTACGTTTTACCACGCAGGTTTCTAAAAAAGTTGAAAAAAGCTTCTTTCCCAAAATGCATTGGTGTTGCATGGGATTATTACTCAATGACTAAAGGTGTTATGATGAAAATAATATCACGACAGTAAAGTTTAGTTCTTTGTCTTTAAAACAAAAATAAAAAAATTAAAGACTTTATCTAGACGTAGAAGGAGCTGCCTAAACAACGAAACTTCAAATTTGTTACATGGAATTATAATGCGCTATATGTATATAGGTGCTACGGTAAAAAATATTATACACCAGAATAGGTTGCTTTCTAGTCCTTAAAACAAAAGAAGACAAGCCCTCATAATAAATTTAGACAAAAAATTCTTCACGTCATAAAGGCCGCAGACAGAGCTGCTTCAAGATCAAAACAGCAACAATCCTGCAACGGCGTTGCATGGAATTAATACTCGATGAGTATATGCGGCGCAATTAATGTAATAAAACAGAAATGTAGGATTTATACTTGGCCTTACGACAAAAATTAAAAAATAAATTATAAGGTTGTCAGGTCGCGTAGGTAGCAGCGTATGCAACAAAAAATATATTTTGTTGCATGGAATTCTTGCTCGCAATGTAGTAATACTATACATTTTTTTTACGGCAACAAAAAATGGTCCTTTGACTTCATATCGAAAATGAAAAAAGATTTTTTGAAGACACAACACCACCTTAGCAAGAACTTAATGCAGTAAAAATGCAACAATAATGAAAAATCGTTGCATGGAATTATAACTCTGTGACTATTGGTGGTGTTTGGCATATTCTATGGAACGAGAAGTAAAGCTGAGGTTTTCGGCCACATGATTAAAATAAAAAAAAAAGAAGTAGTGATGTCAAGAGGCCTCTCAGGGAACCACTTGAAATAATCTAAATGCATCAACTACAAAAGCAAAAGTAGAAATGAAAATAAAAATATAAAGAAATTGAATTAAAATTAAAATAAGAACTAGCATTAGGACTAGAATTTGGATAAGGATTTGGACAAGGATTATAAAAAGGATAAGGGTAAGAATTTGGATAAAGATAAGGACCATAAATAAGAAAAGGAGTAGAAAAAAAAACTTGGACAAAGATGAGAGCTTGAAATTGCACAAATGTTGCGAAAAGAATTCTGACAAGGACTGGAAAAAGACGACGACGGAGGATAAGGATATAGTATTTAACCAGGCCCGTAGCCAGGATTTACCTAAGGGGGGGGTTTGGATTAAAAAAAAATATGGATAGTTTTTGATATCGATAAATGAAAAGGTATTTTTTATATAATTACCAGAAAGATGGGAAAAATCAGTGGCTAGAAATAGACAATACTTTGAGAAATGAATTTGTAACAAATTTTTCACAATAAAGCGACAAACTTGAAAAAAAAACACTTTAAAACTTTTTGTACACCAAATACATAAAACAAAAATTAATTTTTTATTTTTGTTTATTTTATATATTTATATTAACAGCCCGATTCTGCGTACTTGATAAATTCACCTTATTGAATATATATCAAGTATTGACTATTTATCAAGAGTTGGTATTCTGTGATAGAAAAAAAGCTCTTTAATTGATTAATTTGTCAATATCTCATTTGCTATTGATAAATTTATCAAGAGAGTTGTGGTTGCTCGTAGCAGGCAATATCAAGGTTAATATTAACATAATAATGTTAACAATAATAATTATTTTCTACAAATTAATACACTTTTGTGGAACACAAGGAAAATGAAAGCAGAAATCTGTTCTCTGTGTTATGCTATTATTGTATTTCCTGACTTTTGTAAAGGCCAAAATGAAAGGTTAGAAAATTTTATTTAAAAGGTTTTATTTTCATTCGGTAAAATTAACAAGAGGTTGTGATCCTGCGCCTCCAAAACCAGTGTTAAAAAATACGCAAAACTTGCAATAAGCTGCATTTTCCAATTTGGAGTAAACCAACCAATACCAATGGTTCGACCAAGAATGCTTAACACTTTAACGCCACCATACAAAAAAAATATCGGGTCCTCCAGGCCATTTTTTCGAACAAATCAGAAAAAGTTTTTTTTTATATTTCGGTGAAATTTTGAAATATAATATTGAGGCACAACATATGTGCCTCACGGCCTGATGTATACGTTTACTGTATATTTAGTGTTTATGACGGACAGATGGACATGGCTAAATCGACTTGGGTGATGATGCTGATCAAGAATATATACACTTTTCTATACCTACCACGCTTCCTTGTGGGCGTTACAAACGGAATGACAAAATTAAAGTTTTTAAAATTAAAATCCCAGTAAAGGGGGTTTTTCTTAATCGTGGGGGTATAAAAATGATGCGCTAAAGATAGTTTTAGGTATGCCAGGCCATGCGGAATTGAACTACGTTTACAGATTTGCATTTCGAGGTACTAATTTTAAACCATGAACTATAATGTGTAATCAAATACTGAGGCACATACGCTGTGCCTCAGAGCCTACGTGGACATTTTACTGAGGCACACCGTATGTGCCTCATGGCAGTTAACGTGTTAAATCGGAGTTTGCAAGAACCGCTGGCAGGAAAATTAAAATTGGGTGGAGGCACATAAATGCTTTGAAAACTTTCAAGGCGGTTCGAATCGAAAATATTGCTCATCAACTTGAAAATATCGTTATTTGGACATTGATATACTCTCGAAGTCGAATGCAGTTGCGATGAACCAAATGATATTTCTGGAAAAATTTCTACAATCATACACACAAACTTAGAGTTATAAGCATTAAAAGTAAAATATTAATACCGCAACTTGTACTTGTACTTGTACCGCTTTCCACATAGCTGTCAACATTAAAGCTTTCTACAACTGCAGGTTACAAAGAAAGTTCTGAAGACTTTTCAGATTCCAAAGTTTCTTGAACGTTTTCTATCGGGTTTTCCAATAAGAGTTGTTATTTTGGTATCCAAAAAAAAATGGCATTTTTTGAGATAAATTATCGGATGTTTATTTCATAATAAAGAGGAAGGTATGATGTTAATAATGAAAAGCAACATCAGCCAAATGACCACCACGACCACGCTTACAGCAAAATATCCTTTTCATGAAATTTTCCATAACCAAATCGCAAAGTGGCTGCCCTATGTCCTCATTTTTGAAAAAGTAAGGTCCAATGACCCCGCCGGACCATAAACCGCACCAAACAGTCACACGTTGAGGATGAAGAGGCTTCTCAACAATAACTCTTGGATTTTCCGAGCCCCAGATGTGACAATTTTGCTTGTTGACGTAGCCACCGAGGTGGAAATGAGCCTCATCAGTCAAGATGATTTTTCGATGGAATTCCGGATCATTTTCATGCATTTCAAGGACCCAATCAGCAAAGTCACGACGTTGTTGTATCGTTCCATTTTTAGTAATGGCATAGTTTCTACTTGTCAAATGTCAAAGAATAAAAGCTTTAAAAGTGAGCGCTTCACAATAGCGGGCGATTCACAATAACACCTCTTATTGGAAAACCCTGTACAATACAGATGAAATATAATATTATTCGGATTTTGTCGGTTCCGCATCAAGCAAAAAGTTAATCCATTAATATTCAATCAATGCAAACACGATACAAAAAAAAAACACAGCTTTCAAACATTCAGAAATATTCGGCAACTTTTTAACACATTTACGCATTGATAAAGGAAGAAAAATCATTTGAATCAAGCACTTACTTTCCACCGTTCTAGCCTTTTTTTACTTCTGGTTTCAGCAGCCAATTAAGTAGACTAATTTTTGTAGTTTTGGCACAGTAAAATTAACAATAGAAACTCTTAAACTTATCTAACGAAACGCAATCAAAATTTCACCACTTTCACGTTACACCTGTTAACGCAATAAATTCTTAAATTGCTGGTCGTAGTCAAAGTTCAATTGAATGTATCGAACTTTTTTCGATACTTAAGCTTGTTGATGTTTTCGCTGTATTTCGCTATATTATTTTTTTATACTTTTTGGACCATAAGGGGGGGGTTTTAACCCTAAAAACCCCCCCCTTGTCTACGGGCCTGTATTTAACACACCTAAAATAATACTTAGGCCGAAATTGGGAAATGGCTAACGACAAGAAATGGAATAAGTATTAGAACAAGACTTTGGACACACTTAGGACAATATTTGGGACAAAGATTAGGAAAGAAGTGGGACCAGGAATGGGAAAGTGGGATTCAAACAAGCATTGGATTAGGACATGGTGCAAATCAAGAGTTTGGAAAAGAAATAGGACCATTAGTAGGACACATATACCAATAAGCATAAGGATGAGGGTAAGTTTGGGAACAAAGGAAGGGATAGGGACAAGAATAAGACAAGAATAAGGTCAAGAATAAATATATGCTGTCACGTTAAAAGTAACAGCTGTTTCCACGATACAGCCACCTTTTTGCGTCGAGAGTTCATTTAGTCAACACTCAAAACGTCATTTGATGCTATTGTCTCACCCAAACGAAAAACCCTCTTAGCAAAGCTTTTACTTCACTGTTTACTGCAGCGATCATTATCTTTCATTTAATTAGCGCGAAATGAATTAATTTATTCTAAAAACTTCGTTAGAGCTTCTTTGTACTCACGTGACTAACGTTGCATGCGGCGACTTTCACATTTTCTTTATATTTTTATTTTTTGCTTCTGCGTCAATGCGTCAACAACAATATCGAGGGTGAAAACAAGCCAAGGACACTTTGGTCGCTTACTTAAGTTTTCTTTTAAAGAAAAAGAAAAAGAAAAGGGAAAAGAAAAAGAAAAGGAAAAAGAAGAAGAAAAGAATTAATATTAAAAACGAAACTCACAGAATGACATGCAAATCGACATAAAATTAATTCACTCCCGACTATAAAGCTTGGATATGATCAAAATTTTTAACAGTAGGGGAACAAGCATCGTCAAGAATAACAACCAAAAAAGAATCTCAACAAAGAATTTAATTATGATGAAAGCTACGCTACGTTAAGCACATTTCAGGGTATGCTGCTCTCAGTAATAAAAATTAATTATTTAAGAAAATTTGCTGAGATTTTCCTTTTTATGTAGCTTTATTGAGAAACTTCTTGCAAACATTAAAATTAACAATGCTTGCTTAAAGGGACGATAAAGGAACGATCTTATTGCAAAATTTGTTAGAATTAATTATAGCTGCAGGTGCTGTATTGCTCTTGCCTTGTGTCATTCTGGGTGCAGTTTGAAGATAGAAAAATTTTCGGAATGTTTCCATATTTTCATATGATATTAACAAAGGAAAGTATGTAGGATATACCTTATATATAAGGTTTCATATATTTATTTGAAATATATTATTATGTATATACTTCCAGCACTGATCAATTTTTAAAAGAAATTATTGAGGTTTTAGAAAAAGTTAAGGTGAATCATATGGGATCCAGTCAATGATCATGCTGGATAAGGAATGTTTGAAAATAAAACATGAAAAGCAACTGCTAACGAAATATTTTAAATCTGCTCCGAATAAAATAGAGGTGTGTCATGTGTGGTCCAAAGATTGTTCAGTGTTTAGGCCAGCAAAAATTAGGAAAAAGTTATGATTTTTATAACTTGCCCAACAAAATAATTTTAATTTTTATATGAGAACAAAATTGAGGTGAATCATATGTGACACAATGCTCTGTGGGGTAATTGATAGCAAAAAGTGTGATCAAATCGACCAAGCGTCTCTGTAACGGAATTTATATTTTTTTAGTTAATAAACAATTAGAAACTATAAAAATGGAACTTTATTTTTGTTCTCAATATTAATTAAATACATATGCAATATAAAAATATAGAGCGGTTGTTAAATTTTTTTAAGTTTTTTATATTATTAGTCATCTGACATTGAGTCATTAACAAAAACATTATTATCATCATCTTCTTCTTTGTTTTCGTAATCATCATTATCTTTGATATTATTATATTCGTTACTATCTTCTTTTGCGGATTTGAGGAGCTCCAAAGCTGCTTTAGGCACAGTTTGAAATTTTTTCTTTGGCAGATTTCCTTTTGAACATATTAAAGGATCTGAAGTGATCAAAAAACTATTAAAAATCTCTTCATTAGCCTTCTGCCTACTACATTTTCGAGCGAAATCGTCCCTGAAGCGTTTCGAGCCTCCTGAGCGTCTTCGGACAATTGACCTATTGACAACAATGCATGAGAGACTTTTTCCGGTCCATGTATAAAATATCACTAACTGCTGACGCTTATTATTTTATTAAAATAAAAACAAAAGAAAAAAAAAGCACCAACAAAAGTAACAAGAACACACAAACGTAGAGTACCTTTACCCCTCCAGTAAACAAATAGTAGCTTCGCCACTAGTTGCTAACCGTTATTAATTTATACAAACAAAAGAAAACAAAACAAATAACAAAAACAGCAACAACAACAACAACAACATCAACAATAATAACACTAACTTGATGTACACATTTTAAGTTTCCGTTCTTTTATAGCTTCGACTATTCGTATAGCCCAGCACAACTTTATTTCGAAGAATCATGTCAATTTCTCAATTCGTTTCTGAGTTATACTCTCAATACCTCTTTAAACACTGCCACAGCAACAACAGCTCCACCTACCGGGTTAAACTTTAAACCTTAACCACATACCTTAACCCAGCCGCACACACACACCAAATTTCATCAAAATCGGTCCAGCCGTTTAGGAGGAGTTCAGTGACATAGCCATGTACAGAAAAATTTTATATATAAAGATATATGAAATTTTCGGTAAAAAAGTAAGAAATCTTTTGCAGGCAGTTTTTAAAAATTTGTCAAAAATAGCAATTGTTGGAATCCCACGCTAAAATTTTGTATAAGCCTCAAGAATTGATGTATTATAACGAGAAATTTACTGCGATCACCATGAAAAATGTGACACAAAACTTCAGACTAAAAGAATTAAAAAAATTTCATAAAAAGAGTAAAAAAAGAGTATACCACAAGAAAGACTCATTCAAGATCTTTAAGGTATATTTCAGATTTTTTTCTGTAAGATACGGTTTCGAAGTTACAGCTGTTTGAATACATGCACTTTTATTGTATTTTTTATACCCCCACGTTTAAAAAACGTAAATGGGGGTATATTAATTTTGTCACTCCGTTTGTAACGCCCATAAGGAGGCGTGGTAGGTATAGAAAAGTATATATATTCTTGATCAGCATCACCACCCGAGTTGATTTAGCCATGTCCGTCTGTCTGTCCGACTGTCCGTCTGTCTGTGATCACGATTACAGCCGTAATTTTAAAGCTATCATCACGAAATTCAATATTTAAGCTTTTATCTAAAAAATGAAGGTCAAGTTCGTAAATGAGCCAAATCGGATGAAAACCACGCCTACCTCCCATACAAAGTGACTTTATCAAAACGGTTAAATCTCTTAGAATTCAACAAAAATTAATGTATGGACTTCCAATTTTGCATAGGAGTTTTGATGTTCAAAATACACTCTAAGTATGAAATTCAACCAAATCGGATGAAAACCACGCCCACCTCCCATACAAAGTGACTTTATCAAAAAGATAAAATTTCTCTAAAATCTACAAAAATTAATGTATGGACTTGAAATTTTGCATATAAACTCTGATATATATCGTGTACTATGTGTATGGAATTCAACCAAATTGAGTGAAAACCACGCCCACATCCCATACAAAGCGAATTTATCAAAAAACAAAATCGAATATTTTCTGTTAAAAATATAACAAAAACGTTTTTACGGATAAACATTTTATTGATTGCTTAAGAATTTGAATATACTTTGGTTCGGCCGTGGGGGTATTTTAACTTCGGCCCAGTCGAAGATCATTTCTTACTAGTTTAAGATATTTTGAAATTTTTTACAGAGTGTATCTTTTAAAAAGAAATAAAATTTAAAAAACAAAGTTTGCAGATATAATACGTTTCAGGAGAATTATCACCCCAGAGAGTTTAAAAATTTTCAAAAATAGTGATGTCAGAAACGTCGGCGTTTTGACATGGAATCACCGATATGTATGTATTTCAATTGCATGGGCATACAAAAAATAATATTTTTCTTAAGAACCGCAGAAAATCTGCAAACTTTTTTTTTGTTAACATATCACTTATATTTGTTGTTTCAAGAAAAAAAATGGACTTCCACTGAATTGGGTGGTATTCACAACTATATGCTTACATATATACCTAAAACCACTCATTTTATAAGCCTGCACGGAAAAAAACATAAAAAATACGGACACTTTTTGTACTAAAATATTTCATTTGACGTTCCAAAAATACCTGAGGTAGAAGGTCCCATTGCTCAAAATATTATACTTAATTACGTTTTCAAGAAAAATCACTTGAAAATAAGAAAATTTTTGTGTTTTTTGCTATGCGCGCACCAAAAGTAAAGAAAACGTCAAATTTGCAATCGCAGTGCACGGACACCGTTGACTTTTTTCAATTATTATTTCGTATAGTGATGTAGAATTCTATTCTCTTTCGAACGATATCAATCACGGTTGGGCATCTTCGATTTGATTTTTTTTAATTAATCACACAAATTGGAATGAAATACTCCAATGCGCAATGGTTGTACTGGGTTAAGGACTGTTAAATTTAGAAATCAGGAAACATTAACTTGATTTCAATCAAATACTCCACTGTACGTCGTACTTATCTTAAGATAGTTAATTGAAAACATAATTAAATATTAGTAGGCTGAGACCGATTTTAAATTTTAAAATAAAATATGCAGGGATCGATATCTTTTTGATATTACTCGACTTATTGATAAATGAATATATAAACTGGCTTTATCGTGAACACACCCGTAGGTTTTGACTTGATTGAGTATCTCTATCACTGTCCTTATTCCTGCTCGTATCCTTTCTTTTGTTTCCAAACTTGTACTCATCCTTACCTTATTCTTAAATTTATCCTAATTCTTCTCCAAACTCTTGTTTTAATCCATGTTCAAATTCCTGATCTTATTTTCATTCGAATTCCTTTCTCAATCCTTGCCCGATTTCCTTCCACAATCTCTCTTCTAAATATTGTCTTCAGTGTGTACAAATCATTATTCTATATCTTGTTCCATATTTTGTACTTATCCTCTCATAATCTAGTCCTTAACATTTTTGATGTCTCTTATTATTTGCTTTAATCCTTGTCATAGTCCTTTTTTCAATTCTTGTCTAAATTCTTGTCCTTAACCTTGTTAAATTCCATGCTCTTAGCTTTGTCCAAATTTTTGTCTTACTCCTTATCTTATTCCTTATCTTATTCCTTGCCCTTCTCCTTATCCAAATCCTTGTCCTTGTTTTAATTTTGATGTAAAGGTTTTTTATTTTTCTTAAAATTTAAATATGACCTTTCATTATTTATATTGAAAACCAATTTGAGCTTTAGGCCAAGTATGTTGACAACAAGACAACATGAAGACAAAGAAGGCAACAACCCGGAAGTTTATTTGTGACAGAGAGAACGCTTTTTACATTAGTAACTGAGTTCTTACCTACTTACTAATCTATCTACTGTTACTATTGTAAAAAGCGTTCTCTCTGTTAAAAATAAACTTCCGGGTAACTTTCTCGGCATATTGGCAGTATAAGTAGAACCTAAGTAGCTTAAGTGGATCACAGTGAAAATTCATGCAAGACTTTTGATGAATTGGTGTAGCGGCGAACGAAACAGTCTGTATAGCCTGCTATGTGATTTGCTCTATACAGAGCCGTTGTTGTTGTTGTTGTTGGTTGCTGCCGTCTTTGTCTTTGCGTTTTAAATTACTTTAAGTGGTACCCTTAGAGGCCTCATGACTTCATTATTTTAATTTTTTTTTATTATAGCACTTGTCCGAAAATCTGAGCTCCTACGCGTGCAGACGTCATAATTTGTTTTGTTATTTTTGTTGTAAAGTTTCATAATATTTACAGTGGCTCATAAACTTAGCGAGTAATAATTCTATGCAATTCCATTGTATGATTGATGCATTTTCGATCTTGTAACGGTTCTTTTTGCAGCTTCATGACAGCATGAATTTTCTATTTTTTTATTTAATTTTATAATTCTTAAAAAAACATATTTTTTAAGAATTATATTTTGAGCTTTATGCCAAATAATTCTTGAAGCAATAGGTTGCTACAACAACAAAAGTTCTTTGCAGAATAAACCGAGCAGACTAGACCATGGTTTCGTCGGACGCTACTCCGACTCATCAGTAGTCTCTGTGGTTTTTTCGTTTTTTCATTAAAACTAGGAACTATCCTCTACTGGCGTGTAGTATTTTATACCGTAGTCCTTTATATAGCGTATTAATATTTCATGTAACAAATTTGAAGTTTCGTTGCTTAGGCAGCTTCCTCTGCATCTCGATGACGTCTTTAGTTTAAAATATTTTTTTTTTTTGTTATAAAGCCAAGAAATTAGTTAATTTAAATTAATCCAAAAAAAAAGTTGTCGTGTCATTACTTGTATCATAACATCTATACTCATTAAGTAATAATTCCATGCAACATGGATGGATTTTTGAAAAATACTTTTATAAACTTTTGTGGAAACCTGCGCACTTAAACGCCACTTTGTAGGAGCCAAAGTGGAATAGTAGATTCTCTCGGATCCAAAAAAAACAAAAAAAAAAAAAGAAGAGTTGGCTGTGTCGTGGACACACCCGTAGATTTTGACGTGACGAAGTTTCTTGTTTGTTGTTAGTGTTGTTGTTGTTGTTGTTGTTGTTGTTGTTGTTGTTGTTGTTGTTGTTGTTGTTGTTGTTGTTATTGTTGTTGTTGGTGTTGTTGTTGATGTTGATGTTGATGTTGATGTTGATGTTGATGTTGATGTTGATGTTGATGTTGATGTTGATGTTGATGTTGATGTTGATGTTGATGTTGATGTTGATGTTGATGTTGATGTTGATGTTGATGTTGATGTTGATGTTGATGTTGATGTTGATGTTAATGGTTATGATTATGTTGATGTTGATGGTGATGTTCATGTTAATGTTGATGTTGATGTTGATGCTGATGTTGATGTTGATGTTAATGTTGATGTTAATATTGATGTTGATGTTGATGTTGATGTCGATGTTGATGTTAATGTTGATGTAGATGTTGATGTTGATGTTGATATTGATGTTTATGTTAATATTGATATTGATGTTGATGTTGATGTTGATGTCGATGTTGATGTTGATGTTGATGTTGATGTTGATGTTAATGTTAATGTTGATGTTGATGTTGATGTTGATTTTAATGTGTATGTTGATGTTGATGTTGATGTTGGTGTTGGTGTTGGTGTTGGTGTTGGTGTTGGTGTTGGTGTTGGTGTTGGTGTTGCTGTTGGTGTTGGTGTTGGTGTTGGTGTTGGTGTTGGTGTTGGTGTTGGTGTTGGTGTTGGTGTTGGTGTTGGTGTTGGTATTGGTGTTGGAGTTGTTGTTGGATTTGGAGTTGGTGCTTTTCGTTTAGCTTTTTTTTTTGCTTCCCCATTGGTTGTGCTCTAATTTCAATTAATCCAGCAAAAGTGATGCATATGCGTCACATTATGCGGTTCCCTGGGGGTTTTTGACACGCCGTCAAATTTTTTTTTTATTTTTGTCATATGCCCGAAGACCTCACCTTTGTTTTCGTTCCTTAAAATTTACCGTTGCACCAGTAGTCACAGAGTTAAAAATCCATGCAACGTTTTTTCATGGCTTTAGCATTTTTACTGCATTATGTGATTGCATCCCTGAAATCATGACAGCAAAATTTTTTTTGTAATTTAGTTGTGAAGCGTAATAACACATCCCTGCTGTCGTAAAACAAAATTTACTGTAGCACTCCTCCTGAGTGAGTAATAATTCCATGCAACGATATTACATTTCTGTTACATAAGCTGCTATATTCACGACCTGACGACGCCGGAATTTTTTTTTTATTTTTGTCGTAAAGCCATGTATAAAAACTTCATTTTCCTTTTTAAACTTTTATCGTAGGTTATATACTCATTGAGTAAAAATTCAATGCAACGCCGCTGCATGAATGTTGCGTTATCGATCTTTGAGCGGCTCTCTCAGCGTCCCCATGATGTCAGAAATTTTTTGTCTAATTTTGTTGTGAGGGCTTCCAGTAGCCCTTTATTGGGTTATTGTATTTTTAATCCTAGCGCTAATACTCAGCGAGTAATAATTCCATGTAACAAATTTTCAGTTGCGTTGCTTACGCAGCTCCCACTTCGTCCCTTTGCCGTATTAAGTTTTTTTTTTATTTTTTTAATATAGCCAAAGAATTAACCTTTACGGTCATACTATTTTTTTAATCATAGCTCTTATACCCAGCGAATAACAATTCAATGAAACGCAGATGAATTTTTAAAAAATTAATTTTTCAACTTTTTTCGAAACTAGAGCAGTATAACGTAACTTCGTCACGTCAAAATGACTGTCAGGTGTCATTAGTCCGTATTATGTTGAAAACGATCAAGGAGAAACCGTTACAGAATACTTTCAAGGCCAAACTTTCTTAATTTCTTGTGAGCTTAATTTTTGCATACATTTTTTTTTAATTTAGGGGGGTAGAAATTTGGGTAACTGATATCACCAAACTAATTTGATGTTGCAGGTCGATGGCACCTATAGAAGAATTATAGTACTCATCAATACCTTTTTAACGATATATTGCATTTTAATATCGGACAAAAAAATACAAAGTTATGGTTAAAAAACGATTTTGGCGGTTTTTACAGGGTGCCTACGAAAAAAAATTTTATAGCAATGAAACACTCCTGAGGTAAGCTTTCATTTAGGGTCGGACTTTATCAATTTTTTTTTTTTTTTTGTATGTAGACCGACCCGGTACACATTCATCAAGTCATGGCCAAGTTAGTGCCCGGCTTTTGTACAAAAATCATCTAAAATTAATTCAAAATGATTGAGCCAAGCACACACTCCCGTGGATGACTTTAGAATGATGTTACATTTCACGTGTTATGGCAAAGTTCAAACATTATAACGGAATAATATTATTACTCCTTACACTGAAAAAAAAAAAGTTAGCTTAAAATTAAACACAATGTGTTCACAAAATGTGTTGTTGATTTGACTTTTTTTTCATATGTTTTTCAAAATTTTTAAAAACATTTGCTCTTACTTTGACGAAATTTGTTGCAAGCTATTTTTTAAACACAAATATCGTCAAATTAATTACAATTGTCGTCAACTTTAAAACATTTTTTTTTCAGTGTATATAAATACAAATATTAACTTTTATCGAAATCTGTTTGAAATATATGTGATTTTTAAAATTTTACTTTCCGAAGGAGGAAATGGATAACCGTAGTTTAAGATTTTTCTTGGCGCAGCTTGGTAACAAAAACATATAAGAATTGATATGAAGTGCAAAACATCTACATTTATCGGGTTATAGCCATCATAAATTACTCAGTGGGCATTTAGACCAAAAAAAAAGCTGAAGTCGACTGGCTTGGAGTCGAAACTTGTGGGACCTAAGCGTCTTTGTAAAGAATTGTGCAATAATACTTTGCATAGAAACTTATTCTCATAGCTCTACCATCTCATAAAATGGCATAAGTTAGTGGCGAACGATTTTCTCATACCCCTAAAAGTATACCATGTCAAATCAAATAATTTTTATTAATATCAACCAACTCAACTCAAAACAGGCAGTTGACTCATTTCCTGAAGTTGTTTAGTGAAAAACATCTTTCTTATGTTGGGGAAACTAACAGCGGATGGGTATTTCGCGGTAAACAACTTTTATTAAATTATTGGCCATTATAAATTTTAATCCTTCAAGTCAGCACTTCACTTATATTAAAGCATTAAAGCAGCATAAGAATAAATTTATTGCGTTGTCTCAAAAAAGATTGGAAAGGAATACAAAATTGCTTGGAATGTACATAATTGAAACATTCGCATGTCCTGCGAAAAATGGGGACAACACAAAATACATACAATCACTTCAATAGAAAGAAAAAAAAAAGAAATTGCAATATCCTTCAAAGAAACTCATTGACTTTGCTGTATATTAGCCACTCCAAACCATGAGTGGATAAGTACTAGTACACAGGCCGCAAGCAATCCTGCTGACATACAAGGACTTCAATGCTGGCTGATTCGCTTAACACGCATTATCCCGTTGCAGACTGCCTGGTGTCGGTTGGGCAGATTGTGATTGTGA
Source organism: Pherbina coryleti (assembly GCA_943735915.1). Classification (NCBI taxonomy): domain Eukaryota; kingdom Metazoa; phylum Arthropoda; class Insecta; order Diptera; family Sciomyzidae; genus Pherbina; species Pherbina coryleti. The sequence continues at coordinate 162,030,333 of OX030950.1, read as the reverse complement.
GCGGGAGTAGAACAAAAAAAAAAAAACCACTGTGATTTATCCTTGACGCTTTGCCGCCGTTGATGTTGTAAACTTCTTCGACAGGACATTCGTTACCAGTTTGTAGTTGATTTTGTTTTTCCAATCTATTTAATGTTTGTTTGGTATTTCTATTTGTTTTTGTTGTATCACATTTTCTTTATATACCCAGCATTGTTTTGCATTTGCGCTACAACAGGATATCAATAACGAGGTCAGCGCAATAGCAAGCGTGACAGGATGTCGCAAAAGAAATTTAATTAATTTAATGCTATTAAAATGAAGGATTTTTCAAAATGCGCATGAAAGTTTATTAAATTTGAATTAAAAAACTATAAGGTGCACCACGAATAAAATTAAAACTGCAGGAATATCCTTCGAAAAGCTGCTTAAATTGAGGAAACAAGCGTGGTCTGTTGTTTTTTTTTTATTGTAGTCACTCTTGTTGATGGCCATGTTGAATGTTGTTGTTAATTCCAGAGAAGGTTGCGTGTGCATATCCTTGTTTTTATAAGGATATTAAAGAAATGTGTTGCTTGTAAAAAGCAAAAATATGCGAAGCTTTCAGAACATAAATGTAACGTGCTGTGTAACATTTTTAATTTTGTTATTGTTTTCTCTAAACTCATTGCGCAGTAAAAGCAATATGGAAGGACACTTATATTCAAATATGACATAAAATGTAAATGTAACAGTAGTCGTCCAAACTTACAATTAAATTTCCAAAATGTAATATTTAACCGAGTAATATTTCCCCTTACTCGTCAGCACTTGTGCTAAGCTTTTTGAAAGCTCTTTTAGAGCATTTTAGCATGAACCGCAAATAACGACTATCACTATCAATCAGTTATTTTATAACAATTATTTTTTTATCGTTATTTTTCGATCAGAAGTATAAGTTTTTTTTATCGTTACTTCTTCAAGCAGAAATAAAAGTTGTTTTAAATCGTTATTTTTTTTTCTATCAGAAATAAAAATCACATTGTGATCATTATTTTTGCGATTAGATATAAAAGTTATAATTTTATCATTATTTTTTTTTTTTGATCAGATATAAAAATTTTTTTTTTGTCAATATTTTTCCGATCAGCAATAAAACTTATTTACTAATGCCCTTAAAACAACTCAGTGAGTGTAGAAAAATATTGAAAAAAATTAAAAATTTTAATTTAATTAATTTTGGTTTTTTCTATTTTAATATTATTCTTGCAATTACTGGCATTTGAACACAGTCTTCATGGCACTCATATCCTCCGGACAAATTTCCAGTTAAAACTGGAAGTATTACCCAGAAAGAATAAGCCTTCAGCTCACCATTTCAAAAAGACTTCTACACAAGCTTCTCTTAGATGCATTTCCTAATCTTATACGACGATATACTCCAAGCAAACAATTTGGACTCCTCGAAATAAAAACATTGCTATATCATTCTTGGACAAGATAGGTCTGTTAATGTCGAAGATATGAAGAAAGACTTAAACTTTCGGTAAAGAAACAATTGTTTTGTTTTCGAAATTTTCTTACAAAAATGTTTCAGATTAGATGGTGTGCAGCGTACTTTTTTTTACACTCGCACACATTCATTCATATAAAAATTCAATTGAAAATGAAAATATGGTTATTCGTTCCATAGTAACTTTTATATTTTTCAAAAATCTATCTAACAATGTTCTAGATGTATGTTTCTCATCATATTTTCTTTCCAATGAGCTAAAAATGTCCAAAATCGGTTGAGATTCGACAAAATGAGAGCACATTGTATGATAGCAAACATATACAGCCGTGGACACATAAATAGCACAAAACTACATGTAGAGTGTTTCACATGAATTTAAACAAAATACATAGAGGAAAACAAGAATTTATTTCATGGTATTTGAGTTAAACATTAAAAACTCAAAATCAGTAGTAACTTTGTTATTACGAATTAAAAATTGGAAAATGAATGAAAAATCTGAAATTGCTCCTTAGCTGAGGTGGACATATAAATAGCACAATTTGGTTTCTGAAAAATAGACATAGTAATTTATTTTTATTTTACAATGAGCTTACGAATATAATTACTATTACTTGGTACTGTATCCCGAATTGATCAAAACAGCCCGACATCTTCGTCCCATACTCTCCACAAGCTTCCTGACCTTATCCTTCGGAATAGAGTACCAAGCCTTCTCAATTCCACTCCATAACTCGTCTAAATTTCGAAAATTTTGGTTACTTATGCTGACCTTCACATCATTCCATAAATTTTCTATGGGATTGAGGTCTGGGATTTGAGCCGGCCAATTCAAAATATTTATTTTTTCCTTTTTTAGCCAATCAATCACAACCTTTGCCGTGTATTTTGGATCATTATCGTGCATAAAAGTCCACCTAATACGCATGTTCTCAAATGTCAATGGTTCCATCTGGTTATTAAGAATATCTTAATACATATTTTTGTCCATTATTCCTGGTATACGAAAAATTGGCCCATCGCCGTGCCAGGAAAAAGCTCCCCAAGCCATTTAATTCCCTATCCATACTTTAATGATTTTTTTTGTATACTTAAGATTCAACTCTTGGCGTTTGGGGCGCCGAACAAAAGTTTTTCCATCTGGTCCAACCCTATTAAATTTAGTTTCGTCAGTCCAGATCACGTTCTTACAAAATTGGTCTTCTTTATTCACATGGGCCCTTGCAAATGCTAAACGATCCTTTCAATTTTTTTTTTTTGTTAAGAGCGGCTTTCTTCGGCTAATGCGTCCATAAAGATTAGCTTTATGTAGTCTCCTTGATACTAGTTTTCTTGAAACATTAAGGTTATTTTCTTCATTTATTTCCCTAATAATTTGCTTTGCTGACTTGAAAGGACCAGCCTTACTTTTGCGAACTATAATCTATCAGTAGAAGCGGTGGTTTTACGCGGTCTATGATTGCGCGGCTTATTATCGGAATTATTTGAACCATTTGATTTAACCAGCTTGAGTGCATTATAGACCATTTTTCGCAAAATTTTCAGAATATCCGCGATTTCAGATCGTTTTTTGCCTTTTCGACTTAGTTCGTGAATTATAGACCTTTTTCCGGAGTGCGATGTTTGCCACGACCCATTTTATTTAGAATCGGCGAAATTAACTGAATTCGACTCTAAAATTTTTACAAACACCCGATCTTGTTAACTTTTATTCACCAACTAACATGTGTGCTATTTATATGACCACAGCAGATCGTACATGCCTATAAAGAAAGAGATGGCCTGAGCAAATAAAAGTAAGTAACGGTACATCTCTCTCGGAGTTTTAAACAACGTCACACTGGAGTCTCAAAAAATTATAACTACAGTTAATGAATGCATTATTAGATTCAAACGAAACGTTTAAAAAATAAGTTGACATTTGTGCTATTTAGGTGTCCATGGCTGTACATGGCAATCAGTGTTTTATGACGAAAAATAAACGTTAAAACTGCCGCCATTTTGCCAATTCTCAACCGATATTGATGGTTTTGGATTCAATGAAAAGGCACTTTAACGTGCAATGAAGTTTTGTGAAAAAAAGATGTCATTCATGCAGGATTATATCATTTAAATTCATAAAAACACTATTTTTTTTTACTTAATTAAAGAAAAATTAAAGAATTTGCTTCGCTACACGCTTCATTTTGTATTTTATCGTATTTATTTTTATACAGCCTTGTTCTACGTGAAATTCTACTAAAAAGAAGTGTAATTTGTTTTTAATTTCCAACAAGGCAAATAGCTTTAAAAATTCAATGAACGTCGGCGCAACAAAAATCGAACCCTTCAACTTTAAAACGAATAAAAAACAATTGTGACGACATTGAGAGATCAGACCAAGTGCGATGGACTCACAACATGTCCCTCTTTAAGAATTTCTATAAAGTTTGGTTGTGCTTTTTTTGTGGTCGATTTCGTCACACTGTGAAATTAATGTCAAAAACATATGTTTTTCATAAAAATTTTAACACTTTTATTTTCCTGATGAATTCACCACCAGTTCTGTCGTCGCACAGAAGAGAGCACAATGTGAGCGGCAATCTGAAAATAGAAAACTAGTTTGAGGTCGAGTGGTGAGGTTTCTTTCTCTTCACTTTCTGCGGAACGTTTATATGGAAATTTCTTTCGGTGTACGTTCTGTGGCCGTCAAATATAGAGCACGAACAGAACCAAAATGGTTGTCGGTTGGCGGTCCTCTCTCGGAGAAATCGTCCAGCATAGGAGCGGTTGTTGGATCAGCGTTGCTTTTCGGTGTGTGAATGGTACAAATGCAACGCACACACACACAAAACGAAACGACAGCTCATGGAATGTAACACACACACACACAAATCAAAACGTCAGCTCATGGTAAAAACAAAAAAAATAGCACTGAACAATGCCAATTCTTAGCTAAAATATGGCGTTTTTATGAACCCAATTACAGTTCTAATGAAATGATGTGTGAAATACATCACACATCATTTCACCTTTTTAAAGCAGGTAGATTTCTATAAAAAAAATATTCAGTGCACTCCCTACTTAGAGTTCTTTAAAAATAAAAAAAAAAATTATCAAAATCGGTTGAGAAAATGGTTCCGTACCGTTTTACCTGCGCCTATTTATATATAGATGAATGAAAAGAGGTTTAAATTTATCCTCTTTTTTTTGTATTATTCTATACGAAGGTTGCCTTTTAAGTCTTGCGCCTAACAATGAAACAAAGAGAGTGGTTAATCAGTGAAAATGCTTTTATTGTTTTCCAAAGTCTTCTCCAAGATGATCAATATACTTATGCATTCGTTTGAATTTCCGAAATAGTTTTACCACTTTGAAGTTGGTTTCTCCGAATCAGGCGTTAAAAACCTCAACGGCCTGTTGAAGGGTAGAAAAACGTTCTCCACGCATTTTTTCTTAATGTGAGGGAACAAGAAGAAATCATTCGTTGGCAAGTCGGGACTGCAGGGCGGATGACCCATCAATTCCAAGTTTTGAGTGCTCAAAAACTCTTTTGTTTAAGCTGATGTGTGGGAACTCGCACCGTTGTGATGGAGGACAATTTTGTTTCGGTGGTTGGTTTTCCTCAATTCTCCGAATACCACTTCTACCAAGAAATGGTTTTGTACTATTCAGCATTAACAGTTTTCCATTTCTTAAGTGATACAGTTGCGACATGACCGGTTTTTCTGAAAAAACTGGCAACCATTTGCTTGAGTGTGCTCCGTCTGCGTACAACTTTTATCGGGTTTTGCTCACTTTGAAAGACCCAATTAGTAGATTGCTGATTTATTTTGGGCTCACAAGCGTAGATTCATGATTCGTCCCCTATAGTGATGTCGTAGTCGTGTTTCGAATCATTCCTGGTGTATTTTTTAGCATTACTTGCACCAATCGTCATTAGGCTTTTTTTACCCAACTATTTACTATGTGTACGGTATGTTATGCTGGTTTGCTTCTAACAGTTCACGCACAGCATCAATATTTTCTACCACAACAGCCGTTTTTGAATGACCTTCACGAAATTCGTCTTGTAAAGAACGACGACCACTCTCGAACTTATCGAATAAGAGTTTTACAGTTGCTGAGAGTGGTGCTCTATCGAACTAGGTTGATCGATGCGTTCCTTTCATGTCAATCCACGTTTAAAATCGTAAAAAATCACCACCCGAAAATGTTCACGTGTTAGTTTAAATTTTTTCCTATACAAAAAATACAATTTTCAAACTAATGTCAAAACAAAAATGTCAAACTATCGTATGGAGCATGATATAATTATAAGGTAGGCTCATATTGGAGAGCAGGGTGCGCTAGTTATTAAAATCGGCTGGTAATTTTGAGTTTTCGAATTGTTGTTGTTGCTTTTGTCGTTTGGCGTTTGTAACTCCTACAGCTTTGTTGTTTGCAAAATTTTACAACTGAAAATTTTACCTTATAATTGTATCATGGTATGGAGTAGTCAAAATTCATCTGGCAATGCTTTGTGTTGCCGAAGCGGTTAATGATGGAAGACATAGCTCGCATGAAAAAAATACAATATCCACTTTATAAAAGAATTTTCAATATCTAAAAGTTATACTCATAAAAAGAAAATTTGAAAATAGTTATTAAAATATATAGCTAGAGTTTGCTTAATATTGCATTTGCTAAGAAATATTTCGATATATTCGGAATATTTAAAAAAAGTAATGTTGAAATTCTTTTATTTACAATTCTGACAAAAATTCTCAGGGTGATGCCTTTGCATCTTAATTTCTTTAAAACTTTCCCCTTTTTAGCAGCATGCAATCAAGTGAAACTAATCAAAAACATACAAACACCCAAAAATGCATAAACTTTTGTGAAAAGTCTTTTCTTTTTACGCATTCAAGTAGAATTTCCACAAGATTTGCAAATAAACTGCAACGAAATAAAGATATCCTTGGCAATATCATCCTTTCGCTAAACAAGAAATACTCTTTTGCTCGGGATCAACATGAAGTAGCAGAACTTAAAATGGATTATTTTATTATACAAGGACCTGCATGTCCCTTGGACTGATAGAGAATTTTAACATTTTTCTTTGAATGACATGCAAACAGGAAAATGAAAGAAAATAAAAACAGAAAACAAAAAAAAAACCAAATTGCAAAAGTTAAAAAAAAAACATTACAGCTCCATAAGGACTCATAAACACTTGCGTACCAATCTTCCACCCTCGAAGATAAAAACACAAAAAAAAAAAAACAATGCAAAAACTGCGATAACGCTTGCATTGCAAACCGAGGGTTACTTGTTCAGAAAAGAAATTGATACGCAATGCAATCCTTGACCTGTCATAACTCAGAATTTTCAACTGACAGACCAGCTTTAACAGAGCGCTGCAAACAAAGAAGCACATCTTACTTAATACAAAGACGCAGCACACCAACATTTGGCGCTTTTCCCCTTTTACGAGCGCTATTTGCAAGAAATCAAAAATCATTTCGACTTTTTTCTCCATTTATGAGTGATGCAGAATAACTAGCAATATTGGTGGATTGTAGACCCCAATAGCTATGGATTGGTTGATGGTGTTGTTGTTGTTTTCGTTGTTGTTGTTGTTGTCGTTGGTGTTGTTGTTAACATTTCTAGAGATGTGCACATAAATTATCGCGCATAAAACTGGCAACGCATCCTAACAAAAATTGAGATTTAGTAAAGAAATTACCGCGTTCATGTTGGGATCAACACTGCAAATATAGGGTTATTCCTAAACTTAGTTAAATTAATTTTTTTTTCAGAAATTTCATTCGGAATGAGAAAAGATTTTGAAAAGAAACAGAAAAAGAAACAAAATATAAATACTTTTTATAGAGTTAGAAAAGTTTAAAAAAAAGTTAGCTGTATCGTGGATACACCCGTATGTGTAATTGTTTACATATTATGTATTGTTCCTATCCTCTCTTATTCTTGTTGCCAACTTGTCCTCATCCTTATCATTATAAAATAATAAAAAAACTGGCCATTCCAGCCTTGAAAGACGAACTTCTTATCATCAAATTGTGTTGAGCGTGTTATTAAATGTTTGTACACAATTGATCGAGAACGGGTCCGCCCTACTAGTTTTATGCCGACTCCGAACGGCTAATGTGCATGCTCTCAAGAAGATTTACTTGGCATTATTTTCTCTTCGATGTTTGCAAATGTTTGTAGAGAGGTGACGACCGATCAGAAAAATTAATTTCAATTGAAAAAATTTTCTGTGTCAAGTGGAGGATTCGAACCTCGGACCCCGTTGCTCGAAAATTTTCTCGAGCTCGAATTAGTTAAACGAGCGATGACGGATATATTTTTAATAAAAGACCATATATTGGTATACTAATGGGCAATATTACTTGAAATTACTGTATTGTATTTTATGTGTAAAATCAAATTTAAAAACAAAAAATTGTAATTTGTTTCAACCGTCCCCATGAAACCTTGGTTGGTTGAAACAGTGCCTGGAGTCAATTGAAACACTTGCAAATTATACAAATTATAATAAATGAACATGTTTTATTCATCGTCAAATATAATTTTACGACTCGTAATGACAGAGTTTAACATCAAAAATATTTTTTTATTAATATTCCTTCACGATACTTAATAATCTTACATTATTTTTAATTAATCTTCAAAGGCTTATATTAAGTATAACTTAAATTATTTAATAATCAGTTTGTGAACTCGGTTTTTTTCAACTGTCCCCAACCACCAACCAGGCATAAAACGGTTCACAGTAATGATCATAAATTTAAATAAAAACTTATCACACAGTCATATTCTACAAACTTCCATTAAAACGATATAAAACTATCAATACTCCAATTTATATAAAACCATAATAATTGCAAAAACGTACGAACACAAAAAATACTTAATTTTCCGTTCGAAAACACAATGGATCCTCCTATACACAGCCACAGTGCGCGAAGAGTAAAGCAACATAAAAACTCGTGTTTCGACTTGTCGCCCGCTTAGTTCTCCCTTTGAACCCCTCAACCTCATCACGCACGGTGGCAAGATATGCGCTTTGTTTCAACCGTCCACCGTTTCAATCGTGCCCAGTCTTGGGATATTTATCCCAATTATTGTCCTAACTCTTGTTTTAATCCACGTTCAAATTCTCGATCTTATCCTTGTTCGAATCCCTTTCCTTATACTCGTTCCATTTATATTCCGAATCTTTGTTCTAAATATTGTTCTAAGTATGTTTAAACCCGTGTTCTATTCCTTGTCATTATCCTTTTCCAAATTTTTTCCTTAATATTATTTTGGGTGTATTTAAATCCTTGTCCTAATAATTACCCCAATCTTTGTCATGGTCCTTCTCCCAATCTTTATCTGAGTTCTTTTCTTAATCCTTGTCCAATTCCATGCTTCAGCCTTTGTCTAAAACACTGTGATCGACATTCGAAGATGCATATGAGTTAAACCTATGCCTAAAAGTATGCCACGATTAAAGTCAACCTTGACACAGGGCGCATCAAAAGTAGATAAGAACTCAGTTACTAATGTAAAAGCGTTCTCTCTGTCAAATAAACTTCCGGGTAACTTTCTCGGCATATTGTCAGTATAAGAAGGATCTTAGTAGCTTGAGTGGATCACAGTGAAAAGTCATGCAAGACTACTGATGAGTTGGTGTAGCGGCAAACGAAACAGTCTGTCTAGTCTGCTGTATGATTTGCTCTATACAGAGACGTCTTCATTGTCTTCACGTTGTCGGCATACTTTAACCTAAAGCTCAAATTTGTTTCAATATAATTAATAAAGAAGGAACAATTTTTCTTTATGCTATTGCCTATCTTATTGTTTATACTAATCTTTGTCCAAGTCTTTGCTCTAATCCTTTTTCTAATCCTTGTTATAATCCTTATCCAAAGCCTTGTCCTCATACTTGTTCTTATCTTGATTTTAATTTAATTTTATATTTTTATTGAAGCGAAGCTTTTTACGCCTCGTTCTGCGATTTGCTAGAGTGAAATCAGAAAAAACGACACTTTTTTCCGACACCTTTTTTCTTAGAATTGATATTGTTTTTTGCTTGCATCAATTGAACCAGAGAATGTTAAATTAAAAATATTTCTTGCCCGCTGCATTGAACCCACAACTTACAGTTCTATCGTTTGTTGGTACTTTCCTCTAACCATTAAGCTAAAGCCTTTCTTTCATAGCTTTGTTGATTCAGTGATAAACATTAGCTAAAGCTATGTTTCAGCAGATCACTATCGGGCATGTTCTGAAATCCGATTCACGTCGGAAACGGATTTACTTCCGATGACATTTGAATGAAAGGTGTTCTGCAATCCGATTCCGATCTTCGAATCCGATATTTGTTTTTTTGGCGGATTGTAGGTGTTCTGTAATCCGATTTATCGGAATCAAACTGAAATCCAATCCGATCAAAATTTTGTTGACGGATTGTAAATGTTTCAATGATTTTTCATTAAAAAAGCAGTAAAAGTGTTAATTTTCTGAACTACTGCGATGTTTTAGTTTTGGCATTACTTCTTTAATGTTATTTTTTTTATTTGGCAACTTTTTAACCATCTTTAAAATGTAAGTATTTTTATAAATGATACATTTTATTCAAATATGATGCGATTACAAAATTTATAAAGGATATTTCAATTCTTCTACAATAATTTTCAAGAAATAATTCAGCAATCACTATAATACTTATATATATAAAATATTCATTTTACTTCAATTGAACTTTTTATTTTTCTTATGAGCAAGTGTCAGATTTGCTGTCATTTAGTTGATGCGTTCAGAAAGCAGCATGTTCGAATGCTTGTTCGAATCCGATTACATTGATTGCTTTCTGCTCGGAATGTAGAACACCTTTTTAAATCGGAATCGGAAATGAAATCCGATTCCGATCCAATTCCGAGGTGGATTTCAGAACATGCCTGTATAATCTATTAATTTAAGAAAGGATTGTGTGTTGACTATTCTTCAAAGGATTGTGTCTTGGCTAGCCAAACAACAAAAGTAGCAAAAAACAAAACTGTTGCTTCTTCTATTCCACACTGTCATCAACAGCGTTCAGTAGTTTGGGTTATTGTTTAGGCATTTTTTTTTTTTTATTTTTGCATAGCGCGAAGGAAAAATTAACAATTGACCAAAAGTGCGTTGACAAGTCCTTTTCTAAGTGACAGAAAAAAAAATAATAATGATATATAATAAAACTTATTGGTGTGAAGATAAACGTGTGTTTTTTAGTTTACTTTGTTGTTTTCAAGTTTTGAATATAAAAATTATTCGAATCGAAAAAAAGCCATTAAATTAGCAAATCTATGAAATTGTGAAAATGCTTCGCTTCTGTCGTGTGTCCAGTGACGCACCTGTGTTTTTTTTTTACTTTACATTTTTTCTTTTGTATTTTCTGTATTTAGGTAACTTTTGGATGTTACCTGAGTGTCCTCCGGACACATTAATTAATTAATTTTTATATTTATCTTTTGATCCCAAACCTCACCTTTACTGTTGTTCCATAAAATTTACCGTATCGCCAATAGTCACGGCGTTTTAATTTCATGCAACGTTTTTTTCATTATTGTTGCATTATTGGTGTCGTAGCTCCAAAAAAAATTGTTTTTTATTTTCGTTACAAAGTCAAGAAAATTTTTGTTGTTATAAAATAAAATTTTTTTGTAGCATTTTTACTCAGCGAGGGATAAATAATACCATGCAAAAATACTGCATTTTGGTTGCATAAGCTTTTACTTCCGCGACCTGGCGATATAATAATTTATTTTAATATTTTTGTCAAGAGGCCTAGTATTAATCCTTAATTTCTGTTTAATAACATTTACATGTATGATAGCATAAACTCACCGAGTAATTATTGCATGCAAAGCCGTTGCATGATTGATAAATTCTTGCAGCGGTTCTCTCCGTGGCCTTATGGTTTAAAAACCAAGCTGCACTGGCGTATAATACTTTTTACCGTTACACCTATACATAGCGAGTTATAATGCCATGCAACGAATTTGCTATTTCGTTGCTTAGGCAATTCCTTCTGCGTTCCGATGACGTTTTTAATTTGTTTTTTTTTTGTCATAAAATCAAAGAACTAACCTTTACTGTCGTGTCAATACTTTTATCATAATACGCATACCCATTAGGTCGAAACACATAGGAGGCATGCATGCTTCAAGCATCTAACATTTGTGATTGAATAAACACATTGTTGTGAAGTAGCCCACATTAAAAGCGTGCACGCATGCATGCTGCTAGAAGCATGCCTGAAGTTGGCGAACATTTAACTTTTTGCAGGCATCAAAGCATTGAGACAAGAGATGTGAGAAATATAAAGAATATTAGCACAACAATTAACCTAAAAATTTCCTCTAATTCCAGTTCAAATTATTTTTGATTAAATGCAATGTATTTTCACCGCTTTTTCTTTCAAATTTCTATTCAATTTGACATATTTGACATTTTTCAGTACGCGATGAGTTCGTTCTATAGGTGATGTGATAAAATTTGAATATGTTAAACTGAATAGAAATTTTAAAGGAAAAGTGGTGTAAATACATTGAATTTAAATAAAAATAAATTAAAATGGAATTATAATTAAGTTAAGGAGGATATTTTATAGAGGATATTTTATGGCTAAAGGTTGTGTTGATTTTGCTTTTATTCCACACATGTCTTCTGTCAATGCATCATGCATGCGAGCACGCTTTTGATGTGTGCTACTTCATAACAATATGTATATTCAATCACAAATGTCAGATGCTTGAAGCATGCATGCTTCCTATGTATTTCAGCCATATGAGCTTAAGCCAAAAATGCTTCACAGGCATGATGGCTGCTTGAGGCATGCATGCCTTCTATGTGTTTTGGGCTATTGAGTAACAATTTCTTGCAACGTTGATGTATTTTGGAAAACTCAACTCATCTAATTTTTCGTAAGCATCAATTGATATTCAGAAAACATTAAATGAAAGTCCGTATTTCTATTTGAAATTCAGAAAATATCAACTGAAAATCAGAGATATAAATTTTTATGCAGAAGGCATATTAATTTAGAAGAAGAATTAATAAATGTTAAAAACTTCGATTTGGAATCAAAAAAATGTTTATTAAAATTCAGAAATTTCATTCCAAATTCACAAATAACACTGTGCGACAATTTAAGGGTAATTTGAAATGACTTCAAACATTCCAATGGTTTCTGATAGCCATTGGTCCATAGAATATATCATCCAAGGAATTTTTCTGGGTTAGCTCTTGAAATTTCAAATCGCAATCAATGATTTGAAAAATGATTGCATTCATGGAGTCCCAATCAATAATTTTAAAAAATCAATGCAAACATTTCAATGGTTTCTGATAGCCATTGGTCCATAGAATATATTATCCAAGGAATTTTTCTGGGTTAGCTTTTGAAATTTCAAATCGCAATCCATGATTTGAAGAATGATTACATTCATGGAGTCCCAATCAATGATTTGAAATAATTATTGCATTCATCTTTTTCAAAGTATTGATTGGGACTAGAAATTTCAAAGCACATTGATTGGGAGTTGAAATTTCAAATCACATTCAATGATTTGAAAAAATGAATGCTTTCGATTTGAATATAAATCACATGATTTAAAATCACAAATGATTGAATTCTTTTACAGCTCTGCTATGGGGCCGTGGTTAATTTCCTTTAACTCATAAACTAAGTAAAATTTTGATTTAAGACCTTCAGTACTATTCCTGCAAATTTAATGTCCTTTAAAATTTGGAAGCATTATTTCCCCCTAGTATTTACACAGGGGGGTCAAAACACCCTTTAAATTAAGAAAGGAGTATATCTCGGAAACTCTGGCGAAATCACTTTCGCTCACTTTCATCATCTTAGCTATAACTTCGCAATACATCATAATACAAAAGGACCTGCTCTTCTACCAAAAAAAGGCCATTGAAATCTTTCTCCTAAGGTAACTCTCACCAGCTAGGAGCAATAAATAAAGAAAATCTAGAGTTTTCAGTTGAAATAAGCTAAAGTTGCAATCGGAAAATTGCACAGAGCTAGTGGGTAATTACATCTCTTGAGAAATTCCTAGGACGATATGTTCTATGCATCAATGGCTATCAGAAACCATTGAATTTTTTTCAGTTAATTTTTGGTGTCGTACAGTGTAATCATTTCATATTTCGAAAAAAATCAATTGAAATTCAGAAAGCCTTAAACGAAATGAAAAACTATTTCTTTAACGTTTCTTTCTAAACTAAAATTTTTTTGAAAATGTCCCAACATAATGGGTTAAATGTCCTTTATAAAATCGTTCTGGGTGTACTTAGTCTTTGTTGTTGTGTATTTTTCTCACACCCTGTATAAAGTGCAGCACATAACTTTTTATTAACACTTTGATTCTTTGATTCCTCTACGTGTTCAAACATTTAAGGATGATGATTTCAAAACTGCCAACAGCAATAACACAAGTAACAACAACAACAAAAACAACAACGAGGAAAATAACAGCAACAGCATTATCAGCAACAAGAATTGCGTTCATCAAAATTTACGATCGTAACGTTTCATGCATTTAATTAAATGATAAATTTGAGTAAATCTGGCAGCACTTCGCATTTGGTTTAGTAGAGGAAAGTATTTTTAAAAGTGTTGGTAAATGCAGTGTGACATTGAAATAACCTTGAGCAAATTTTAGCATCAAACATCCTTGTATTGTTACTTGATGTGGAAAGCTTTTCAATCAGTTCGAAACGACTTTAGCTACGCTTTTGCAGTGCGCTGCATGAAGGTAAAAGGCAGCAGCGCATTTTGATGCATTCAATTTGTGAAAACCACGCAAAATGCCAACTAAATCCACTGCAATGCTAAAATGTTGAACAGCAAAATCCACTTGCTGTTTTGAAAGGTTTTTCTTCAACCACCCAATGCAGTGGCACTTACGGCAGCCAGCCTTCATCAGCAGCAGCAGCAGGTGGCTTTATGATAGCATTACACAGTTTTCAAGGATCTGGATTGGCAAAAGTTTGCTCCTGTAAATGCGCAGGATTACGACATTTTATGTTGTTGGTGTTGCCGATATTAATGCGTTAGCAACTTCACTCCCTAGGGTGACTTTGGGTGCATTTTTAAACATCTGGATTAGAAAATAAAAATGTATGCACTTCGAAAATGCTCAATATCTAAGAGAATCAGAGGGGTGTGGCAAACGAAGAACTGCGCTTTATTTTTATTCACAGTTGCAGATTGTTGAGATGTTTGTAGGAAAAAACAAAGTGAAGACTTCTTTACTTTTATATCAGACAAGTACAGTTAACTCCGCAGATTCAGTCCCAAAAAAGTCTGTTATTAAACTCCTTAGATGCCACGGTAGGGCCGGAGAGGCCTCAAACACACAAATTTGCATCAAATATTCACTTTTACAGGATACATTGATCTGTTCTGAAGCATTTAACAAATATTGAGTACAACCAGTGGCGGATCTACATAAAGGTTGAAAGGGCTTTGGCCGCCCTCCCCCTCTTCGAGAATTTTTTTTGTGGGAAAAAAATGAAAACTGAAAAATGGGAAAAAAGTCTAAGAAGACGTTTAAGCCCCCCTTGGTATACAAAACTACAGTTTCAACCCCCTCTGGCGAATCCTAGATACGCCATTGAGTACAACTCTCACAACAAAAATAGATTTTTAGCTCTCACAAAAAGAATAGATTTTAAGCTCTCACAACAATTTAATTTAATTAAATAGACAAAATACCAATAATGTCATAAGCCCGCGGAGAGAGTCGATATAAGCAGCAGTCATGCAACGGCGTTGCATGGAATTATAACTTGGTGAGTATATGCGCTGCGGTTAATGTTATAAAACAGAAATGAAGATATATACTTGGTCTTATGACAAAAATAAGATAAAAAAATCAAGTCGTCATGGCAAGAAGGTAGCAATTTGTGCAACAAAAATCCAATATTGTTGCATAGAATTATTACTCGCTAAGTTGAAGTGCTGCGGAAAAAATTATTTTACGACAGCAAATGTTATTTCCTTGACCTCATAACGAATATAAAAAACTTTTTTGACTCCACGATATAAATAAATTAAATAGAAATTAATAACATATGAATAACAAACACAAAAAACAAAAACACAAAATTTAAGCAATTTTATAAGGATCTTATATAAGTAAGACATTGCTTAGAGTTGAACGATGATATTAAAAGTAGGAATTGTCTCTTTGTGCCTCAACTGAGATCTTTCTACCGAATTCAAAACATATTGCTTGACTTAATCCTAGTCCCGGATTTTGTCTTTGTGTTAGTCCAAGTTAAATTCCATGTTCTTATAATTTAACTGGTCCTAATTCTTTAACTTGTCCTAATTCTTTTCTTTCGTGGCGTCCGTGGCGTAGTTGGTTAAAGTGCGTGGCCGCTATGTCAAAGAACTTTGGAGATCCAGGTTCGAACCCCAGCCAGCGACAGAAAATTATTTGAATTAAAATAATTTTTCTGTACGGCCGCCACCTCTCTGCAGACAATGGCAAACCTCAGAGAGTAATCAAACTGCCATGTAAAGCTTCTTGAGAATAAGAACATTCCGTTCATCGCCGTTCGGAGTCGGCGTTAAGCATGTAGGTCCATTTCTCGGTCAATTGTGTACAAACTTAATAACACGCACAACACAATTAATCATAAGAAGCTAGGTCAAAGTCCTTTCAAGGGCTGAAATGGCCAGTTATTTATTTTTTTTTTTTTTTTAATTCTTTTCATAATCCCTACTCAAATACTTGTCCCAATCCTTATTCAAATATTAAACCAAATCCTTGTTCTTATCTATGTACAAATGCTTGTTCTCATACTTTTTCCCAAACTGTGTCTAGTTCTTATTGTAAAAATAGTCTCATCCTTATCTTTCTCTAAAAGACATTCCTTAAGTCTTTAGATATATACATATGTCTTTATCCTTATCCTAATTCTTACTAAATTACTTGACCCATTATTTTTCATAATTCTGGTCCTAATTTTCGTCCAAAGTATTGTTCTTGTCTTTGTACAAATTCAAGGACAAGACAAATCAAAATCAAACTCAAACTCAAACTCAAACTCAAACTCAAACTCAAACTCAAACTCAAACTCAAACTCAAACTCAAACTCAAACTCAAACTCAAACTCAAACTCAAACTCAAACTCAAACTCAAACTCAAACTCAAACTCAAACTCAAACTCAAGCTCAAACTCAAGCTCAAACTCAAACTCAAACTCAAACTCAAACTCAAACTCAAACTCAAACTCAAACTCAAACTCAAACTCAAACTGAAACTCAAACTCAAACTCAAACTCAAACCCAAACTCAAACTCAAACTCAAACTAAAACTCAAACTGAAACTAAAACTCAAACTCAAACTCAAACCAAAACTCAAACCGAAACTCAAACTTAAACTCAAACTCAAACTCAACTCAAACTCAAACTCAAACTCAAACTCAAACTCAAACTCAAACTGAAACTCAAACTCAAACTCAAACTCAAACCCAAACTCAAACTCAAACTCAAACTAAAACTCAAACTGAAACTAAAACTCAAACTCAAACTCAAACCAAAACTCAAACCGAAACTCAAACTTAAACTCAAACTCAAACTCAACTCAAACTCAAACTCAAACTCAAACTCAAACTCAAACTCAAACTCAAACTCAAACTCAAACTCAAACTCAAACTCAAACTCAAACTCAAACTCAAACTCAAACTCAAACTCAAACTCAAACTCAAACTCAAACTCAAACTCAAACTCAAACTCAAACTCAAACTCAAACTCAAACTCAAACTCAAACTCAAACTCAAACTCAAACTCAAACTCAAACTCAAACTCAAACTCAAACTCAAATTCAAACTCAAACTCAAACTCAAACTCAAACTCAAACTCAAACTCAAATTCAAACTCAAACTCAAACTCAAACTCAAACTCAAACTCAAACTCAAACTCAAACTCAAACTCAAACTCAAACTCAAACTCAAACTCAGACTCAAACTCAAACTCAAACTCAAACTCACACTCAAACTCAAACTCAAACTCAAACTCAAACTCAAACTCAAACCCAAACTCAAACTCAAATCGAAACTCAAACTCAAACCGAAACTCAAACCGAAACTCAAACTCAAACTCAATATCAAAATCAAAATCAAAATCAAAATCAAAATCAAAATCAAAATCAAAATCAAAATCAAAATCAAAATCAAAATCAAAATCAAAATCAAAATCAAAATCAAAATCAAAATCAAAATCAAAATCAAAATCAAAATCAAAATCAAAATCAAAATCAAAATCAAAATCAAAATCAAAATCAAAACCAAAACCAAAATCAAAATCAAAATCAAAATCAAAATCAAAATCAAAATCAAAATCAAAATCAAAATCAAAATGAAAATCAAAATCAAAATCAAAATCAAAATCAAAATCAAAATCAAAATCAAAATCAAAATCAAATCAAAATCAAAATCAAAATCAAAATCATTTCAAAATAAAAATCAAGTTCAAAATCAACTTCAAAATTAAATTAAATTCTTCAGAAACGGACCGCAGAATTAGAAAATCGAAAAACAGTTGGGCCTGTTTTCTGCAGAGTATAGTATTGACTGTATTGAAAGCTTAAGATAAATCTAATAAGCAAAGCAATCGCAGGTCAGCTCTATCAAAGGGTACTCTTATAGCATCTCAAATCAATTACTTGCGACCCATGTGAATTTGTCTAATAAGTTATTTTCTGCATCTTTCCACATCTATATTTTGCCATTTGAAGTCGAAAAATAAGATTAAAATTAAGATTAAGACTTTAATTAGGTTTTATCCATAAACGTGACATTGGATTTCTTAGGAATTTTTTATTATTATTAGAATTATTAGAATTAGTATTATTAGAATTCTTATTAAATTGACTTATTGAGGCCCTCAAGCCTAAATTAAAAAAAAAAATTATGCAACTAAATTTTGTAAATTAGCTAAGACAATAAAAATATCAAAAAGTTTCTAGAGACTTTCAAATAAATTCCTAAATGATAATATTAAAAAAACATTTCTATGTATTTTCAAATCTACTTAAATAGAACCTAAATATGCGGAACATTTTAGGCGATGTGGTTGCAATGAGCACACAAGGGTTAATGTGGTCCTGTGGCGCAATGGATAACGCGTCTGACTACGGATCAGAAGATTCCAGGTTCGACTCCTGGCAGGATCGAATTTTTTTTTTTAGTATTTTTGTTAAAATGAAAATATTTGTAAAATTTTTGAGGGTAGATTCTAGAAATTTTGGGATAAAACATCATCAATTTAAATATTGGAACATTTTATAATTAATCATAACAGAAGGAAAAATTTATTTTGGGTAATAGTCAAATTTGTTGTATGTTCAAAACAAACAATTAAAAAAAAACGCTTTTAATTAAAGGACAACCTCTCATGTCAATTGTGGAATTTTTTTTAACATAATTGAAAACGCATCCCTGTTTGGAGAGAAAAATATTATTTAAACAGTAACTTTAAACAGTAAGAGCGAAAAAGATGTTTGGAGAGAAAAAAGATTTTTTGAAAAACATGTTTCTCCCCGACGGGGAGAATAAGCCTTTGATGATAAAAAAACACCTTTATTTAAAGAATGACTTCTCATGTCAATTGTGACATTTCTTTAACACAATTGAAAATACATCCCTTTTTTGGAGAGAAAAAAGGTATTTTAACAGTAACTTTTAGAGCAAAAAAGATGGTTGGAATGAAAAAAAATTTTTCGAAAAATATGTTTCTCCCCGACGGGGAATTGAACCCCGGTCTCCCGCGTGACAGGCGGGGATACTGACCACTATACTATCGAGGATCTTAAATTGATGGTAGCATTACAATTTTTTTTTTTAAATTCTTTTTTTTTTTTACTATAATTTTATTTTTTATTTTTTCAGTTATTAAAAGCATTTTAAAAAAACTTTAAAACCTCAAATGCCTTTTAAAATAGGAATGTGATGCGAAAAGTTTTCGAACACATAAGACGTCTGGCCGTTGATTTTAAGACCAGGGCCATTTCCTGCTAGAACAAAAACGGGAATCTAGTGATAGATATCCAGAGTATTTTGATGATGTGGAGGGTACACTTCTCTAAGGCTTCTGAATTGTAGCGCTGACAACAATCCCACAAATAGAGTTGATATTCCGGAAACCACAATAGGGGATAACAGTGTTGAAGTGCCGCTACTCGACTATATGAAGTCTTGAAAGTTATAACTCGGCTTTTTTTTTTTATTGTTAACTTTATTTTAAAAATTCTTTTTTTGTTTGTTTTTTAATTTCATCAAGTTCTTAAAAACTCAATAGAGTTCACCATGAAGAACTCCACCAAACTCCACACATGATTGTTAAGAACTTCATGCATGCGATGGGAATATTTCAAAGAACCCAGTGCAAACATATTTTGCAAGTACTTCTTGAAGAACTTACCCTCTGGATGAGAAAAGCAGAAACTACATCCTTTTGAGCCTTCTTGCGCTGTTCGTTGGGCACGAAGCGTTGCTTCCTGGCAGCAAAGATATCACTTTTACCGAATTTCTTCTTAGAACTGATCTTCATGTGACGGAAGTACTCATCGTTGATGTGCTCGGGTACTTATAAGTCACCCAAATCGACGCGAACCGAGCAAACGATAGCATTACGCTGAGAAACACGTCGCAGTGGGCATGAATTCAAAGCGAGGGGGCCGGTAACCAATAGGAGACCAGATTTGAGTGCCTTTAGCAACATAACGCGTTTGCCTTTATGACGTCCAGCCAAGAGAATAAGCACAAGGCCGGGCTTCATGTTGGGATGCATATTACGTTATGACGGCTGAAGGTGTTCTTGGCTGGGCGCTTCTTCACAAAGGTCTTGGTGTGTTAATTGGACTTGGTTTTCTTCACGTAAACAACACGTTCACCGCCATTTTTAGGTCCTCCAATTTTCTTCACCTTCTTGAAAGGGGTCTTTTCCGTCTTGACCACTGGACGCTTGGTTCTCTTAAGACGGTACGCAACGACGGACGGTAATAACGCGAAACGCCACAATTTAAATATATATTCAATGGATGTTTGTTAACTTGTTTGCCCGTCTTCGCGAGTTTTTTAGATTTTTTGACGGGTGCCATCTTTAAAAACACGTGTACACCGCAGAGAAATGTAAGTAAAAAAAACAAAAGAAAACAAAAGGAATGAAAACAATAAGCTGCGGTAGCCAATGGCCTACCTGCTGAGCTCTTCAAAAATGAAAGCGAAGCTCTATTTAAATGTCTTTATGAACTTCTATGCAGAATATGGTGGGAGGAATACATTCCAAACGATTGAAACCTCAGTGTGTTTTGCCCAATCTACAAGAAAGGCGATCCTACCATTTGCGCCAACTACTGTGTTATAAGCCTATCTTCCTATTGTCGCATATTAGGTCTTGTCGAGAAATGGCTGGCGCAAATGCTTGGATGAGCTCAAAGCCGATCGACGGTTGTAAACACTATATAAGTAAGGTGTGGTGTGGTGAATCGTTTCGGTGGGTGAAGCGTTTCACCTGTGAAATTTTGACAGTGCACTTACATACAACCAAGTGTCATACCGTCATGTGTTGCTTTCATTGGCGAACAGTTTTTCATGATTCAGCGAAGCTTTCAGACGTACATTGTGTTGCTCTTCCAAAACAGTGCTCACAGACTCCAAAGTAAGTAAGTAAACACTTAAAAAAATCCCTTGGGTCCAAAGAAGTTGTAGAAAATAGCAGATAAGTCAAATATCTACTCGACTGATTAATTGACTGACAAGCCAATAAGATTTAAAAAATTTTAAACTATCGCGTCAAAATAAGTGTCTTTGGTTTTTATGCGAAGTTAATAAAGTAATTTCACTGAACAGCAAAATCAATTTTTTCCAAAATAACAAGGTTCTAACAGCGGATTTAGGTTGAGGGGACTAAAAAAAAAAAACGACGAAAGTTGGGGACAAAAAAACGACGTTTTGAAAGTTTATGCATGAGTTTTATTTTAGGAAGTTTAAGTTTCCCCCCTTTTGAATATTCTTATAGTGAATCGACATGGGAAACCATGTGGCTCTTACATTTTGGATATAGGATGTGTTCAGAAGATTTATGTAAAATACTACGAGCAACCTTTTTGTGGAACATTTTAACCCTCTAACTTTTCAATATATGGGTATTTTTTGACCCTTTTGTGATAATGGGCAAAGATAACCCATAAAAAAGGATATAATGGATTAAAATGCTGGACGAAAATATTTGTTATGAAATTCTACTACAAGCCTCTAAATACGCAAAAGCTGAAAATTCAACTTAAAATCCAGAAAGAAGTCAAAACTTAAAATGTGTTTAAGGGCTAATTTCGTACTTATTTAGAATTGGTACTTAAATGTCACACAACATAGGGTTTTAGGGGGTTAGTTTGTGTGAAAAAATGTTTTACGTAACATTTTACTATAAATCACCAAGCAAAAGAAAGCTCCACATATAATATCTATAAATAGAAAGAAGAGAGCAAATTCAGTCTTATTTCCACTGCAATAGCAACAAACCTCAGTACTTTGGCTGATAAGAGCCGTTAGGTTCCAAAACCACCAAATATAAAAGAAATCGCAACGATGAAAATTTCATGAGAAAACATTGAAACAATAAAATGAGATTTATTTAAAAAAAATTAATACAACTTTCTAATTAAGATCCTCGATAGTATAGTGGTCAGTATCCCCGCCTGTCACGCGGGAGACCGGGGTTCAATTCCCCGTCGGGGAGAATAGAAATTTTTTTTCCAAAAATTTTTGTCTTTTCAAAAAATTAAGTTCCTTTTTCAATTGTGTTTAAATAACTTCATTTAATTAACTTGTTGGCATGACATGAAGGATATAGTTTCAAAAAAGAGAACCAAGAAAAAAAAAATCAAGTCAATGAGGGACAAAGTGTTGCAACCTTGCATCTTACATTCGAAGTTGAATGCATTTCATTCGTGATTTAATGCATTTTTGCTGTTTACAGCTACTTTCTTAGTACTGCTCCTTTTTTTTTAACATAAAACTTTTATTTATTTATGACGTGAGCGTAGATTGAGTCCTTAACGCAGAGGGTGAATAAAATGAAGGCAATAAAAAAAAAACGAAAAAAAATATACAAAGAAAAAAAAAATAGCTAAAAAAACAACACAAACTTAGCTACTATTTATTATTCTGAACTCATTTGTCAGAACTTGGCAATAACTAAGTTTATAGTAGCGAAGAAGCAGCAGCCAGCAGCTTGCAGGACAGGGGCGAAGGATATTCATAGCAAGCAGCTCTCCACCAGCACTGGTCAAAATCGAACAAATAACTAAGGTGTGGGGGTGAGTGGTTTGTTAAGAGTTGTAGCTGCTGTTACGCATGAGCGATTGCTTGCAATTTAATTGCAATTCTTTTATGTCAACGATAACAACAACAACAACAAAAACAACAACTACACAAACAATGTCAGCAACTAGCAACTTAATTGAGCAGCAACAATAGCGAGGTTAATTTAAACAAACGCTGTTTCTTGCACACGCTGCTATACCCTTGGGTAATAAGCCAGTGTTGGTTGTAGCTAACCACTGTCATTGTTCACTGTTGATTGATGGAAATTGATGCCACGATTGCCTGCAAGACACCCAAGGATACGCTAGCGTTTCAATGAACCTGTTGCACTACGTTCACAGTTCGTGATTTTATTTCTTTCCGATTGCGTCAAAATGAGTTGGATGAAGAATAAATTTCTTTTACTGTTAGATGAATGAATATTGTTGTTGTTGTTGTTGTTGTTGTTATTATGCTCACTCTAAGCTCATTTGCATGGCATCAAATTAATTGATATATCTGCCATAAAAAATTGGAACAATGCTTAATTTATTGTAACTATTAAATTGTCTCGGTGGCGTATGAGTGATATTAATTTAAATAAATGCAGAGAAAATCTTTTCTCTTTGGAGCAAATCTTTTCGATCAGTGACTTGCGTGTGTATCCGGTCTTAGACGGAATGTAAGAAAGGAAGAATTATAGAAGCTTATAGCGCTAGAAATTATGCTCGGTACAATTGGCTATCCGCGATTGGAGATGTATTGGTCAAAGGCCACTGAAATTCCATCTTTTCGTCAGATTATGACGAGAAACAGATTTCACTCATTCGTAATAATCTTAAATTTTGTATAAAAGTTGATGCTATTGATAAGCTTTATAAAATACGTAACATTTTGGACATTTTCACTGAAAAAATATATACAATTCCAAAAGGCCAAAATCTCTGCGTGGATGAAATGATGGTTCCTTTTAAAGGAAAAACTGTATTAAGACAAAGCCCAAAAACTGTATTAAGCCCAAAAAACGCATAAAATGGGGTGTAAAAATATTTTGCCTCTGCAGTTCAACAGGCATTCTACATGATTTTGAAATTTATCAGGGTAAAAACACTATTGCGGCTGACTCAAAGTTAGGGTTTTGTTCTGATATAGTGATCCGTCTCACGAAAACAAGGAAGTAATTTCAAAATTTATTTTGATAATTATTTCACAAGACTTAATTTAATGGTGTATTTACAGAAAAAAAAAGAATTTGGACAACAGGTACGGTACGAAGCAATATAATCGGAAAAGTCCCACTCCAAACCGAAAAAGATCTTAAAAAAAAGGTAGAGGCAGTTTCGATTGCAGCATTGAAAGAAACCATAATGTTATTGCCTTGAAATGGCTTGATCGAGGCATAGTTAACATTGTGTCATCGATATTTGGCGATGAAAAGGTAAATAAAGTAACACGATTCTGTTTTGATAAAAAAAAAAAATTTAAATTTCGCAACCTAATATCGTTTCTATGTACAATAAACATATTGGGGGCGTTGACAACATGGATTTCCTTCTTTCATTATACAGAATTTCTATTAGATCAAAACAGTGGACTCTTAAAATTTTCGACCATTTTATTGATCTGACTGTATGCAACTCCTGGCTAGAATATAAAAAATATTGTATATTGGCGTTTCGTAATGATATTGCAGATGGGCTTTTAGCGTTATCATCTCAAGCTATTTGTGTTCGGAAACGTGGTCGTCCTAGAGTAGCTTTGGAAGAGGATAGTCCAAGTAGTTCAACAACTAAGGAAATAATCAGCACAAACAGCTTCCAGACAGCGCTACGAGACAGGAACATCGGTTTCCCTTCGTTATGATGGTTTTCAGCACTGGCCAGAGCATACAGCGAAGTAACTCAGGTGCAAGCTTGAAGGATGCAAAGGATATTCAAGGTACATGTGTCCAAAATGCAACGTTCATTTGTGCATTCCAAATGAAACTTGGAATTGCTTCAAAATTTAAAAAAATTTTGAAAAAAAATTTTCAAAATTTGGAAAAAATTAAAATACATATATTTTATGGAAATAATTTTTCAATTGTGATTGATATTTCTTTATAATAAATTTTTACGAATTTTAAACAACTCTTAAACAAAAAAAATTAAAAATGTTATGATTGATTACACTGTGCGACAATTTGAGGGTCATTTGAAAAAACTGAAAAAACTCCCTCAAAAAACTGAAACAGATTTTTTTCGAGGTCACATTTTACACTATGTTGCCCAAGTTAATTTTCTCTAACTCCTTAACTTAGTGAAATTTTGATTTAAGACCTTCAACAAAATTCTTGCAAATTAAATGACGTTTTAAATTGGGAAACATTATTGCTCACTAATATTCACACGAAGGGATCAAAAACTTTCTTAAATTAAAAAAAGTAGTATATCTCGGAAACTCTGGGAGATATCATTTTTATTACTTCTACAAACAAAATTTTCATCATCTTATCTATAACTTTGAGGAACATTTGAGGAAAAAATCGCCATTACAACCTTCCTCTTAAATTAAATCCTCACCCAATAGGAGCGATAAATTAAGCCAATCTAGATTTTTCAGTTCAAATCAGCTAAAGTTTTGAGATCTGTGCGTGATCGATAATTTTGTGTAGAAAATTAAACAAAATAATAAAAGTGTTAAGTGTACATTAAAATGAGTTCCTGCACAAATAAAATTAAGTTATATTGCTATGTTTGTGGTAAAATACCACAAGCCAAAACCACTGCCACAAGAGAGATCATCGTTCGTAACGTAGAATGGGCCCATAATAAAATGTATATCTTTTGGAGTGGCTAAAAGGAAAACGTACCGCATTGCCATTTGGAGTCCCAATGATTTAGATGAATCCGGACAATCATAATTCCGAAAACTGCTACGTATGTGCCAATCCATATAATGGACAAGATAGAAAAAAGAAGCGTGGCATAAATTACATTAGCGTACGGAACGCTGAATGGCAATGGTCTGCCTCATTCTATTAATGTTCCTGTTCCGAAACCGCCAATCTACGATTGTATAACAGCGTTTGAAACAGAGGTTGATAACACAGATATGAATTCTTTATACGAACAAGAACCAACCACCTCGCCTCAACAAATTCCAAAATCCCAAGAGCTAATGGAAACTATAGTAGCTGAACTTAATTTGTCGCAACGGATGTCGGAAAACTGGCCTCATATTTAAAAATAGGAAATAATTTAGCACCAGGTGTCAAGGTAACTGGATATCGTAATCGTCAAAGACATTTGCAAAAGTTTTTCACTGTAAATACAGAAAATACTTTTGTTTTTTGTAATAGTGTTGCACATTTAATGGAAGCAATGGAAATAAGTTACGATCCACAGAATTGGCGCTTATTTATAGACTCTTCTAAAACCAGCTTAAAAGTGGTTCTTCTTCATAAACTCAATAACAAACCGTCAGTTTCTATTGCCTACAGTACAGAAATGAAGGAAACATACAACAATATGGAAACTGTACTTAACAAAATAGATTACAAGGCACATCAATGGAGAGTTTCATCGGATTTAAAGGTTGTGGCTTTATTGTGTGGACTTCAAACAGGATATACAAAGCACATGTGTTTTATTTGCCTTTGGGACACTCGGTTCAAAGGTAATCAAAACGAAAAGCATGATTGGCTACCAAGAAGTAGTGCTTCCATAGCAAACTTCAATGCTATTTATTCGCCTCAAGTGGGAATGGATAAAATTTTTATGCCTCCCGTACACATAAAACTAGGAATCGTTAAAAACTTAATAAAAGTTTTAATAAAAAAATCCACAGTTTTCGAATGCTTAAGCAAAATATATCCTAAACTCAGTGAGGCCAAATTGAAAGAAGGCAAGTAAAGATTACAAAGAAGTATGAATTGAATTTTCATTATTAAATTTAACTGTTTTATTTATAGGTATACTTAATGGACCTGATTTACTCAAACTAATGAAAAGCTCAACTTTTGATGCAATTTTAAATGAAGACGATCTAACTGCTTGGAACGCTACAAAACTGGTAATAACAAACTTTCTGGGAAACTATCGCTCAGAAAATTGCACAGAGCTGGTGGGCAACATGCTAACAGCTTTTAAAAAAATTGGGAGTATCAATGTCTCTTAAAATGCATTTTCTTCATCATCATCTGGAGTATTTAAAAAATCAATTGGCATCAGAGTCCGACGAGCACGTGGAAAGGTTTCACCAAATTGCCATGCCTATGGAGATGCGCTTGAAGGGAAAAAAGTTAGATGAGCTGGTTGCAGACATTTGCTGGTGGTCCCAAAAAGTATCCCAAGGTGCTGATGATGAGGAAAACCCTCAAATGAACAATGCTATGGAAACTTAATAATATAATTATCTTAGATTTTCGAAGTTATATTATATTTGAATTTTAATACTTAGTACTCTAATATTCACATTTTTTACTACTATTTTGAACCTAAAATACATTAGTTTTTAAATAAAAACTTACTGATATTATGTATTTTGTATGTATTTGTGTTTGACAAAGTACTAGATTTACAATAAATAAACTACCACTTCTAAAATTAAAATTTTTTGCCGATTTCTAATTTTTTTTTTAATACAAAAATAGCAATTTTTTATAGAAGGGCAGTTTTTTTTGTATTATAATGTTCCGCAAAGTTATAGATAAGATAATGAAAATGTTGTTTGTAGAAGTAATGAAAATTATATCTCCTTGAGTTTTCGAGATAAACTTATTCTTTTAATTGAAGGGGTTTTTGACCCCCCGTGTGAATATTAGGGGGCAATAATGTCTCCCAGTTTCAAATGCCATTAAATTTGCAAGAATTGTGCCGAAGGTCTTAAATCAAAATTTTATCAAAATCAAGTGCTGCTTTGCATGTAAATGCGGTTCATTTAAAAGAAAGAGTTTTAAGAAAAAGGATTTTTCAAGTATAGTGATGGTTTTTTTTAAATGTATTACCTTTTCTTAAGCTTTTCATACACTTCTGATATATATCTGCCATTTTTGACATATATTCGATGAGAGCAGTTACACAAATCTAACTCCAAACATTAACAACTTCAAAAAAGTTTGAATGCTTAATCTGTCCATATAATTTAATTATTTTTTCCTTCCCATCCGCTTAATTCCCAGTTTACAATTATCCTTCATCAATTATGTAAACGGTTAAGTTGTTCATCAACGAGTTGATGTTTTAAAGCAGCGCAGTATTCACCGTTACTGCAACTATCAACTGCTAATCACTGTTGCAATCAAGTCACAGTTAGTTGCTGACATTAAGACGCTTCCACGTCGTCATGACTGCAGCTTAACATTTAAATTTGTGCCATTTACACCACAACACAAAACTTTTTGTTTTTTTTTTTTGCTTTCACAATGAAAGTTACACCATTCGAACAAAATGTTGAATACTTGCATTGAGTTGCTCCTGCACAACCGCTTGTCTGCGTATTGAACAAAGTTTCACCTTAAATGTCCTTGACTATTGTATTCAGGCAGAGTATTCTTACCCTAATCCTCGGCAAACTTGCATGCAATGCTATAAAAGCAACAATAAAAACAAAAAGCAAGCCAGCACTACCACACACACACAGGCACTTACAATACTATAGAGATATAGAGAGAGACAGTGAGAAATGCTAACTAGAAAAATTTTTCGCACTTCCTGCTCTTTTCCTGAATGCATTTGAAGAAAGGAAGGAAGTAAGGAAGAAGAAAATTATATCTGCTAGAGTTGCCACAAGTTGGGTTGCCGTAGCCAAATACAAATCATCTCGGTGTCAGGTTACAAAATTACTTTTGCCTTCCCAATTTATGCACCCGCCATTGTTATGCTATTGACAAAGCGAATATTTGTTGTTGCTGCTCCTGCTGTTGCTTTAGAATTCGGGCAAATGTCATTACCATATGGTGCATGTGGTGCACAATTATAATGGGGAAAGTGAAGCCAACATAAAACCAAACAAGCATGATTGTGTGTGTCGGCATGTGAGTGTGTGTGTGTGCAGCAATTTAACTGTTCAACACGCACACAATGCAAAGTACTGTTGTTCTCCCAAGTTGGCAAGGAAAGTTAAGTTCACCGAAATTGCAGCTATTGAAAAGTTTCCGCTGCGATTCTCGCATTTAAATACAAGTCACTTGAAACAGGAATAGCTGCTGTAAAGTATGTGAAGGCGAGAAACTTTTAGTTTTTTTAAAAATTCTTAATTCTTCAGACTTAAAATATATCTGAAGTTGTATTGGAGTTGTTTTTTATGATTGTATTAGAGTTAAAAGAGCTCCTTCATTGACACTTCAAAAATCTCTTAGATCATTTGAGCTATACATCAACTTATTAATTATCACAAAGTCAGACAGTGTAATAATTCTATATAAGTGTCGACCAACAATTATATGGAGTTATTTGGTAGGAACCTCTTTTTTGTACGGGATAAGAAATTTTGTGCAAAGGGCGGAAATCCAACAGAAATTACCCAATATCCCACCCAAAACAAAAAAACATAATTTTTGATTAAAAAGATTCTAGTTGGCTGTGTCATTGGTCTTGCTATGACAATGTATTTTTATACTTGTCCTTATTCTTATCAGTATTCTTATAGATAACAGCATTATCCCTATTTTAAGCCATGTCCATTTCATAACTTTTGTCCTTATCCATGTCCATGTCTTGTATGAATCCATTTTTGTACCTTTTCAAAGCTATTATCCTTATCCGTTCCCTAGTTTTAATCCTAGCCCTTAAATTTATCCTTGTGCTCGTCCTTGTCTTAATCCTTGTCCAAATCCTTATCCTTATCCTTATTTAAAATCCGTGTGCAAATCATTACCCCACTCATTTTCGAAATTCTGTTGCAATCCTTATCCTAATCCTTAGCTTTTTTCTAAATCCTTGTTCAAATCCTTGTTCAAATCCTTGTACAAATCCTTGTCCTAATCCTTGTCTAAATTTTCTTCTTAATTCAAGTTCAAATATTTTTCCGAATTCTTGCACTTATACTTGTTCTCAATCTTGTTCTCAACCATGTCCTTATCCTTGTCTATATCATTGTACTTATCATTGCCATTATCTTTTACATTATCCTAGTCCTAATCCTTATCATAATCCTTGCCCCTACACTTGTCTTAATCCTTGTCTTTAACCTTGCCCTAATCCTTAGCTTTATCATTCTCCTTATTCTTGTCACAATATTTTACATAATCCTATTCCTAATCAATGCCCTAATCCTTGCCCTTACACTTGTCCCAAACCTTGTCCTAATCCTTAGCTTTATCGTTCTCCTAATCCTTGTCATAATCTTACACATAATCCTAGTCCTAACAAATGTCCTAATTCCTGTATTTATCCTTGTACTTATTCTTGCACTTTCCTTTTCCTAGTCCTTGTTCTAACCCTTTTTGCAATTTATATGCAAATTTTTGTTCTAATCAGTGTTTAAATCTTTATCTTAATCCCAGTCTTAATTTCCAAATTCTTGACCTTACGATTGTCCTACTCCTTGTCTTTAACTTTGTCCTAGTTCTTGTCTTTATCGTTGTCTTTATCCTTGTCATAAGCTTTTACATAATCCTAGAACCAATGCTCAATATTTATCATAACAATCCTTTCCCTTGCACTTGTCTTAATTCATGTCGAAATCCTTGCACTACTTCCTGTTAATCCTTTTCCTAATGCATGCCCTAATCCTTGTCATAATGCTGATCCTCATTATTAAAAGTTTTTGATTTTATTTTGCTTTTGCTTTTGATTTTGACTTTTACTTTGAATTTTATTTTACTTTTGCTTTTGCTTTGCTTTTGCTTTTGCTTTTGCTTTTGCTTTTGCTTTTGCTTTTGCTTTTGCTTTTGCTTTTGCTTTTGATTTTGCTTTGCTTTTGCTTTTTCTTTGCTTTTGCTTTTGCTTTTGCTTTTGCTTTGCTTTTGCTTTGCTTTGCTTTTGCTTTGCTTTAGCTTTGCTTTTGCTTTTGCTTTTGCTTTTGCTTTTGCTTTTACTTTTGTTTTTGCTTTTGCTTTTGCTTTTGCTTTAGCTTTGCTTTAGCTTTGCTTTAGCTTTGCTTTAGCTTTGCTTTAGCTTTGCTTTAGCTTTGCTTTAGCTTTGCTTAAGCTTTGCTTTAGCTTTGCTTTAGCTTTGCTTTAGCTTTGCTTTAGCTTTGCTTTAGCTTTGCTTTAGCTTTGCTTTAGTTTTGCTTTAGCTTTGCTTTAGCTTTGCTTTAGCTTTGCTTTAGCTTTGCTTTAGCTTTGCTTTGCTTTAGCTTTGCTTTAGCTTTGCTTTAGCTTTGCTTTAGCTTTGCTTTAGCTTTGCTTTAGCTTTGCTTTAGCTTTGCTTTAGCTTTGCTTTAGCTTTGCTTTAGCTTTGCTTTAGCTTTGCTTTAGCTTTGTTTTAGCTTTGCTTTAGCTTTGCTTTAGCTTTGCTTTATCTTTGTTTTTGCTTTGCTTTTGCATTGCTTTTAGCTTACAAGGCTTTAAAACTAATTTTGTTAAACTATGCATGTTTATAGCATCCTGGTAATCTCGTCATTTTTATTTTAACTCTAAGATCCTTTATTTATGGCCTTCATTTGTTAGCTTTCGCACATTTATCTCGATAGATATTTTAATTTAATTGAATTTATAGCTTATTTGGAGTGCATAACACTTAAAAAACCGCTACTTCTCCTGGTATCCTTGCAGTTCTTTATTGCACCCACTTACGCACACACACAGCCCAACAAACACAGACATTAATCACACTCATAAACTTAAACAACTTAGTTTTTCCTTCGTCTTACATAATTTACAACAAAGCATATCCTTCCGTTACTCCCTCGCTCTGCTAATGTCCTTTTATGTGTAAATAGCTGACTCAATAAATTCAATAGCACGAACAAGTGTCGCCATTTTGTTTCGCCCCTAGCTGTCAATGTAGCATTAGGGAAGTGTAGAAAATTAAAAAAAAAATTCCATATAAAATAAGAGTTAGAAGCAAGGAACGGGACTTCTAAAAAGAAAGCTAACGAATTACATGAAACTTAGCGCTAGCATTAGAAAGGATATCTTAGCAAATATATTGGACACGCATCGCGCGTTTTAAGCTTTAAGTTCTGTGCGACATTAAGAACCGCAACAACAAAAACAACAGCAACAACCACAAGAAGAACAATAAAAACGCAAAGCGTAGCAAATGAAAAATGCAAGCGTTTAAAATCCTTGTCTAGCATTTGAAGCTCATTTGATGGCAATAAAGTGCAGAATGCAACGAGCAGCTCGTGAGTTAAAATTTATATCCTGTTCATCGAAGCGAACATCCTGTCATTGCTGTTTACGCGTTTCCGATGGCACAAACGGCAATTCTGTTGTCAGAGTTTATTTGAAAAGCTTCGAAACATAAAGAAGAAGCTTAATGAGATTCAACTAAAAACTACAACAACTTAGCGAAGATTTTAACGGGAAACAAAAGGAAATGGTCGCCATTAATCTGCATAGGAAACTGTACTAATATATTTAAACGAAACTAGACAGCTTGGATAGGCTTTTATTTTTATAATGATAACATTGTAAAATATTTTTTTTTTTAATTTCTTAACTTACATCCTATTGAATTATATATCCTAGTTGATTTAAATAAAATATTTTATTGTTAACTTAATTTTAGCCATGAAATCTTAACTAACCAAGTTGTTACAACATTGCATGCAGTAAATGCTGCAATAACTTGCCACCGCTTTAGTTTAATTGCCGCGCTAAGCATCCTTAATAATGACTAGCATTAAAACAAGCTCACTGAAGGTTTGTTTCGTTACCACCTTGGTGAGTACCATTCATGCAATTCGCATCATTAGGTTCTCATCAATTCTTGTTGAGCCATAAAGTAAAATGTCGCAATTGAATGCTTTTAATTATTTTAGTTGAAATTTTCTCTCATAACTGCTAGCAATGAAGTGTGGTTACCATGCAACTAATGTCAGTACTAAGCGTAAAGTTGGAAGGAGTGTAAATGCTGTCTTGATGGTGTGGGTACAAAATATTCGGGGAAATACTTTGTGGCGAATAAACATCAAATATCTTCAAGTCGAAAATAATTAGAACACAATTTTATAGAGAAGTTGAAAATGAGGAAATGAAAAATCTTGATAATAATAAAATTGCTATAACTTTATTTTTATTTTCGAAATAAGCCGCCATTAAATGTTGTTCACCTGAAGAAAGGAGTAAAAAAATTAGTTTAATACGTACAACACTTATCAACTTGAGAATTTAATTTTGCTGGGGCTGTACCAGATTGAAAGTTATCTATATATAAATTTTTACACTGAAAAAAAACATTCGTTTAAAATTAAACACAATGTGTTAAAAAAATGTGTTCATAATTTGTATTTTTTTTTTTCATATGTTTTACAAAAGTTTCAAACAAATTTGCTTTTATTTTGACGAAATTTCTTGCAAGCTATTTTTTAAATACAAAATTCGTCAAATTAATAATAGTTGTCGTAATTTTTAAAATAATTTTTTTTCTGTGTACCATGTTTCTCAACCAATTTTGATGATTTTTTTTTTAATGCATTTTTTTTAATAAATTTTTAATGAATGAGAATATTTTTTATAAAAATCTACCTGCTTTGAACAGGTTAAAAGATTTATTTTACCCATTGTGGGTTCATATCAGTGGCTGGTTCATATCAGTGATCACTATATGGTTTCCCAAAGCCCGTTGGCATCGTGAGTTTTTGTGTTTTTGCACACAAAGTAGCAATCGGCTCGCTGTGCTTGTACACTGCGTAAAAATTTGTTTTTTCTGTTGTGCTTGAATTTCAAGCCAGTAGGCTTTAAGCGTTCATGCTTGAGGGTGTTAGTTGCACGCAAAGAAATCTTTCGTAACTTATAAAGTAACTCTGTACTATAAACGTTGTGTTTATACAACGAAGGGAAAAACAAAAAGTTTTGTTTTTTCTTTGCGTGTGCTATTTTATATATGAATGCACGCAAATATTTTGAAACTTCGTTAACTGTGGTGGTGGTAAACTTTATTCTATTGTAACATTACTCTGAATTCTTATTTGTGAACAATTTGTTGTATTAATTGAAAAATACTTTAATTTAGAAATTAGTTTCATTTAAAATTGAAAGCTTTGAAAGAACAAATAATTATTAAAAAACATTTTTTTTCTGATTAAAATCTGTCATTATATTAAAACAAAATAAAACATTTCAAATTTAAATAAAATATTCGAACAAAAATATATATTATATAGATTTAAAAAAATATTAATTCATTCTTTTCATCACGTTTACCTTTGGTTTGATCTTTTGAATATTAAAATAGTGAAAACACAAAAATTAAATAGAACATTTTATATTGAAAATACAACACTCGACAATATTTCCTTGCACCAAAGGTTATGAGAACTTTTAACAAATTTTTGTTTCAGTGTAAAGCTGAAGTGCATTCGGAAAGCTCTCTTGTTGTTGTTTGAACCATGCATTGATCTCACCACTGGTTCATATGCACATAGAATATCCACACAAAAAGGAGAGAAAGAAAAAGAATTCGGTATTGTTACGTGAGATTTTTTATTTTTTTACACTGCTCGGTTAAGTTTGCACCATGATACAATTATACCAGGTAGGAGTGACGGTTCTTTCATCTTGCACCAACTGTCAAAAAAAGTATAAATTAGGGAACGAAAAAAAAAGAAAAATAGGAAAGATAAAGTAAAATACCTGGTTGAATTAATAAGGCAAGGGTGAGAGCGAGTGCCCATAAATGTCGAACCGAAGTTGACAGCCCATACAATATCTGAAAGTGAAAATTGATAGCATTAAAGACGATGAAGTTGGTGTTGCTGTTGCTTTTCATTGATTTTGAGAATTGTGGGTACTGAGAAGAGAATACAATCGGCCGAGAAAATATACAGAAAAATGACATTTAGTGGACACAGCTCGTGAGAAAATAGCCAATTGTCACTCCTACCTTGTTAATTATTAGGAGGAGAAAAAAAACGAATAATATGAACAAAGACGAACGTTTTTCTGTGTATATATGACGGCCACAGAACGTACACACAAAGAAAGTCCCATATATACCATGATACAATTACAAGGTAGGCTCATATTGGAGAGCCGGGTGATAAAGTTGTCAAAATTAGCTGGTAATTTTTAGTTTTTCTAATTGTTGTCGTTTGACATTTGTAGCTCCTATACATTTGTTGCAAAATTTCTTATTTGAGCAACCATCTTAACATGAGCTTACTTTGTAATTGAATCCTGATATAAACATTCTGCATAAAGTGAACAGAATGAAAGCTAGCCACTGGACGCAAAAATAGACCATCTTCCTTTTTGGTTTGCCGCTCACATTGTGCTCTCTTCTGAGCGAGAGAACTGACTTTTTTTGTTTTAAGTTTATAACATTCACCGTGACATATATACTTATCGAGTAATAATTCCATGCAACGCCGTTGCATGATTGCTGAATTTTCAACCTTGGAACGACTCTCTCCGCCGCCTTAAGACGTTATAAATTTTCTGTCTATTTTTGTGGTAAGACCTATGCACCAGCGCTTACTGGCGTATAATAATTTTTACTGTAGCACCTATGCATAGCGTGCTTTAATTCCATGCAACAAATTTTCCCTGATTTTTTTTTTTTTTTTGTTATTATTCTTATCATAATTTCTAAGATTTAGCCCTTATTTTCGTATCATTATGTATAGTATAGCATCTATACTCAGCGAGTTATAATTCCAAGCAACGCCGATACATTTTAGAAAAATGCGTTTCACAACTTTTTTAAACTAACAGTTTCATTGCTTAATGAACTCCCTCCGCGTCCCGATGGCGAAATGAATTTTACTTTTCTTAAATTTTTATCATAAGTTCAAAAAATTAGCCTCTACTGTCGCACCGTATTTTTACCCAAACTACTTTATTCAGGGAGTAACAATTCCATGCAATGCCCATGCATTTTGGAAAAATTTTTTTTTACGATATTACCGTTTTATTGGTCTTTTTTATAACTTTTGAGACTAACATTAATATAGCTGCAGGTGAGTGGGATGTTGCTCAGATATTATTATGTTTTATTGGTCATATTTATCTGAGCAACATCCCACTCACCTGCAGCTATATTAAAGTTAGTCTCAAAAGTTATAAATTCTGATTCGATTTTCCATTAATATGCAAATTATATGTCATGAAATAAGAATTTTTTTTTTCCAGTTAGATCGCTAAGGATTGCAACGCATCAGCAGACTTTCAATGAAGCAAAGAAATGAATTATATTTTTATTGTTCCGATTGGAATTGAAAATTATGCATAAAACAAAAAAGTATAAAAAAAAAATATGGCAACACTTGCATAAAAGTTGCTCACTTAACAACGCTTCTATGATAGCATCAAATAGTGACAGAGTTTGCAGTTTTTACATATAAAAGAAAAACTTATGGAAATTGAAAATTAAAGGTAAAGGGTGCATATTTTAGCAAGAAATTTACTGTATTTTTTTTATGCACATTTATAAACGAATGTGTTGGATATGGTTATCAGGGCTTTGAAATCGATTTGATGCAAAAAATGCGCTCCAGAGAAAAAAGAAATAAGCAAATCTTATTGATTGAGATAAAAAAGCGATAAAAAAGATTAAAAATTATTTCTGTACAAAAAAAAAAAAAAAAATTAAATTCAGAAATTAAATGCAACTAAGAACACTTTCGCACCCCACAATATTTCAAACAATCTTATTGTAGTCTCTTCATTATATCGCATGTAACATCGCATGTAACATATATTCTTCTCGCATACTCTACAACGTTGCTTATTGATTGAGATGACAAAGAGATAAAAAAGACTTAAAATTAATAAAAAAAAATAAAATAAACAAACATAAATTAAATTAAGAAATAAAATGCAACTGAAGAAAATTTCATTCTCCAAAATATCAGCACTTCAAACAATTTTATTGTAAATTCTCTGCTTTATATATATAGCATGTAACATATATTCCTCTCGCATACTCCACAACGTCGCACAGCGATGCGATTGGCACAAGTTAGACGGAAAATATTATTTTGTGGATTTTTTTGGTAGTTTTCGGTGTTTAAGGTATTGGAAAATACAAAAAAACTTATTTCAGATATTTTGGACAAGGGGGCGTGGCAGCTGCCATACAACTGAAACATAATTTGTAACAACAAAATCAAACGTAGATTTTTTGTATGTGATTTCCAAAAAGTGAAGAAAATTTTGTCGCGATTAGAGAAGTGGACGTGGCAGCTGCCATACAACTTTATCACATTTTTCGCTATATCTTAGAAATAAGTTAAGCTACAGTAACAAAGTTAAATGTAGACGTCTTGTAAAAGAAAAATAAAAAATTTCGGCGAGATTGAGTAAGTGGGCGTGGCAGCTGCCATACAACTGAAACACATTTTTCGCTATATCTTATAAATGAGATAAGCTACGATAGCAAAATTAAACATAGACATTTTGTATATAATTTGCAAAAAGTGAAAAAATTTCGGGACTATTAAAGAAGTGGGCGTGGCAGCTGCCATGCAACTTAATCACATTTTTCGCTTTATCTTAGAAATCAGATAAGCTACGATAAAGTGGAAAATTGAAAATTGAGCGCGATTGAACAAGTGGGTGTGGTAGCTGCCATACATGTGAACTATATTTTGGTCCATAACTAAGAAACGAGAAAAGCTTTGAAATATTTAGATATATATTAGTTTTAATATATATTGGCTTTTCTCTGAAAAATAAAGGTCAAGTTCGAAAGTGAATCAAATCGGATGAAAACCATGCCTACCGCCCATACAAAGTGACTTTATTAAAAAGGTAAAATGTCTTAGAATTATGAGTATGAGCTTTGATATTTAATATGCACTCTCAGTATGAAATTCAACGAAATCGGGTGAAAACCACGCCTACCTCCCATACAAAGTGACTTTGAATATACTTTCGTTCAGTCGTGGGGCTATTTTAATTTCGGCCAAGTCGAAGATCATTTCTTACTAGTTATAAATTAAATTTAAAATGAATATTAAAAGCATTAGCAGCTTGGGCTATCGGCTTGTCACAATTATAAAAAACAGTTGATACCTGGTTTTGAAATGAAAATAATGGCATTTTTATGACCATCAAACGGGTTATAAAACACGGAAACCGGCAATTTGCGCACTTTGGCACTTTTAGACGTAAAATAAGATATAATAATGGTTAAATAAAAAATATATTTTTGTAAATATAAAATGGCGCTTTTTAATCTTATAAAATATTTTACCAAATTTTGCGTTTTTTTTTTTTAAAAACCTCAGCTAAAATATTTTTTTTATATAATATATTTTACATTTTTTTTTTTTTTTTTTTTGGTGGTAAAATATTTTGTAATGTGTTGAGTGTATTTAAACACCACATACAGTCTAGTCTACCTCAAATTCAATACATTTCAAACAAAACGGTTAGGACCTAGTTTATACATGCATTTTTAAGACCATCGAACAGGTTAAAAAAACAAGGCGCACCTTGGCATCAGTTTGCGCATCTTGGCACTTTTAGAGCTTAGAGAAGACATAATAATGGTTAAATTGAAAATACCTTTTTGCAAATACAAAATGGTTCTTTTTTATTTTCCAAAATATTTTACCAAATGTTCATTTTTTACACAGTTATATCGATAAATACCGTTTTATAGCGCGAACATTTTAAAAGATAGGTTATTGTACATATTTTATTTTAAAAGATCTTATCTTAGTCATAAAGTATGCTAATTTTCAACTCTTTTGAATATTGGGAAATATTTTAAAAAAATATTTAATTATAACTAGAAAACTCATAAGCAAAAATTTCAAGAAATCATCTTTTCACCAAATTTCAAGAATTTTTGCATTTTTTGTAGAATGCGCAGGTAAATAAAAAAAATAATTGCTGAGATCAATGGATATTATATGACAGAATTAAATATTCACAATGTAAAAATTCGATTTCGAATTTTTTCCGTCTAGCATGCCCTTTCGCATCACTGTGCGTCGCTCAGTAAATGAATTATTTGCGTGTTTTGTATGTCATGATATATATTTGCTATGCTTGAATATTGACACTTTGTGAAAAAATATGTCATAAGATTTATTTTCTTTGCTATTTATCTAGCAGCGATATCTGTCGTCATTAAGAAATTTAATAGTTTTATGTAAGTAAATTTAAAGTCTAAAGAGAACATAAAAACATTTTCAAAAGCTGGAAAAGAATATTAAAAATAAAATAAAACGATATTTTTTCATAATAGAAGATATTTAAAACATTTATTCCAACATTTACGTATGTAAAAATGCTAGGAGTTTCAGCGATTTCATTTTCATAATATAAATTTAAATAACAGTTTTATTTATTAGCATTTTTTGAATTATTATAATAAAGTCGTAGGCAATATGATTGACCCTGACCATAGCACGCATTATTTATATCATGCTATATATGATAAAAATAAATGCTATATGATATAATAAATGCTGTCATATAATAAATGCTATAAATGTATGCTATAATGATATAAATAAAAATCGAAAAATCAGGGGCCGAATCGCCGCATCTGTGAACGAAACGGCTTTCGTATGAGAAAAAATTAATCGTATGAGAATCTCATGAGATCGTATGATCATCGCTAATTTTACTGTCCAAGCATTAAAAAAAATAAGTCTGGGGCCGAATCGCCGCATCCGTGAACGTAACAGCTTTCGTATGAGAAAAAATTAATCGTATGAGAATCTCATGAGATACGATATTAATCTCATGAGATTCTCATACGATTAATTTTTCTCATACGAAAGCCATTACGTTCACGGATGCGGCGATTCGACCCCTGATATGTATATTGAAGTTAATGTGAAATAAAAAAAAACAGCCCTGAGACTTAATTACTCAAAAATAAAATAAAAAAAAATCCTTTTCTCCCCGACGGGGAATTGAACCCCGGTCTCCCGCGTGACAGGCGGGGATACTGACCACTATACTATCGAGGACGATAACTTTAGTTTGAAAATAGTAGTTTTTCAACAAATTGCATTGACTTAAACTTTCCATTAATTTGGTGAGTTGAGTTGTGTTCAAAGAAATAATTCACCACTAAGATACAAACCTACAGTCTTCCCTCAATTGTACTGAAATATTTTTAAAGCGACTTGTTAATACTCAAAAGTTGCTCATTTATCCAAGGATCATTGTCCAATCAGCCAAACAAGCTTGAAAAACTTTAAATAACTTTAAAAAAACATTCAGTAAGCTTACAAACGTAAGCATTAAGCTTGGAAGAACCTTAATATTACTATTGCAAAATGCTTATAAAAAATTTTAAAATAAACAAAAATGATCCCTTTGAATAATAATGCAAATAAGTATTTAAATGAGATTTTTCCAAGTGTTCCTTTACAAATAGAAATAAGTTAGTGTTTAAAAAATCGTCCACAAACCGGGAATAAATCTATTGGGAATAAGTATTTAAGTATATTTATTCCCGATTATTATTATTTAATATTTCTCTTCATAGTATGTCCATCCATCTTCTTATGTATGTTATTTCAACCACCTGTATTTTACATATCGCATCGTCGTTCAATTCCATTTTGTGTTAATTGTAATGTAAGAAAGTAAATTACTAATTTGCTTATAAAGTAATAAAGCAAACAAAGTATCTCTGAACTATAAGGGTTGTATTTAGTTTTTGTATTTTGTTTTGCATATAAGCTTAATCCAATAACTATTTCTGAATGGCTGAATAGGTGGTTATTCTCACAAGTGTCGAAAGCAACCAATTGCGTCTCTATCAATACCTTCTAGGTAGGAATTAACCCCTTCCTATGGTATGATTCGTCAGATCATAACATATAAAGTTCGTCAGATACGTAATAAACGTTGACCAGTACTAGATAAAGTTGTTTAAATCAGATCGGTTTTCTTGATATAACAAATTTTGAGTTATTCCCAAACTCGGTTTGATTTGTCATTAAGTTTTTACATCAAATTTAAACCAAATTTTTTTATTGTGTATTGAACAAATATTACAAAGAAACTTAAGAATTTCTTATTATTTTTTGGTATTTTATGTTTAATTCTATTAATGAAAACATCTATGTAGCCTCAAAAACATACATACTAGGTAAGTCCCAGGTTAACATACATCCGAGGTTAGTACCTAACCTAACAAAGAAAACACAAAAAATTTGGGGGAAAAAAAAATATCTTTATTTCTCTACATAGTCTGCATTTAGATGAAAAACATACATACGAGTTTAATACCTCACTTAACAAAGAAAACAAAAAAAAAAAAAAACGAGCGAGCCTTACAGTAGTCGCATATGATATATAACATCTGACACCTCACCTTGGTGAAAAAAA
This sequence comes from Pherbina coryleti, assembly GCA_943735915.1. Lineage (NCBI taxonomy): Eukaryota > Metazoa > Arthropoda > Insecta > Diptera > Sciomyzidae > Pherbina > Pherbina coryleti. Next base: position 161,989,117 of record OX030950.1, on the reverse strand, counting down.
AATGGAGATGGCCATTTCAGCCCTTGAAAGGACTTTGACCGAGCTTGTTATGATCACTTGTGTTGTGTTGTTTGAACACAAATTATCGAGATATAGACCTACAAGCTTTATGCCGACTCCGAACGGCTTATGTTCTCAATTTTTTTTTCATGGCAGTTTTTACTCTCTGAGGTTTGCCATTGTCTGCCTTGGTAATAACCCTGGTTAAAAAAATATTTATAGTGATTAAAATCATCTGAAAAGTTTTAAAAACATTCCGCAAGTCCCTGTTACGCTGAGTTGAATTATTCTCAATTTTTTTTTTTTTGTTTGCTTTACCTTTTCAACTTTAAATTTTTCCTCACTTTTTTTCTGCCGGTAACCTTGCATATACTCTGATCTGGATTAACCCATCTCTGCAAATCACAAAATTATTATAATCAAATTAGATTTATATATATTTAAAATATTAGCCGTGTATGCCAAAAACAGCTGTTTGGTCTTGTTAACTTTTACTTTGGATGTTGAAAAAGATAAGGTCATTATTTTTCTTTTACATGAAGGCTACACAGGTTTGTGTCTAAACTAAATAGTAGCATGCGCTGTAGTTAAATAAAATTGAAGGGAAATTGTGGCTTCGTTCAGTTTACTAGTTCAGTTTACTATGATTTAACACAGATATCAATGAGGTTTGTGTTTAAAACACATGTTTGTGGTTTGTGTAGCATCTATTCGAGCCTAAAAGGCTGCAATTAATTGTGTGATAAATTAAATGGCGCTTTCTTCCCCGACTTCCTGTTACGGATATCCGTCGCATTTCACGACATAGCTTCCACATGCTGGAAACCAATCGGTAAGATATTATATATCAAACAATTGGGAGAAAAAATATCTTTATTTCTCCACATAGCCTCGTTTTAGGTCGATGTTTAATAGCATCGATAACCTGTTTATTTTGAGAATCGTCGAGTTCCTCAAGATTTCCCTCAAACACAAACTCCATCCCTTCATTATTGGGCAATTTTTTACCAAAAAGCCATTTTTTCAAGTTTCCAAACAGAAAATATTTCGAGGGGACTAAATTTGTCTAATAGGGTGCGTTAGGAAGAAATTCTGCTCACACAATTTAATTCAACGGTCTATACCGTTTTGTTGATTTTCTTCACATTTCTGGCATGGTCTACTCATTTGATCGACCAATGCTATGTTCATCTTGGCAGCTCATACGGCTTCGTTTAAACTCTGCCACCCAATATTTTATTGTGGTAAGCGAAGGAGCAGGCTCACCAAGAGTAGAATCTATCTTCGCTTTGATATTGGTTGGACTGAGGCCTTTCAAATGAGAGTATTGTTGGTATCAATAACGTTGATCACTTTTTTGTATGTTTACAAATTCCAGTCCTTCACACTTACACCCTCTATCACTAATAATGATCCACATTGAGTTTTTATAAACAGCTGACCGCCTTAGCATAATACTAAATCAAGAGTATATTTGATGATGAATAGGCTATAATCGGAAAAAAATTTCTACGTCCTTAAAGAATTGAAGTTAACAGTGCAAACATTTCTGTTCGTCTTAAGCGGCTCCTACTATTTGTCATTCGTTGCACTTATTGAGTGATGTGTTATTTTATAAAGACCAGAATATAAACGTAGATTAAGAAACTTGTCTGTTTTTAATACATCGAAGATCGCTTTTATTTAATATTTATTTATATTTTTTTATTTATTTATTTATTTATTTATTTAATTATTTATTTATTTATTTATTTATTCATCTATCGAGTAAAACTCTCTTAGACTAATCAGTACATAAAGTAGTAAATATTTTTATTTGCCATTTATATTAGCTTTTACAAATATTTCTCAAAAATTAATTAACTTCTGCTATAAACAAACCGACTGGGACTACTGAGCTTCCAATAACTTGATACAGTTGATGTCAGAAAGTAAGTTCTTCAAGTTTTGAGATACTTTACTTTTCTATTTTGAAGTTGAAAATTAGAGGAGCTTTAATTTATAATCCAAATATCCTTACAAGCTTCAGAATAGCTTTCGAAATCGAACTCACTTATGTTGAATAGATTGCCATGAGTTGGATTTCCTTTTTATTAACATCATTCTAAGGCCGCGTCTGTAGTCCGCTCTGAAGCTGGTGCGAGATTGTACTTGCAGATAGAATCAACTTTATTGAGATTTGGATTGGATAAGATTGGACCAGCGTTATGAAAATAAATGGTACTAATAGGGCACACTTGCCGCTTGTAGCTGGCTTGTGTCTTATTTTTAATTTTTGTTTAGAAATTATTGTTGTCAATTATGTTTTGCAAAATAAATTTGAACATGCATTAAGATGTTGTTGTTTAGTTTTTTTTCTTTTTTCGTATATATGTACATATGTTTTTGCTATATATTTTCTGAGAATATAATTACGCTTGCGCAAAACCTATCAACTATCAACACCGTAAAGTTTTGTAACGTTACTTTCCTTTTCTTTTTGCTCCCTAACACTTTCCATTCCAAAATTTTCATTTACTTTGCAAAAAATAGACAGAGTTTGAAAAGGAATCAATAACTCAAAGTCTTTTTGTCATGTGTGGGGAACAAAAAGGAAAGGGGACAAGGAAAAAAAAAACATTTCATTGTTGGTAGGTATTTCGCCATTGGACACACACACAAATTAGAGATCAATAACGAGAGATCAAAATAACAAATGTGTTTAACTGTACTTGAAAATATAAACAAACCAACGGCTGAGAATGAGAGAATGAGAATACATTTATAATACATTTATTTTCACAGATATAAAAAAATAACAGTAAAAATAAAATAACAACGTAAGCAAGTGAAATAGAGTATGCAAGTATGTAGGTTCACACTTAATATACGTCTGCATAAATGCTTTAAGCTTTTTCCATAAGATTATACAAAAAGCATTTTTCAGCAGCGGTTGCCATCTTCAGCTTTAGCGAGCTCTATAAACGCGGATTTAGATTGAAACTGAGAATCTATTTGCGACTTGATTTATTGAGCCTGATCTCTCACGATTGTTCTCTGAGCAAATTCTCATTTTATGGTATAACGTCGTTGCGCATACAAAAAAGGTTATGTGTTTTTGAACAATTTTTCAGGAGACGAAAAAAACATTTTTGTTTTTTAACAATTTCAATACTATTTTCACATAGCTGGCTAACTTTCACATTTGCTTACTTCTGAACCAATAAGAATATCAAGAAACCATTTGGTTAATAGATGGGGCAAACATATGGCTATTAAATAGTAAAATAAAAAAAAAATCGAAATTTTACACATAGCCTTTTTTGTATGCGCAACGGCGATAAGACAAATTGTATGATAGATAATTCTGATAATCGAGGGAATACTGTAAGCACAATCAACTATGCTTATGTTATATATTTGTCAGGCAAGTAGGGGTATTCTCGGTAGGGTACTGATCGTTGTAACCGACTAACGCGCGGGTGACCTTGGTTCAAATCTACATAAATGAGAAGGTATTTTAAAAAAAAATTTTTTTTTCATTATTTAATCGAATCCATTTCTCTAAATTCCGAAATCAAAACCCTTTTTTCTGAAAAAACACTTCGTAAAATTGCTATGGAGAAGTGTGAAAATTTAAGCAGTTGCTTTATAGGAACTTGAGTGGATATACAGTGCAATGTTACGCGCAAATTGCTGATGTTCTTGTTGTTGTTGCTGTTGTTGTTGTTTTATTGTTGCTATTGCTCTTTACGCACGTCACCAGCATACGTGCAAACGTAAACATAATCCTCAAAAACTATTAAGTTACCCTGCATGTGTGGGGATAACAACAGCGACACACACGCTGTTCAAACCATGAAAAAGAATAAGTTATAGCAGCAGCAACAACAACAACAACAACAACAACAACAACAACAACAACAACAACAACAACAACAACAACAACAACAACAACAACAACAACAACAACAAGAAAAACAACAGCAACAACATTTAAACAATGCGAACAAAACTAAAGACCCGCCATACTAAAAATGAAAATTACAAATATATGAATGTGTGGTTGTAACAACAACAACCAGAACAATAATAACAACAACAATAAAAACAACAATAACAGCAGCAACAACAATTAACATGTTGTGCTGGTTAGTTGAGTGCAAAAAGAACAGAACCGAGAAATCGTGGCAAAATGAACAACGATGAGGACTACACCATGAAAAAGAGTTAGTAGGTGAGTAGCACACACACATATATACACACATAAAGCGAAAAAAAAAACAACAACACCGCAAAGCATAAGAATGCACTTGTACAAGAAGCAGCAGCAGCAGAAAAGCAACAACATGCCGCAAGCAAGTAATTTTTGTGAATGTGTGTTTGTGTTGGCGTGGCTGTATTTGTTTCATTGTCCGTGGTAATGGTTTTTACAGAAGTAAAAACCAACAGCAACAACAACAACATCATTTTTAGCCAATTTCACATATTACAAGTGCATTTGTTGCTTTTGCTGCACCTCAAAATTGCATGTGTAGAAAACAAAACTTGAGTAAAGTATAATAATAAACAATATTAACAAAAACAAAAAAAAAAAAAATAACAAAAAACAAAACCAAAAAAAGCAAGTCGTGTGTAAAAAGATAAAACAAACTCTAAAAGCTTGACACTTGCGCGACTTGCTGGCGGACATGTTGGCAAATTGCGTTGACAAAAGGAAACTAAGAACATGTCAGTGTTGGTGTTGTTATTGTTGTTGTCACTGTCATTTTCATCGTCATTGTCATTGCCATTGTCATTGTCATTGTCATTGTCATTGTCATTGTCATTGTCATTGTCATTGTCATTGTCATTGTCATTGTCATTGTCATTGTCATTGTCATTTTCATTGTCATTGTCATTGTCATTGTCATTTTCATTGTCATTGTCATTGTCATTGTCATTTTCATTGTCATTGTCATTGTCATTGTCATTGTCATTGTCATTGTCAATGTCATTGTCATTGTCATTGTCATTTGTTTTTTTGCAAATATTGTTTTTAATAAATACTTTTTCAACCACCAAAATAAACTTATACCATTTCAATATTCTTGGGAAAAACTGCAGCGCAAATTGCGAAAATAAATTCTAGACGTCCTCGAAATTGCACGTGTATGTTTCTTTTTCTATGAGATCTGTTTTCTTTGTCTTCTGCATCTTCCGTAGCTGCGACTTTTTCACCGCGCAGTGTTTCCTCAAGCAGTTTATGAACCTCATCACAATATCTGTGTCCCTGATCCAACCTCTTTCGAAATTCGCGCATACAACTCATAAAGCTTTTAAATGCCATGTCCGACTCTTTTTATTCTTGCACCTGGTTTTGCAATATTTTGACTTCATTATCCTTGTGATAGTAATCATAATTATTCACACAAAATCGCACTTGTTGCTGTAGGTCTTCGATTTTGTCGTCTAGGACTTGATGTTGTAATTTTATCTCTTCCATTGACTTTTTTATTATTAAAATTAAAATTTTGTTGAATGATTATCATTGTCATTGTCATTGTCATTGTCATTGTCATTGTCATTGCCATTGTCATTGTCATTGTCATTTTCATTGCCATTGTCATTGTCACTGTCATTGTCATTGTCATTGTCATTTTCATTGTCACTGTCATTGTCATTGTCATTGTCACTGTCATTGTTATTGTCATTGTCATTGTCATTGTCATTGCCATTGTCATTGTCATTTTCATTGCCATTATAATTGTCATTGTCATTGTCATTGTCATTGTTATTGTCATTGTCATTGTCATTGTCATTGTCATTGTCATTGTCATTGTCATTGTCATTGTCATTGTTTTTGTTATTGTTATTGTTATTGTCATTGTCATTGTCATTATCATTGTCATCATCAGTGTCACTGTCAATATCATTTTCATTATCATTGTCATTGTTTTTGTTATTGTTACTGTCATTGTCATTGTCATTGTCATTGTCATTGTCATTGTCATTATCATTGTCATTGTCATTGTCATTGTTATTGTCATTGTCATTGACATTGTCATTGACATTGTCATTGTCATTGTCATTCTCATTGTCATTGTCATTGTCATTGTCATTGTCACTGTTATTGTCATTGCAGCGACTTGAACAACTTTTGGTTCCAAAGGGCGGCGCAACAGCTAACACAGCCCGAGCCACAATTGCTTTATTGCGTCCTTTGTTCCCCGGTCGCATCGTTTTGACTGTGATTTTGACTGGCCTCCGCGATCGCCCGACTTAACCCCACCAACTTCTTCCTGTGAAGTTATTTAAAGTCCAAATCTAATGTCAACAAGTTAAACATCCAGGAAGCATTGAAAGAAAATATTCGACATGAAATGGCCGTTGCAATGGATAAGTAAAGGAAAAACAGTAAAAACTTTAACAAAAACAAGAATTAAGACAAGAACAAAAAGAAAAAATTACAACAATGCGATTTACTAAAGATTAGTAAAGAATTGTGTTTCTATTACTTCTCCATTTCTTCTTCTACTGGCCTTACTTAACGTTTTACAACGTCTTCTCTAAATGGCTTCTTTGTAACTTTGAAGCTTTTTCATGCTTCTACAGTCAAGGCTTTGTTTCACTTTTCTACTTTAGTCGCTCGATTCTACTCCATATATTCATCGTCACAACAACAACAACAACATCTGTCGCTGCACCGCCAACGACGGACAAACAAACAAACAAATATTTACATACATGTCGTCGCGCATAATAATCGTCACGTAGCGTATTCGCAGAGTTATTCAAAATAAATGCATTTTGCGTTTAGTTGAGATACTTAACAAGTCTGAAGTTCTAGTTGAGGATTACTAGTCCGTACTGGATACAAAATTATGTGGAGTAGTAAGAAGGCGATACAGGGTATTTCAGCTGAAATCGAAATAAAAAGTATAAGTATAAGTATAAGTATAAGTATAAGTATAAGTATAAGTATAAGTATAAGTATAAGTATAAGTATAAGTATAAGTATAAGTATAAGTATAAGTATAAGTATAAGTATAAGTATAAGTATAAGTATAAGTATAAGTATAAGTATAAGTATAAGTATAAGTATAAGTATAAGTATAAGTATAAGTATAAGTATAAGTATAAGTATAAGTATAAGTATAAGTATAAGTATAAGTATAAGTATAAGTATAAGTATAAGTATAAGTATAAGTATAAGTATAAGTATAAGTATAAGTATAAGTATAAGTATAAGTATAAGTATAAGTATAAGTATAAGTATAAGTATAAGTATAAGTATAAGTATAAGTATAAGTATAAGTATAAGTATAAGTATAAGTATAAGTATAAGTATAAGTATAAGTATAAGTATAAGTATAAGTATAAGTATAAGTATAAGTATAAGTATAAGTATAAGTATAAGTATAAGTATAAGTATAAGTATAAGTATAAGTATAAGTATAAGTATAAGTATAAGTATAAGTATAAGTATAAGTATAAGTATAAGTATAAGTATAAGTATAAGTATAAGTATAAGTATAAGTATAAGTATGAGTATAAGTATAAGTATAAGTATAAGTATAAGTTTAGGTTATAAGTACACTTTTAAAAAATTTGATAATAGAAATAAAATGTCGCAGCTTACCTCCTCCACATGTAAAACAAATAATTTCCAGCTACGCAGAAGCAAAATTATCATTTAATTTAAAGCCAATCAATTAAAACGCTTAAGAAATTCTAAGCCAGTCACCATTTGACGTAGTGCTGATGCTGAAAATGAAAGTGTTGCCAGCATAAATAAATAAGAGAAAAGCGCCATGGAACAGCAACAACAACAACAACAACAACAACAACAACAACAACAACAACAACAACTAGAACTAGAATTGCAACAAACTATGCTAGGAAATAAACTAGTTTAGATAGTTAAGGCAGCAGCACAAAGATGCTTTAGCGACATCAACACATCTAGCCATGAAGCCAGAACAAACGAGACCATATGCAGCCAAGCAGGCAGCTAGGCAACTAACTCTCCATTTTAAAGTTATTCTAGTCAGTCAGTCAGTCATGGAGTCAACAGCAATAGCACACAAACAACCACAAGAACAACAACAACTACAACTAAAAGTTGTACAAAGTCACGGATACAGCAAAAGTCGTGCATCCGGATGCACACTGCAAGAAACAGGCTGTGCAGCTATTTCTAGGAGGCTACAAAAATTGCAACTTCAAAGCAGAAGGCAATAAAAATGAAGCTGATAAAGAAGAACGAGAAGAATTCTCAGCTAACCATGAAACTAGCAAGGATTTAGGAATGAAGCAAAGATAAATTGGATAAAATGCTTCGATGGAAGCCTGCAGCTACAATAAGAACATCGTGATCTGTGAAGTCATGCAGGAATAGACAATTATTATGAAGTTCGAGCCTAGCATATAATAATTGTTGCAGACCAAGTTGTAGAGCCACAAAGGGTGGACTGCAACAATAACAACATCACACTGACAATGCAACAATAGCAAGAACAACGAGTACTTGAGGAGCCCCAATGAAATCCACGCAAAAGTAGTTTAATAAAAGTTGGCGACAACATAACTGATAATGGGCTGTTAACTGGCAGAATGAAAGGTAAAATGAATGTTGAAATGAACAAAAGGAAATGAAGATAATAAGCGTTGATTGCATAGATGGTGCACTGGCTGGTGGAAAGACAATTGTTACGATTGTAGGTAAGACATTATGGAAATGCAACATTTTTTGAGCACATCACGATGCCTTAAAGACTTGGTTTGGACAGTATTTTAAAGGATGGTTTGACTATTTGCCTTAGATGAGCAGTAATCCTTAATTTTTAGTATCAATAAATTCTTTGATAAGACAAAAGATCCTTTTTTGCTTAAAACAAGGACAACGGGCAAACACGGACATGTATTCCTAAATACTCCTGGATCAACCATCCAGGTCAGGGTTTTGAGAAAATTTCTGAAGAATTCACAAGCTGGAGAGGTATCGAGGGATATGGAATTAAAGTACCTAAAAATTGCGCTTGACTGCTTCCAGAGGGTCCACGATTGAATCCTCTCGAAGCCTGGAGAATCAATTCTTACAACTCAAAAGTTATAGTTGGTGGTAGAAAAAGTTTGTGGAAAGAGTTGCTTAGTAACTTTCTACTTTGCTAAGAACATCCTACACAAGTTTCGCTTGATCTACACTCCTTTTCCACTTATATATCACTCATAGTAAAAAGATGGCCACAAGCTATACAGCACGTATAGCCATTTTGGCTATAATACAAGAGAATTTTCCAGGACGTGCAATATCAAGATTTGCCAACTAGCTTCCATAATTATTTTATTCGACGCCTTCCGCTTTCGTTTCGAAGCGGAAACCTCTCACAATATTAAAAGGAGTGCGATAATCAAGTCCTTTGTACACTGTACAATCTTTTAAGTAAGAGCTCGTACGGCAATATTCGCAGGCGGTAAATAGTGCAACTCTAAAATTTTGTCAACAAGTAGACATAACCACTGCCCTTGACGCACTAGTAAAATAGTTAAATTGGTGGTCGAAACTTTGTTAGAAAAGTGTGTTAGGAATATTGAGTGCTGCATACACAGAACGCTTCGAGGCAGTTTTCCTCTGCAAACATTCAAAAGGACCACAAATGTCGTATGCAGCGGCGGCAAAGTATTTGAAAAATTCAAGGCTTTTGTCCAGAGGTGGCAACGCTTTAAGGAATCTAAAAACTTCGATGACCTTTCCGATTGTGGCTCAACAGTGAACGTTACCAAGAAGGATGAAAAAATTATAGTGAGTTTGTTTTCACGGAATCCTGGCTTAAGCTTGCGTCAAGGGTAAGCAAAATTGAGTCAAAAAGGTCTAAATATATCGCACGTAACCATTTGTAAACATCCCATTAAAATTCATCTTTGGGGATGCTTCTCAAAAAAGGGTTTCCGCACTTTGCACCTCTTTACCGAGAACCTTAATGCTGCCAGAATGGTCAAAATTTATAAAAAAAAAAAAATAAATAACTGGCCATTTCAGCCCTTGAAAGGACTTTGACCTAGCTTCTTATGATCAATTGTGTTGTGCGTGTTATTAAGTTTGTACACAATTGACCGAGAACCGGACCTACATGCTTAACGCCGACTCCGAACGGCGATGAACGGAATGTTCTTGTTCTCAAGAAGCTTTACATGGCATCTTGATTACTCTCTGAGGTTTGCCATTGTCTGTAAAGAGGTGGCGGCCGTACAGAAAAATTATTTTAATTCAAATAATTTTCTGTCGCTGCTGGGGTTCGAACCTGGGTCTCCAGGTTCGTCGACATAGCGGCCACGCACTTTAACCAACTACGCCACGGACGCCACAAAATTTATGAGAAGCCTTTATTACCGACTGCCAAATGCCAATTTATAATCAAAAACAGCCTGGATTCTGCACGAGGACAATGACCCCAAACACCACAGCCGCCTCTGCACCGACAGGAAACACGAAAAAGGTATCGGCACATTAGATTGACCTGCACAACCGCCTGATGCTAATCCCATCGAAAACGTCTGGGGCTACATCAAACAGAAGCTTCGAGGGCGACCCACCTATACTTTAAAACAGCTTTCCCGAGAAATTCGGCGCGTTTGGAGAGCTCTTCCTGTCGAATATGCCGAAAATTAAGTGGAAAGTCTTTTTTTTTTATCTTTGTTTTTTTTCCTGTCCCTATCCTTTCCTTTGTTCCCAAACTTGTCCTTATCCTTATACTAATTTTTATAATTGTCCTACATCTTGTCCAAACTCTTGTTTTAATCCGTGCCCAAATTCTTGACCTCATCCTTGTTCGTGTGCCACTAATTTTCCCTATCTTTGTCCTAAATCTTGTCTTTAATGTCTCCGAATCCTTATTCTACTCCTTGTCCCATTTCTTGTTCTTATCGTTTTCCCTATCTTGTCCTGAAAATTGTTTTAATGTGTCCCAATGTGTCTCAAACTTTATCCTGATGCTTTTCTTAACAGTTGAATTCTTGTCCTAGTCCAATTTCATGTTTGAAGATTTTTCCAAATTTTTGTCTTACTCCTTATTTTATTCCTGGACCTAACTTTTGTTCAAATCCTTGTCTTATCTTTTTTCTAATCCTTGTCCTTACCTTATCCAAACGACTATCTAATACTTTTCCCTTTTTAATTTCATCCACTTTTGATATTTATTTTTGCTTTTGCTATTACTTCTGGCGCATTAAGGTTACTTCAAGGGGTTCCCGGAGAGGTTATTCTGTTATTTTTTTATATATAGTATTTATCCATTATTTTTTTTATCATTTGACCAAAAACCTCGACTGTATTGTAGCTCCATAAAATTTACCATAACGCCAATAGTCAAGGCATTATAATTCCCTGCACCGTTTTTTCATTTTTGTTGCATTTTTAATGCATTAATGGCTTGCCTACCTACGTGGTGTCGTATCTGCAGACATTGTTTTTTTATTTTCGTTATGAGGTCGAAAAATCATTTCTTGCTGTTGTCTATTGAGAATAAGGATAATAATTTAGACACACCTAAGACAATATTTAGGACAATACTGGGTAAAGAATAAGGCCAAGAAATTGGACAAGGAATAGAACAAGTATTGGGGCAAACCATAAAATTAATTTAGAACAAAGATTGGGAGAAAAAGTGGGACAAGGGTTAGGGAAGAATTCGGACAAGAAAACGGTCAGGAATTTGCGAATGGATTAAAACTAGAGTTTGGTCAAGTGGAAGGGCAATTATTAGGATAGATATAAATAAGGAAGGGGAGAAATTTTAGAACGAGGGAGAAGACAGTGACAAAGATAAGGACAAGGACAAAGAAACGCTGTCCCGTCAAAGCCTATGGGAGTATCCACAATACAGCCAAATTTTTTTTTAAGTTTTTTTTTAAATAGTTCGATAATGAAACAAAAGTGATATTTTCGCTTAAAATGTTTTTAAATTTTAGTAAAAAGCACGTTACGATCGAGTTCACTATTCGCGTAATTCTAACAAATAAAATGGTCGAGTGGTATTATCAGCGGCAACGGTAAAAACCCGCATTAAAAAAAAAAGCCGAAAAACAATTTTTTTTAACTCGCTTGCTATCAAAGATGGGTTGTGGGAAAAGTATTCGGTGTTTTCTAGTAAAAATGAACAAACATTTTTTTAATTCAAGAAACATGTTATTAATCCGAATATAACCCATTCTTTCTCACTACTTTCTGCTATTTTTCGAGAGAAAACCATGATTCCTTTATTGTAGAATTCTGGGATTTTAACTTTGGAAAACTGATGCAGGTACTTTTCGCAATTGTCTTTTGGTGCCAATTTTTTCCCTTTATGTTGGATAGGTAAGAACAAATTATAATCTGGCAATGTCAAGGCCATATGGTGGAACAAAGTCTCTTAGTTTTGCTGGGCCAACAACGATGTTTGTGGCCTAGCGTTGTCACGATGTAATGCAACACCTTTCCTGTTGATCAATTCCGACATCTTTCTTTCAATTTCTTGCTTCAACCGAGTTAATTGGTAGCAGATTCGAATTAACCGTTTGGTCGGGCGGTAGTAGCTCATAATGGATGATACCCTTGTAATACTTAAAATACTCATAATGAATGATCCCACAATACACACAGCATCAACTTCCTTGTCGTCAATTCCGGGTTTGACACCGTACTTCGGGCTTCACCTTATTTCGACTAAGACCATTTTCGAACAACATTATCGTATGTGAACCAATTTTCATCATCTGTTACCAGACCTTTTTAAAAATGCCTCGATTTCATTTCGTTTCAACAGCGAATCACAGATGGAAATTAGGTTCATTACATATTTTGCACTAATGTGGTTCATGAAGGCCGTAAACATCGAGCTTCTTTTTGAAACGAACTTTATGCAAATGGCTTAAAACTGTTTTGTGGTCGATCTTCAGTTCCTTAGCGATGTCATGACTGATCACATCACGGTTTTCTTGAACCTTATTAAAAATTTCACAGACTTCTTTGGTGATAAGGCGACCAAAGCAAGGACCATCTTTCACTTTAAAATTTCCTGAACAAAAGCGAGCGAACCATTTCCTAGAAGTTGATTAGGATAGAATATTTTCTATATAAATAGCACAAATCTTTTCACGTGTCTATGAAGCATTTTTGTCCTTGTGGTAGTAAAATTGTAAAATATAAGGTTTTTTCTGAAATTTTACTCGTATTTGCTTTGAAACGACTTTTAACACAATAAAGTTAATCAACTGATTTGTCTCCTGTTAAGCAAAAAAAAAAAGAGTTGCCAGATGCAATTTACGATTTCAAAGCTATGGCACTTAAAGTCAAGCGAACAGAAAAAAGTTGAATACTTTTTGCCTAACCCGATATATTTTCATAAAAAAAAGTAATGGTTTTAAAAAACAAATCCGTACAATTATATTTTTTATAAGCCTTTGACCACCGCTCCTGAACCGTTGGAAAATTCGCAAATCCTACACCGGAAACAAAAGTGTCGCACAAAAAAATAATTTTTTACCTGGAAAGGTGTGTAAAACCATGGGACTATAACTATAACAACTATATGTTCCCATGGCCGTCAAGGGTAAAAAGGAATGCGACTATTTTCTCTCATTGGCAGAAAGTGAACGAATAGTTTCGGGTAGAATTTTGATTAATTTCATGGGAATTCATTGTTTCTAATCAAATTTTGAATGTCAACCAATGAAATTTTAAAAAACAACCTCTCCAATGGTGACACTTTGACCACTTTACGACTATTGGTTCAAGATATTCACAAAATTGGTTAAATTTTCGAAAAAAGACATGATCTTTCATTTAATGCCAAACATTATTACTTCGTAACAAATAAAGGGGGGCCAGATATTAGGTTTTTTGGAATTATTTAACTTAATTTTGAAGTATTTTGAAAATATCTTCTGAAACAATAGTCGTAGAGAGGTCAAAGTTTTTTTTTTAACAAAGAGTAAAAGCATCGAAAGCCTTAGTCAGTGCGAGACTTTAACCCGCTTAATATATACTCAGTCGAACGGTTGGATCCTCCAGGAACCACCGTTAGGTATTCCGTCTGGAGGCCGTCAGAGCATTATTACTCAGTCGTCAGTATTGATCGTCGGTACGGCTGCCCGTCATCAGTAAAGAAGGGCACTGGCGTTGATTGCACCTGCGTTGCGTAGGTTCGAGCGTTCGTTGTGTCGTACCCGTTCAATTCGGCGAAGCTCAATCATAATTTTTGCAGCTGCTGCCTGAAACCCTTCCCATTTCTGAAGTGTGTCGCACATATAATCCACAATATTTCCCAAGGTAGGAGCAACACCAAAGGCTTCCGCTATCTCAGCTCGTTCTACGATGGAGCGCGTACAACTGAATACAATATGCCTAGCATCTTCAATCTCTTCAGGACAGTTTGTGCAGAACGCAAAGCGGTGAAGGTACCGCTTGAAACAGCCATATCCGCTAATAAGCTGTGTGACGTAGTAGTCAACCTCACCATGTTTGCGGCTAGCCCATTTTTCCACATCAGGGATAAGAGCAAATGTCCATCTCCCCTTTTGTGATTGCTCCCAGCGGCATTGCCAAGACTCGATGGTGCGCCGTCTCTCGTCAGCCTTTGATAGGTTTGCGACAGCTTGATAGGAGCGCTGAAGTTCGCACGCCAGTATGTTTATCGGTGGTATTGCCGCTATCATTCCGATTGCTTCGTCTGATACTGTGCGAAATGCGCTAGCAACCATCAATGCTCTGAGGCGATATGTAGTCCGAATACACGATGTGTACGACGCTTTGTGTGTAGCATCCGCCCACACTGGTGCTGCGTAGAGAATTATGGAGCCTGTAACTCTAGCTACGAGTTTCCGTCTGCTGGATCTTGGTCCATCGATGTTCGCCATGATGCGCGATAGTGCACCGTTAAACTTCGGCACATTTTCGCTGACTAGGTGGGTAGGTTTCACTGAGTAGGTGGTCCTTAAAGAACATACCAGTGTCAATGAGCACACCGAGATAGCGCAAGTATGTTAGTGAGATTATGATATGCTCTTCTGATCTAAGGGTAATGCACTCGCGTACTAAGGAGAACCACCTCCGCTTTTTGCGCTGCAAACTCTAGATCAACATTTCGCAGCCACATTGTTACTTTGGATATCGCTTCGCTGCATGATGCTTCAAGTGTATGAAGGTGCTTTGCCATAGATACCGTATCCGCAGGGAGATCAATGCCAAAAACGTCAAAGACACGTCGAAGTACCACCATTGAAATAAAAAATAAAATGGTTTTGATTTCCTTTTTTTATTTCAGTCTTACTACCAACACGATCGCAAATCAAAGACCAAATTCTACATGCGTCTTTTCCCGATCGCTTTGATTTGAGTGTGTATAGTGCGTACTTTGGTTGCAACTAAATCTCTAAGTCGAATACGGATTAATTTTCTTTATATCTGTATTGGAAGTTCGCGCCCAACTGGCCACTCAAATCATCGATTCGTTCACCAATCGCAAGAGACCACCTCGCGAAGTTGTAAGACGAGGACCTAAGCGATTCAAAATTGCGGAAGTCACTACTCTGTCCGATCATTATCTTTGCAAAAGTGAAACGGGACGTAAGGGACGTATTTTCTGCTCCAAAAAATGCAAAGTTCTTCGAACCAATGCTATTTGTGCGTTTTGCAAAAAACCATTTTGCCTCGCCAATGATCGAAATTGCTTCGAAATTTATCATAAAAAATTCAAAATTCAATCTACTATTGATCAAAATCATAAAAAAAAAATTAATTTTTATTTCAAATAAATCAACTCTTCAACAAAATTCAATATATCATAGATTTCACCGTTGACGACCATTGGAGCATAGAGGTCCCATCAGATTTGGTGACTGTCGAAGTGATCTTTCTTTTTTGTTATTTTTTGTTAAAAAAAGGAAGGTTGCCTGCAACTTGTCCAAAAATTATGTAAAGGGTGTCTCAGTAAGAGTGCACTTTTTAAATTTAGTGTTGTTTTTTTTTTGTGCAAGTGGCAACTCTGAAATTTAACAGTTGGAACATATGTTTATTCCGATTATTAAAAATGGAGCGCTTTACGAAGGAACAACGCGTTATAATTGTGAAAAGTTTTTACAAAAATTTGGAAAGATATGCTGAGACCGTTCGCAAATTTCGAACAATTTTCAGTAGAGAAAGTACACCTAATGTGTCAATCATACGAAGAGTGGTCAAAAAATTTGAAGAAACTGGGTCGGTTATGGACAGTAAGGCTCTGATCCGAATGCGTCAACGTACCGGTCGGTCTCTTGAAAATATAAGCAAGAGTGTCGCCGAAAATCTGACAACATCAATTCGGCATCGTTCTCAACAACTTCAAATTTCACGAAGCACTATGCAGCGAATTTTGACCAAAGATCTCCACCTTCATGCGTACAAAATTCTGCTTACTCAGGAGCTGAAACCAGCAGATCATGGTAAGCGCCGGCAATTCGTTGAATGGGTAATGGAGCAAAGTGAAGTCAATGCAAATTATTCCAAAAAAGTCATCTTCTCCGATGAAGCGCATTTTCATCCGAATGACTTCGTGAATAAACAAAATTGTCGAATTTGGGGCTCAGAAAATCCTCATGCAATTCACGAGAAACAAAGAGCAACTGTCTGGTGCGGATTTTGGTCAGGCGGCTTGATGCGGCTTTACTTTTTTGAAGATGAGGCCGAAATTGCAGTGATTGTGAATGGCATTCGTTACAGGAACATGATAACAAAGTTCTTGTGGCCTCAACAGGACGGCATGGATCTGGACGACATGTGGTTTCAGCAAGACGACGCCACCTGCCACACCGCGCGTGAAACAATAAATTTATTGCAGGAACGATTTCCAGAACAAATTATATCAATAAATTATAATGTCAATTGGCCGACAAGATCATGCGATTTAACGCAGTGCGATTTTTTTCTTTGAGGTATTCTGAAATCATAGGTTTATGCGAATAAACCAGAAACAATTCCTGAGCTCAAATCCGAGATCCGACGCGTCATCGGTGAGATACAGTCACATCTCTGTGAAAAAGTCATCGAAAATTTCATGAAAAGAGTAATGGTCTGTCATCAGGGCCATGGGGGTCATTTGTCGGTTATTTTATGCCATACTTAATCGAAACATGTCTTTTTCACAATTCAATAAAAAAATCACAACTCTCTCAAAAAATATGCGTTTTTATTTTAAAATAAAAAAGTGCACTCTTACTGAGACACCCTTTACCTGTAGCTCCTCCCACTCCCAAAATATTGCAGTAGGAAGAAGAGTGAGAAAAAGTAAAGATTTTTCAACTTTGGAGTGGTCTGATAGGCAAAAGACTACTTTTGAAAATTAAGTACTTTCTGAAAACCACATTCATTTGCTTTTGAATTTTAGCTTATAAAAAAATCGATTGCATAGTTTTTCCAGGAAAAATTCGAAAGTAAAAGGGTCACAGGTATCCCAGGGGTTATCAAAGGGTTAACTCAATTTTAATTTTTGGTACTTTTGTGAACTGTTTTGCGACCAAAAAGAGGTAAGTTTTGGAGAGGTATTTTGGTTCGGCGAATTATTAGAAATTTGCGTGTGCCTAAAACTAAGTTTAAAACCCAAAAAGGTTCATGAATGAACTTAAAATAGCGGCATTTGATTCACTGGCTTGATCCAAGTCATCATCAAGTCTCGTGTTTAAGTTAAATTTGATCTCAGCAACACCCTGTTTATTAAACATTTTCACAATTTCCCTTACATGTTAGTATTTTGCAGCATATCCGCTTTACAATGTTTTTCTCTAGCTTTGCTACATTCACACTTTGCACTCCACACACTCTCCACACGGTGAAGCAGCAAATTCAAGCTACTGCTGCTGCTGCTGCACACAGCTTCTGCAGTAGAATTGTTTCTTTTTTCATATTCTTGCAGTTCTAGTTTTAACAAAACCACGAAGCGTTGTTCGCCCCACTGCCCACTCGGACCAGTAGCTGCATTCACACACATACACACTTGCACACATAGACTCGCACACAAAGTCACAACAATTGCAAGCTGAGCTATGCAGCTATGCAAACAAGCGAGCAACTATCTATCTATCCCTGCAACTTTCGGGCTGTCTAACCAACAAGAAACTTATTTGTGGATGTTGTCTTGCTTAGGTTGTTGCAGTTGTAGTAGTTGCTAATGCTTTTATTATTGTAGTTGTTGTTGTTGTTGTTGTTGTTGTTGTTGTTGTTGTTGTTGTTGTTATTCCTGCTGTTTTATGTTTCCTGCGCCTCTTGGAATTTACGAACCTTGTTGCTGCTACTAGCAACGTTAAGCTAACAGCAACATTACAAATACAACAAAAGCAATAGCAACAACAGCAGCAGCAGCAATTTGTCCCTCCTAGTGTGCAACTCTTTCGTTGCAAGCGAAGCTCCAAAGCAATTCCGATTCGTGCGATTTTGATTTTAGTCTCTCGTTGTCGTTGGGAGCGTTGAGTCGAGTTGCGTTCAGTTCAGTTCCGTTGAGTTGCGTTGAGTTGAATTGTTTTTTTGGTTATTTTGCCAAACTTCTGTCAAACGTTCGCATACAATCGGCCAGTAGATAAGTCAGTCAGTTTGGCAGATAAACGACCAGATAGACAGTTGGTCAAATAGTCAGTCGTTGACTGAACATAACTTAAAACGGTCGCAGCAGAAACAACAGCAGCACAGCTGAATACAAAACAGCGTCGTTTGAGGTGGCTCTCGTTTTTTATTCCTGTTGTTATTTATTTTTTTTTTTGTTTATTTTTTTCATTGTTTATTTACTGAGTTATTTTAAACATTGTTGTTATTATCTAACACATAAAATTAAAGCACAACAAAAGCAAGAGTAAAGCAAGAGCAAAAAATGAAAAAAAAAATTATAACTTTTCTTAATTATTTGAAAAATTAAATAAAAGTGAGATCAAGAATTGTTGCATGAAAGCGAAAATTAAAGATAACAAAATCGACTGCAACGCAAACGCCTCATGTAGGCAAAACCGCAGCCGCCACCCTCGCCACCCACCAAAAATAGGCTGCAAAGAAACCACACAAAAACAGAAAAAAGAACAAAAAATAAAAACAACAAAAAAAAAAAACCACGTAAATAAAAGAAATCAACAAAAATATTTAGAGCGTGTGAAGATGAAGGCAGAGAAGAAAATGTGTCTGAAAATTATTCGGCAGACTTGAGTGGGAGCGCACCAAAAGCTACAGAGTGAGAGCTTAGATGAGTAACAGAGAGCAGGCAGTGCTCAAGATTATGGCTAGAGCAAAAATAACAAGAATTAAGCAAAGTTTTTTAATTATTCAATGTTGTGGGCCTCTTTTTAAAAAATCGTATAAAAGGAAAAGGGAAATAATTAACCGTTAAATCAATTTTTTTTTAAAATAACGAACAAAATTATCGTCATAAAAAGCATATAAAAATCAGTCCGTGTTCGTAAGATTTGAACATTTTTTCGATTTGCTTGGCCAATTCCTTTATTGCCATTTTTTCGATATTATTAAAAAAAAAAATAATTATGCTTACACTGTAATACAAAATAGGAAAAATAAAAACAAAATTGTCAAGATACCTCTTGGATGTCATAGGTATGATAGAAACTATTACATTTTCTTGCTTGGATTTTCAAATTAACTCTCAAAATGAGAATTTGACAACACTAACCGTTTTTTTTTTTTTGGCAGGTAGCCTTCGATATTACTTTGTATCCCTTCGATTGTGAAACTTTGACAAAATTTTGTTTTACATAAAACGAATATACCTCTTAAACTATGTATCGTTTAAATATAAGGGCTGAACAAAAAAGAGCAAAAGGAAAAGAAATTTGAAAAAAAAAAACAACAAAAACAACAACGGTGTGAGATATCAAATTGATTTGGACTTTATTTTGAGCTACATTCATGCCCACATCACTTAAATGGCCGCATCGGCTTCACTAGCGGTCGGTCCAAATTTTTGAAACCTCGGAGCAATTTGTGCGGCGTTATTCCGACAATAATATGGTCTCGAATGTTGATCTCTAGCTTGTTAGTGTAGACTAAGGACTTGATGTAGCCCCACAGAAAATAAACGAGATATGACAAGTTGCATGATCGCGGCGGCCAATTGATGAACGCTCGTCGTGAGATGACCCAGTCGCCAAATTTCTTCTTCACCACTTTGAGCTTTGGATTTGAGCTCATTGGATTCAAATATGAAAATGACGTTCAAAACCTAATTTTTAAAGATCCTTGAAGAACATTTTTTACTTCAAGTACCTATGTATTAAATATAGATATGACTGAAACCTCGTGAAATGGGATATTCATTGTCTTTTGTGTGTGGAGAACAAATAAATGAGTTTCGACAAAAACTGTTAACAGCTATTCAAACAATTGATGGAGGGGCATAAGTTCCTACCCATTATGCTCAATTTCGGACACCCACACCCTTGTTTAGAAAGTAAATTTGGCCAAATTGTCCCGACAGTCGTTTGTCCTGAACTTGTTTACTTTCAGAAAAATGGATCTCATGTCGATATTTAAGTTGCAAAATTGTTGAGATCAACGAACTTAATTTTAGATTCGATGTCTAAAGTGCATACCATCTCTTGGAACCACCATTCAATGATATTTCGTAACCTAAGTCAAAAGTGTGTCCAGCTAAATTCCCTATATTTCGCGTTTCAAACAATATATGTATATTGCGCTGCCACACTCACTGAAGGAGTGAGGGTACCATTCAAAAGTACTGAAACAAGCCGTTCGGATACCAAGGTATCATTTATATGTATTATATATTTCCGATTTGAGTAGAGCACAGTATTTCAGCATAGTTTTGCGTAATTCCCCAAAAAAAAAATTTTGTACGTCCCGACCGCCGATGGTAATTCTGAATAACATATACAAGAATAACAAGCTCAACAACAAAACGTGTGAAATTCTTGAAGTGTGTGTGAAACCTATTTCGTCGAAAAAATTTGTTGGGCCAAGTGGGCAACCAGTACTACCAATTTAGGTTAATTTGTCCTGACCGTCGATGCTGTTTCAAATTTTCAGTTTAATTCATCAATATTGAAATAGAGAAGGAATGGGAATATCTTAAAGATAACCAACGCGTTCTCGAAGCCAAAAGGTGGGCCAGTTAATTATAGCACAAAAATAAGCAGCAGGCTCAAGAATTTATGTTTGGGAAATGGAAGCGATAGTGTCGAAGACACCTCTGAAATCATTTAAAGGTACTATCACTACAAGGCCATCAGTACACAGAACCAAAAACGTACTTAATAACAAAGAAAAAGTTCTTTGTCCCAATGTATTATACATTAAAATTGGTCCAAAGTACGAGTTCCTTGGTTCAATGAATCGTTGTTCTTACGTTATTTCTTTGATATGTTATGAAGAAAAATGATTAATTAATGACACATACAACTATTACAATAAGTTAGTCTGTCCTTAGAAATTTTAAAACAATATCAAGATATATTTTAAAAAATCATTTTCTTATTAAGATAAAATTCTCTAATGGTTTTTTAGACATTACAACACAAGAACTGGAACAAAATTTTAATGAACACGAACAATGAACTGTTCCTTAAAATTAAGAACAATGATTCATTGAACCAAAGAATTCGTTCTTTGGGGCAATGAATAGTTCTTAAAAATCAATGAAT
This sequence comes from Pherbina coryleti, assembly GCA_943735915.1. NCBI lineage: Eukaryota > Metazoa > Arthropoda > Insecta > Diptera > Sciomyzidae > Pherbina > Pherbina coryleti. The sequence goes on along the minus strand of OX030950.1, from coordinate 161,967,496 downwards.
TTCGCTTTATGAACGAGATTCTTTGATTTTAAGAACAATATTTGGTTCAGTGTACACCTAGTCTAGTACACCTAGTCTAGTAACATCAGGATCAGTGAAATTCAATTCACTCTTCTGTTTTGATTGTGAACCTGCGGAAGTGTGTAATCATTTTTCATTAGGGAGCTTGGTTTATCCAGAAGTGAGTGAAATTTTAAATAAGAATCCAAAACCACAACCTCAACTTTAGAAAATAGCATAGTAGCAACCTCAATTTCAAGCAGATCAACATCTAAACAGATCATAAGATTTTTTGTGATGTTTCAGATGCAATTAACCTCTGTTAAATCGCATTAGCGGAATTTGTATTTTTTATATAGTTTATATTCATAAAGTTAAAAGAGTTCGTTTTTGGGTGCAAAATTAATGTTATATTCATTGTTGGGCATAAAATACCCCGATTCTTTTTTAAATGTTTAAATAATCATGATTTAAGCATACAGTTACATTGTCTGTGTATATCCATTATTTTAATGGAAGTGTCCTGACCCTCGTTTGCTAAATACGGCTTAATCGCCCCCATTTACTCGGTAGAGGCCCTGGTGCTCTCCCACCGTGGTCAAAGGTTGTTTTCAGAAGTACCAACCTCCCCCACTAGCCAGATCTTGAATTAGCAAATATTGTTTTTCTCATTTCCTGTCTTAAAAAAATCCCATTTTACGCGTTTTTAACCATATATAAATAAAAACAAAATGCGATGTCAATTTTTTTTTTTAATTTTTTATAGTTTTTTGATGTCTTGAATGTTTGACAAAAAAATTAAAAAAAAAAAAAAAAAAATCAAATTTTGAACCTAATTTAAACATTTGTTCTATTATTTCAAGAAATTTTCTAGAGTTTTTAAATTTTCATATAATGGATTGAAGAGTAATTAGGAAAAATTAGAAACATTAAATAATATTCATGACTAATAATAAAAAAAAAAATATTGAAAATGTATATTTTTTTTTTAATTTGGCTTAATGAAAATGGAGAAAACAAAATTGTTATCCCCGTTAATCCACTATAGAAAGGTATTCTAAATGACATGATTCTTTCACTACACCATTTCTTTTTATGAAACAAAAAACAAATTACAAAAATTCAAAATGCATTAAAATAAACAAAATAAACAAAAATCTTATCAAATAAATATCAAAATTTTAAATTTTTTTGCCCAGGTAAAACCGGGTATATCGAGTTGTAACGGTCAACTATTGCTTAGTGCAGCTCCAGCCAACTTTATTTCGAAGAATCATGTCAATTCCTCAATTCGTTTCTGAGTTATACTCTCAAATACCCCTTAATACACTGCCACGGTGACAACAGCACCACCTACCGGGTCAAACTTTAAACCTTAACCATCTCCAGACCCATACACCGCATATACACACTAAATTTCTTTAAAATCAGTCCAGCCAATTAGAAGGAGTTTAATGACAAAGCCATGTACAGAAGATTTTATATGTAAGTAAGAAATCTTTTGTATGTATTTTTTTAAATATTCGTTAAAAATTGCAATTGATGGAATCCCAAGCTAAAATTTTGCATAAGCCTTAAAAATTGATGTATTATAAAGACACTATGTTCAAAAGGTGATAAATTTACTGCTATCACCATGAAAAATGTGACAACATCTTAGACTAAAAAAATTTAAAAAAATATCATAAAAAGAGTCCAAAAAAGTACTCTACAAGAACGACTCCTTCAAGGTCTTTAAGATATATTTGGGATTTTTTTCTGTACGACTTACGGTTTCGAAGTTACAGCTATTTGAATACATGCACTTATTGTGTTTTTTACGATATTTTCAAATTTTTTACAGTGTATATCTTTTAAAAAGAAATAAAAAATAAATAAAACAAGTATGTAGAAAAAATACGTTTCAGAAAAACTATCAACCCAAAGAGTTTAAAAATTTTCAAAAATAGTGATGTCAGAAACGTGGGTGTTTTGACATGGAATCACCGATATGCTGTTTTAATTTTTTGTTAATAGGTGGATTTGTTTCGGTTTATTATTTTTTTAATTTTTAAAACAAACAACCTTTCTAATTACGTCTTTTCTTACTTTTTTGTAAAAATATCTAATTTGCAAATACTTTTAAAATTGCAATTTCCAAGTTTTGATAACAAATCCGCAATTGAGAAAACAAGAAACAAAAATTTCAGATCATAGCAGGACTTAAGGGTTAAACGGGTTAAAAGAATTTTTTATATGCAGCTCCTATAACACCCGAGTAAAATTATTAGATCAATGGTAATTTGTCCTTATATGTACATAAAATAAGTATATGCAACTGTTCATTGCTTTAAATCGATAAAATTTATCCATATAGCATGTAAACTACACGGAATAATGGGGTTATCAAGAAAAAATGTTAGGTTAAACTTTAATTATGATAAATTTAATATTTACCGTAGATTATAGGCAGGCTTTTAAATTATTTATAAAAAAAACTTTCATTTATGTTCACAGTTTAATTTTTATTTCTGTTATTTGGCAGATTTTACCTATAGCAGAGAATAGAACAGTACCTATATCAGACATATTGCCCAGGCTTTTCCAGACAAATTTCCCAGGCATTTCCAAACTCATTTCTTAATCATTTCCAGACATATGTATATTTTAGAAAGTGATTAACCGGTAAACATTTCCCCTCTAACCCATGGAGAGTCTCTGAGGCTGTCATAGTTTAATTTAATGTCGTCCAGACGTTTTAATTGTTACGCTTAAACGATATCTCAGTTTTTTCACTCAGAGTTTATTCGTTTATCTTATACTGCTATTTTATGTTGTTTTTTTTTTTTTTTTGTGTTTTGGTGAAAATATTGTGTAAGGTACAAATGAAATCAAAATAAAAATTAAATAAAAAATTGAAAAATTAAACCTTCTAATACCTTCTGATTAAAAAATATCCGGAAATCTTTAGTAAAATGAAAACGCATCAATTATTTATCGATATTGATTTTATTTCCTTCAAAGTTGTCTCAATTGCAAGCAATACACATTAACATAGATGGGTTTTGGGTTTCATATATTTTCTTAATATTTATATTCCAGAACCTCCCTTTAAGGTCTATTCTAAATCCTGAATAAGCACGTGACGGAAAAAAAAACCCAGAAAATTCTCAAACTTAATGGGCCTCCGTATTAAATCCTGCAGCATTTAAATTTGAGAAAGTTGCAGCGATCTTGGCGAGGGTAAAGCTTCTAATTCAAAAATTTAAAGAAATAATTAGGAAATTCTTAATAAAGTAGGATCAATAGTGAGTGAAGGTCTATTTTTTTTTTAAATCCGATGGCATATTCGGGTTAAGCGAACGATTTTACATTAAGATATGTTATGGTCAAAAGATTTTCTATGACTTGAATGTAAATAGGAATCAATTACATTCAATCAATTTGAAACATCCATTTTATAATTCTTAAAATTCAAGTTTTAAGACGGCACCCATCCAGTTTGAGAGTTTGCTGGAATTTGTTTTGCGTCAGGTGCCTTATATTACATCCAGGATTCAGCGTATGGCCTTACAGGAAGGTTCTGAAATACTTTCTAATACACATATTCCAACGCTTCGTTCAATCTTTAAAACAGTTTTTACAGGCTGTTTTTGCAATCACCTTCAGCTCCATCTGCGGATTCTCCTTTATCGCCTTGTTTGTCTCAAAATGCTTTCCGCTAAGCGGTAACTTGAGTCGCGAGAATAGGAAAAAGCCAAAAGGAGCCGTGTCGACTGAATACGGAGCTTGTGGAACGGTATAAACTTTGTTTTTGGTAAAATAGTGATGTACAAAATGAGATGTGTGAGTTGGGGAATTATCGTGGTGAAGAAACCACGAGTTTTATTCCGAACGAGTCACCAATCTCCATTACGCTACGCATTCTCCCTTTCACGATCGGCTGCTATCTAACTTATGCTCACACGACGATCTACAAGGACAATTTTCTTAACTTTTTCGATATTTCGTCAGTCACTCTGGTGAATAGACGACCGGAAATCATCAACCACAGTACGGTCTGCGTAAAACTCTTTGTACTGCCCGCACGCTTTTGTTTTCGACATTTTCGAGTCCCCGTGGGCTACCGTTAACATTTTCAACGCTTCCACACATGATATTTTGTTAGAAACACAAAATTTTATACAAACTCTTTGTCAGTGTCGAACACAACATACACTGACTTACGTATTTACAAAGCTTTCAGGCACAAATTGCCGACAAATGACGCTCAAACAGATTTTTGAGCACCATATTAGAGATGTACCCATCGGGAAAAAAATGTTTTGACAATATCTCAGCGCGGGTGGTTTGAATGGGGAATTTTGAATATTTTTTGATCGGAAGGTTAAAAAAGTTTATGGTAGCTTTTTCCCATAAATATTTTTTTATCAAATGTTATTATTTGTCAGAAAATAAATATATTTTATATGAAATATCTTCAAGTTTGTAAACGAGACCTCCACCATTTTCTCACCTAACCGCTGAACCGTCAAACAAAATGACAAAAAAACCATTATATTCACGCTTCCGATATCACAATTTACCAGAAACAGTTATTTCAGATCCTTTTTGCCCATTATTTCAACCAGGCGGGTAAGAGGGTTAAGCTGTTCGACCTCCCATGAGATATAATAAGTGGTGGCGTGGGTGGGGCAATAATTCGGCTCAGAATCACTCCAACTTTAACTTAAAAATTTAACATAGAGCACAACGCAGACCCTGTATTAATAACAAAGCTGAGCTACGATCTTCGTTTTGCTTAAAAGCTTTAAAAGCTCTAAACATTAACTACATAGATAAAAGAGCACTCTCATAAAAATACTTTCAAATGGTAAATTAAAAACAAAAAACTCAACTTTAAAACAGAAACCAAAATAACCGCAACAACAACACTAAATATATAAAAATAATTACAACAAATTTGAGTAAAACGAAGGCAAAAGTCAAAGTACCAACAATAAAAAAAAAAAATAACAAATACAATAAATGTTATTGTCAATTCATAAATTCATTCATCACCATAAGCAGAGAAAAATAAAAGCCACAAAGTTGCCACCATTTTTTTTTGTGTTTGGTGGTGAGCAAATCTAAGCCAAGTTAAAAAAAAAAAAATAGGCGAGAGTGAGTTGAGTTAAAAAGCAGAAGCAGCAGCAGCAGCAAATAGTCAAGTCAGGCTGCAAGAAATTGCAACAAATTGCAGAAATAAATACAAAACAAAGTGAAAAAATTGGCGATAAAAATATAAAAAAATAAATAAACAACAACAACCGCAAAAAAATATGTAAATGTTGTTAAAATTCCCGCAAAATTACAAAGGCGAGACACGTTTTTGGCAGCAACATTTTTACTGGCCCAATGTGTGTGTGAGTGTGTGTGTGTAGAGAATAAAAAATAAAATTAAAAAAGGAATCCAAAAATATGATGGAAAAAGTTACAAAAAAATTTACTCGCAAAAAATGGCAACAGAGAAGCCAGCTACTGAAATAAATAAATTAGAAAAAAGTGTTAAAAGTAAAATCCAACAACACAAAAACCACAACAACTCAAGCCAATAAACAAAAAAAAAAAAAAAAAATTCCAACAAAAAAACCATCCAAGTAAAGCTCGTTAAATCTCAACATCGTGTTAGCCGCGCTACTCGTTGTTGTTGTTTTGCTGTAAAAAGCAATATTTTTCGTTTTGTTTTCATCGTCTGCTTCTTGGCCGTCGGTCGTAAGCCAAAACTAGAGAGACACCAGCAAAAGGCTAAAAGTGAAAAAAGAAACAGTCAAGAAAAAAAAAAATTCTTAAAAGTCAACAAAAACAACAACAACACCAACAGCACCAACAAAAACCACAATACAACAACATACAAATAATTTTTGCAAATACACAGTGAAGTGAAAAAATAGAAAAAACAAAAAATAAAAACAACAAAATAAGAAATCCACACGAACACGAATCTCTCGATTTTTGCACTCACGCTAGCTCAGCCGCTGTCGCAGTCAGCGTCGCTGTTTCTGTGAGTCGGTCTGTAGGCCTCTCGGACTTGTTTTTCGTGTTTCGTTGGGTTTCGTGCATTTCTTGGCATTTTATTTTTTTTTTTTTTCTTCTACTCGTATATCTCTGCACGTTGGCGACAGAGCCCCACCAACACCGCACAGCAGCCCTTTATTATTGTTGTCTTGCATTTATTGCTGTTGTTGTGATTTTGTTGCCATTTCGTTTGCCTACTCGTTGGCAATTAATTCATCGTCGTTGTCGTCGTTGTCGCTGACGTTTTCGTCGTCGTCATCGTCATTGTCGCCGTTTTCGTCAGCTTTATCGTGGTCGCGCCGGTTTTTATATTTAACTATTTTTATATGTTTTTTTGTTTTTTTTTCTGTCCTCCCCACTTCTTGTGGCATCTTCTACAGTGCTGCTCTCCAACACCGTAGCCATCCTCGTCGTCGTCTTTGTCTTTTTCTATCGTCATCGTTTCGTGCGCGTTCGCGTAGCCTATAAAAATCAGCGCCTCTAAACTTGGCAACATTGCACCAACCAGTTTTCCGTCTCTTAGACCGCGCCAGGAATGCAACGCTGCACGTAAGTTTTTATTTGTTTTTTTATCTTTCCTTATATTTTTTCTGTCCCAGCTCTGTATATTATATGCTCTATTCTGTTGTGCTCTGGTCTATACCGCACATAAGCGTGGAATCCTTTTTTATCACTCGACTCACTTCTTGACGTCGTCTGCAGTCGTGCATTTGTAATTCGCAATGAACTCTATCTAGGCAGCGCAGTGTTCGACGTGCTCTGAGGTCTATTTTTGTTGTTGCGCCTGAACTTGTTATTGAGAGTGAAGTTGGCTACGTTTGGCGTTGTTTTTTTTTTTTTAAGATATTCTGGGTGTGGGTGAAGGGTGGTGTGAGAATTTGCTATTGAGGCAGAAGCAATAAAATGCAATGAAAATCAAATCTGCCATTTTGCTACTAGTGCACTGGTGTACTAGTGTACTAGTAAACGAGTCTTGCAAAAGTGCAATTTGAAAATAGAATTTCTCTGATCCAAGATGAGTTCATGGATTATCAATATACATAAAGTAGAGTGCATAGGATGAAAACTTGCTTTCTAGAAGAAACAATTAGAAGAATAGCATACCAATAAATACCCGTAACGGGTGTTTTTTTGTAGAGGCATAGAATTTCCTGGAGGGATAGCTGTAAAACCAGTTGTCAAAGTAAACACATGTGTTTGACGTTTATGTTCAGTATACTTTGGTAAATTATGACGCAAAGCCTTACTCCTTTGCAAATCGTGGAAATTTATTTCCAAAATTCGTTCTGTATGAAGAAGAAGCCATCCCCGCCGCGGCTAAGGTAGAGGTAAGTTTGATCGAGGACCCAAATTTATCGATTCGACACCGTTCTCAATAAGTCGGCCTTTACCCGTCCACTAAGTGTAAGATTCTGAGGAAAGACCTTTCCTACACCCATATAAACTCCAACTGGTGCAGGAGTTGGAGCCAGCAGACCATCGCTTTCGTAGTATTTTCGGTGAAACAGCTGAAAATCAATTGGAAGTTGAACCGCATTTTTCCCTTCAAATCATCTTCAGCGATGGAGCACATTTCTGGCTTAATGGGTAAATAAATAAGCAAAATTGCCATATTTGAAGTGAGAACACTCCTGAAGAGACACTCCAGGCTCCCTTCCATCCAGAAAAAGTTACTGTCTGGTGTGGTTTGCATTCCAAAGTTATCATTGATCCATACTTTTTCAAAACTGAAGAAGGAGCCAACGTTATCGTCAATGGTAATCACTACAGGAAAATGGTTCGCGACTTTTGGTTCCCACGTCAATATCAATCGTCTTAATGCTAAATGGGTCTTCCAGCAGGAAGCTTTAACAGGGCATACAGCATGTGAAACCATCACTATATTGGGACGAACTTTTGGTGACCGAATCATATCAAGAAATGGGTCTGTCAATTGGCCACCTATGTCATGTGCTTTCCTTTGTCAGTCACGTTGGACTACTTTTTGTTGGGGTACGTCAAGTCACTGGTCTATGCTGATAGCTTCGACGGACTAATTGGAAATTAAAATTCGGAGCGTTATTGGCGTTATAAGGCCGGCTTTGCTAAATAAGGAGAACCTGGACCTTCTTCTGAACACCTACTTTTCGGATTGCTCCGCAGAATAGATTCACCTCAGGTGTATAAGAGTTCTGACGAGGAGTTAACTTAATTGTAATTGTAAATCGGCAAATATAATTAATTGGGTTCTGATAAGTTTTAAGCCGTACAAGTTTACTGGGCTGGATAAAAGTATTACTGCCTTTCTACGGTACACGGCATCCCTTATCTGAACCTATGTGTCTTGTATCCTATTTGAATGGAAGGAGGTAAAGAATCAAGTCAAAGAGAACCTAAGACCTACACTAAGGGAAATAACGCATATTAGCATTATCCACGCCTGAGTATAAATTTTGTTTAAATATTTACGTGGATAAATCAAATTTTTTCCTTACAACTCGTTTTTTTCTCGTATTTGAATTTTATATATACCACACACCTACACACACATTCCATACAGCGGCCAAGCAGCCGCCAAGCAGCAGCAGCGTCGCACTCTGTTCCTGCAGTTATTTTTTGCCGTTGCAGGTTCTTATAGTTCTCGTTTAGTTTGTGTTACAAGGATAATATATAATGCACGTTTGGTCAATATGATTTGGAGTGACAACTCGATATTTTCTCAAAAATATCTTGCAACGGTTGTCACTTACCTGCATATTTGCTTCATACTTTCTCTTACTTTTTCTTCCTCTTTTCTTCCTCTTTTCTTCCTATTTTCTTCCTCTTTTCTTCCTCTTTTCTTCTTCTTTTCTTCCTCTTTTCTTCCTCGTTTCTTCCTCCTCTTCAACTTAAATATGTTGTTTTTTAAAATCAATATTTTTATATAAATTTTCTTTAAATGCGATAGTTTTATTTTCAAATAATAAATATTTGAAAGATATTTAAATATATTCGTGCATAATTTTAATATATTTTTTATTAATTTTATTTTAAATATTTTAATATTTTATTTAATAAAAAAGTATTTAAATAAATTTTAAATATTTACGTAGTCGGTTTAAGTTAATGCGTTATTGGTGCAAAAATGACTCGCTTTTTGGATAAATTAAAAAAGTTTTTGGATAAATTTAATATTTTTTCCCTTAGTGTACATATAAAGCACCATTCTGTTGAAAACTCTGGAAAGAACGCAAGAACGATGTACTCCAATCTTACTCCAAAGCTATGAGCCTTGTTCTCTCTTTGCAATTTAATGAAATTTCCTGTGTTATGTTCAAAATTAAAGTTGATACTTGCTTAAAAAATACTCTTTACAAGGTGACACTTGTACGTAAAGTCACTCAACAAGGGGCTGTTCTATCCTCTTTGTTATTGAATTTAATGGTTAATGAAGTAATAAGGAATATAGAAAAGGTGAGCTGATGGGTAATTGCCTATATAAACGACGTTGCTTTTGCTGTATGGGCTAATCGTAATACTCTTCCAGAGCTAGTTGTGTTAGCACTCTCCGTGCTAAACAATTGGTCGAAAAGCTGTGGAAAAGACAGCTCATAAATATTCCTTGAGTATAATTATGCTAGACAGAAAGCTAAGCTCGATACTTCCTTGAGTATAATTATGCTAGACAGAAAGGTAAGCTCGATAGCTCCTTGAGTATAATTATGCTAGACAGAAAGTCAAGCTCAATACTAAATAGTCATGGATGTCAAATTGTAAAATTACAGGGTAGAGTAAAAAATTCCATCCGTCTGCATCAGTAGGCACTTTGATCTCCTTTATCTGATCCACTTTATGCAGTTCTGCACTTAGTGCCTCAAATTCTCCTTAGAATCCACATAGAATCAATATCTGCTGGGTCTCAGGTCAACGCGACATACTATAAAGGGAGACGAAATGGCAAAGAGACTAGCTAGAGAGGCCTCTAAACTGTATGTAAGCACTGTCCACAGATCGGTCATGATCCTTACTGGAGTCAAGAAAGTAGAGACGATAAAAAATAAGGGGAAGATTAAATAATCCTTATTCATTCTTTCATTTACAGCCTTTAAAGTTCTCTCAACACAATAAACTTTTGCTAACGTTTTTTTTCCAACCATCGAAACAGTCAGAGGAGTCTTTTTCCGGTAGAGTCGAGACGGTATCCCCGGAGCGTTCATTTTAGCTAGATCAACAAAAGACGGTGCTAAATCGGCTGAATACGGTGGTTGTGGAACGATATTGGTCGAGTTTTTTGCGAAATGTTCGCGAATGCCGCATGCGAAGGTGCTTATCGTGGCGCAAAAACCAATAATTGTCTGCCCATAAATCTGAGGTCCTTAGGCGAATAGCTAAATATTGACATCAAACTCTGCATGGATGCTGAAGACAGGACTACAGTTAACAAAAAAAAAAAAAAATAAAATTATGATTTCCTAGTAACCCTGAAGTTCAAACGCAAAATGTACCTTATCTTTTTCTCACAGTAGCTTTTAAACCTTAAGGTACACAAGTAATCTCTTGGATGATTGGGTACGGCTACCTTTGGCTTTATCTTTGCATTAGTAAGATACCACACCAAGGTTATACCATATTTTTCATTTCAGACCTTTTCTTTTTTCTTAATCACTAACATATCTTCTCTGTCTATAATTTTTTATTATCCTTCCTAAGTGACGAAAAATGCGTCTCATACTTTCCCTTCTTTGTTCTTAACATTCCCTACTTTGTTCTTAACATTGTTTTCTAACTTACCTGAGTTCTTTGTTTTTATACAAATACTCTCAAGACCCTTTTCAACTTACAAAAATTTGAAAAATGACAGAAAAAAATTATGAAAGAACTATAACTTACCAATTTGAACTGGAACAATACTGACCCGACGGTATTTTCTTTAAGAGAGCTTTCGTGAATTTTTACTAGGGACTGTTATGGCCTCTTGAAACGAGTGTAATAGTTTCAAAAGCTTAAAGCTTATAGGAATCTGTCATTTCATCAAATCTGTCACTCTATTTTTGGAGGTTTATCAACTCTAATGTTTAACTTTATCGTTTGAATTAACCAAAGGCTACTTTCAGAAAAAGAGGTGAACTCAAAAGGATAGACATGTCTGGAAGGGGGATATAGAGCTCTTGAATTTGAGCGATATTGAAACGATTTATCAAATATACCAAATATTGTAAAAATTAACAGTAAACTTGTTTTGTTTAAAAGAAGCTTCAATCCATTTTCTCTGAAAAAACTTCTGCCCACATAATACACGGAGAGAAATAATATACATATATTAAGTAAATATTTTTCTTGGTCTAAGAAAATTTAAAATTAAGCCTCATTTGCTCAAATTAAGGAAGAAAACCTAAAATTATAACGACCACTTGTAATAAGAATTTATTTCTAAAATAGAATAAAATAAATGATTGCTTGAAACAAGAATAAAATACTTGATTCCAGGAACTGGAACAAGCCTAGAATCAAGAAAATATTTTCTTAATTTAAGCAATCGCATTGAATTAGTTTACTTTTCAGCAAATTTTTTACATAAATCAAGCAAATTTTTCACACTTCAACTTATATTGGCATGCTTATAATTCACAACATGTTTATATAAAAGAATATTTAAGATGGTACGTATTGACAAACTATGGCATGTTTGGAGGCGCAGTGTCTTATCTGTTACTTTACTTAGAAAACTTTACTTAGAAGGATAGCATCTTCAATATTATATTTAGTATATTCGAGTAGTTTTTTATGATTGGCTATCATACATCCTACGTCTTTGCTGAAGGATTTTCATTATAATAAGAAAATTAAGTTTCTAATACCAAGCAAACATTCTAGTACTAAGAAAATTATTTACTTGAATCAAGTTTACTTCTAGTTTTCAGTAAATTCTGTACTTGAATCAAGCAATTGTTCTCAATTTCTCAAATCAAGCAAATTATTCTAGTTTTCAGCAAATTGTTACTTAAATCAAGCGAATTGTTCTCATTTCAAGCAAATATTAGTCTCGAATAGAGATAAAATATTTTTGAGTTTTAAGCAAATGTTTCTTGAGTTAAGCATTTTTTCTTAATATCATGTGTTTTAAATTTGCTCGATTCTAGCAAAATAATGCTTGAATTGATAAATTTAGGCTTGAGTGTAAACTTATAGCCTATTTGTTTGATTCAAGCATAGAATGCTTGATGTTTTTCTCTCCGTGTACTAGTAAATATAAATATGTAAATAAATAGTTCCAAAACCACGATAAAGAACTAATTTGATAACGACGCGACGCTACTAATTTATAGCAACTATAAAACTTCCTATGGTAAAATGGTTTGTGTTGTGTTTGTGATGTGAATCGCTCGTAACTATTTTTAATAGAAAAACCGGCGGGCGGCCATAACCTGCCTCAACATTGCAAACGCGATAAGTGAACCCGTAGACGTAAAGTTTAAATGCTAGGCAGGCAGGCAGGCAGACGGTGAGTGAGTCAATGCAATGTCAGGGCCATGTTTATCAGGAGTTCTATTGATGACGGCAGAGTCTAGCTTCTGGTTGTTGTTGATGATTATATAGGTAGTTTGGCATTTAAGTATTTGAATGACATAGCTACACATATATACGTATGTATATAGCTAGGTATATAATATATTATTAAAGCTTAATTTTTTCTTGTTATCTATCGTCTGCGGTGATTGAAGAAATTTAAGACATTTGGAGTATTTATATCCTCGATAGAATAGTGGTCAGTATCCCCGCCTGTCACGCGGGAGACCGGGGTTCAATTCCCCGTCGGGGAGTAATTATTTTGGTTCTTCCTCATCTTCATGGTATTACTTAATAGTGTACGGTATGGTATTTACAACAACACAAACTTCTTCTTCTGTAACTATAGGTGACCTTCTAACAACTTGATTTCGCTGAGGGCAAATATCAAAGTTCTCTTTATTTCTTTCTTTCTTTCTTTTGTTGCTATTATTGGTTATATACACACACATATATATATATATATATATCTATGCAAAAACATCACTTAAAGTAAGTCTGCCGTTTATTACAATGTTCATTACAATTCAAGGTAAACATTCTTCAGAAATTAAATTTTTGTACTTACAAAATCGTGTTGCATCCACCTTACATTCCAATTGCATGTTACATGCAACATAGCGTTGTTAACAGCATTTTGAAACGTCTCCACCCTATCATCTTCTAGTCAAGTATTACTGTAAATAACTATTACAAGAGCATTACGAACTTGAGAAAGGGAATGCACGAGAAATTGAACCACATGAGAAAAATAGTTCATCAACTTTTGTGCAACAACAACGTCGTCGTTGCCTGAATGTCAAAAGTTGAACGTTGCTTTTAAAATCGTTTTAATTGCAAATGTTTTCGATAAAACGAACATGCATGTTGTATAGGGCATGGTTGCAGAGCGCTAAGGGGTTAGCTGGAGTGATTGTTTCCGCCAACTGTACGAGTTTTTGCCATAGTCCAGAAAACAAAAAACAAATACAAAAAATAGTTTCCCTCTATATGTGTCATAATTAGCGTGGAAACTAAAAATATGCTGTTGCAAAGCAATTTGCATAACATAGTATTAACTTTTTACACGACGTGAACGTAAGTTCCACTCTGGTAAAAATATGCAACTTTTGTATTTTGCCAAAATGTTTTTCTCCCCGACGGGGAATTGAACCCCGGTCTCCCACGTGACAGGCGGGGATACTGACCACTATAATATCGAGGATGCATATAAAAAAATATTCAAAATACATCAACTTATCATCAATTTTGAAATTTTAAAAAGAACTTGCAAACTTACTCCTTCATTGCGTATCACCAAAAAGAATACCAACACTAAACGCATCACGCTGTATCACAAATCAAGGCACGAACGACAAAAAAAAAAACGATCAACTCTACTTTCTTTCATACAAAACCCGATTACTTTTCGGGTCTTGCTTATCGTTGGTGTGCTATTTCATGACACGGAATGAAGAACACGAGCAAGACACAAGAAGCAATCGGTTTCTGTATGGGCGGAAGTAATGGTGATCGTTTCTTTTTCTCATTCGCATATTATTTCGTGATACAACATGATGGGGTTTATCTTGTCTTCATTGGTAGAACAAAGACTCTTGGTGGTTAAAGTTTGTTGATTAGGTTGGCGATACTGCTGCAGGGAGTTTTCTCAGAACCTCTGTCTGAGTTCTGCTGCCAGCGGATGACTACACGGACTATGTGATTTCAAAACCATCCAATGCTAACTATAGAAATCAAAAGTAGGTTGTTGGTTTAAAAGGTTGAAAGTTCCTGTACATTTTTAGGGAAAACTTTTTCATTATTAGCCGTTCAGAATCGGTATAAAAAGTAGTAGGTCCACTTTTAAATCACATGTGTATAAAGATTTAATAACACGCACCTTACAATTCATAAGAAGTACGGTCAAAGCCCTTTTATGTGCTCAAATGGCCATTTCTTTTTTCTTTAGGTGTAGGTCTAAGTCTATGTCTATGTCTATATTTTTTTTTTTTTTTTTTTTTTTTTTATTTTATTCGCGAAGAGGGAACCTTCAAAAGGCGCCACCGTGCAGGTGGGAGTGTGCGATTCTTACGCACTAAACCTGAACCTCCGCATTGAAACGTCGTCCATAGTTACACCCCGTGGAAAAAAACATCACTTCACGGGGCATGGGAATAGCACTTAGCTGAAATCTGATCGACTAGTGTTCGTCTTCTGTCTGGTAAGTCGTTATGGGATAGCCTACATCTTCTTTATCACCTATTTTGTGAGCGCTCAACTCTTCGGAGTTCATCGATAACGACTTTTGCTAGGGCGTTGACCGCTGACCAGTTCGCTTCGTTTACCAACATAAGGGTACTTAAGTTTTGCCGCGTCACCGTTTGGCCGATGCTGGCTGAGGCCTGTTGCCTGAAATTGCGGAACCTTGGACACTCAATGAGGACATGGTTCGCGTCTTCTACTATATATCCAGTGCAGTGACTGCAGTAGGGGTCTGCGGCGTGCTTGTATTTGTGCAGATATGCTCTGAACCCCCTGTGGCCGCTGAGAATCTGCGTGATGTAGAAGTTCACAGAGCCATGACTTCTGCCACACCAATTGGACAGGTTTGGGATAAGCTGGTGAGTCCATCGTCCCTTCGCTGATCTATCCCAGCGGTCCTGCCACTTGAGCATGGTTCTTTCTCTAGCGAGTTGCTTGTGGGCTGTTGGATTAGCCGCGTTAGTGTTATTGGTGGTAAACACCGTTTCTTCTACGAGGAGGTCGATAGGAATGGAACTTGCCAGAACCATTGCTGCGTCCCCGGAAACCGTTCTAAAGGGACAACAAACCCTGAGTGCACCAAGTCTGAAAACCGACTCAACACCGCGTCGGTAGGACTTAGTCTTTATTGCTTCCGCCCATACAGTTGAGCCGAACATCGTAATGGACCTGACTACATAAAGTAGTAATGTCCTTCGCGCTTGTTTGGGGCCCCTTGTGTTTGGCATTATTCTAGAAAGTGCCACTCCTGCTTTAGCTGCCTTCCTGTGAGCATACTGGAGGTGTTGCTTGAATGATAGTCGGGAGTCGATCATCACACCAAGGTACTTGATGTATGGCTTCGATTCTATCACCGTTCCACGTATGCCAATTCGATGCTTATGCCTATGTCTATGTCTATGTCTATGTCGATGTCTAAGTCCAAGTCCAAGTCTAAGTCTAAGTCTAAGTCTGAGTCTAATTCTAAGTCTAAGTCTAAGTCTTAGTCAAATTCGTAGTTACAGTACTTATAGTTTTAAGCTTAAGACTATGTTTAAGTTTAAGCCTACGTCTCAATGAAAGCAATGGGCTTAGTTTTGTCTAGACTTTGCCGTTGCTTTTGCCGTTGTCTTTGGCATAGTCTTAGTCTTATCCTTAGTCTTAGTCTTAGTATTAGTCTTAGTCTTAGTTTTAGTTTTAGTTTTAGTCTTAGTCTTAGTCTTAGTCTTAGTCTTAGTCTTAGTCTTAGCATTAGTCTTAATCTTAGTCTTAGTCTTAGTCTTAGTCTTAGTCTTAGTATTAGTCTTAGTCTTAGTTTTAGTTTTAGTCTTAGTCTTAGTCTTAGTCTTAGTCTTAGTCTTAGTCTTAGTCTTAGTCTTAGTCTTAGCCTTAGTCTTAGTATTAGTCTTAGTCTTAGTTTTACTTTTAGTCTTAGTCTTAGTCTTAGTCTTAGTCTTAGTCTTAGTCTTAGTCTTAGTCTTAGCCTTAGTCTTAGTATTAGTCTTAGTCTTAGTTTTAGTTTTAGTCTTAGTCTTAGTCTTAGTCTTAGTCTTAGTCTTAGCCTTAGTCTTAGTATTAGTCTTAGTCTTAGTTTTGGTTTTAGTCTTAGTCTTAGTCTTAGTCTTAGTCTTAGTCTTAGTCTTAGTCTTAGTCTTAGTCAAAGTCGAAGTGCTTGGATTGATCATCCATCGATCCCATTAAAATCATTACGACCCATCTTGGACTTTAAATAATCCTAGTGAATATGATTGCCCACTCCATAGAGCCATTAAACTACTACTTTTTACCTTGAAATTGAGATAAGTCCAGAACATAATCTTTCATTGGAGTCCATGTAGTCTCAGAAGTCCAACTGACGTATTCTTGAATTGGCCAAACCTAAAGTGTTATGCAAATCATTCTTTATTAATGCCTCAATAGTCCAAATACCTCAAAAACACTTCCAATGACAGTAAAAATACTTGGAGATTAGCTCAAATGCTTGAAAGTGGTGAATGCTTGAAAACGCGAACTCGTGAAGCCGTGCTCTCTTGAATACGTACTCACATGAACACGTGCTGATTCTTAGGACCTCTATCCAATATTTGGTGATATTCTTAAGCCATCAAGCCATGTTTATAAGTTAATCCTCCCTATATTTTGTCATTTTAGTCTCTCAACTTATGAAAACAAAGTTTTGGTTTATTTTCTAGTCAACTGGATTTCGGATAACTGGTAATTTAGTGGTAATGACCAGCTATATTTCAGCAGAAGAGAAAAATTAGAATTGCAAAAACGTTTAATTAACATTTCCGCATTATATGAAGTCTATAAAGAGACAAGTTACATTCCATTACAGAATTTTTCGCCAACGGGATAACATGCGCGCCTCAAGCCAAGTTATGAGCACTGATCCGTAGCATTTTTTAGCTATTTTCATTACCCCCTGCTAACCTCAAAATCAAAGCAACTTAAACATGCAACTCACTGGCATGCAAAGTCATGAAAATGCAAGTTTATGCCGCCTAGGCGCGAATAGATCGCCCTGCCCGACTGACTGAGTTGTCCGACCATCCGTCCGTTTGTCCATCCACACCCGACCAAGCGTTTAGCCATCGAATGTACAAACGAAAGAACGTACGACGAGGCTGCAACATCGTAACCTTAACCCATTTGCTAAGCGGCACAAACCACGCAGCATAAATTTGCAGCATGTACGTATTTCAAAGATGGCGCCACACACATAAAGCATCTCAAGCTGTGTATCTTCTAGCTAAAGTTTCAGTGCAGCATAGATACAGATAGATTGGAGCCATCCACACATACGTCCATCTGCTACTTAGTGCATCTATGAGAACGCTTACTTAGAATTATAAAAAGTTGTTCGGATATCGCGAGCAAAAGTTAAACGAGCAATAAAAGTGAAAAAGGAAAAACTAATAAGAGTTGCGGGTTGAAGTAAAAAGCGGGAGTGCGCTGGAAAAATTGGAGTCGCAAAAACGAATGAAGAAAAAGTGGAGAAGTGAGGAATAAACTGTGCGCTGAAAACTCGTTACGGATTGTAGACGAGACATGGAGTTGACAGGAATAGAACCGCGGAAAATAAACCGACTTTTATGAGCTGACATGAACTGCTCGTAAAAATGCATTTTTCTTCTACTGCTATACTCGAACGCTCTCTGTCGTCATTTTGACTCAGCTCCCTCTCACACTCATTCGCTAGTTTTCTCTTTCTGGCACTGCGCGGCAATCACTCTCCATCTCTATCTGCAACTGCTAGGCGGCAATGCAGCTACTCTTCGTTGAAAGGGAAAACTTTGCAGGCCACTGAAAATAAACCGCGGCCTGCTGTTCAGACTTCGCGGTTCGTATTGCAGCGGCTGCAAAGTAGTTATTTTCATATCAGTGATGCTTGCATCTGTGTGTGAGTGTGCTCGCTTGATTATTTGCCGCATGCATTTTGCGAATTCTTAGTTGTTGTTTTTCCCTTTCTTCTCGGCTATTTCCATTGCGCCTTTGCTCTTGACATCAACATCATCATCATCGACAACACTGCGCGGCACATCCTCAACCGTCATGAGCCGTGCGTCTGTGTTAGTGAATGCAACTGTAGAGGCCTCTATTGTATGTATCTGCACACTGCACACTGCGCAGCTACGAAATGCATCTCGTTTTGAGTTTCGTTTTAGTTTTGTTGTTATAGAGCTGTATAGCTCAGAGTATCTTCTACTTATGTATGCAACTTCGGTCGGTATGTTTGTGTGACTTTGTTGTTTTTGCTTTTGCTGCATTTCAGTTCCTAACCTACACCACTTGAAAATTGTTTGCGGCTTGCAGCGTGAGAATGCAATAAAAATTAAATTGCAGAAATTTTATTATCAGCAGTAAAACAAGGAACAACAACAAGAAGAAGAAAGCAAAACAGCTTTTTCAATATTAATAGAACTTCACATTCTAGATACATACACATGTGTATTTCATTCATGTATCTATAGATATTATTTGTTACATATTAAAATTGAACTCAAGAGATTTTAAGTGGCATTCAATAAATATGAACGTGTTCTTTTTTCCTACATAGGTTCTATCAATTAATTTTGATTACAAACGTGTAGTTTAAACTGGTCTTTTCTTTTTCGAAAAAGGAATATCTTTATCTCATTGAACGGGTTAATTTAACTTCTTATAGATACATCATATATTATCCATGTATATTATCATTCGTAAACACAAGGAATACCTTTTATGACCTTGAGAGTTAGGAACTCTCGTATTTATATAAATCGGACCTTTCTCTTTCCTCACTAGAAAAATATGTTTCCTTCAATCAAAATTCGTGATAATAACCTCCACCACCTTAACCTCATCCTAAAAATTTCTCCTTTTTAAACCTATTAAGCAAATTAATTCTACTTTATATCCGCCATGACTTTAATTGAATTCTGTTTTTCCTTTCTTTTCAGAAAACTGGATGTGAAATATAACATTGTGAAACCAAGTGAATACAAATTTTCGATATAATATTAAAATTATATTGATACTGAAAACTGAAGTGAAAAAAGAGTTTGAAATAAATTTCAAAACATGTGTTCCATATAAATATCTGTGAAATATACAAAATATTCAGTGCAATACTAAAGAGCAACTTCCATAAATAGTCAGAACATAACAAAATCAAATATTTATTCAAAGTCAACACGGAGCGAAGCAGTCGGAAAAGTAAGTAAAATGTGCAATAATAATATCTATACAATTACATTTAACCGAGTTCTAACTCCATTCTAATTGATGTTATTATCAGTAAACTTTGTGAGTGTGTATTGACCTTCATACCATGTTTAACACCGTTTTTTGACTTTATAATACACCAAGTACCGAACTTTGGAAAATAACAATTTCAGAATTTCCAAAAAGATATGGAAAGATGGAAAGAAACTAATAAGTTTTAGTTTTATTGGGCTACATTCGAAAATTATTGAATTTATTATGAATCGATGGTGAATGGTATCATGTCAGAATCAATATAGATTTGGTCTGATCAGTTAATTTTTGGGTATTGAAATTAATTCGCAGAGTGTATTCATAAAAATCTTTTATTTTTAATAAAATTCAACTAAGATATCATTCTAAGTATTCTGCATCATAAACTACTACTGATCGTATGCCCATCTTATTTAATATCAATTCGGAAGAATGCCTCGTCCCTAGATGAAATCCACAAATCGAAAAATTTCTTTGCAATTTTCATAAGTGAGCTTCTGTCCAAACAGGCCATGTGCCATGGAGCGATACAAGTAGAAATCTTAATCATTTAATTAGGTGGTGCTTACAACCGTTAGTCGGATTTGGTCTCATCTAAGAATTTGCGTCGGATTTGTCTTATCTTAAAATTTGCGTCAGCCCCTTCTGTCGTGCGTTTATTGGCGCCCATAGAAAATTCAAAGCGTCGTCCAATTATCCAATAGTGGTTATTTCAATGGAGATTTGGCCACGCATTCTGCGGTGGCTTGTGCCGGGTACCGAATCGAGTAATTTTTTCAATAGATCTTCATCTTCCATTCACTCAACACGACCTAACTAGCAAAGCCACTCGGCTTTTATATGCGCTTTAGTTTGTATATATAGGCGTACAATTCAAACAGCTCATAGTTCCATCGTATTCTCGATACTAGCATTTGATTTAGATTGGGCCGTAGAGCTTACGAAGGAATTTTTTTCTCTAAAGCTTTCAAAGTTGTTTCAATGGAACTGATAAACTGATCTAGGTTGGTGCTGCATGTAATAGGACGGGCATGATTAGTGCCTAAGAGCATGAGTTCTATTTGTCGAGGGCACTAAGTCTACTGAGCCCAAAGTCACACCTGTAGGCAATAGTTATACTTCGTTTAATCTCAATGCTGACATCGTTGGAGGAGCTTAGGTTAGTTCGTGGGTAGACAAAGTCCTTAACAATCTCAAAGAAGATGTGGTTAACAGTGATATGGACCAGAGAAAAAACTAGAAGCAAAGTTGGCGATAGAAGTGAACCTGGTATTACTTCAGCACCGATGGTGGGCTTAATGGACGAAATGCCACCCACCACAACACGTATCGATCTTTCTATTAGAAAATATGTGATCCAGCGAGCAGAGTTATTAACAACACCAGCCGCGTTTTATTCCTTCTTGTTTAACCTGATGAACGAATAGATCGCATTAGTAAAACTTTTTTAAGTTTTCCTCCTGGCCGCTTGGGGCAATAAAATTACGACTTTTTTGCATCCAGTTTTATTTATTTATTGCAAAGAAATAAACAGCTGTTTCCTTTGACAGCAAAGAGTGACTATTAATCAATGAAAACAAAAATAAACAACGACATCTATGGAGCCGCAACGGAACGGAAAAAAGTTTAACAAGATGATCCAGCTACTGAGCAGGTTCATCTTTTTGTTAGTGTTCTGCATGTAATTTAGAACATTTTTGGTTAAACCAGTACGAATAATACACGGCTACCATGAGCTATTAGTTTTCACACGAAAGCTTTATGTCACACTCGGTCAAACTCCTACGAAATATCCAGATCAACAACCTTGCTTTCAGCAAAGTATTGAACATAATGGTTTCATTTCTCAATGAAGTACGTCATAAAGTCACCAGTAAAGTGGGTCCTACGAAAGCCATTTTAATTGTCACTGAGCATTTTCCTTCACTGAATCCATAACTTTCTGCGCTTTGGATTGTCGTAATTAGTGTTGACAGATGTCCCATATATAACTGATGTCTCGTATTTTGCAATATGTCAGGATATTCTCCCCCGCCTAGTCAAGATTTCTCCCGTATTTTCAACAATTTTTTTTTTCTATACATTTCCTATATTTTGAAAAAAGTGGTGAAATTATTAATGTGGCTTTTAATTATCTGAAGAAACAAATTATTTACAGATTTCAGTCCATATACCAGAAATTGTTCTCCATGATATAAGTGTCTGTTCCTTCGATTTTCACATGCTTTCCTAGACGCGAAGTTCCCACCAGTAAAATTATTCGCCATAGACAGGAACAGGTGGTAATCACTTGGTGCCAGGTCCGGACTATAAGGTGGATGCATAAGAACCTTCCAACCACGCTCCCTTAGCTTCTGGCGAGTCACTATCGATGTGTTAGGCCTGGCGTTGTCCTGTTGAAACAAAATTCCTCTCCTATTGGCCAAAGCTGGTCGCTTCTGGGTGATTTCTTCCTTTAGACGGTCCAATTGTTGACAGTACAGCTCCGAATTAAGAGTTTGTCTGTAAGGGAGCAGCTCATAGTAGATAACTCCCTGCTTATCCCACCAAATACACAGCAAAACCTTCTTGGCCGTCAAACCGGCCTTGGCCTCAGTTTGCGCCGGCTCACCGCGATTCGACGAGATTCAGCAGTGATTCATAGATGGAAATTCGGTCCATGAGGTTTTTTTGCGTTAACTCGTGTGGTACCCATACATCGAGCTTCTTTTTGTATCCAGCTTTATTCAAGTGATTCCAAACGGTTTTTTGTGCAATGTTTAGATCCTTGGCAATCGAAACCGTGTTTACATGACGGTCGAACTCGACGATTTCCATGATTTTATCGACGATTTGTCTTCCAGCGCGTTGGCTGGATCTTTGACATCCAAATTACCGGAACGGAATCGACGAAACCAAAATCGCGCGTGATTGACTGTTACAATATTAGAATCCTCACCACTATTCACATTTTTACCCGCTTGCCTTGTGTTTTCGCCTTTATCGAAGAAAAACTGTAAAATATGGCGTATCTTCTCTTTGCGCGTCCATCGTTGACGCGCACTCATACAAAACTGAGTTAAGCAATCACAAAACTGTCTGAGAAGTTTTTTGAGACCGAAATCTTACGCCATCAGCGTTACCCGATCGCACTTGTACCAAGCGAGTCACAGATTACAAATGCCATATAGTGGAAAGATAATGGATTTATTTTTACTACACCTAATGTAGTACACCTAACACCTTCTATGTCAGATGAAATGTGCTATGTATAGAATGTGCTACATGTATAGAATGTGCTATATGAATAAAATGTGCTGCACTATACAATAAAATGTGCTATGCTATAAAATAGAATGAGCATTATAATGTGCTCTTTAGATTAACTTAAACATAACTTCTTTTTTTTTAATTAATTTAACATGGACTTATAGCAGAAACAGTTCTAAACCTTAAAAATTTAAACCTAGATGCATAATGTCCTCCTTTATACATATAAAACTGCTTTCAATAGATAATTTCGTTTTATATTCTACTGAATTTTATAATTTCAAAATTTAAGACTGAAGACTATGTGCTGAAGTGATGATAAACAGATCACAAAAAAATTTTTTTTTTGTTTTATGTAAAGAATGTATAGGTATGTTCTTATAAATCTTGAATCGAAAATACTTTGATAATTTTGATCTTATTTCTGTATTAATAGACGTTTTTGTGATATCAACATTTTTATATTTGTAATGGATCCATTTTTAATCGCTCTTGCAAATTTTATGCAAAATTAACTTCCTTTTATCCTGTTAAAGCAGCATATGGGACACAATTTCCTTTGTTATTGACATTAACCTACCGTTGATGAGTCAACTTTTAATTATACAGCAATTTGAATTTTTGTTTTTTCATTACAATTGATTATAACCAAAAAGATATGAATTATAGTACCTTTGGTAAGTAATCCTGAATTTTTCTAGAAAATCAATCGAATGTAATGATAAAACAAAAACAAGAAAAAAATAAAAGTAAACATTGGCCCATGGGGGGATCGAACCCGCGGCCTTCGCGTTATTAGCACGACGCTCTAACCAACTGAGCTAATGGGCCACATGTTTAAACATGTTTGCTAACTTCATTTTATCAATCAAAGCACAAGTAATGCACAGAAAATTTAAAAAAAAAAAAATTAGAAAAATATATATTTTATTGCTTTTTATTAGTAAAATTTAAACAAGATTAATAATAAAAAGCTACGAAATGTCAATAATGTGTATTTTAAAATAGAACTCGCCCAACGTGGGGCTCGAACCCACGACCCTGAGATTAAGAGTCTCATGCTCTACCGACTGAGCTAGCCGGGCGTATAAACTAACGAAAAACATATTTTTTATTTTAAATTTGAAAAATATTAGCATTATTTAAAATTTCAAAATATTTTTTTGTTATAAATTTAAAAATTGTTTACTTTTTTTACCGTTGAAAAAATTGGCTGCATCATCTGCAGCATAGCTTCTTCGTAATTTGGCACTTAATGCAGTTGATGGAGAATTACAACAATTTGCTCAAAAGTTTCACAAACACACGCTACAACAGTTAAAATGAAATCAGGTCTCGAATTGTCAAAGTCAAACAAAAGCTTCTACACCACTCATCGGAGTTAAACGGAAACGGAAGTAGTGCAAAAGTTAACACAAACTTGAAAAATGTCACATAAGCGTACTTAAAGTTCTTTGAAAAGGCATTTGCTTGCCAGTGTGACAAGGATGTCAGATGTTTGGAAAGGCACTTGAAACGGAAGTGCACGTGCAGCTGTGTAAGCATACGCGCGTGTGTGTGTATGTGTGTAACTTTGACACGTGCGCTTGCAATTGTGTTTTTTCTGCTAGCCTATGCAGTTGTGAAAATGACATGATTTGACCTTTTGACCTTTTTTTGCCATGTAACGACAATCAACATTAAGGGTTTACTGTTCTTTTGTTATTAACGACTAAGTAAATATACATAAATACATATATTGATACATATGTATGCATATAAAAAACAAAAAAAAATAAAAAAATTAGGTGAAATAAAATCAGATTACATTAAATTCAAATTAAATTCAGTAACAAAATGAAGTAAACCTCACACAACAGAATATACATTACAACATAACATAACATAACATAACATAACATAACATAACATAGAAACATAATATAACATATCATAACATAACATAACATAACACAAAATAACATAACTTAACATAACATATCATAACATAACATAACATAACATAATATAACATAATATAACATAACATAACATAACATAAAATAACATTACATAACATAACATAACATTACATAAGATAACATAACATATCATAACATAACATAACATAAAATAACATAACATAACATAACATAAAATAACATAAAATAAAATAACATAACATAACATAACAAAACATAACATAACATAACATAACATAACATAATAGAACATAACAGAAAATAACATATTTTAACATAGCATAACATAACATAACATCGGTGCACGCACCGATAGAAAACAATGAAGAGACCACAGAAAGTTTCTATGAGCGCCTTGAAGACGCCTAGGAGCACCACCCCCGCCAAGACATGCAAGTCGTACTTGGTGACTTCAACGCCAAGGTAGGAAAGGAAATAATCTTTGGTCCGATAATTGGAAAGTTCAGCCTCCATGACAACACCACCGATAACGGAATGAGACTGATTGATTTTGTCGCAGCACAAAACATGGTCGTTGATAACACTAGATTCAAGGATCTTAATATTCATAAGGCCACCTAGCTCTCTCCTGATCAAAAGACGTGCAACTAAATTGATCATGCTTTGATTGACGAAAGGCACTCTTTGAGTGTTTAAGATGTATAAACGGTCCGTGGGGCCAACATAGATCCGGATCATTATCTTGCTGCATCCGCACATCTGTGCTTATCCAAGAATGCCATCCAATCCGCAATCCAGCACAGAAAGCTAGTCGTCAAACAGCTGCAATCTAAACGTACAGCCGAAAACTTCGCCACCTGACTCTCACTCCTTCTTCAATAAAGCATTTTGGCACACTAGCCGATGGTTTTAAAACCGGGGCTTCTTCCTGCCCTGGACGTAAATGGGAATCTAGTGACAAATATCCATATTACTCTGATGATGTGGAGGGAACACTTCTCTAGGCTTCTAAATGGCGTCGTTGACAAAAATTCCTTCAACAAAGATGTTATCCCGGACGTTCTCTGTCGTACTCTGACGATGTGGAGGGAACACATCTCTAGGCTTCTGAATGGCGTCACTGACAAAAATTCCTTCAACAGATATGTTATTCCGGAAGCCCCAATTACGGACGACAGCGTAGAAGTTTCGCTATTGAAGTCTTGAAAGCCATAGCTCGGCTTATAAACAATAAGGCCGCAAGAGTCGAAAGCCTACCTGCTGAGCTCTTCAAGGATGGAGGGGAAGCATTATTTAAATGCATTCATGAGCTTCTATGTAGAATATGGTCGGAGGAATGCATTCCAAATGATTGAAACCTCAGTGTGTTTTACCCAATCCACAAGGAAGGCAATACCACCATTTGCGCCAACTTCTGTATTATAAGCTGGTATGGGCACCACTACATATAAAGCTTCTGTGTTGTTTCTGTATTTGTCTTAGATTTGTTTTTGCGTTTTGTGTTGCTACATAAGCCTTTGCTCTCAACGCGGCCAGAGCGCTCTCTGCCCATAGCTGATTATTAGCCTTCCTAATATCGCATATAAGGTCTTGTCGAGCGGATTATGTGAATAACCATCGTTAGCACGCTGGCAAATCTACTATCAACCAGATATTTACTCTACAACAAATCTTGGAGAAGACCCTAGAGATATAAATCGTCACAGACACTAACCTTCTTTATAGCGATAACAAAGCCGACTTCAACAGTCCAATAAGGAATCATCTATACTCCAATATGTCGAAATTTGGCATTCCTACAAGGCGCCTCCGTCTTTATAGAATGACACTGAACAAAACCAACAGCAAAGCTATCATCGGGAAAGATGTCAAACGAGGTTTCAGATAAGGTGATTCCTTATCGTGCGACTTTTTCAACCTAATGATGGAGAAGATCATCCGAGCTACTAATCGAAGACGCATGATACAATACGATACTTATGCTTCTGCAAGAGTATTATGCTTCTGGCATATGATGATGATATGGATATCATAATACACACAAAGTCAGTGCAGTATTCTCCAGATTAGCGAAAGAGTCGAGTCGAATGGGTCTTGCAGTGTATGGAGATAAGATGTAATATCTAGTGTCAACAAACAAACAGTCCCAACGTCTTGGAAATCACGTCACTGTTAATAAGATCTCCTCAGAGATTGTTAAGAACTTCGTCTACCTGTCATCCAGCGAAAACTCCTTCAACGATATTAGTATATTTATACTCCTATTATATGCAGTACAAACCTGAACGTTGAGCAGTTCTGATGAAAACACTTTGGAAGCCTTCGAGAGAAAGATCCTTCGTAAGATCTTCTGTCCAATATGCACAATGACCAGCATCGAATTCGATGGGACCATGAGCTGTATTAGCTGTACGCAGACCTCGCCATAGTGAGCGGCATTAATATCGAGCGTATTTGTTGGATAGGTCATGTTGAGAGAATGGAAAACGATGTTTCAGTGAAAAAATATTCGATTTGGTGCCCGGGGCGGCAACGCACTAGACGATGCTCACATCTTCGTTGGAAGGACTAAGTGTTGGTGTTTCCGAAACAGAAATGGCGGGAGTAAATTCTTAGATGAGGCCAAAACCTATCCATGGTTGTTAAGGCACCACATACTTCAAAGAGTTATTCATTCTATTCTTATCAATCAAGTTTGTCAAGCATTGAAAACTGTAACCTCCATAAGCAAATTAACATATTTATACTAGAAACTTATTCATGGGGTAGCTGTTACCAAATACTGAGCAGTTGAGAACAAGTTGAAAATGTAAGATGAAACAATTTGACATGGCTAGCGGGTTTCTCAGTTACTCTTCTGCAACATTCGCCAATGCTTTCTCCCCCCCAACACTTTGTTCTAGATACAATTGTGTCTGGTAACATGATCATTTTAATGAAGGGTAAAATTAGTTAGTATAAAAAAAAGTATCTACAAAACAAATACCAATACCAACAAAACGCTACAACAAACAAAACTTTAAAGCAAAAAAAAAAAAAAAACAATGAAGAAGATGCAACAAAAGTAAAATAAGAACAATAACACAAGGTTCTTAAATAGCAACAACAACAACTAAATGTCTAGCAAAAACATTAAATATGAAAAGCAACAGTATAGCTAAGAAGTATGAGAGAGATACTAGTACAAAGAGAACTCACCACGCGTTACTTCAAAATTTGCTCCGTGATGCTTGGACAAAAATTGGTCTATAAACAAAAGTACAATAAAAAAAAAATGTCTGAAAAAAAATTAAGTTATAAAAGCAAAAACTGCAAACAATGACAGTGACAGATGAAGGGACTGAAAGACATACAAAATGAGTGGGTGTCGAAGTGGCAGGGGTAAAGCAGCGGTAGGCAGACAGACAGCCATTCATAGTAATGTGAACATTAAGAAGTTGCCATGCAAAGCTCGAGGGTATTATTATAACTCATACTTAAGTATGTCTGTCTGTCTGGATAAATATATGTAGGTTTGTCTGTATATTTATGACTATGTGTTTGTTTAAATATGTATGTCTGCGCACGCTCATAAGTGTATGAAAAGCAGACTGATTATGTGCTTAGTTAGACATACTTATATTACACACACAAATACACACACAAAAGCAGACAGTCTGACAGACAGATAAAATGGACGGACAGACAGACTTATGTATATCTCTTGGACTGACAAGTATCACAACAAGACAGACAATGCCATGTTTGTTGGGGTAGGTTCGTTATTTATTCTCCACACAGTCACTCCTGTCTGCGGTGCGCGTTTATGCGACGTCTTTGTCGTAGTCGTCGTTGTCTGTCTATTGCTAGTCTTCATCAGAGTTTCCTTTTCCTCACCCCTCTGTTCATGCCACTTATCATCACATAGCTTCTTTTGTGTCACTATGAGTTACACTTGATTTGATTTAATTTTTGTTTATTTGTTATTTTGTTTGGCGGTTCTTGTTCTTAGGACAAATTTGAGTTGTGTCGTTGCGATAAAGCGATACCGAAAGCGTCTAGCCGCAAGTAAGAAATTGATATCGGCTAAATTGAATAGCAAGCAATAGAAGAAAGAGCAAGTGGATTAGATAAGATACATAAATATCTTAGACAGTAGGTGTGAAGAATTGAATTGATGAAGGTTCTTTGTTGTTGTTGATAGTGACATTTTTCGTTTCAATTCAGTTAAACTAGTCAAAATCATAACACCAACCATAGCTACAGGAACAACCAAGGTACAACCAAACCGCAACCACAACATCAGCATCTACAACATCACAACCTACCCTCACAAAACCACCACCGCCAAATTCAAAATCACAATCACAATCAAAATCAAAATCAAAATCAAAATCAAAATCAAAATCAAAATCAAAATCAAAATCAAAATTAAAATTAAAATTAAAATTAAAATCAAAATCAAAATCAAAATCAAAATCAAAATCAAAATCAAAATCAAAATCAAAATCAAAATCACAATCAGAATCAATATCAAAATCAAAATCACAATCACAATCACAATCAGAATCAAAATCAAAATCGAAATCGAAATCGAAATCGAAATCGAAATCGAAATCGAAATCAAAATCAAAATCAAAAAATCAAAATCAAAATCAAAATCAAATCAAAGTCGAAATCAAAATCGAAATCAAAATATAAATCAAAATCAAAATCGAAATAAAAATCAAAATCAAAATCAAAATCAAATTCAAAATCAAAATCAAAATCAAAATCAAAATCAAAATCAAAATCAAAATCAAAATCAAAATCAAAATCAAAATCAAAATCAAAATCAAAATCAAAATCAAAATCATAATCAAAATCCAAATCCAAATCAAAATCAAAATCAAAGTGAAAGTGAAAGTCAAGGTCAAAATCAAAGTTAAAGTCCAGATCAAAATCAAAATCAAAGTCAAAGACGAAATCAAAATGGAATCAAATGCATATCCATATCAATACCTAGTATATCTATAGATATAGACACCAGTTCAAAAATATGTGAGGAAAATTATGGGCATTTTTTTCTTCAGTGCGCATCCATTTTCTGAAAGTTCCATTCCTATTAAGAACAAATAAACATTCATGAATAAATTTCATATTCAAAGTTCCACCAAAAATATCATATGCATATTTTAAAAAAAAAAAAAAAAAAAAGCTTAGCTTTTATAAATGATTTTTCATCGAAATATATACCATATGCACCCAAAGAAATTTTTCATTTACCGTAACTGAAAAATTCACCAACTACACTTCATTTGCGAGTTGTATTTGCCGCAAACTAAAATTCAGTTGTCATCAACTTAAAAATATATCTTATATATATAAACCGGAAGCTATTTCGGTCATTTTTATTTATCTTATATATATTACGCAAACCCAAATTTTGTCCGGCATAAGGCTTTTTAAGTACAAGTCCAATTTTAATAAATTTAGTATGGTTTGATAGGTTTAGACCTGTAGATGTGCAAACTGGACTTTTTATTTCTTAAAAATTTATATTTTTCAAGTTATAGCTTATTAAAGTTTGCTTATAATTGCATATAATTGTTGTTGTTATGTTGGTTTTTCTTTTATTAACAGCAGCTGAGAACAACGTTATCAAACTCAGAGCAAATGTATTCGCTGCTCACATTTCGCTCTCTTCTGTCTCTTCTTTTTAGAGCGTCTGTTAACAACAAAATGAAAGTCAGAAAAATGTATGGCTTTTGCAAGCCGCTCGCGCTGAATGCTCGCAACCAAAATACATACAAGTTTTTTTTTAGGATATTACTATTAATTATTATTATTATAGTTGCTGGGGGCAGCAACGCGCACCGGTGGTCGCTAGTTATATTAATTATCTTTCTATGTCTGTCCGTCTTCTCACGGATTTGTTTACGCACCTCTGTTACTATTAAGCAAATTACCAATTTAGTAACAATTTGTCCAAAAAGTAACTCTGAACTATAAGCTTTGTGTTTATACAACGAAGGGAAAAACAAACGAAGTTTTTAGTTGGGAGAAACAAATTTTTTCAAAATGCCATGTAAAGCTTCTTGAGAACGAGAACATTCCATTCCGTTCATCGCCGTTCGGGGTCGGCGTTAAACATGTAGGTCCAGTTCTCGATCAATTGTGTACAGACTTAATAGCACGCACAACACAATTGATCATAAGAAGCTAGGTCAAAGTCCTTTCAAGTGCTGAAATGGCCAGTTATTTATTTTTTTTATTTTATAGAAACAAATTTTTTAATTGCTGCAATTTAAAAACCAAACTCGTGTATGACAAACGAAATTAATTTCCTGCAACTAGATGACGCGTTTCT
Organism: Pherbina coryleti; assembly: GCA_943735915.1. NCBI lineage: Eukaryota > Metazoa > Arthropoda > Insecta > Diptera > Sciomyzidae > Pherbina > Pherbina coryleti. The sequence continues at coordinate 161,936,476 of OX030950.1, read as the reverse complement.
CTCAACTGACTATTATTTTGACAACTGTTGAAACGTTTGCAAATACCGATTTCAAGCACGACAAACGAAGTTCGTTTGCGGCAAACTGGCGATAGATGTGTTTTTCTATGCGTATGTGATTCGGTTTGGACATCATATTATTCAAAATAGTCTAAGTCGTAAATAGCTCTAAAATAGGAATGGACCTTCCAAGAGATAGAAGCACACCAAAGTATTTTAAAATTTTTAAAATGTGAACTCATCTACTATATACATACATATCTATACTCATTATTGCGGAATCATTTTTTTTTTCTTATGCAAAAAGTTATGCAAAAAAGACAATTTTGATTGTTTTTGTTTTTGTAATCCTCTTGGGGTCAGCTTGGAAATAGGTTGTGGTTTTTGAAAATATATATTTGTTGTAAGAAGGCCGACTCACTCTAATTTCAATTGATTTTCATACAAACTTTAACCAAAAAAGAACTTCTCGAAGTTTATCATACGCCTTTGTATAATAGACTTTTTTGCTAAACTGAACATAGAATCAGAAAATAAGTGTCCTTATGAGACAAATTTTTTTCCATCAGGGTAACTTTATAAGTTCCTTGAAAGATCTATTTCAGCATATTTTTTTCTAGTTTATTCTGTTTTTCTCCGTGTGTATTTAAGTCTTATGACATAACAAATTCTTATCTTAACATTCCAATCTTAAATGCCGATTATTAATGCAGTGATCGCGCGTGTTCTCTTATATTATTCTAGTTTATAAACATGCGCATATTTTTATCTACATCTCTATTTTTGGCTCAACCAAAACCGCGTGGTTCTCGTATTGATAATTGCGCAGTCCAAGCAAGTTCAAGAAATTAACATAAAATCAATTAGACGTCATACGTGTTCTGTGTATGTTCTACACACACGAAATGTTGTAATGTTCTTTTGGACATAGTATTTTATATGCCCGGCTAGCTCAGTCGGTAGAGCATGAGACTCTTAATCTCAGGGTCGTGGGTTCGAGCCCCACGTTGGGCGAATTCTTTTTTCAAATTTTCGGCAAAGAGCATATATTGTAAAGAGGTTTCATGAACTTAACAGAGCACTGTTAATGTTAATTATAAGCGGCCGAGTTTATATACAACATGTGCTGTTTGTTTTTGGTTTACAAGTTGTTATTTAATGTTCTTTATTTTATTATTCAACTATAAAAAACAGGTTATGAAATATAAGTTCAAAACCTAAGACAATTTATTTTGCTTTTGTTATGCTTTAGTTGTTATAACAGCGTGTTATACGCTTGTTAATACACATGGCCCATTAGCTCAGTTGGTTAGAGCGTCGTGCTAATAACGCGAAGGCCGCGGGTTCGATCCCCCCATGGGCCAACTGTTTTTTTTTTTTTAGTTTTTGTTCTTATTTCACAATTTTACTGTGGAGAAACTATTCAATAGAAATAAATGTAGAAAATGTTTTGAGAAGGGATAAGTAAAAACAAAGTGAACTAATGAAGTAAGAACAATAACACAAGGTTCTTAAATAGCAACAACAGCAACTAATGTCTAGCAAAAATATTAAATATGAAAAGCAACAGAACAATAACACAAGGTTCTTAAAGAGCATCGTTACATTAAAAACTTGTGGGTCATGAAAAGTTTCTCATGCTTGATGATCATACTCCCAAAAAATTTCGATCCTGCCAGGAGTCGAACCTGGAATCTTCTGATCCGTAGTCAGACGCGTTATCCATTGCGCCACAGGACCACATGGAAGAACGGAGCACAGAGTTAAACAAATATAATCGACAACAACAACCACAGTCATAACAACAACAAAACATCAACTTCCACAAATACAACAAAACTTATTCATGTTCTATATGTGTTTATTCTCGTATTAAAATAAAACTCAGAGTTAAGGTCAACCAAATTTTGGCTAAAAACTGGCTTATCTCTGGTACAATTTATTAACATCTTAATAAGACGCTTTGATGCTTTTCGGGGAATAAACTGTTCAATAAAGAAATTGTGTTTATCACCTCTGTTCGAGTTTGATATCGCGAAACCCTGCTTTTAATGGCTTACAAGAGCATATCTTTCTTTGGTATATATACTAGGGCGTTCAAGATGCTACCCGTCTCTTTGTGACGCCACCAACACTCTTCAGCTGCATGGCACAACATTTTAGACGGGTGCCAACCTTAACATGAACACGCCATAAATGTCAGATTGATCTGTCAATGAATTGTGACGATACAGAACGGAGAGAAAAAAAATTAAGCCTTCTATACTTGAATCAAGCAAATAGACTATCAGTTTACACTTAAGCGTAAAATTTTCAAATCAAGCATTATTTTGCTAGAATTGAGCAATTTTTAAGTGCATGATATTAAGTAAAAAAAAATGTTTAATTCAAGAAACATTTGCTTGAAACTCAAGAATATTTTTAAAAGATTCAAGTCTAATATTGGTTTGATGTGAGAAAAATGTTCTTAATTCAAGTAAACAATTTTCTGAAAACTAGAATAATTTGCTTCATTTGAGAAATTTATTTTCCTCGAATTGAAAACAATTTGATTGATTCAGCCAAGATGTAGGATGTAGTATAACCTATCATAAATAAAAACTACTAGAATATACTAAATATATCTAATAGAAGCCTACGTGTTTTCAAGTAAAGTAACAGATAAGATACTGCTCCTTCAAACCATGCCATAAGGCCTGACCAAAATAGACGAAACGAGACGATTGCAACTTGCCGAACGTTTGCAATCGTTATGTCCGTTTTGACATTTAACCCAAAATGAAACGAGTACCTCCTCCAATCGTCTGAAACAAGAAGAAGACTGCTTTGCACAGCTGTTGTTGACGAGTTGAGACGCTAAAAGTTCGGTTGTTACGGAACAGAACGTCTCGTCGCAATGTTTCGTTCAGTTTCGATCAGTTACGTATGTGCATTTTGGGTTTTAACATTGTCTTCCATTTGTTCGAACTTACTCGTTATGTCTCGTTCTGTCTATTTTGGTCAGGCCTATAGTTTGTCAATCCGCACCATCTTATGCATGTTTTTATATAAACATGTTGTGAATTATAATCATGCCAAAATAAATTGAACTGAGCAAAATTTGCGCATTAAAAATAAATGCTCATTATAAACTTATTTTTCTTAATTTTAGTTTTTTGTGCTTGATTTGAGCAAATGAGGCTTAATTTAAAATTTTCTTAGATCAAGAAAAATATTTGCTTAATATAAGAATATAATTTCTCTCCGTGATTTTTCTAAATTAAACAACTTTTGGTATTCTTATAAAAAGGATAAAGAAGAATTTCGTGTCTTGATTAAGCTTTACTTTTTGCGTAACAAAAGTGAGAAAGAAAGAAAAGCAAAGCTCGATAAATATTATGGTGAATCTACGCCGTCGTATTCAACCTTCAAATATTGGATTGCAGGGTTCAAAAGCGATCGAATAAGAACAAAAGATGAGTACACCGGGGGAGCCCCAAAAACAGTGACCACTCCAGAATGTATTGGGAAAAATCCACGATTTCGTATCGAACAATCCGAAAGAGAAAGTGCGTGCGATAGCTACAAACGTAGGCATATCAAGTGGGTCGGTGGTTTCAATTTTACGTGGACAGTTGGGTATGAGAAAGCTACTGCATCATGGGTGCCGCGTTCGTTAACAATCAATCGAGAACATGAATGTGTTCACACTTCCCACCCATGTTTGGACATGTCAAAAAAAAAAATCCGATGGATTTCTTGGGTAAAATAATAACCATGGATCAACCGCTATACACCAGAATCGAAGAAATCAGCAAAAGAGTGGGTAGCTCCCAGTGAAAGTGTGCCAAAGCGCGCGAAGACTCAACAAAGGGCCGGATAAGTGTTGGCGTCTGTTTTTTGGGATTCAGGTGACATTTTGTTCATCGACTATTTGAGAAAAGGAAAAGCAGCAATCAACAGTGACTAATACCATTAATTATTGGACCGATTGAAGAACGAAATCACATACAAACGGCCCCATTTATCGAAGAAAAAAAAAAGATGTTTCATATTTTTGTAAGACAATGCTCACAGATCGATCGAAACCATGACCAAATTCCACGAGTTGCGCTTTGAACTGCTTCCTCATCCCCCATATACTCCAAACAGTTAACAAAGAGTTTTATTTACAAGTTATGAGACGTTTGCGTGAGGCAGTTTGAAAGAAGAGACAAGAATTGTGGCGCAACAAATCGTGGATTTTACACCACGATAACCTCATTCACTGTTTGTACATATTTTTTTTTTTAGTGTGAAGACCTCCACTAATACCAACACTCATATTCACCAGACCATGCCCCGCGTGTGACTTCTTTCTATTCCCAAAACTGAAAATACCACTTCGAAGAAGGCGCTTTTACACGATTTAGAGCAATTACAAAAAAAAAAAAAAAAGTCGCTGTACGAAATTTATTGGGTTTTGTGAACTTCTTAAACTTTAACCTATGATTTTCAGATAAAAAAGCTCCACTGAGGCTTTCTTGTTCCATATGTGGAACTACAGGTATCACTGGAACTTTTTTTAAGTTTAAAAATAACATGGGATCAAATATGAACAAAAAACAGAATACGAAAAGGTACACAAGTTATCGTACTTACTTGGTTTTTTTAACTCCTTGGAAAAAATTTATGATTTTCAGATAAATAGGTTCCACTGGGACGACCTATGACACTAGTTGCGTTACAGGAAATTTTTTGGATTTTGTGGACTTCTTGAACTTAAACCTATGATTTTCAGATAAAAATGCTCCACTGAGCCTTTCTAGTTCCATAAGTGGAACTAATTGTATGTATCACTGAAACTTTCAAAAGTTTTATGGACTCTGAATAAAAATCAATGATTATGATCATTAATTGATAATTATCAGTCAAATAGGTTCCATTGGGGTTGTCTATGGAAATAGTTTGATGTTTGGAATTTCCATAGGTTTTCTGGATTCCTTGAATTATATCTATAACTTTCAGTGAAATAGGTTCCACTCGGAATTATAAATCGAAATAGTTGGATTATTGGATTTCGTTTGAGTTTTGTGGACTACTTGGTTGTGTTAACGTTATCGTGGGCACGCACCAATATAAGCTACGTTTGGGCTCGGGCTAAAAAAATTTTAAAAACAATTTTCGGGATTTTCGATCAGAAATATGTGTTCGAAATTATAATCTCAGGGCTGTCAAATGCCTTGCAATCGGATTCAAAATTTGAGTTGTAGAAACACATTTTGAAAAAGTTTTTATACAAAATTCCGGTACCCAAGATGACCTACCTCCTTCCTGGAAAGCTATAACCTTTAACATACTTATGGAAAATAAGAACTATCCCGATGCTATACTTTCTTCTAAAGACGCTTCAAAGTTCACTTTAAGCCTAAGAGTATTGTTTTCCGAAAATTTAAGTTGGCTCGTGCACCGATCTCATATTAAGTTTTCGGAAATATTTTCCCCGAATAAAACCACATCTATTCGTTTATGAATTATTTGATCTTATTGTATAAAAAATTTGGAATATTTTACATTGTTTTTTTTTTGTGTTTAAGGAACTTTGGAATAATATGGTTCTGAAATTATATGGTACAATACGTGGTACTCAGAAACGTTTTTAAGCAATAACGTTGCATTAAATGCTTAAAGACGTTCTTAAGTATCAAGTAGTGTGGCGGATGATTTTGGGTTACCCATAATAGGGTAACTCAACGCATGCACGAGTAGGCGCCATAGGCCGCCAGTGTTGTAACAATAATCAACGCAATGCCCATAAAAGTTAATTGGGAGTCGTAGCCCAAAGTTTCAGCCAAGATATCTGATGAAGTGGGTTGTAGTTTTTGCTTTTCAAGTTTTTGCTTATATTTTTCTTGCTCCTCCTGTTGTTTTCGCTCTTCGTCTTGCAATCGTTGTTGTTCTAGCAATCGTTGTTGTTCTAGCAATCGTTGTTTTTCTAGCAATCGTTCTTGTTCTAGCAATCGTTGCCGTTTGTAATAATCTCGTAGTTCTAGGTAATATTGTCGTTGTCGTTGTCGCTGTTGCTGTTGTTGTTGTTGTTCTTGCATTTTTTGTTGCTGCACTAGCCTTGCACATCTTTGCTGTAAGGATTCTTCGAATATACGAGGCGGTACATTCCGCTCAAATTTACCATGAACATTATTCGGCGAACTATACTGAGTGACCACAATCGAAACATCACCCCTACACGAACAATACATAAATTATTTAATATTATAAAAAATATAAGTTGCTCACATAATACAACCGCCCCCACCCAAATGTGAGGATTCTTTCCAGACGATCTTCGTAAAACAACTACTACTTTCAGAGTATTCTGGCTCCTGCCAATTGTAGCTTTTTCTTTCCTTTCTATACCGGAACCTGGCTGGTGATTGACCATTGATTTCCATACCCTCTGCCATAAAGTCCGAATTTACACCGAATGCCCTCAAGTTATTGTGCTCCTGCTTATTAAGTTCATCAAGTTTCTGTAAGAATTTAACGGTAGGAAAAGTGGCTGTCGAAAAGTATACAGACTCTCGAGTAAAAACTTACCTGTGCCCAGTTGCTGGTAAAGTCTGTGAGATGTTTATTCAATTTTAGCGGTGGATAGTCATGTCTTGCTCGAAATCGGTTATGGGTCTGCAGGCATTCAAGCTGGAAAAAATTATTTACATACCACATTATTTCTTCCCAGCTTGAATTGGTTGGGGCAGAACTGCAGAGGGCTTAACGGAAAATTTGGAATAAAAGACAAATAAATCTGAAAGACAAAGGATTTATTTTTTATAGATAAAAACTTTAGATTTTAAATAATATAAATAAAAAAAAAATATGAAGTTTAATACCTGGCCAAATTTTTTATTTTTTTATAGTTTTTTTTTGATTTTTTGAAAATTTTATAATTATTCATTGAAAAGTAAAAAACACGCGCTTCACTGCCATTCTAAGGGTCCCGTGTTCGAATTCCGGTAAACCAATAATCCTATGCTTTAACCTTTTTTCCTCATGTCTAGTTAATAGGATTTAAAAGTTATGGTTGGTGGAAGAGTAGTTTGTCTTATAATAGAAACAATATCAATTTAAAACTTTCTATAAGTTTTCAAAAAAAAAAAAAACGATGAGGAGTGCTTGCAAATCACTTCCATCTGGAAGCCATCCAATTTTTTCCATAGGGAAGTTTCACTTAATAGTCTATCACCTCATTTCGAATCAAGGCAGACTTGACTGAATAAGTATAACCTCATTTCGAATCAAGGCAGACTTGACTGAATAAGTATAACACATGAAATCCTTGATTCAAAGATGAAAAAAAAAAATGCACGCCCAAGAGATCTAGTTGTTTCTTTAATCAATATTAACACTTTCTATTAATAAAATATATTTAAAACGTCATATCACTATCTATACTTTCTCAAAAACTGAAAACTGTAAGAATGTCATGTCTATTAAAAAAAAAATCATTAATAGTTAAAAAAAATTTGTTCATATTACACACCAAACAAACAAAAAAAAAACATTGACCAAAAGGACAAACATTGGTTTCTTAGTGTATTTTCACCCACTATACCCGAAGATCATATCATAATGCCTTTTTATTCAAGCATTTTTTAAAAAAATTTGGAATGTACTTCCTCCATAGAGCTCAAATACCCTATATTTTAAAAAAATGACCCGTTAAATTTTAATTCGATATGAAATGCGGATTCAGTGGATCAAAATACATATTGATATTAGGGATCTGATCTTTGAATTCAGACCTTTTTTGTATGCTTTTCATATTGGGCAAAAAAAAATACCATTTTTGAAAAAACGGCTTTATTTGATTTATTAAGTCAATTTGGGCCATAAGGGTTGGTTTCCGAGAGTTAAACTGTTCTAAAAAATTATGCTCCTGGTAATTGTTAATGTTTCACTTCTTGACATGAATCGGATAAAGTCAATGAAAAAAAAGTTTTTCTAACAAAAACTACATCAACATGTACTAGAACTTGAACCTTGCATTTCTCGAAAACGGGCCAAAGGATTGAAAAAACGGTCAACGCAATTAAATTGAAATGATATGGCCCTGGCTTGTTTGCAAAAAAAAAAAAGAGCCCGATGCATGCATAGTGTTATTATGGGGCGTAAATAATATGTTTTTTAAAATTATTATGAGTTGGTAGATATATTATAGAGAATATTTCTTGTACATGCGAGTATACGTATTAGGAAGATTTATTTTTAAAATTAACTTATTTCTTATCAAATATTTAATTGTTTTTGTTTTTTGTTTTGTTCTACTGATTGTTTTGTTGTGGTTTTTATTGTTGCCGATGTTAGTTCTAGTGCCTCAGAGGGTTAAGCGGTCCTGTGGCGCAATGGATAACGCGTCTGACTACGGATCAGAAGATTCCAGGTTCGACTCCTGGCAGGATCGAAAATCAATTAATTTTTTTCAATTCAAATTCTTTACTATATTAATAAAAGTTATTTTCTGTTTGTTTGGCCCGAATACAAATCTTAACTACTGGACGGATTTAACTCAAATTCGGCACACATATTACTTGAATCCTAACTTAGGTTATGCATACTTAATTTTGACCACGCCTCTTCTGCGTATCGTATGTTACTAGCAGAGACTCGTATGTTTTACTTTCGATGCAAATACATAACTCCGTTGTTTTTGAATATAATTCATTCGTTGATAATTTCAATTCAAGCACTTTTTTAAAAAACCATTTGAAAGATAGTGTAAGTTTGGCGAATATATCTTTAACCTTTTTTTAAAAAAGGTCCAAGATATTTTCTTTTTACTCAAAAAAAATATACAAAAGCTGTTTTTGCTGTTAAAATAATAAAAACTCAAAATTGCATTTTTGACTACCTTTAACATGATATACATAACGTGTAAAAGTAAAATTGGTTTCAGTTTTGGGAAAATTTTTATGAACTGTTTCTGTCATCAAAAAACAAGACCTAACCCCAGTGATTTTTCAGAGGAAATTCTTTTTTTTCACAATTTGTTTTTAATCTTTTTATAAAAAATGTAAGCTCCAAGAATAATTTATGTGAAAAAATTATAACAATATCTCTTTCCGATCAAAATTTATCTCTATAATCTGTTTTATCGGCCCCTCAGTATCGCCTTATTTTCAACCGATAGAAAAAACGTGGACTTTTAAAGCTTTAAAATAATTGAATGATCAATTTAGTGCAGCTTATTTTACATTATTTGAATTTTTAAAAATAATAAAACGAGGATTAAATATATAGATTTTACATTTTTCACCCGAGTAAAACCGAGTATATCAGCTAGCATTTAAAAAAAAAAAAAAAAATAAAAATATAAGTAGCTCTCACGACTTTGCAGTCGGAAGGTAAGCGAAAACTTCTCTAAAGCGATCTTTCTTTTCTTATTGTCTCAAGTATTGGAAAAAGGCACTAAAACCTTAGGAGATGAACTCGGCACCTGCAAAGCGATGTGTTTAAAAGAAATTGCGAAAAATGAGACCGTTAGAGACCATTATCACGGAGATATCCTTCTAAAAAAGTGGCCGGCATACAGAAAAGGGGCTCGTCGTTATTAGAAAAACCCTGTATCTCGGTTAATATTTATACTATGGTATTGAAATTTGGTACAGGGATAGGAAGAATTATAACAAGCAACGGTCAAGAAACTGGGCAAAATTCGATAAATTTGCAGCATAGTGTGAGGCAAAATAGAAAACAAAAGTGGAAAACATAAACAAAATAGAAAAAAAATCAATATCCATATCGACATCGACATCCACATCCTTCCTTCATTGCCAAAAGTAGGTAATCGGATTCTTTACTAATCACTTCTTACGTGCTCGGAGATGTGACTAAGGGATTTATACCCCTTGCATAGCAGCTCCAAGTAAAAAAAGATATGGTATTTGGTAGTGACGGGGTATGCTCTCCGAGTCTTAAAGGATGTGCCAAGAAGCTATCTTGGAATGATCGCTTTCCTACTGGGTAATTGCGTTGCATTTCATTCGCTCACCGTCTAATAATTATTCTCACAATACGATCTCTTTGTTTTTATTGCTTATAGCTAAATGATTCACAATAAAAACTAGTTGTTCGTTCTATTTATTTTCTCAAATAGTAGAAATTTTAAAGTTTATTAAACTCATCAAGAAATATGCAATGAATAAATAGCTTTTATAATCATTCTATACAAACGTTTGTTTCATTCAGGTTGTTGACTTAAAATTCTATGGAATTTCTCTGTCATTTAATTAGAAGCAATTAAAATGTGCAACGATTTTATTGAACTTTAATCACAACAGCAACAGTATTTAATTTATTCGCTTGCTGTATGTCGTATTTAGTTCAATGGACTAAATGAAGTTTATAAAATTTTATAGCACAACATTCATGCATAGTTTTTACTAGAATATTATGGCAAATATTATTTTCAAAATTAGTTCAAAGGCGGCTTTTTTTCAAACTAACTCCAACTTACTTTATTAATTTACTCACTTGAAGTTCTTGGTCTCAGTTATGAAATAAAGCTTTCTCTAAAGATCGAAAGATTTTATTGTTCTGATCGTGACCTATCTTAATTAAAAGTTTAAATAATTTGTGTTTAAATATTAATAATAATTTAAAAATTAAACAATAATAGTAATTTGAATGACAAAATATATTTTAATATATTTCTTAAAAAAAATCAATAAAATAAATAATTTTGTTTGTCCTTAAAAAACGTTTATTTCTCAATTAAAATTAATTGTTATGTTTACCTCAAACACAATCTCATATTCACAATATGTTAAAACTATTGCTAAATTTTTTTTAAACGATTTTTAAGTTGTGATGTCAGCACTTTAAAATTATTTATTATTTGGGGTCATTTAAGCCATCAGTTCAGCCACTAGTCCCAGATAAGAGCAACCCTATCGGAACCGTGGGAGTGTTTCTAATCACAAGAAATCATTATCCTGAAACATCACATGACTTTTTTAATAGGGTAGAACGTCAGTTCACCTCTACTAAATGACAAATTTTCGCCGGCAAGATCAGTGCTACTTGTACATAATGTATGACAAACCAAATGCGAATTATAGCATAAAATCAAGCAAGCCAAGCGAAGTAAATAACGACTACATACATAAACGAAAGAACAGAAATAAATGAATGAAAAAAAAAAAATGTCTACCCAGGTACTAATTTTGAAACAACTGATAAACAACGAGCGAAGGGCAAACACACAAGCGGTTGGCACTGTATAAGTTGAGAACACAAAAGCTATAACAATAAAAGTACAGGTAGACCTCGCTTAACACGGGGGTTACGTTCCCGTATAATACCGTGTTAAACGAAACCGTGTTAAGTGAAACAAGAAACCAGTACAAAAAGTAGGGTTCCGTTCCAGGATATCAAAAAATACATCAAAAGCCGTTTTTTTTTACTCTTTATTAATTTTAATTGTAGTTATAACTTAAAAAATAAACAAAAATTGATTTTCAATCAAAAGTTTACTTGTTTGTATAGTTAAAAAAAATAACAAACTTCCTGATATCATTGCATATTCAAACACAAACGATGTATAAAAAGCTGCATTGAACAATTCAACAATTATGTAACTCATTTCTTCTCGCTCTCTCTCACAACATTTCATATTATGACCTACGAGTCTTATATGAATTCATAATGTTTGTCGGTAAAAGAGGTCTGCTTCTACTCCAGCAAAATATGTTATATGTACCATTTAGCAGTAGATGGCGTTCAAATTTCGACTTAGAACTAAAAAATATCAGTTAAAATATAAAGGTTTTTTTTTTTAATACATGTACTTTAATGCACACACAAGTGCAAATATTTTTTGACTTAAAAAAAAAAAAAAAAAAAAATTTCCGGAACCGTGTTAGAACGAGGCCATTTAGCGTGTTAAATGAAAAATGATCACAAAACGTAAACCGTGTTAGAGCGAGGCCGTGTTATAAGAAGCACGTGTTAAGCGAGGTCTACCTGTAATAACAAAAACATCAAACACAACAACAACAATAATAGCAACAACAACAATAGCAACAACAACAACACGATCACTAGTTTGAGGCACACAAAATCAGAGCGTAGTAGCACAATACTTGCTTTGGAATAAGTTGTTATTTTTACATAAATTGAGTAAATTTGGCGACATTTTTTAAAAATAAATAAATTCGATGCAATCTGTAGGTTATTATAGAATTTTGATTTTTTTTTTATATACATATGTATATGTATATAGGGAATTTTTTCCACCCCCTACCCATTTCAATTTTCATCCAAAAAATTTTTTAAGCTCATGAAAAAATTAATCTTAAAGTCTAGTTTTGATGCCGTCTGGCCTTTTGCAAAAAAAAATTATCCTAACCTCAAAATTACTGTTTGAAGCAATGCATGTCACAAAAAAATACCTTTGTTTTGTAAAAAAAGCTCTAAAAACAACCAAATATATGGCGAAAAAACTTAAAGTTACCCTGCGTTTTGCAAGAAAAACTTAAAAATATTTTTTTTTGTAATTTTGCTATGGGAAAAATCGAAAAACTTCTTTAGTAAAAGTTGAATGATTTTTTACAGGCTTTCCATTTCTGAAATCAAAATAGTACCTTAAGATGGTAGAAACTGAGGTCCGGTGGGTCAGTACTATAATGGGTCAACTGAGGTCAATGAGTTCTAGAAACAAAAAATAGGGATCTCTGAGACAAAAACATAAACATATCATTGTTTAAGATCGAACTGAAAATACCGAAGTTGTAATGAAATATGTTGATGCGCGACCCCTACGTACGGTCAAAAGACAGTTTTTTTTTCGAAACTTTCTTTCAATAATGCTTTAGATTAGCTGGTGTGTGGCGAAATTTATTTTTTCGAGACGGTCTAATGTCCACGAAACAGGTGTGTGTACGATAACCAACTCCTTTTTTAGTTAAAAATAAATAGTATCTCATTATTCATGAATTCATGTTTTTTCATAGTCTTATCTATTAAAACTACTGCTTTCCATACCCGTGCGAATTCGGGTTAATCAGGAAGTCATATTATATACGATTAAAGGATCGTTATATAAAGTAGCTGCATAAAATAACGATATTTTTCAAATTGATCGGAATTTAAACTCTCTACACAATTTATTCTGATTGGCCTACTTCATATTTTTGCAATAGTGCACAAATTGTAAACTGTTCAGAGTTGTTAATTTAATTAATGAATGGTTAAATTGCAACAAATTATATACAGGGTCAGTCAGACAAATGCAATTGTATGCAACCTAAAACTTACAAAATCAATGCAGAATCGATCGACAGAATATCTGCTGCAGTAATCAATGAAAAGGAAACAGATTTCGCCAATGACAACAACATGTTAATAAAAGCAACAAAATACAACAAACTTACATATGTATATACTTGGTGTATATTTTACAACAATGTAAGCGGGTAAGTTAACGAAAGCGTTAAATAAATAAATAAACACAACAAATAATAAAGAAAACAAACATTTGAACAGAGCCAGAAAAAAGCAACAGCAAAAATTAAACAAAGCAATAAAACAACAACAAGCAAAACAAAACTAAAAAATAAAAAAACACAAAATAAAAACAAACGCTAAGAGAAAATAAAAACAATAACAAAAACAATCACAACAACCAGAAAATAACAAGAGCAATAGTAATGTGCCTTTAAATCACACATTAACAACCGGCAACTCGTTCACACACAAACTCGCACACACACACACACACACGCGTTCAAGCAAGCGCATTATTTCATGACTTGGCAGCACTTAGCAAGCAAGCTTTGGCAGCACTAGCTTTTACTAGTAGTTTCTGGTAAAAAGTTTTCATTCGTTTGCCTTGAACTTTGGCGAACGATTAAAAATGATCGTCGTTGTAAGTGGATCGTTTTTGTTGGGTTGGTTGTGTGGGAGGTGGGTGGAGTGGTTTTTACATGCACTTAGTGCATCGGTTGTTGTTGTTGTTGTTGTTGTTGTTGTTGTTGTTGCAGTTTAAAACTTATGAACGGTATGCGTTGTTGTGCATTTTATTGCATTTTAAGCTTTTGCGGTTATTCTGTAGTGTTCTTCTCTGTTTGTTGGTGGGTAGGTGGTGTGGATGGGTGTCAAAACGCGAAGCTAAAGTAAAACATTCCAATTCATATTCTCGCCGTCAATGCATCACAATCACAATTGATCGCTTTCAATAGTGCAGCCATTGTAGTGTTGGTAAACGCAATTATACTTAAACCAATTATTTATTTTAGTTCGAACCATTTTCTCAGTTTATTGTATTCAATGCCTTTCAGAGCCCATGAGGAGCTCAAGGCATAAACTTTTTGGAGACCCTCACCCCTTTAAAAAAACAAATGATGGATGATCTATGTCTTAATATAGAAAAGGCGTAACTTGATTTTTTTGTTACTTTACAGGAGAAGAAAAGAAATGAATAAAATCTGGAAAACTTTGGACATAAAATCTTTTTAAGTAAGTTTTTATTTAAAATAGAAAACAAGAGCAACAAAAAAGCGCATTGATTTTTTTAAGGGAAGTGTATATAAGAGTGGTCTGCCAGAATATTTTAAGAAAGATATTTCGAAAAACGAGTTACGCCTTTTCTATATAAAGTCATCGATATACAACGTATAAATATTTTTTAAAAAATTATTTATTATTAAAAAATAGTTTAATATTAGATAAAACACTATTTAAGTACCGCCTTTCTAGCTTTTTGTTGTGAAAACAACTAAAAACTATTACAACTAAAAACTTTAATTTTCTTCCCATGGCCGGTCGGTGATAATGCGGATGACCCATCAATTCCATGTTTTTAGTGCTCAAAAACTCTTGTTTGAGCTGATGTGTGATAACTCCAAGTGTCGTTATGAAGGATGAGCTTCCTTCAGTGGTTAGTTTTCCTCAATTCTCGGAAGAGTTCCGGCAAACAAATGGCTGTTTACCATTTAGAATTAACAATTCTTCGTATACAGCTTTAGTGGTAGAGGTGCGTCATGATTGGTTTTTCTGAAAACCATTTCCTTGAATGTGCTACGTCTCAACTTTTGTCGGAATTTGCTCACTTTCAAAGACCCAAACAGCAAAAATTCAAGGGCAGCCTACGTGAATTTTCAATACTTGCATAGGTATTTATATTTTCGTACGTTTATAATTTGTGATCTTCTTTATTCCTTAGTTAAGACAAATTATTGAGCTCGAGGTCAGGTAAGTAAATCCTAAAGAGATACGTTGATTCGACGTTGATTATGTACAGTTCTTCAATATTATTGAAAATATGATTACCTTTCTAGGGTTAATGAAGAAAATAACTAACAATAACAACCCGGTATAGAGAAATCTCACAGCAAACTATACATTTGTTTCGTTGGTCGCTACACCAACTCATCTGTAGCGTGATTTAAATCAAGTCTTTTGCCGAGATTTTTGCCAAGAAAGTTACCAGGAATTTTTTGGCCGAGAAAAAATATTTCTATTAGTAACTAGAGTTCTTATCCACTTCGTCTGGTCTCATAAAAATGGTAACTGTCGAGGAATTGACCAGGCATTTTTTGGCAGAAAACAAATCTTTTTATTAGTAACTAGAGTTGTTATCCTCTTCGTTTGGCCTCATGAAAATGGTAACTAAAGTAAATCTTGTAAGGGGTGTTTTTTGTTAAAATCTGAGAACTTTCAATTCAAATAAAACACACGAAGTTGTTTTTTAAAATGCATGATATAAACTTTATTTTAAAGATATCTTTTTGACATTAATGTTTGAATAGGATTTCGGGCACGTTTTCCCCAGCCGCGGCGCATACAAACCTTAATCTTGAGGTCCAGTTTTCACAAACTCTTGCTGTTTTTCAACAACAACACTTTGAATAATGGTTTCCAAGTGCTCAATTGTTTCTGGTTTATCGGTGTAGTCAAGCAACCTAGCATATCCCCAAAGAAAAAAATCGAATAGCGTCAAATCGCACGAACGAGGTGGCCAGTTCACAGGGCCATTCCTTGAAATTAGTCGTTCGTCAAATTTTTCTTTTAGTGAATTAATTCTATATATATGTATATATTATTTAATTCTATATAATTCTATATAGATTAGATAAGAATTAATCTTCTTATTAATTCTATATAAGAAGCTAGGTCATAGTCCTTTCAAGGGCTGAAATGGCTAGTTATTTCTTTTTTTTTTTTTTTTTTTTTTTTTGAATTAATTCTATAGGGAAATTATAGAGCATAAGAGAAATCAAAATTTTTATTTCAAATAAAAAAATATGGGTATTATTTTACAAGAAAGCCATTCACTAAAATAAATCAAAAACAATTTATTTCTAAATAATTTCTATTTGTGATCTATAGAGCCTCCCAATTTAACTATTTTTATATGAATTTTATACAATGTTACATCTTGAAAAAGGGGTGAAAGGAAAATATTGTAAAATTAGAATTTCCAAAGTGTTTAATTTTTCTTAGAAATAATGATTGGTCAGAAATAAAGTTTTTAAAATTGTGGAAGTATAGTAAAATCGAAATATTTTGCATAGCTTTCTTTTTGTTCAGGCATTTTCATGCATAAAACTTTAAGTGCCTCTTTTTGAAGATATTTAAAAAAATATGTATCACGAATTCTAGGAAAAATTTGAATTTTTGTAACACGTACGTGAACTTTTATAGAATTTTTTATAGAATATCTTCTGTACTAATATTAGGAATGATAAAATCTTTAAACATTTCAAGTGTGTCTTGAATTGTAAAAGAAGTTTTCGGAAAAAATTATTTGTTAGAAAAATCAATTAAAATTATTTGCACAATGTAATAAACTCCAAGAATTCGGCACGGAGGGCATTTTCTGTATTCTCTCGCTTTCACACTCTTTTTTGATTTTTTACCATTTTTCCAAGTACGGGAACGTTTTTCGGACAAAAACTCACAAAACTTGGAAAATATACTAAGTAGTACGGAAACAGACCTACCTCATCCGTTATAACTAGGGTAGACTTGGTACGGTTGAAACATTTTAGCGTTTATCGTACATTGCATCGGAATAAGTCAAGAGCGATATTAATTAAAAGACCATATATTGGTCCACTAACGGGAAATGTTATTTGAGATAACTGTGTTGTATTTTAAGTGTAAAACCAAATTTTTAAAAAAAATTTAATTTGTTTCAACCATCCCTATATCAGGGTCGATTGAAACAGTGCCAGGGGTCAATTGAAACACATGCAAATTATACAAAATTTAATAAATTAACATATTTTTTCAACTGTTTCAACTGTCCCCAACCACCAACCAGGCATAAAACGGTTCACAGTAAGAATGATAATAAATTTTAAGAAAAACTAATCATAAAGTAATATCTACAAACTGCTATTAAAACGAAATAACTCTTAATACTCCAATTTAATTAAAAACAATAATAATTTCAAAAATATACGAACAAAAAATACTTACTTTTCCGTTAAAAAAACACAATGGAGCCTCCTATACACAACCTCAGTGTGCGAAGAGAGAAGCAATTCAAAAATTCATGTTTCAACTTGTCGCCCGCTTCGTTCGCCCCTTGTGTCCATCAACTTCATCACGCACGGTAGCAAGATATTCGCTTTGTTTCAACCGTACAGCGTTGTTTCAACCATCCAGCGTTGTTTCAACCGAACCGAGTCTACCCTATAAACTCATGAGTTAAAAAAAAAGATATTTTTATTGACAAATGTATTGAAATCAATTATTTGCTTTTGATTTTTCTTGTTATTACAGCTTTTGTGATTTTAGTAGATATAAAAAAACTTTTAGCAAAATTGCCAAGTGAAAACGTTTTCCAACACTACTCTGAGTAATGCAAGCTCTCGCCTACTCTTCTTTTCGCATGTAAATTACAAAATCACCCTCTGTTCCACTGACTGCTGTCGTTTTATCAGTAGGTTTGTCGCCTAGTCTAGGGTCGGTTATTTTCTGTTTTTATTTTGTTTTGTTTTTCTCCTTAATTAAAAGTGAGAAAGAGGAATAAAATAACAAAAAACAAAAAATGGAGAATTGTGCGCCTTTCTTTCAACTCAGCTCAGTACATCAAATAATTTTAATGAATGTCTGTCGGCTTGTTTTTCTGTCCGTCTGTCTGTCTCTGTTGTATCTTTGTCTGTCTCGCTGTGTATCTCTCTGACTTTGTTTGACTGACTTTCTGGCTTTGCTATTTCCAGCAATCGCGGTGAATGATCGCAAACTATTTCTAAATTAAAATTTTTGTTGTTGTTTTTGTTGCTCTTGTTTTTGTATTTGTTGGTGTTTTTTTTTGTTGTTTCTTTGTTGTTGTTGCTGTTTTTGTTGTTGCTTCTGTTGTAGCTAAAAACAAAACAATGAATGACGGCGTTGCGCCGAGCAGCGTCGTTGCCATAATTTTATGTGCAGCGGTGCAGAAATTGTTGAAACAATTGTTTTTGTTGTTGTTGTTGTCAGGGGCGGTTCCAGGAATATATTTCGGGGGGGGTTTCAAAAATATTTATGTACGTTAAGGAAATTATTGTCGTTTCTTTTTATTATGATAATATTGGTATGGTTCAATTATGCATGGAACAAAATATCGTCTAAATGGCCGCCGCGACCTCGGCGGCACACCTCCATCCGATGGTCCAAATTTTCGATGACGCCGAGGCATAAGTGAGGTTCTATGCCGTTAATGTGCCGAATTGGCGGGGTGCAATAAGGCCAACGGCAATAAGGCCGAATTGGCTTTATTTCCTTTTCAAAGAGAAATAAGGCCGAAATTGTGAACTTGGTTTTATTTCCATTGGAAAAGGAAATAAAGCCTAAAAAAAATTTAGCAAAATGGTAATAAGGCCGAAAAATAATTTTTGCAAACTAAGGATTATTTTTTATAATTATTTTTAATAAAAAGTACCCACCCTGTAGTCTGTTGTTTGAAAAGTTACTGGACTCAGCGTAGGTACTCAATTTGCAAGAGAACAGTTGCCATTGTCAACCTCAATGTGCTTGTTTTCGTATCAAAGCGAAAAATTTATTAGTAGTAGTTCAATAGTGAAGGTGAAGAAGTTTTAATATTATAAGAAATGAGCGCCGCAGGCAAAAAATTTTTATTAAAAATCGCGGCGATTTATTATAAACCTGCGGCGCTCATTCTTTATAATATTAAAGCTTCATTGAAAATTTTAGTAAAAATCGCGCATATTTTATAAATTTTCATTCATAACTTATACGTTTATATTTTACATTTTTTTCTCGACCACTTACAAAAAGATGTTTGTTCTTTAGCATTTAAACGATCATATTTTTAGCTTTAAACGGATATATATTTCTATTATTAGAATAAGATATCCTAGTCTTCTCAATAAAAAAATATGTAAATTTTTCAGACTTTCACGATTTTTATCTCCTAAACCATTTGAGACCTACCTATTTTTTTTTTTGCAGCATTAGATTTAGAAGTTCCATACACATTTAAAAAACAAAAAAAAAAGAAGCGTGTACCTAGAGTGCAACTATTCCAAAATATGTACATTTTTCAAACTTTCACGATTTTTATCTCCTAAATCATTTGAGACCGACCTTTTTTTTGCAGCATGTGCATTAGGAGCTCCAAATGCAGATTTAGAAAAAAAAAGAAAAAAGGAGCATGGGCCATAAAGTACAATTATTCCAATACTTTATATCTTTAATTTTAAAATAAATAAAACTAAAAAACTTATTTGATGGCGTTTTAATATTGGTTCCTTTTAAAGGGAAATAAGGCCAAATTCGGCCTTATTGCCGTTGGCCTTATTGCACCCCGCCGCCGAATTATCTCATCCTTTAGCTTTTGAATTGTTGCTGGCTTATCGAGGTACACCTTTTCTTTCAAATAACCCCAAAGAAAGAAGTCCAACGGTGTCAAATCACATGATTGGTGGCCAAATGACATCGCCACCACGTGAGATAACACGGCCATTGAATTTGTCGCGCAAAAGAGCCATTGTTTCGTTAGCTGTGTGGCAAGTGGCACCGTTCTGTTGAAACCACATATTGCCCACATCCATATCTTCCAATTCGGGCCATAAAAAGTTCGTTATCATCTCACGCTACCGAACACCATTCACAGTAACTGCCTGACCAGCCTCATTTTGGAAAAAAATACGGCCCGATGATGCCGCCAGCCCATAAACCACACCAAACAGTCACTCTTTGTGGGTGCATTGGTTTTTCGACAATCACTCTTGGATTATCATTCGCCCAAATGCGGTAATTCTGCTTATTGACGAATCCACTGAGGTGAAAATGTGCCTCATCACTGAAGATGATTTTCTTCAAAAATTGATCATCCACTGTTGCCATTTCTTGCCACCATTCTGACCGTGTAAATGCAAGTCTTTATGCATAATGTTCATCAACGACGAACGTAAGAGGTGCAATTGTTGGGCACGACGACGAGTTGAGGTGGCCGGCTCTTCAGCCACACTATCGCGAACAGCAGCAATATTTTCTGCAGTACGAGCATGCACTGGTGTTTTCACATCTCCTACAGACCTGGTTTGTTCAAATTTTTGCACAATTTTTCCGATTGTACGCACATTTGGACGATTAAATTGACCGAAAAAATCACGAAGTGCTCGATATGCATTTTGATTTGAAAGCTCATTTTCATAATAAGCCTGAATAACTTTAACGGTTCAAATTGAGTTAGTCTGAAATTGAGAAATGTCAAATGAAATGCAGAAAAAAAGTTGACATTTAGGTGTGGTTTATATTCAACATCGGCCCTTAAAATTTAACCACCCTTTATATACATTAGAGCGGGATAATTTTTTTTTCAAAAAATCGTAGGCGTGGGAAGAAACCGTTAGTCTAAAATCTATTTCGAGCCTCTGGTTTTTCAAAAGAAGGTTATAATTTGTGTTTTGCTGCAATATGTGAAAAAATTATTCCACTTATTGGAAAAAACTTTGCTACGAAATAAATAGCCATCCACATTTCACTCCATATTCACTCTATATGATTGTGTGGTGCTCAGATTTATTTTTTTGTGTTAAATTCCACAAGCTGACGCTGGGGTGAAGATAATTATAATAATAAAAGTTATTTCTCTGTTTATTTGACTCGAATACAAATCTTAAAGGCCAACATAAAACCAACATCAAAATAAATAAAAACTACAAAAACCAGAATTTTTCTCCATTACTGTATAAAAAGGTATTTTAAGTCTACACTTCCGATACTATCGAAACTGTGGGTTTTTAAATTAAGACTGTGCGGTGTTTGGATATATTTTATCCAAAAAATGCTGTGTTTTTGTGATTTCAGGTTAAGATTATATGTGTGACTGTTTACAGCTACAGGCGCAATATCGCAAAAACAAACAAAAACTGGAACAGAATTCAGTATTTTAGCAATATGTGTAGAAACAGCTACAAACGTTTACAGCATAGGGGTGTGAATATTTAAAGTAAATTATAAAAAACCAATTTTTTTTCTTTTTGGTACTCTTAGCCCACATAATAAACATCAGTACATCACATTTAAATACAAGTTCTTTTAGAATTTCGGGGGGGGGGGGGGGGGGGGGTTTGAACCCCCAAAACCCCCCCCTGGATCCGCGCCTGGTTGTTGTACTTGGTTGCTTCTGACAAATAACAAGTCAGTGAAATAGTAATAATAATAAAAAGCATTTTGTATGCATTTTTTAAAATGTTTTAATTTTGTTGTTGTTTTTGTTGCTGTTGCAGTTTACTCGCGACCTTGGCTGATCTTTTGCTTTATGTTGTTGCAGTTATTAAATGATGGGGTTTTGTTAAGTTGTTGTTGTATTTTTGTATTGTTTGTTGTTTCTTTTTTTTTGTTTCTCAGCACCTCTCTCCCGCCCATTGCAGTCCTATTACAATGTGTGTGACTGTGTTTGTTTGTGTGGCGGTTGTGTTTTTTTGAAGGATTGCTTGCAGCCCTGATGGTTTCCGATACATTTTTTTTTGTTTTTGCAGAAAGAGGCGCCGGCCGAACTCGGGCGGGATTTTTAATTACTTAACTAAGCGCTGTATGTAAAATGGTTCAAAATTTGTCTAGTAGTCAATTTTTGAATTTACGGATCAGAAGATTCCAGGTTCGACTCCTGGCAGGATCGAATATTATTTTTCACATATAGCTGTTATCATCAATTAATAACTTCTCACCAAAAACTAAAAATAAATTCAACTTTATATTCATATTTATCAAATTTTCATTTCAAAACCTTATCCTACTAATAGTCCAGTCCAACAAACTGAGACTTCTTGAAGGCGTTACCATGGAACATACAGTATAGGCCAAAACTTAAGCATCACCTTATTGTTTTCAAATCGTTTTTTAAGAAAACAACTTTATTGAGTTATGTTGTGTATTTATATACCTTTATTATTGATAAAAACACCTAAGAAATTCAGAGTCTTATAAATAAAAAATTTTATAAAAGAGAAATATTTTATACCAGAAAATCAAGTGGACAAAACTAAAGTCTCCCCGGGCAAAAGGGATTATCTCGACACGCACCAACGTGATAGTACGTCTGTCAAGCGTAAAGACTATCCCCGTGCTAACAAATTTTAAGGATCATTGCTATTCCTTCGTAGGAATACGCCACCGTTGATCGAGTCAAACAGACCATCTACTCCCCAGATTGGGCGACAAATTCCAGGATCTGGGTAGTCACTCTACATTTACACAGGATAGGGCGAACCCATTGTCTGCGACCGTCCTCCTTTATCCTGGGTTTGTACAGGCTTAGTTAATCAGGCAGAGTTAATCAAAGGGACACTTCAAAATCATCCAACAATCTCTTCTGTCCAAGTAGAAAAATCATTTGAGTTAAGAAGCTAGTGATAGAACAATTCGGAGAAGAGCCGTAGAAGCCGGATTATTCAGTCGACGACCAACCTTTGATAAAAGGCGACGTATTCGCTAAGGCCCACTTCAACTGGAGTACCCAAAAATGGAAGAATGTGTTGTTTTCTGACGAATCCAAGTACAACCTGAAATATTCAGATGGGTTTGAACTGCCTAGTAGTTAAATCAGGCAAAATATAAATTTTGACCCGCTCTTATACGAGGGTTACCTTTTAAGTCTTTCCCCTAACATTAGAAAAGTTATGGTGTATCAGTAAAAATGGTATTATTGTTTTTCAAAGTATTCTCCAAGATGATCAATACACTTTTGCATTCGTTAAACTCAATTTTCGAAACAGTTTTGCCACACTGAAGTTGATACCTCCGAAACTAAGGTTTTGAAGGTCTCAACGGACTGTTCACAAATCGCTCGACACGCATTATTTTCTTACTGTGAGGTTTGCTTCTTAGAGTTCACGCACAGTATCAATGTTCTTGCCACAATAGCCATTCTTTGACGACCTTCACGAAATTCGTCTTGGGACTTTTATTGAACCAGCGTTTTACAGATGCTGGATTTGTTGCTTCATCATCGAAAATCGAATCGAAGTTGATTGATGCATTCTTTTCTTGTCAATCCACGTTGAAAATCTTAAAAAATTATCACCCGAAAATGTTCACGCGTTAATTCCATTTTTTTGCTGAAGATCAATTTTCAAATCACTGTAAACAACACAATAGCTGCATTCCCGTGGTCGTTGATCTAGAGCGCGGCTCTATTTTATTCACAAAGCAAAAACAAAATTTAGAACCAGCTCTTTTCCTGGCTCTATTTCTGATCTGAAAATGCTGCCAAGTTTAATGTATTTTTTGTTAAAAACGAACATAGTTGGCAAATCTAAAGTATGCTGTTTTGTATTGATTTCTATTGTTATCAAACAGCTGTTTCAAGACAGTGGTGCCAAATTGTTATAAAGTTGAACTAAAGTTGTTCCACTGAGATTTGATCTGATCCAATCCCACGGGAATGCAGCTAATAAGTGCGCATACACCAAAACGTTCTGAGTACGTTTATACTAGAAAATGTCAAATTTTTGAAGAAACTGTTAAAATTCATCGGGCCGATCCGCAAGACTTCAAAGGCAGTCTTCGTTTATAGGAGTAAATTTCAAAAGCAGTTTACTTTCAGCCTCAACCAAAAAACAAAAATATTCGTATGAAAATCAAATAAAACTCAACAAAACAAATCCATTTTCAAAAATCTAAAAAATACTTTACTTTTATTTTTCTCTTATATGTCTTATAGCTCACATTATTTGCTTTGTCTCTGTTTTCGATATTGGCTGGGTGTGACATCTTAATTTTGACGACGGTATTTTAAAAATATCATCAGACAGAAAGTATTTATAAGTGACTAATTCAATTTCCGAAAACATCAAATCGCAATTAATTTGACGTAATTGTCACTTGACAGTTAGTTAATTAGTATGAAAAATGTCTGCCACTTAATTTGGCGCAGTGTTGGCGACGCAATTTAATTGGTTGATGAATTGCAGTCGCAACACAATTTTGGCAGACAAAAAATTGTTATTTTACAACTTTTTTCTTGAGCAGAGGCGCACACTAGGGGGTTTTGGGGCTACCCCGTCCCCCAATTAACGAATAAAAAATAAAAATAAAACGTATAAAATAAAAAGATAAATTACAAAGCTTTATTTTTATAAGTTATACAATTTTAAGCTATTTTTTACTGTATTATTTATTGTTTTGCAAACTCATTTGCACAAAGCACTTCAGAGCAAAGCATTGCTGCTAAATCAAAGAGCACTAAATCTTATGCAAAAACACTGACCTGCAACACTGGTGCTCAGTCTCAATGATGCTCATCGACGCTGCATTGAAACCATGGTATAATTATACCAGGTAGCATTGACAACTGCTTATTTTCTCTTCAACAGGAAAACATAAATTGTCAAACACAGCTGTTTGCGAAACGAAGCGAAAATTAAAGCAAGTGACAAAAACAAACTAAAAACTAATAAGAATATTGTGCGTTTAAATAAACAAATCATAAAGAAATAAACATTTAAAATCATGAAAGTGATAAAAAGATCTTGTGTAATTTGTGCGAAAAGTTTTTCAGTCCGTGATGTTTAATTTTATTCAGTGCCTAATAACGAAACTCGTCGCCAGCGGTGGATTGATGCCTGTGGCTTGATGCTGGCAGAAAATTCGTTTGTTGTTTGTGTTTTCATTTATTAACAATGGCCGACCAGCGAACGCTCTCTTTTTGAGTATATTTTTTGACAGTATATGATTTCCCAAGCAACTTCCCATGTATTATTATACCATGCATTGAAACACTGAGCATGAATCAAAAAATTCACAATCTGCCAATAACAATATAAAAGCTTTGAACACGTGTACATGTTTTTGTTCTCTGTAAAGTGAAGTACCGTTATGGCAGCAGTGTCACTGTGATGTGTAGTTATAACTTAGTCAGTTTAATTCATTTACTCGGTGAGGATAGGTGGATGTTTGAATCTACTAATCGCAAGCTCTCGCATAATACTCGCTATTAGAAATTGCTTCAATGAAAGAGACTGTTATTCTCCTTTGGCTATCTGCTAAAGCAGTCCCAAGGACCTACTTCTTAAATTATGTCCGAATTAAAGAATATAAAGAACGCAACGCTCGAAGTGGTGAAGGAGAATTTGGCGACTGGGTCATCTCACGGCGAGCGTTCATCAATTGGCTGCTGCGATCATGCGACTTGACACTCCTCGATTATTTTCTCTGGAGCTACATCAAGTCCTAAGTTCACATTAATAACCAAACCTCTTGGGACGAGCTTGAGGTCAACATTCGACACGCAATTGGCGGAATAATGCCTCACATACCGGACTGAGTCATCAAAAATTGGGCGGACCGGTTGAAGCACTGTCAGTGAAGCCGAAGGGGCCATGTAGTAGAAGAAGTGAATATTGGGATATAAGATAAAAGAATATAACTTTATTGAACTAGTATTTTTATACCAGAAGAATCAATACGTCTATTGATCGATGTGGAGCACTTTCACATCGTTATCTTACCATTGGGATGGTCAATCCGCGACAATTTTTTATCGAATTTGCTATAAATACTCCTAAGATTTCAAATTACAGATGTTATTGGATTCAATCAAAAAGGCCGCGAAACCTATATCGTCATCTTCATCCTCTACGGATTCCTCTTTGGCTGCAGCCTTCTTATCTTCAGCTGGGGCAGCAGTGACTGGTGCAGTGGTTGCAAACTTGCTGGGTCCTTGATGTGCTCCTTAATAGTATAAGTTTCCTTGAACTCAACTTCGGTGGTAGCGACAATAGCCAACAAATTTTTGAAGCCGTTTGCAACATTTTGGTGCCGATGCGATGGTTTGCTATCAGATTGAAGCCACGTTGGCTACAACAGCTTGAAGTTTGGCACGTAAGTCTTTGGGTTTACTGTCCAAAATCTCAGGCGAGAAGATGGAACCAGAGTTGTAGACCTGATTGATCAGCCAAACATATAAGGACGGCGAGATGTTAAGCAAAGTGCCTTCTGAAGCAACAACTCTCTCGCCAGGCTTTAATATTGACACATCATTGATAATTACCATTGTACCCTTCGAAATCTTGATTGGGATAGACAAGGCTTGAAAGAAAGAAGTCTTCTCAGGACCTAAGGCAGTCTTTTGGGCTGGAATAATAACTGGCAATAGAGCAATTGTACTTTTACGTACAATCGCCAGGCTTTAAGATTGACACATCGTTGATAATTACCATTGTACCCTTCGAAATCTTGATTGGGATGGACAAGGCTTGAAAGAAAGAAGTCTTCTCAGGACCTAAGCCAGTCTTTTGGGCTGGAATAATAACTGGCAATGGAGTAATTGTACTTTTACGTGTTGGAGCACGCACTTTCGATTCCAAAAGCTTGTTGCGTACCTCAGCCAAATCGGCTTTGGTGAACATGAAACCAGCATTGCCCTTGATGTGAGACAAAAGGTTTTTCAAGCTAAGCGTTGCTTTCCAAATGCCCGTGGATAGCCTTGCGCATTATGGTGTTCTTGCCCATAACGACTACACTAAACTCACATAGCGAAGTACGGATATTTTGTATCTGCTTAAGTTATCCGCTCCGTCAATGAAAAATTTTGGATATTCATCGACTTTAATTAAGTATTGAGCCTTGTAACCTACTTTGGTCTCCCTAACCATCTTAAATTTAGATATGAAATTATAGACTCTCAAAGAATTTAAGAACAAAACAAAAACGTTTGCTTCGGTTTCCTTGACTAAAAATTAAAAATAAACATTTTACTCAAAAGATTATTGAATGAATAAAAAAGGTACCCCCAAAATTTTTCTCAGGGTGCGCCCCTGTTGTTGAGTGACAAAATCAGAGTTCAATAAACTCGTAAGTAATTTAGGAAGAATTTCAGAAAAATAAAAAGAATTGAAAAATAATGAAAGTGTCATGAAGAGTTGGAACAAAGTATATAAAGATGTGCAGCCAAAGTCAAGGTTGTTTAAAAATAAATCGAAAAGAATTTGTAATTCCCAATTTATGCATGTTGAAGAGAGCCATGCCAAGAAAAATATTTGATAAAATTTTTTTAGTGAAATAACATTTTTAAAATAAATTTGAAAAATTTTTCATGACATATATAATTATTAAAAAAAAAAAATAGAATGTTTTTCTCCATAAATACTTATTTTAACAATAAGAAATCATAAAGCATTATCTCAATTTACCTATAAATTTATAAAAAAATTTAAAAAGTAATCGCCCCCGGGTGGACTCGAACCACCAACCTTTCGGTTAACAGCCGAACGCGCTAACCAATTGCGCCACGGAGGCGGATGAAATCCAACGCAAAATTGTGTAATATTTGTTTTTGCTTTTGTTTGCTTAGAATGTCTTGAGCAAAACAGATCTACAAACATTCGCATTACTTGGTGTTGCTTCTCGAATTGTCTGCGTAATAAAACCAGTTTGATTTATGCTTATTTATGCTATGAGTTAAAAGATGTGTTTCTTAGCACAAGTATTTTGTTGTTTAGTTTATATACTAGAACATTTCCTTCTTGGATTATATTTGCATATTTGGAAAATTGTTTATGTGGTCCTGTGGCGCAATGGATAACGCGTCTGACTACGGATCAGAAGATTCCAGGTTCGACTCCTGGCAGGATCGAAAAAATTTTTTCTAAAACTTTAAAGGATTGTGATCGCTCGATTTTCGGTTAAAATGCAAAGACTTTAATAATTTGATATATAATTAAAATAATTTTTAGCACATGTGTTTTCTGAAAAGATGAAAAAAGAGGAGCGAAACTGTTTAATGAGTGTGAGTCATTGTGAACATGAAAATTTCGATAAGAAGAAGAACATTCTGTCGAATTCCGCCTACAAATATGATGAAATGTTAAAGATGGAGGAATCTTTTTAAGCATTGATTTTTTTATAAAAATACAGGAAGCACAAGTGTTTTTACAGAATATTAACAAAATTATTCGTTTTAGTCTCATTAACATAGAAATAAGCAATGGCGATTTTAAGATTGAATGGTGCATGTGAATAATAAAACAGAAATTTAAAAACTTTCGCTCCCTTCAACACGTCGGAAATTTCCGATTTTTAAATTTCAGCATTGAAGTGAGTGCCCCAAATATAATTAAGATTATACTTAACACGGCTAGTTCGGCTGGTAGCAGCATATCCCTTTGGACATGTCGTTTCTCAAGTCTTTACAGGTACGGTCTTTCCCATATCACAAAGAATTAAACGAAGAGATGTGTCGTTAATACTCTCTAATGTGTCGTGAGTTTTTTTCTACTACACGACAAATTACAAAAACAACAATGTGGATTTACGGTAGAATCTATTTGGTTTGAGGCATAATACAATAATACATGGCAGAAGTGACAACTGGTTATCTTCTCACGTGCCTGTTTGAATAAATAAGGTTGTCTCGGGACCAATCGTACTCTCTTCTTAGTACCCACAGTTGTCAAAATAAATTAAAAGCAACTACAACAACTTCATCGGCTTTACATGTTCATAACATACATTTTTCGCTTTCAGATTTAGTATAAGCTGTCAACTTCGATTTGACCTTTATGGGAACTCGCTCTCACCCATGCGACAACCTCATTTATTCAACCATGCTCACGAGTGTCTTGCACCGACTGTCATTTACTTGTATATTTTGCTTTCCATTTTCTTTTCTACTTTTTTCGTTCTTTAATTTATACTATTTTTGACAATTGGTGCAAGACGAAAAAACTATCACTCCTACCTAGAGATGGGTTTAGACCTGGGTATTTACCCAACGCTGGGTATTTACCCATTTATACCCACTTTCATACCCGGGTATTTATCTAATTTCGGGTAAATACTCATTTGAAAAAGAAATACTCTTTGTTACGTAGAGTAAGAGAAATGTGTACATTTTCGAATTTATTTTGAACATATTATGTTTAAGTGTATTTTGTTTATACATTTCTTGATGCGTTTTGCTCAGATAAGGCTGTTTTGACTGCATCAAACACAACAACAATTCCTAATCAGAACCGCTAATCAGCGTGCTTATGGCAATTCAATTAGGCTTGTGCTAAACAGTTCCGAGGTCGGAACGAACATGGAACGATTCTTTTGTACAGCGAAACTAGTTCGCGGAAACATGTCCGCGGAACTATGTAGTTCCTTTGAGCTGTAGTAGCAAGTTTTTTATGGTTTTTGTATATGTATTCTCTACACCTGAACAGAAGGGCTTTAAGAGAAGGCCGAAGAGGATTAATATGTATGACCGACCCCCATTACTTTTGAAAAAGGAACATTTTTTCCTTAGACACCTATTCCCTCCGACCACTCCTTAGGGGGGCTCCCATAAAAAACGCAATAGGGGCATATTAATTTTGTCACTCTGTTTGTAAACCCCATAAAGAGGCATAGGTATAGCAAAGTATATATATTCTTGATCAGCATCACCACCCTAGTCGATTTAGCCATGTCCGTCTGTCTGTCCGTCCGTTCGTATGTAACTTATAAGTGCTTAAAAAGAACAAATTGAGTACTCTCGAGTTTCAAAACGTGTCCGCGGAACTATCTAGCTCCACAGTTCCATTTGATTGAATGAAACTCATATGCAGCAGATTGTAACATGTCCGCGGAACTATTTAGCTCCGCAGTTCCATTTGATTGAATGACACTCATGCAATTCATATGCAGCAGATTGTAACATGTCCGCGGAACTATCTAGCTCCACAGTTCCATTCGATTGAATGAAAGCATGTTCAAAACGAAATAAACACAGCGTTGCGCGCAACAAGAACGTCGAAATGTCATCGTTCGCAAACATATCTTTGCACTTATAGTCGATCACAAATTCGTGTAAGCCATGTGTGTGAAAGAGAAGTCGGTTCATATTGGTTTATAGAAAAAAAATTCATTGCAACCGGAACTGTTTGAACATGCTAAAAATGAATGGAAGAAACGATTGGAACTATGTCCGACTGTGAACATAGTTCCAGGAACTATACAGGTTCGGAACGACCCATCTCTAAATTCAATGTAATGAGTGGGAGCGATGGCAATTAAATGCCATCGATTACGATTGAATTTAAAAATTATTTAATTTTTTATTAAAAAATCTGATTCAGAATAAAAAATTAAATTCTTTTAATTTATTTAAATTTTTCTTTATTCTGATTTATACCCACATTTTGGGTAAATACCCAGGTGCTTGGGTAAATACTTGGGTATTTACATTTAAATACCCAATTTACCATTTGGGTATTTACCCTTGTCCCATCACTACTCCTACCTTGTTATAATTGTATCATAGTTTGAGGTACTGAGAGCAGCATTGCCAGATGGCCGACGCGGTCGTCATTTTCACGATCTTTGGGTGCATGTAACGATGGGACTATTTCACTGCCATAAATGACGATTTTTAATATAGTTGACTTTTAGAAAATTGCACAAACTTTTGATGGATTGAAGCAAATTGATTTTCGTATTACATTTTTTACAACCCTGAAGACTTAAACTTTCTATTGTGGATTTTCTTGAAAAACCACAATATAACAAAAAAAAAGGACTTGAAAGAAATTTAGCTTTTAGAATACAATTCTAGAAAAAAAATGCTGCATCCATCCATCACAAACTTCAGTTCGCCAGTTTGCCGCAAACGAACTTCGTTTGTCGTGCTTGAAATCGTTATTTGCAAACGATTCAATAATTGTCATAATATTAGTCACTTGCGAGAAACGCTTCATTTAGTTGTAGGAAATTAATTTCGTACGTTATAAACGCGAGTGATTTTTAAATTGCACCAATAGAAAAGTTTGTTTTTCCCAACTGAAAACTTCGTTTGTTTTGCCCTTCGTTGTATAAGCACAACGCTTATAGTTCAGAGTAACTTTTTGGACAAATTGTTGGTATAAAGCAAATTGGTAATTTGCACAACACGCGGGCGGAAATAGCAACAGAGGTGAGATAAGTGCAATCCATCAGAAGATGGACGGACATAGGAAGAAATAACCGGGTATATGGGCACCCACTACATTTATAGCTTCTGTGTTGTTTCTGTTATTGTCTTTTGTCTTTGCTTTGTTGTTGCGCTTTGTGTTGCTATATAATAAGCCTTTGCTCTCAATATGCTCCGAAGCTTGCTGCGTGCCCGATATAGCTTACGGTGTATATGTATGTATTAAATATATTTTCAAATTGATAACAACTAAATATTCGTTTGGAGCAAATACAACTCGCAAACGCAGTGTAGTTGATGAATTTTTCAGTTGCAGTAAACAAAACATTTCTTTGCGTGTAGTATATAGTAGTTGGGTTATTCGAACTTCTTTTTTTCCTTGGGTTCTCTGGACTTTTTCGAAATACTGTACATTACTTTACTTTAGTCCATAAAACCGAAAAAAATATTGCAATAGCTCAAATAGTTCCGTTGTTAATCCCAGTGGAGCATATATGATAAAAAATCGGCGATATTTGTCCAAGAAGTTCAAAGAACTCAAAAATTTTCTGGGAACAGTGGAACCTTAATGTAATAAATCATGGATTTATGCTGGTGGAATTCACAAAACCAACAAAATTGCAATGCCCTAACCAATTCCATTCCAAGGTCTCAGTGAAACCTATTTTTTTTAAAATCGCCGAATTTTTTTCTAGGGGACCACATAACCAGAAAAGTATCAATAACCTAATTAGTTTCACAAATATTCCGAGTAGGTTCTGTTTTTCAAAATAGTATGAATTTTTTTCCAAGCAGTCCATAAAAGTTTCAATGGTTCAAATAGTTCTATTGAAATAGTCAGTGGAACCTATTTGTAAAACATTCGTCGATTGCTGTCGAAGGAGTCCACGTAAGCATAAAAATTTCAATGACGTTACAAATTTCACAGATTTTCCCAGTGGAACTTATTTGTTAAAACATTTCAAATTTTATTTCAAGGAGGTCACAAAATCAATTCCAATGGGCCTAGTTTAATTTTCTGTTCGAATGGATATAGTAGTCTCAGTGGTACATATGTAATAAAAGATCCGTGGATTTATATCGAAAGTTCACAGAAGCCAACAAATTCCACTGACCCAAAATATTGCATTTTTACCCGAAGAGTGCACAACATTCAAACATGTTTCCATGGACCAACAAGTTGCTTAGATAATCCAAGTGTAATTTATTGGCCAGAGACTCATAGATTATTATGCAAGAAACTCATAAGATCAATAAGATCTAAAAAAGAACTCGTTTCATAGATAATCCAAGTGGAACCTATTGGTCATAAATTCATCGAATTTCTTATAGGACCAAACTAGGAATTACTGTACCAAAAAGGTTCCGTTGGCCAACTTGTTCCATAGATCTTCCATATTATATCCATCCAATTGGTCATAAAATATAAATTTTGGTCGAAGAATATAACAGAACCAGAAAAGTTGCAATGATAAGACTAGTACCATAGGTACTCTTGGTAGCAATGAAACATATTGGTCATAGAATAATACATTCCTGTATAAGGAGGATCGCTAATCTCCTCGAATCGAATAAGTTCGAATGTAAAGATGTTAAAACGAGTTCCCTATAACACATAAGTGGACCCAATTTGTCATAGAATCAAAGCTTTTTATCCAAGGAGGCAACAGATATCATACAAGTTCCAATGACTGCTCTGGGAACTAAATTTTTCTCTAAACTTCTCACTTCTCATTCTTGGTATCATCATATAGAAAATCAGTTTCCTTGAACATTTAAAACGTATAACATTTGTTGGCTTTACCATTGGTGCATAAAAGAAAAGACTTGAATATTGACTAAAAAATAAATTATCCGATCCTGCCAGGAGTCGAACCTGGAATCTTCTGATCCGTAGTCAGACGCGTTATCCATTGCGCCACAGGACCACTTAAAAATAAATAGTATCAAAACTTATACGAGCTATTTACTACAACAACAATCAATAATAACAACATTTATTTAAAAATAAAATAGTTTTAAAATTAGAATTAAATATATATGCAAATTAGCCAAAAGTGGAAATATGACACGCAAATTACAAGCTGTGAGCAAACCACAACTGACCACCATCAATCGTATTTCAAAGCATGCTTCCGGTATTCCTTAGCAACTATGTAAAGTTGCGATAACAACAATATAACAATAAACAAAAGTGGAAATGAATTTGGAATAAATTAAAATATTGCTGTAGATAAAATAGAAGAGTTAGTTTATTTCCATAACGTTCACTTAAGAAATTAAAAGAGGATGAAGTTATTGTGTCATGGACACACCCGTACGTTTGTCCATTTCGACGTAACAGAGTGTCTTTTTGACATTGTTTACGGTTTCGATTCCGATTTTGGTTTTGATTTTGATTTTGATGTTGATGTTGATGTTGATGATGATGATGTTGATGTTGATGTTGATGTTAATGGTTATGTTGATGTTGGTGTTGATGTTGATGTTGATGTTGATGTAGTGTTGATGTTGATGTTGATGTTGATGTTGATGTTGATGTTGATGTTGATGTTGATGTTGATGTTGATGTTGATGTTGATGTTGATGTTGATGTTGATGTTGATGTTGATGTTGATGTTGATGTTGATGTTGATGTTGATGTTGATGTTGATGTTGATGTTGATGTTGATGTTGATGTTGATGTTGATGTTGATGTCGATGTTGATGTTGATGTTGATGTTGATGTTGATGTTGATGTTGATGTTGATGTTGATGTTGATGTTGATGTTGATGTTGATGTTGATGGTGATGTTGATGTTGATGTTGATGTTGATGTTGATGTTGATGTTGATGTTGATGTTGATGTTGATGTTGATGTTGATGTTGATGTTGATGTTGATGTTGATGTTGATGTTGATGTTGATGTTGATGTTGATGTTGATGTTGATGTTGATGTTGATGTTGATGTTGATGTTGATGTTGATGTTGATGTTGATGTTGATGTTGATGTTGATGTTGATGTTGATGTTGATGTTGATGTTGATGTTGATGTTGATGTTGATGTTGATGTTGATGTTGATGTTGATGTTGATGTTGATGTTGATGTTGATGTCGATGTTGATGTTGATGTTGATGTTGATGTTGATGTTGATGTTGATGTTGATGTTGATGTTGATGTTGATGTTGATGTTGATGTTGATGTTGATGTTGATGTTGATGTCGATGTTGATGTTGATGTTGATGTTGATGTTGATGTTGATGTTGATAATGTTGATGATGTTGATGATGTTGATGATGTTGATGTTGATGTTGATGTTGATGTTGATGTTGATGTTGATGTTGATGTTGATGTTGATGTTGATGTTGATGTTGATGTTGATGTTGATGTTGATGTTGATGTTGATGTTGATGTTGATGTTGATGTTGATGTTGATGTTGATGTTGATGTTGATGTTGATGTTGATGTTGATGTTGATGTTGATGTTGATGTCGATGTTGATGTTGATGTTGATGTTGATGTTGATGTTGATGTTGATGTTGATGTTGATAATGTTGATGATGTTGATGATGTTGATGATGTTGATGATGTTGATGTTGATGTTGATGTTGATGTTGATGTTGATGTTGATGTTGATGTTGATGTTGATGTTGATGTTGATGTTGATGTTGATGTTGATGTTGATGTTGATGTTGATGTTGATGTTGATGTTGATGTTGATGTTGATGTTGATGTTGATGGTGATGTTGGTGTTGATGTTGATGTTGATGATGTTGATGTTGATGGTGATGGTGATGATTTAAAGTAACTGATTTTTAAGTCGATAGATTAAAATTATTAAGATTTCCATATTTTCATATTTTCATATTTTCACTTGAATTCGAGTGATATTTTAAATGAATTCTTTTAATGCAAATGCAATTAACATTAATTTTATTTTTACATTTTCAGATTTCTACTAATTAGCATTGGAATCATTCCGACGTAACGATTATTAATCGATGTTGTCAATAAAACGTGGTAAGTGGATTAAATAACTCAACCACCAATAACGTGGTTATATTAATTATGGGTCAACGCATGTGTGTGTGTGTGTGTGTGTGTGTGTGTGTGTGCGTAAAAACACATAAATTATTGAGTCACGAAAAACAGCAAAACCACAAAATCATCATCACAGACAACAACCACAAAAGTAAAAGCAACAACAAGGAAATAAATCCTGGGTTAAGGTTGGGTTCATGCTGCCTTTGGTTTTAATGTATGTCTGGCTGGACTATTTTTTTTGTGTTCTTTTTTTAAGGTGGGTCAACAAAGAAGTTACAGACACGCTTGGCAAAAACGCACTAATGGACAAAAGAAGGACAAACAAAAATAAAAAACAAAATATCTGACACAGCAAACATGAAAACAGCTTTGGAAAGAGACGGTTAAAAAAAAACATGAATATATTTTTGGAATGGGTGCGAACAATTTATGACGTCTCCGGAACGTTCTTTGGGAGGCATAATAAGACGCATTGAACACAGCTTTAAACACAGAAACAATAACAAAGAAACACGTGCCGAAACAAGCCGAAAGACAGAGCGAGAGAGAGAGTGAGAATTACTCTTGGGAGTCTCCAGAGTGAATTCGGGTTGAAGGATAGACATTGGGGTACTTGGACAGACTTTATGCTTCCATATCAAAACCCAAACTATGCCTTACAAACTTCCAACCGACTTGGGAAGAAAAAAAAAACCAAGCAAGTATCGATTATATCCTCTATGTCTGAGACGAAAGTATAACAACTTAGTTAAGCCAACGACAGCGTCATGGATAATGACCGTATCTGAAACACAGTCAAGTTTTTTTTTGTGTAAGAATGCCTTCTTGCACATGGGCAAAAGTCTATGAAATACGTATCCAATACTAAGGACATTCTTTTTGATTTTTTTTTTATTTTCTTTCTATTTATCATGTATTTTTATAGCTTATGACGCGACAGGGACAGCGCTTATGACAGCGACATCAAATATATCCGGCTCTTTTTCTTCACTCAAACATTTTCACTCTACCCCCTAAAGCCACTCAAACACATTTTCCGACATTCCTTACGAACCGGATTTTAAATGTTGTAAGGCGGAAACATGTTAATTTTGTCTGATTCCCTTCGCAATTTTCATCACATGCATTTCACCACTTTTTTTTTGTCCTTACATGTTTGTTTCTTTTAAATAAAAAATAACACCCTAACCACTCCCCGTGTAATACAACCATTGTCTGACATAATCTAAATTTATAGCTTCTTAAGTTTGTTTACATATTTTTTTTGTAGGTTTTTTTTTTGTTTTTTTTTTCTGTGGTCGCCTTTAATGCCCCCAAATTTATGCGAATTTCGTCTTTGTTTGGGTTTAACATGTGTCTGCAGTGGACTGAGACGCAAAAATCTAAAGAATTTCGTAGAAATAAAAAATGCCTTTCAGGTCTTCTTTAAACTAAGTTGTAGAAATATGTAAGAAAATATTAAAATAACAATAATAAAGCTAAACTGAGCGTGTCGATTCAAATCGAGATAAGAAGAATCCAGAAAAAGAATTTGCAAAAATGGGCAAAGGGAACAAGTGAGAGCGTTACAAAAGAAAAATGTATTAAAATATATGAGAATAAATGAGAATATGAGGATTAGAGAATATGACAGCGTTTCAAAAGAAAATCAAAATGAAGCGTGTTTTTTGTCTCTTTAAAGTGCGGTCATAGAGGGAATATCGCAAATATAGCAAGAAATTGGAAGGTATACGACGGTAAATGTTCGATTTTTTGTACGCTTAACTGTGTCGTTTTCAGCGTATAGCTCAATCAGCTGGTCACCCCATCGAATTCATTGAATAATTCAAAGCGAAGCGCAGTTCTTACGAAGGATCTTTCTGCCGAAGGCTCCCCAAGTCCTTTCATCAAAACTACTAAACGTCCAGGTTTGCGCTACCAACAATAAAATGGGCATGATTCATAGCCAGCAATGGGCAGAGAGCGCTCTGGGAGCATTGAGAGTAAGGATTGAGAGCAAAGGCTTATGTAGCAACACAAAACGCAACAACAAATCAAAGACAAAAAACAAATACAGAAACAACACAGAAGCTTTAAATGTAGTGGTGCCTATACCTGTTCATAACTTATAAAACGAAGAAAAAGTCCTTTACAACCTCTAAGGAGATTTTGTCAACAATGATGCAGTGTTGCCAGATTGAGGTAAATTTCCCTAATTGAGGTAATTTTTGACTCATTTTTTGGGCAGAGGTAAAAGAGGTAATTTTTTACCAGAAGTGGTAAATTTTGCGAAAATAATAATTTTTTTAGAATGTTTTGAGTTATTAGAGTAGGCAGCACTGTTACCTCTCTGAACATACTCACAAGTAGTTTGAGAGCCCGAACAGAACCAAAGCGGTTGTCAGTTGGTTGTCAGTTGGCGATCCTCTCTGGGAGAAATCGACTGAGAACTATTCCAGAACATGATACAATTATACAAGGTAGGAGTGACAACTGGCTATTTTCCCACGAGTGTCTTGTACCGACTGTAATTTTCCTGTATATTTTACTTTCTATTTTCTTTTTCCGTTTTTCGTTCTCTAATTTATACTCCTTTTGACAGTTGGTGCAAGACGAAAGAACTGTCACTCCTACCTTGTATAATTGAATCATGGTCCAGAATAGGAGCAGTTATCGGATCAGTGTTGCTTTTCGCTGTGTGAAGTGGACAAATGTTATTTTTTTCATGTTTTTATTGTTACTTTATAAATATATGTATACTCACAAAAAAATGATAACGGTTGTTAATCATTAAATTAAAATTTTTTATTTTTTTTTATGCAAGGAAAAGGTAAATTTTCTCCAAAAATGGTAATTTTTTTCCCAAATAGTGGTAAATTTCAGTTCGTCTCTCTGGCAACACTGCAATGATGTGGTTTCCAAGATGTTGGGACTATTTGTTTGTTGATACAAGGTATTTCGGCTTATCTGCGTTCACTGAAAAACCCATTTGAATGGGCTCTGCTTCTCAATTGACTACTGAACTGAAAGTAACACTCGTTATGGAATTACATGTTTCCAAGTAAAGTAACAGATAAGACACTGCGCCTTCGAACCATACCATATTGTGTCAATCCACACCATCTTACACATATTTTCATGTAAACATGTTGTGAACTATAAGCATGGCAATATAAGTCAAAGTGAGAAAATATTGCTTGATTAATGTAAGCAATTCACTAAAAACTAGAATAATTTGCTTGATTCAAGTAAACAATTTGAACGTAGATAAAATATTCTTGAGTTTTAAGCAACTGTTTATTGAATTAAGCATTTTTCTCTTAATATCATGTGTTTTAAATATGCTCAATTCTAGCAAAATAATGCTTGAATTGAGAAATTTACACTTGAGTGTAAACTGATAGCCTATTTGCTTGATTTCAGCATAGAATGCTTAATTTTTTCGCTCCGTGTAGTTTGAAGAAGTGATACGATATGAAATCAGTTGGTCTGAAATTTCGTTTGTATCGAATGAGCGGGAGAAAAATTCTTCCGATTTTCACTATGCTGTTGGTATTGATCAATGTCATTCTGCAAAGGTGAGTGAGCTTTGCAGGAAAAACAAATTCCGCCACAGGTTATTTTTTCTGGGACTGTCGTAGTCGGCTTTGTAAGCGGACGATTTGTTTTTCTAGGATCTTCTCTAAGATTTATCGTAGCCACGAATATTTGGTCAATAGTAGATTTGCCAGTTTTAAAGCCACACTAGTAAGGTTCAATCAGCTGGTTAAGGATGGGCTTCAGTCTTCTCTCGGTGGAACCGTACTGATATATACGATATTAAGACGGCTTATCCCACGATAATTGGCGCAAATGCTGGGATCGTCTTTCTTGTAGATTGGACATAGCACACTGTGGGTGCAACCTTTTGGAATACAGCCACGCCTCCATTCCTGAAGAGTTAAGTAGGTAGACAATTAGCTACCTTTGTTCTTTTAAAGGTACAGCTTTCAAGACTTCATTATAGTCAGGTAGCGGAACATCAAAGATGTCGTCCGCAATTTGGGTTTTCGGGATATCATCTCTATTGCCGGGTTTGTTGCCAACGTCACCATTCAACGCCTTAGAAGTGTTCCCTCCGCATAATCAGTAAAGGTTCTCTGGTTAGCTGTCACTAGATTTTCGTTTTCGTCGTTATAGGAAAAGCCCCCGGTCTTACAACCATCGACCAGGCATCTTATTTTTTCGATAAATTTTCGGAACTTATTCTTATCGCCACGCATCTCAGTTTTTTCGCACTCAAGCTTTTCAGCCTCTCTTTTCTTTTGCCAGAAAATGCGTCTCTTCTCTTCTCTTGTCTTCTCTTCTGTTCTCTTATCTTTTCTTTTCTTCTCTTCTCTTCTCTTTTCCTCTCTTCTGTTCTGTTCTGTTCTGTTCTGTTCGGTTCTGTTCTGTTCTGTTCTGTTCTGTTCTGTTCTGTTCTGTTCTGTTCTGTTCTGTTCAGTTCTGTTCTGTTCTGTTCTGTTCTGTTCTGTTCTGTTCTGTTCTGTTCTGTTCTGTTCTGTTCTGTTCTGTTCTGTTCTGTTCTGTTCTGTTCTGTTCTGTTCTGTTCTGTTCTGTTCTGTTCTGTTCTGTTCTGTTCTGTTCTGTTCTGTTCTGTTCTGTTCTGTTCTGTTCTGTTCTGTTCTGTTCTGTTCTGTTCTGTTCTGTTCTGTTCTGTTCTGTTCTGTTCTGTTCTGTTCTGTTCTGTTCTGTTCTGTTCTGTTCTGTTCTGTTCTGTTCTGTTCTGTTCTGTTCTGTTCTGTTCTGTTCTGTTCTGTTCTGTTCTGTTCTGTTCTGTTCTGTTCTGTTCTGTTCTGTTCTGTTCTGTTCTGTTCTGTTCTGTTCTGTTCTGTTCTGTTCTGTTCTGTTCTGTTCTGTTCTGTTCTGTTCTGTTCTGTTCTGTACTGTTCTGTTCTGTTCTGTTCTGTTCTGTTCTGTTCTGTTCTGTTCTGTTCTCTTCTCTTCTCTTCTCTTCTCTTCTCTTCTCTTCTCTTCTCTTCTCTTCTCTTCTCTTCTCTTCTCTTCTCTTCTCTTCTCTTTTCTTCTGTTCTCTTCTCTTCTCTTCTCTTCTCTTCTCTTCTCTTCTCTTCTCTTCTCTTCTCTTTTCTTCTCTTCTCTTCTCTTCTCTTCTCTTCTATTATCTTCTCTTCTCTTATCTATTCTTCTCTTCTCTTCTCTTTTCCTCTCTTCTCTTCTCTTCTGTTCTGTTCTGTTCTGTTCTGTTTTGTTCTGTTCTGTTCTGTTCTGTTCTGTTTTGTTCTGTTCTGTTCTGTTCTGTTCTGTTCTGTTCTGTTCTGTTCTGTTCTGTTCTGTTCTGTTCTGTTCTGTTCTGTTCTGTTCTGTTCTGTTCTGTTCTGTTCCGTTCTGTTCTGTTCTGTTCTGTTCTGTTATATTTTGTTTTGTTCTGTTCTGTTCTGTTCTGTTCTCTTCTCTTCTCTTCTCTTTTCTTCTGTTCTCTTCTGTTCTCTTCTCTTCTCTTCTCTTCTCTTTTCTTCTGTTCTCTTCTCTTCTCTTCTCTTCTCTTCTCTTCTCTTCTCTTCTCTTATCTTCTCTTATCTTCTCTTCTCTTCTCTTCTCTTCTCGTTTTCACGCTCCTTAGTAACACGCATAATCGCAATCGACACGCAACCGAGTACAAGATGGCTTTGTTGGCGATGTTTTTCTCTGCAGTGGCGTCGCGATACTCCTGATCGTGTCACTGATTCTGGCGAGGTCGATGGCAGTCAATCACCTATTCGACAGTCGTATGCATAGCAAATGTGTGTCTAGAGTGGGAAATGTGTGTCTTCTGCGCGCATATGTATATCGTCAATTGAAGGAATGTTTTCTTGAAGAAGGTGTGAGAGTCGAATAGCGAAGTCTTCGGCTGTCCGTTTTTTATTGCAGCTTTTCAATGTCTAGCTTTCTGTGTGTTGGATTACGCGAAATCTTGTCTGGGAGTAGACGTGTTGGGATCTTGGCTGCGACAAGATAATGATTC
The DNA here is from genome assembly GCA_943735915.1 of Pherbina coryleti. Taxonomy (NCBI): domain Eukaryota; kingdom Metazoa; phylum Arthropoda; class Insecta; order Diptera; family Sciomyzidae; genus Pherbina; species Pherbina coryleti. Next base: position 161,895,130 of record OX030950.1, on the reverse strand, counting down.
GAGTCTATGTTGGTTCTATGAATGGAGCATAAATCTAAATCACTAGAAGATTGCCTTCCGTCAATCAAAACGTGATCAATTTGGTTGCACATCTTTTGATCAGGAGGCAGCCATGTGGCCTTCTCAAAGTCTCGTAAAGATTCATTGCGTATTCGAAGGTGTTTTCATGGATGTTGAATTTTCCAAATAATGGATCTCCAGTCTTATCAAGCTTCACTCCTATCGGAGCAGGCGTACATATCATGAAATGATTTGAAATCACCGCATGGAAAAAAAATAAACAAAAACAGAGATCCAAAGCAGCTTTGATGTAATAAAAAAGATTTAATTATGATTTTTGCTCAGGAGCCCAGACATAATCTTCAATTTCGTATAAAGATATCTTAAAAATATACCCCAATAAAAAAACTTTCTTCCATAACACCCAAAACGATATCGGGGACTATGACCATCCCTGAACGAGGTAGTAAGTCCATTTGGCGGTAATGTCCTTTCCTTAAAGAGAAGTACAGCTTAAACTTAGCTTCTTCATAATAAAAGATTTAGTATTTCCCATGCACGAAATAATTTTCTGGGGGTGTTCAACTTTTTGGGTCTTGTGATCTCTCGCAGGGATGGTTATAATTCTTGATATCGTTTTGTGTATTATGGTCGGAAAACTTTCATACGTTATTCCTTAATCCATATTGGGAACTATGTCCGTGGAGGTTATGTCATGGCACCATTTGCTTATAATTTTAGGAAAACTCTTGAGTAGCAATCTCCACTCAACACATTTAAAATTACTTAGTTTTGCACACAAAAAGTCTTAAGCTTGGAAAAATGACTTAATATGTAAGAATTAACCCCCCCCCCCTCCCAAAATTCTTTAAAATATCCTACTAAAAAAATAAAACTTAGGATTTGTGTCTTAAACTTTTTATTAGTCTCCGGGTACATAGAACAACAATGGACTTAATTCCTGATTTAGGTGTTATGGTTAGAAATTTTTTGAACATCATCGCCAAATCGATGTTAGGGATAACATTCATGGGGATTTTGTCATGGCACCTATTAAATTCCGGTTTAATTATATTTTGCGGTCTTCTGAATGGCCAGGCGCCCTTAAACCTAAGGATAAGGATTAATTAACTGATATCACTGATCATAACAACCGATTTGATTATTTCAAAGTCCGTTCAATTCAAAAATATTAAATCATGACGGTTGCTCGTCATTCACAAAAACATCCTGCATTAACACTTGACCGACCACAAATGACCTTGACCTGCAGCGGGTGAGCCATAAAATTTAAATATTTATAAACTTTAAAGCCAGACAAGCCATTAATAAAAAATCCCCAAAAAATTTAAGCTAAATATAAACACACAAAACACACATACATACAAACAAGTCAAAAGGACACGCATTCATATAGCATGCATATTCTTCGTGTCCTTTGCCCATATTGTTTGTGTAGACACAATAAGAATTTGGAATAAAAAAATGTCCTACTACGACAAAAGAAAAATGAAAATTAATTCAAATGTGCAAAACGACAAAAAAAAAACAACAACTGAAACATCAGCAATATATGGGTCGATACAAGGTCTACCACCTGAGTGAGACGCACACACACACTCTTGAAAAACAACCGCCGTCACACATGCAAGCATCCTGCCAAAAATAAATGTGCAAACAGAGCCTGTTAAATAAATGAACAAAATTTGCTTGCTTCGCACAAGGACGAATTATGTCTGGCTGTTGAAGCCAGCGTTGACGTTGGCGTCAATCTCCACTCTGCTGCCGCGTTTTACAGGAGCCGCGACAACATCGCAATGTGAGCAATCGATATATTTCGGGTATTCCACGACTCGGCAATTTGTGGGTGGCAACATTTGAATGGGCGGCGATTTGTAGCCGCTGTTGGGCGCGCTCAGACAAGTTTTATTGTTTTTCTTATGTTTTTTTTTGTTTTTTTTTTGTTTTTATTATTGGTGAGGCTTGGTGAATCACAGCCTTAGGACGTCCTTGAAATGTTGTGCGAATAACTTGGATTGCGTTAGGGTCTGCTTATCTCTTAAACGTGTATTTTGTGGCCTTTTGTTTTTTTTTTTGTTTTTCTAAAAGCAGGATAATCTTCTTGGCTGAGTTTGAGTAGAACGTCTGTTTGGGCGAAATTGTCAATAAAAGCGAAAGTTACCAAAAAGTTCAAGCAGATTGAGTTAATTTATGTGAAATGTTAGCAAAGTTTGCATTTTAATGAAAAATCATGAGCTAAGAGGGTGTTGAATTTAAGTGTATGGCTCTCTTAAATTGTAACATGTAGGTCAGAGAGGTCAGAGAGACTTGACTAACAAATATAGATAAATTACTAAATTCTATCATAAATAAATATAATAAATCATAATTTTGAGTGAATATTTTTTATTTTTCGGTTTGAAATTTGATTAAAGTTGTGAGGACGAAAGTCTAAACCTCGTTTTCTCCACACAAAATTTATTTATTTTTATTTATTTTACATATATATTTCGTATACAAAAAAGCTTTGAGGGATTTTTTTTTTCAAATTTGCATTTTATTGTGAGATATTTATTACAAGCTGTTCACAAGTGAAAAAACGGCGTTCGTCGTCTGTCGGCTTCAATTCATACGGCATGCAATGTCCTACCATTTGAATCATTCCCATGGCTTTTAAGCGAACAGATATGTCTTGTTGAGTCACATCCAATGCTTTTGCAAGTTCTTCTTGCGTTTGGAAAGAAGTCTTCATCCAATATATCCTCCAATTCCGCATCCTCAAACTTTTCTGGCCGTCCTTCGCGCTCTTTGCCATCGGTACTAAAAGCACCACTTCTAAAACGTCTGTTCCAAAACTCACATGTGGAAATCGATGAAGCATTACATATTATATTATATTATTGGACAACCCCTTTTTATCCAATGTCAGAGTGTCGATCTCTGACACAGCGTCTTGCACGGAGTCGTAATCTGTAACGATGTTCCAGAAATTGAGTTCTAAATCGTTAATACCCTAAATTTCGTGAGGTAGCAACAAAATCTCCTCTTCTCTACTTACCATTGCATCCTCTGCCACTTATTTTGCTAATTCCTTCGTTATACCCACCGCGCCACCTGATGACTTTGCTTCGTTTCGCTGTTACTTCCCTTTTGGCTTGCGGATGTGGATTGGAACACAGCCAAAAATATATCGTATGCCACAGTTGTTGGCTTTGATTGCTTCCAATGGCCTATCACCTATCCCAATCGTTATTAACTCGCCGTTATTACCATCCTTGCTACTAAGGATCCTCCAAAGGCTGGTATATAACCCATCGTTTTGAACGACCATAAAATCAAGGAGTTTCTCTGTGTCCGCTTCTGCTGCCTTTTGAAGGCATAACATTATCATGTGTACGCTGGGTATATCGTCTCCAGAGCATGCTGATAACTCGCCACCTTTCCAGCCAGTCAGTTTCGTAACAATGGTTCTCAGCCATTCTGCTATTTCCTGAGCCCTGGTCTGAAGTCGATGTCATCGAACTGGAGTTTTTTCATCCAGCATTTGTTCATCTCTTCAACTAAAAGCTCCTCAATCTGTCCCTGTTCCTCCCGGATGAGAGTGTGTTCAGCGATGGACTTAGGGAGTATAGTTAGTCTGATGGCCTTGGTTACACTAGCATAGCTAGTCCCAGGCTTCCTGATTTTCCCACTAATTTCCGTCATCGGCCACTCTTTGCCGTCGTCCCTCATTTTCTTGGCAGCATTGCCAGTTTGCGAACTTATTTCATCTGCACCTCTTTTCCTCGCATCAGACGCAGTATTTTTGGTGCGATTCAAGACTGCCTTCTGGCGTTAAGCCTACGCTGAGATGCACCACTCAGACCAGTAGTCTTCCTTAATTCCCCTAACTTGGTGTGTCCGGACTGCAGTCTAGTACTTGTCAATAGCTGTGGTTATGTCTCTCCACGTTTGGATAACTCTTCTGAGCCCACTAAGCCATAATTTTCCTTTTGTTTTGTCACTACAGTCCTTGGCTCCTGCCCAAATTTAGGTTCTTTGGTACTCTTGCCTTCTGTTCGTTCGAAAGTCTTTCTGCCCTTCCTTGAAAACCCCTGGTGATCTTCGTTGCAGATATTATGCTCCGCTCGGTCGGCCAGTTGAGATACGTTATGAGTGCCCGTTTTACGTTATGAGTATACGTATACGTTATGAGTGCCTATTTTGTTTAGGTTGTTTATGTTGTTCATATAGTTCCCATGAGTGTAGGGGACAAAACCGTCCACCGTAACATAGCCCCACCATCACGGTAAGCCCACAGTTACTCACTGGGGTGGACAGGTACCAGTGTGACGCTCCTCTAGAATACAGTTCTGTTACACCCGAATGCAAATACTTCGGTGAACACGGGCTATCGTAAATTAGGGGGTAGGTGTTTTCCGGATCCCCAGTCTAGATCCGTGTTTTGTAAGAGTAGTGTCACCTCGTACAGGATGGTCCTGATGAACAAGAGGCAGTGGCTTCCCTGAAGGAAGTTATATTCGCATCAGTAGACCCAACAGCTACTGCTGCTTGACTCCAAGTTTTTCCTTTACAATGGTACCTATTTTGTTGGTTTTCGAGGTAAAAACATTTTTAATTTTTGTCCACTACACGATCTACTGTGCGTCATCTGGATTAATTATAGTTCTTAATTTTAGTACCCGCATCATCGTTCCAATTTGGCTGACAAACACCCCCCTACTTTACACAGGGATTTCCATTTCGCGTCCCTGACAACAAAAACCAGGTTGGTAAATTTGGTTTCTTACTTTTTGATGCAGTATAATGTAGAAAGTAATTGAACAATTTAGGGTAGTACTGAAAAAAACGCCAATTTGGAGGACCTTGATAAAACCTATTATTTGGAAGAAATAAGAAATTGAAAAATGACTGTACTAAGTGTATGGTTGAGAAATAAAACTTTTTTTTTGTCGAAAAAATACCTTTTATTCAAAAAGTCACTGACTTATCAAATTGTCCTCACAAGGCAAGTTTTCACAAGGACAACAACTTCGAAGAATCGTTTCCACTTTCTATCCAGTACATTCCAAGACTTGACAGTCAAAAGTCAAGTTGACTATCCGTGAACATTTTCAGACTCATTCCACTGTCGTGGACTGTCTGTCTGTTAGTGCAATTGTCGCTATGAGGTTAAGGTTCTAAACTCTGCGTCCAAGCGTGGAAGTAGAAAATTTAACTGGGTCTCACGAGTGCAATTAAGATGTTCCGTGTAATAATTTGTGGAACTGTTTGTAATTTGTAATGTTTGTGCAGCACTCTGTAATGCAATAAATTTTCGCTTAATTTTGGCTTCGTTTTCACTCGGTTTTTCGTTTTCTGCACAATGCAGTACAGCAGTGTCTGTGAGCACAACAGATAAGTCATAATAGCACATTACAACAATAATAAAAAAAAAAAGCTCTTTAATGAGCATTTAAAATAAATAACAACAATTAACAGCATAACTTTACAAAGCGCGGCGGCGCTCTCTTGTTAGCTGCTGTGAGCTCACACACTCAGTCTCTCTCTGTCTCTATCTCACTTCTTAGCACTTCATGCACATTTATTTGCTTGGTCTTAACATTTTTCTGGTTTTTTGTTGTTGTTGTAGTTTTTTAAGTATGCTTTTGCTGTGAAAATTATTCATTTCCTAAGGTTCAGTCTTAGAGTTGAAGGTCAGTTGATGTTTTATGTCATTCAACTTGTTTTTTTTTCACTTCACTCATACGCCCCACACCATTCTTCGTCGCCGCACACTATTGACGACCAGTCAGTGCATTTCGCGCCGCACATTGGGGCTAACCTGTGGTTTTATCAAAAATATTTATTTTAAGAATCAAAATCAAACTATGTTCGGAACAAGGTAAAAATAAAAATCTGTATCACGATGTGCCAACATTTTTGTTGCATCTTTTAAAGTTCTCTTGCAATGCACCCTCAGAGAAGGGGATTTTAAACGTTTTGCTGGCTTGCTGTGAGTCAGTGAGTCAGGGCCAATACCAGGTTTTTCCTTGAGAGAGGTTTTAATGACAAAAATATGTTTGGCAGGCACATATATTTTCAACGCCAAATCTAGGACTTTTAAAATTATTTTCACTCCATCAACTGTCACTCCTTTTAAACACGATAAAAAAGACATTGTCCTGATAGAAAAGTGATAAAATAGTGGGCATTTAGAGCAAAAGTAATGTAAAAATTCGCAGGCATAAAAATTTTTTTAAGTAATGAAGAAATTTTAATGTTTTTGGTACATTTTTATCATTATACATAAAAGGTGATACTTCACACCTAATATCGCTCCAAATGTTATTATTTCTTGCAACTATTTGCAAACTTGTAGTTATTTTTTGCTATAAATGCTTTTTAAAATGCATTGCCCGAAAGTATGCACAGATTATTTATTTTTGCAAGGTGTCGTATTTTATACTCTAAATAGTTACAACCCGTCGTAGGACGTTTAAAAATAATTGGTAAATTATTCGTCGTAGGACTAGCACTTGTCTTAAAATAATTTTTAAACATTATAGTGCATATTTTCCTTTGAAACGTGTTGTTTAGAGTATTGAAAGCATCACAGATTTCTAGAGTAAAACACGAGTCTTTTGATACCTTTTTTAAATTAAAATTAATATATTTTGTGTAAAGAAATCCGGAAAAAAACTCGAGTCTTATACCATTGTGATGTATTTACTAAGGATTGTTGGTGTTTATATAAGAAGTCTTGTTTTATACATCTATCCACATCGCTGGAGTTGAAATTGTGTGTTAAAGTTAAGGGAACTTTGGTGGCATATTTGCTAATTGGTCAGCGGGCTCGTTACTATCAATGTTTGAATGGCTAGGGATTCAAATCAGTCTTATTTTTTTATGTTGCGTTAAAGTGTGTCTAATAATTGTTGGATAATATTCATTATTATTATTAATGTTAGATATATCGTCTAAAGATGATAGTGAATCTGTACAAATAAAAAAGTTCCTTTTGCTTTTTTTTCAACATCTATTGCTTCACTTATTTCAATTATTTCTGATTATTTCTTATATCTCCTGATTTAAAGTCATCAGTATAGATATGTATAGTATGCATTTTTTTAAGAATTTCCTAAAACTCAATCAATAGAGTATTGAAATTCCATGGCGGCTGAGTTAACAAAGGATATTTTAAAGGTAAAAAAGGTACTTTTAAATTTTTGCAATTTGTCAACGTTTTTGAGATAGCGGATGGTATAGATTGCTTTCGTGTTGTTGTGTATAGGAGTATCTAAGGTTCGCAAAAGCGGATTAAAAGGTTGGTTGTCACAAACCAAGTCTCTTTGGTTTTCTATAGAAAAAATATTGGCTTCAAAAAGCATGTTATTTTTGGGTGTAGAACGAAATGCTCCCAGATCTATTCTAATTGCTGCGCTATCGAGTTATTTTTATTATTTGGGGTAGACAATGTTGAAAAACTGCATAACTAATAGAAAAATTTACTACAGTTCGAAAAAATGGGCTTATCGATTTTTCCTTTGCTCATTCCTTTTATTGTTTGGAATTTAGAAATTTGGAATTTTTATCTTCCTGACAAAAGCATACATGGGTCACACCCAGGACTTCTTTTTTGGATTTTATTTATTTAATCTAAGTCAATTTAATTTAATTAGTAATATCTTTTAATTAATGTGTCTATGTATGGATCCTCCGTCTTGAATTACTAAATTACACCACAAAGAAATTAAGACCCTGAATATAAAATACCATTAAAATAGTTTATTAAGGGCTCACTTATCCTTGCGGGCGCTGAAAGGGGTATGTAGACCTAGGTCCTCCATTTTGAATTTCTAAATTAACACCTTGAATATAAAATTAATGGTATTATAATATATTATTAAGGGCTCACATACTCACCCCTGCGTGCGCTGAAAACCGAGAACATTCGATCATTGAATCAACATTTGTTGATTTCTCATAAAAGAACATAACAACTATAGGAAAAATCTGAAATAAAAAATAATCTTTTGAAATGATGAAGTAGTAATGGCGGAAGGTCTGAGAGAAGGAATTTTTCTATTAAAAATTACAGAAATGACATTATATCAAGCAAAAATAAGTCAACCAAAAATTAAAACAAAACTTCTCATCATACTTTAGAGAATATAATTATCTAGACTTAAATCTTAAGTCAAAGTCTCGAGGAAATGCCTTTTAAGTTTCTAGTGTAAACAACGTGAGCTTACGGCTGGTCTCCTATTCCAGCTTCATTCCAGTATACCTTCAACTTGAAATATTATCCTAAAAACGACCTTGTTTCCAGGATTTTTCAAACAAATGAAGTACGAAACAGAGCTGTCGAGATGGGCGCGGCAGTGGAGTTTGAAAAATACAAATCTGCAAAAAAAATATAGATTTTTTTTTTGAAAATGCCAGGGGTGTAGTGAAACAGAAAATTTCTCAAAATATAATTCAAACCAACTATAAAATTAACACTCCCTGTCTTCAGTATATTTTTCCGTACGTTATGTGTCCACTGTGACGATTTTGTCAAAGCTATTTTTGCACCCCTTTAGAGACATCTTTTAACCCTACATTTTTTTGGGGGCTTAGTTTGAGGCTTAAATGAAAGAATAAAGAATGTTTTGTTAAAAAATATTTGTACAGTTTTGCGCAATTAATTTTGGAATTGTCAAAAACGAGCTTTTTTTTGCAAAACTGCAAAAAGTTGGATGACGATATCGTCATTGTGGACACAGGGAGGTTTCAATAAATAAATTAGTACCTAAATTTAACATGCTGTTGCCTGAAACTGCAGTTTTAATCAACGTTGTCCCAGTGTGCGTCGCTCAATTCTTTCCTTCGTTCGCGAGCTCGTTTGTTTGTTGATCTGTTCATAGTGCTTAAAACGAGAGACGCTAAAATAAGTAACATTTTAAAATAATTTAAGTAAAAGAAACAACTAAAATAACAACAACAACACTAAAACAAGGTGCATGTAAGGTGCGGCCCATAAATATTTGTGTGAGTGCCTGCGTCAGGCAGCTCTCTCACTTTCATTCTCTTGCGCGCCATGCTTGAATTGCATGCCCAGCTGTTTGTGCTCTTCTCTCGACTGCAGCCACTGTGGCACTTAAAGTGGGCTGCATGCATTTTTTTTCTTCCCCATGGGTTTTTGTTCATGTTTTTCTTCATTTGCCGCTTTAGCATTTTCCGGCTCCCTCGTGAGCCACAAAAATTTCGCATACATATTTTATTAGTTTTTTTACCTATTCTTTAAGCTTTTCAAGCTTTTTGAGATATTTTTCAGTATGTGTGTGTGCATGAGAGCTTATGTGAGTGTTTGTGATTTTGTGTGTGTTTGCATATTTACCTTATAATGTTGCATTTTAAGTTAACATTTAATTTTCTTGTCAATCATCATGTCAGTCATTCAGAAAATGCTGTCATGACAAACATGCTGACAGCAGTGACACTACTAAACTGTCGCTTGATTCGGCTACACCAACATTATTAAGACACCCCCCCCCACCCAAAAAAGAAACGCCCACATTGCACCCACTCGTTTTAACCACTTTGCCACTCCGGCCACCCATTTATTCAACTTATTTCTCCAACTGCTTCAACCTCACTTCAACTCTTTATCTCATCTTTCTCTCTATCGCTTCCATCACCCCATCATTCGCAGTTTGCACTCCGCCTCCCCCTTCCTCTGCCGCCGTTTTTAATTTCTACTCTGTCTGTTCTTTAATGCTTAATAATTTAAAAATTTCGCGGGCTTCCTTAATTTTGTCTACACCATTGCTTAGTTGGGTTGAATCGTCAAAGCTAAAGGTCATCATTTGTAGTTTACCTTGTTGGGTGGCAAAGTGGTTGTGTTCATTCTTAGCTTGGTCACTCTGCGGGTTCGTTAGCCGATTATTCTTGTCGCTATATAAGCTTAAAGTGGAGAACCTTGCGTGTCTGGTGAAACCTTTAAAATTCAAATTCTCTCTTCGGCTGCAGCTAAGTACTGTCTACGTTAATTGCATAAAAAATATACACAAACCCATGTATATGGGGCTTGGTTTTTTTTTTAACAAAGGGCTCAATTTCTTTATGGAGCCCTTAGGGTGAGTACCTCCACTAGACCATCTAGACCACTAAACTATTCTTTAATTTAGAAAAATTTAATACTTTCTAGGTCGTTATCTCTTGTTAGGTTGCGAGCATAAAAATTCTTCATGCTTATACAGAAATGACGAAGAAATATACCTACAGTCTTACATCTACTCCGAACGGATAATCTGCATGTTCTTAAGAAGCTTTATATGGTAGTTCCCAAGAAGCTTTATATTCTCTCTGAGGTTTGCCATGGTCTGCGGAGAGGTGACGGCCGATCAGAAAGCACTACTTTTTTTATGACAAGCGTAGAGTACTAAAGCTATGACAGCTGTCAACAGCAACAGTTAAGTGATGGATAAATTCAAAGTCGACCAACAGTTACAAATTGTGACACTTCAATATAAAAGTAGTAAAAATTTTGCGGAGACGGTTCGCATATTTCTCTGTCATCATAACGCACCGTCTTGCAGTACTGCGGTCAATTAAATTTAAAAATTTGAGTCCACAGGCATTGTTGGGGACGCAACAAGAAGTGGTCGTCCTCGTTCCGCCCGTTCAAACGAAAATATAGCGATCGGTCATCCCCGTTCGTGGTCGTCCCCGTTCCGCTCGTTCAAACGAAAATATAGCGATCGGGGGATTGATGATGATCAAGCAACGTCCCTTCGTCATCGTGATCAGGAATTGTGCGTTAGCAGGAGCTCACTTCAGCGCATAGTGGCAAAAGATTTGAATCCGCACGCTTACAAGGTTCAGTTGACCCAAGAACTAAAGCCGGCAGACTATCTGCAGCGCCGAACGTTCCCAAGTTGGATAGCGGAACATCATCAAGTTGATCACGATTTTGCGAAGAAAATCATTTTCAGTGACGAAGGCCATGATCATCTCAAGGGCTGCGTCAATAAGCAGAACTGCCGCATTTGAGGCACGAAGAATCCAAAAGCGCTCCAAAAGAGATCCAAAAGCATCCCACGCCTCCACAACGATACATTGTTTGGTGTGGATTTTGGGCTGGCTGCGTCATTGGGTCATTCTTCTTCGAAAGTGCAGCTGAAACAGCAGTTACTGTGAATGGTGCCCGATATAGCGACATGCTGACCAACTTCTTTTGGCCTGAAATTACTGATAGGGATCTTGACAACATGTGGTTTCAACAAGACGGTGCCACTTGCCACACAGCCAACGAGAAAATGCACTTATTGCAAATGAAACTCGAAGCAAAAATTATCTCGCGCCGAGGTGATGTCAATTGGCCACCGAGAGCTTGTGTTTTGACACGATTGGACTTCTTCCTTTGTGGTTTCCTCAAAAGAATGGCATATGCCTATAAGAACCGAACGATTCCGGAGGTGAAATAGGAAATACAACTGGCCATTGCAGCAATTGATTCATAATTCTGGATCCAGAATGCCATGGAAAGTTTCATGAATATGTTCGCGTGGGAAAATCGCGGTCACAGATGAAATGGATCACATGAAATGGACTTAATTCGACATATAAGATTCCATTGAGAAAGAATCATAGAAGAGTTGAGATAGATGTTACAAAACAAGTTAAATTAGGTTAGGTTAGGTTCTTATGGCTGAGCCGACAGACGACTCGTACACTTAGGCCAGTGCAGGCGCGTTGTGATACAACATAATCTCTTTTGACCTATGAGAGATATCCCTCCTCAACAAACCAGTTCGGTTTATGAATTTTATTATATGCCTGATTTCCAGGCATGAGACTTCGGTAAGTCCATTTAAGAAGGGATGGCCCAGAGTTTCCAATCTCCTTTTACTTAGCGCCGGACATTCGCAGAGGAAATGCTGGAAATTTTCTACCTCTTCCTCGCATTTGCACCTTCTGCAGAAATCATTGATATAAGTCCCAACCGAAGAGTTGGGATGTATTGTATTCTAATGTATTCCGATTAGACAGTGACCCGTGAGGATTCCTACTATTTTTGAAAGGTTTTTCCCTGCTGAATTTATGTAGTGATTTAATGTGTTTTAAATCGTAGCGAGGCCACGTTAGCTTAGCTACCCTACATGTGTCAAGGTGTTCCCAACGTACTTGTGCAAGACTCAAAGAATTGTTCTTGCAGTGGAATTTATAGGAGGACATAGGTATACCAATGAAATCCTCATTTAAGAGGGTATTCGAGGTCGTGCCCTTCCTTGACAATTCGTCGGCCATATTAGTGTCCTCGATATCCCTATGACCGGGTACCCATATGAGGTGGATCCTGAACAACCTTGCCATCTCGTTAAGAGATCTGCGGCACTCAGTGAGTGTTTTAGAGTTATCAATATGCGAGTTCAGCGCTTTGAGCGCAGCTTGACTATCTGAGAATATGTAAATATTCTTTCCCCTAAGGTCTCTCTGACCTAAAATCTTAGTTATCAGAGAGAAATCAGAGAGTTAACACACTCTCTGGCAAAGATATCTAGAGAAGGAAGGTGAAGTATGACATTAAGAGCATTAGTTGGCGTTGTGGATAATGCACATGTAGTACAGAGACATGCACTTCTTTGAACTTTTGCAAATTTCTGAAGTGCAGTTGCCTTGTCAAGGGCCCTCCACCACACCAGTGAACCGTATACAAGTATGGGGCGGACAATTGCCGTATAAATCCCGTATAGCATACTATTTTAGGGGAAAAACCCCATTTTTTATCTACAGATTTTTTACAGGCAAATATAGCTTTATTTGCCTTTTTAACGCGCTCCTTTATGTTATCATTCCAAATAAGTTTCTTATACAGAATAACTTCTAGGTACTTCGTGCTATCACTAAAGAGCAACCTTGTGCCATTCAGATGAGGTGGTACTAGGTGGGGGATTTTATATTTCCTAGTGAAAAGGATGAGGTCTGTTTTCTCTGAGTTTACGCTTAATTTACAAGAGGACGCCCATCTCGAAAAGACTAAGAGTGCTCTTTCCATGAGTTGACAGAGTGTTTGAAGAAATTTTCCGTTAAAGACGAGAGCGATATCATCGGCATATGCAATAACCTTGGAGCCTTCACCCTCTATGATGCGCAACAGTCGGTTAACCGTCACGGACCACAGAATTGGAGACAAGAATCCCCGTTGTAGAGTTCCCCTGCTTACAAACCTACAGGTAGAGGATCCTCCCATTTCTGAGTTCACCACTCTGCCCAATAGCATCTGATTGATAATATTTCCAGTAACAAAAATAATTTTTCCAATGATATTATTTTTTTGAAATATTTCATCATTCTTCTTTTTCAGATTCTTTGAATATGGACTTTTTCCCCCACTTGATACTAATACATCCGCATATCTCCGTTATCTTGTCCTTGTGTGTTAAATAAAATAAATAACTGGCCATTTCAGCCCTTGAAAGGACTTTGACCTAGCTTCTTATGATCAATTGTGTTGTGCGTGTTATTAAGTTTGTACACAATTGACCGAGAAATGGACCTACATGCTTAACGCCGACTCCGAACGGCGATGAACGGAATGTTCTTATTCTCAAGAAGCTTTACATGGCATTTTGATTACTCTCTGAGGTTTGCCATTGTCTGCAGAGAGGTGGCGGCCGTACAGAAAAATTATTTTAATTCAAATAATTTTCTGTCGCTGCTGGGGTTCGAACCTGGGTCTCCAAAGTTCTTTGACATAGCGGCCACGCACTTTAACCAACTACGCCACGTCCTTGTGTGTTAGGAGGTCAAATTTTAATCATACAGCAAAATAAGAAATTCAACTTTACCAAGGAACTTTATATAATATTCCTCATATTAATAATCCTGGATAAGCTTTACACGATCTGGTCAACTTACACTTTCTTTCATATAGATATCAACTAAACTTTTGCTTGAACAACTTTGTCCCATAATCGTGGTTATAACTTGTAAGAGCACACAATATGACTTAACTTCAATTTTATCTATTAAATTGGATTCTACCCTTGACCTATTGGGGACTCGTTGACTTTTGCAAAAGTGAAACATTGAAGCATGTATTTTTTCAAATGAATTCTCCCATTATATCAAAAATTCCAAGAGATTAGTTCAAATGTCTAAAGTAGAACCTTAACAAAAGCAAAAGAAAAAAAAATACATCACATGCAACCTACATAATTTACAAAATAAATAATGACGCTTGGGATGGAAAGAAATAAATAAAATAAATAAATGAAAAAAAATCAAAATACAGATAAAAATAAATAAATAAACAAAGGAATTCTTCAGACATGACAAGAAAAAAGAGGAAAGACAAAAAGCGTAAAGAATATAAAATGAGGTAAACTAAGGAAATAAAAAAAAAAATAAATGTTTCTGGATAAAAGACGAAAAGAATAAAGAATTTAGATAAAAAGTGATGATTTGTATTAAAAATAATGAGAGAAATAATAAGACCATCAAGATATATGTATAAAAGTAATAAAAAAACAAAAATATAAACATGAATATATAACAATAATGGAATAAATTAGTAATAAGATTGAAAACAATTATAATTATTTTTTTTTATTTTGTTTTTCCAAGGAAGAGGGGTTAAAGGGGTCTCACAGTTATCTTCACAAAAGAAGTTGTAAGGTTCGCACCCACTAAAAACGTCCCCTCCAAATATGTATTGATTCCACCGTGAGACCTTTTTTGCTCTACTTCGCATTGTGAGCGTTAGTTACGCTTACACAAAGAATTTTCGCGTCTGGATTTAGACTTTTTTATGCTCGTAGCTCTTCAGTCACCATGAGCATTGGAAGAACGTGTGATCCGCATCATCTTGTTGTCCGCATCTATAGATGAAATCGGGCTCTTCAGTCAACTTGCCCATTGGAATAACGTTTGCTCCGCGTCATCTTGTTGTCCGTATCACTAGATGAAATCGGGTTTTTCTACTTTCCCCATTTTGTAAAGGTATCTTCGAAAATACCCGTGGTTTGATTGAAACTGCGTGACGTAAACTATTACCTCGTCATAATCACGATTGTACCACCAGTCAAAGTTTTGGGCTTGCTTCGTTGTTCCCCTACTTTTTTTTTTGTCGGTATCCCATCGTTCTTGCCAGCGTCACAGGGTCTTAAGCTTAACCTTCTGGCTTTGTTGCGCTTTCGGTACTGTTCCTCTTCTTCAGACCCCATATCCTTTTGCGCTGTTGTGCTAGACAATCGATTGGCATGGTTCCACTGATCTTTAATACCAGTATTTAGGTATTAACACGGTATTAAACCGTGTGATGTGCTCAATCATATACACCCGTAAAGCTACCGTTCTCTGAACCGCCAACAGGGGCTTTTTGCGTTGTTCCATCTTGAGTGCCTCAGCACACAGCTCACTTCTATGAAGTAAGGAATTTGTTGTCGTCATTAACAATTTCCGCTTGCTCTGACTTGGGACGCCTATATTTGCTTTAAGTTGGCTGAGCCAGGCTGATGTTTATTCTGCTTTTGTCACCGCGTGTTCTATCTGTGCCCAGTAGTCTAGATTGTTATCGAGCCTTATTCCTATATGCTTTACCACCTTCTGGGTAGTGTTCGTTTTTGCACATAGTTGCATCTCTACTTCTAGTCCGTTGTGTTTTATTGTGAGGAGGAGGAGGTCTGTCTTTTCAGTTGCAAGTTAGAGGCCGTGAGCATCGAGTCACGTTTGTGTTCTACGCATGACTCGATTTGGCTTCCTGTGTTCTTCTTTGGTGTCTCGTGCGGTGATTATGGCAGGAATATGGTGTGCCAATGTGGTGCATTTCCTTGTAGTAACGTTCCACAGAACTTGTGGAACTCGTAACTTGTCTGGGGCCACTAGTATTATCCAAGTGAGTTTGCAAACCTTGAGATAGTTTCATGTTCAAATGAAATTCATAAAATAAATGAATAAATAAATAATATTGCTTATATACATACATATGTTGGTATTTGGAAGCTATTTCCTAAAGCTCGGATAAGATTCTTCCGGCTGGCACTGTTGAAGACATTTCTCACTTTCAGGGTCGCTTACAGTATTTCATAGGTAATAGTGGTTTATGCTTAGTACTGCTTCAAAGCTTTCCACAACTTCTTCAATTTCTCCAATTGTATATATACCAGGTCTAATTCCATGGCGACAATTCCACGCCGTTATTGAAGTCTATGGCAAGGCGAGACCTAGGCTGTGTTAAGCATACATAAAGATCTGTAAGCCGAGGGTCCGGAAGTCTCCGGATTTCCTTTTTTCTTACTGATGAGCACATGGCTTTGTATTTTCCATGTTTCTGGCAAGATGCCTTCTATCAAACAGGAATGAAACAAGCTCAACAGTGTAAAAGGTCGCGAGATTGCAAGAACTTTTATTATAACTTTCAAAGCTATCAATATCGGGCCCATAGTTTTTTTATCGAGCTCGCGGCTATTTTGAGCATATCTTCTGTGAAAAGTTGTAGAAGGCCTCCCCTTGTGGTCTTTAAGATTTCTTCTTTTGTTTCATTTACGATATTGTGCATTGCATCTTAATCGAGCACAGTAGTATCGAGCGTATCGGTTGTTTTGGTACGAGGTATTGTACAGCAATTTTGTACCCGGGACCCCTTATCAAAGCTCCTCACTTTGTTGCTTTTTGGGGTTGTTTTTGACTGTCTTGAAATATTTGTTTTCAGATGTTGCTATGCATGAGGTTCTTGCGGTGCATTTTTGTCGGTGCATGTCTCAGCTACGCTATTTCTTCCGTCCATCAAGATCGCTCAATTACTCTCATAGTTTGTTTTACTACAGTCCTTACATCATTTGTGACGAACCTTGTTGGGGTAACAAGATCTATTTTAGTGAGAAAAGCTTGGGGGTATAACTTGAAAGTATTCCATTTCCATGTACCTTTTCTGGCAATGCGGGTTATTGTGCGGGACGACCCAATATGTCTATGAAGTATGACAAAGTGTATATTGATAGTAACTGCCTAGATAGTCTTCGAGAAATTTTCAAGCTTAAAGTTGACGGCCCATTTTGTGATATCCAAGGGACCAAAGTGATATCTGGTATAGTATCATTGCATTCCGGTCTTCGGAAATTCGTGGAAGTATCATTGTTTCCCACTACTAGGCCATTCTTGGTAATTACATCCTTCCTCTATGATTGGTCGCAGACATACTTCACTCAATACCCTGAGGATTAAAATCTCCTTCGGTAATGAATTCTCTTGTTTGAATTCTAGCTTAAAAGTCGTTTTCACTGACACTTGGGGGCATATAGCAGCTGATTAAGCTTTCGGCTTAGGACCCAAACAGACCCATTTTCTGCGCCACTTCCCGTTATTTGGAGTCTATTTTTGTTCGTCCGCACTTGTTCTCGACTATTCGGTGCTGATACTCGAACGCCGATCTGCTCTTTCGGATTTGGCGTGAGATTTTTTACTACATCTGTAACCTCCTGGTATGTTGTGAGAGAATCGAGATGTCGGATTTCGATCGAAGACCTTGGTTGCAAACCTGTTACCACAGCGGATTCTTGCAGAGTGATTTTGAGAGCTTCGCAAAACTCCGGGTTGCACATTGTGCCTGTGCTGAGCTGTAGCAAGGCAGCTGTTTTGGTCTTTCTGATAGACCGAACTTTTGTTTTGGCATCGTTTAGATTAACTTCGTAAAAATGTGTTTTAGCATAGCTTTGACCTTTTGTTGATTTTATGAGTACCGCATCGGCTCGGTTTGCTTTTTAGGGTCTCTTGTTTTCTTCTTTTTTTCACCGTTTCGGTCGGTCTTGCTTTTTTTCTATAATTTTCCCTTCTCGAGCCATCTTGTAACAGGTTGCCATACATCAGGGTATCTGTACATACCTTCTTTCCGGTTCCAAGGTCACCTGGACTGGAAGCTGTCCGCTTAAATATAGCAGTCGAAGGTGTGCACTTATTTCTCCCTCGCTTTCCGTCTATCAATTTTAAAACAGTTAAGTGCCTGGGGCGTTCGTGGCGTAGTTGGTTAAAGTGCGTGGCCGCTATGTCAACGAACTTGGAGACCCAGGTTCGAACCCCAGCAGCGACAGAAAATTATTTGAATTAAAATAATTTTTCTGTACGGCCGCCACCTCTCTGCAGACAATGGCAAACCTCAGAGAGTATTCAAAATGCCATGTAAAGCTTCTTGAGAACAAGAAAATTCCGTTCATCGCCGTTCGGAGTCGGCGTTAAACATTTAGGTCCGGTTCTCGGTCAATTGTGTACAAACTTAATAACACACACAACACAATTGATCATAAGAAGCTAGGTCAAAGTCCTTTCACGGGCTGAAATGGCCAGTTATTTATTTTTTATTTTTAAGTGCCTGGGGCAAACGCTGATGCTCTGCCTGGGTATAAGCCTAGTACACAACCTGGGATGAAGCTTGGCAAGCAGTTGGAGGCACAGCCTTTAACCTGCCTGGCGCTTAAAGTGATTTTAAGTACTGGCGAACGTCTTTTAGCCTTTTCGAAAGAGTTCTTTCCCTTGAGAATTAACAATCTTCTTATTTTCGGCCCTAGGTTTACTTTTTTTTGTTATTCATTCTGATGGGTCCCCGCTCCAAGCCGCTAACTACGTTCGTTGCACAGTCATCATAAATGATAGCGAGGTTTTCTATGCATTGTAGTAAAGTTATTATTCAGGGAGACCAGGACACAAATCCGTATGGGAGCTTATGGGAACATTAATCTAAAAGTCATTTCCACCAGAAGTGGAACATTGTTTAATGGGGGTAATACGTGGGCAATTTGATAAGATAGTAACTTTATGAATAAAATGCTCATGAATAAAATTTTTTTCAGGTTTGAATATATGAAATAGTCGTAGACTCTCCTCCTTTATCTGGAGAATATGCTGGATAGGGTAGCAAGCAGTTCATGTCCCAAATAATGGATTTTTTCCTTCCAAATAAAAGTTTTTATCAACGTCTTCAAAATAGGCATTTTTTTCGTGATGGTCTCTTAATCCGATTCAAATCTTTTGGCTCCGAGCTATTTTTTCAGGTTTGGAAATAGGAGGGGGCTTAATTTGGACAAAAAAAGAGTTGACGGGGTAGCAGTTCGCGTCCCAAATAGTGGAGTTTTGCCATGGCGACTGCAGACGTGTGCGCCGGTGCGTTGTCATTGTGGAAGAGCAGTTTTTTTCTTCGCCAAATGCCACCAATCGACGACCAAGCTCGAACTTATTGAACCAGCGTTATAAGTTGCTGAATTAAGTTGATTGATGCATTCTT
The DNA here is from genome assembly GCA_943735915.1 of Pherbina coryleti. NCBI lineage: Eukaryota > Metazoa > Arthropoda > Insecta > Diptera > Sciomyzidae > Pherbina > Pherbina coryleti. The sequence continues at coordinate 161,875,890 of OX030950.1, read as the reverse complement.
TTCTTGTCAATCTACATCGAAAATCGTAAAAATCATCACCCAAAAATGTTCACGTGTTAATTCCACTTCTTTGCTGAAATACAATTTTCAAACGACTTTACACTGCACTGTAAGCGCTTATACACTCAAATTTTGTGAGTTCTTTTATGCTAGAAAATGTCAAATTTTTGAAAGGAACTGCCAAAATTCATCTGGCAATGCTGAGTGTTACCGAGGCGCAAAACTTAAAAGGCAGTCCTCGTATAGGTTAAAAAACTACCTTTTAATAATTGAGAGATTAATTATCAATCTTAGAAGAATTATTACAAATTAACATGATTTTTTAACCGTTTTAGCTGGTAAACAACTTTTTGCTCAAGCAACATGATTAATTCGAGAAACGTTCTATTTCGCAAAAAATCTCCACAAAAATGTCCAGCTCAAAGGCGAAGAAGATTCTTTTTGTTCTCACACTTTATTCATTCCTTTCTTTTCGAGTTCTTTCTTGGTCAAAAAAATAAAAAATTTAAAAAAAATTTCCTTGCGCGTCTCTTGGCTTTTAGCCAAGTTTATGCGCGATTTAAACTGGTTTCTTAGGCGCTGCGCTAAGCTGAAAACTTTAAACTTTGAAACTTAACAAGTTAACAAGGAAAAAATTGTTTTGGTTTCTTAGTTGCTGTTGTTGTTAGTGTTGTTGTTGTTGTTGTTGTTGTTGTTGTTGTTGTTGTTGCTGTTGTTGAGTTGACTTTGTAACATACATTTTGATTGTTGTTATTGTCGTTTATATCTTGTTCATGTCTGCTGATTTTTGTTGCTAGTGGTTTTTATCATTTTTTATCTTTTATTTTATTTCTTTTCTTATTTATATAATTTTTTAATTTATTTATTTTTTTTTTCATATATTTATTTCTTTTATTTTTTGTTTGATATAACTGCTATTTTTAATTTTGTATCATTCTGTTTTGTCTCAAATTCTCTGCTAACCCCGTTAATTGTTGAAGCTTTTGGGCTTTAATTTTAGTCTCTGCAGCTGTTTTTGATGCTTTGATTCGTGTGCTCTCTCTTTCTCTGTCTTTCGCACTCTTCACTTGCTGCTGTCTGTCAGTTGCATACATTTTTACTCTCTTGACTATGCAGCATGAAATTTTTATGGTAATTTTTATTGTGATTTTTTGTTTGTTTTTTTTTTCAAAAGTCGTAAGAACATGTGTTGAGATTTTTGTTTGTTATTAAAGTCAGCAGTATTGCCAGACAAGAATATCATGGTTAGCATTTAAAGTTAAAATACTTATTTCTGTTTGATGAAATCGATGCAACGATTTTCGTGAACTTCGATTTCACCCTTAAGAAATTTAATTGAACTCTTTGGATGGACGTACAGCTATGAGAAAATAAAAAGCACACATTGCATACAAAGTGTTGAGGAAATTGGTAACCATCAATCAGTACCTTCAAAATACAACTAAAGCAGTACTAAAAGTTTGTCCCACACTTCACACGATTCCAAGAAATATCTTAGGGTTGTGGTCAGGAATTTGAGTTAACATTTATGGTATTCCCTTAACGCCTCAGGAACTGCTTAAACATAATAAACTGCTTAATTTTAAGCAAATTGGGAATTTTGGAAGTATTTTGTATGGTAATTTTTTACGATGGGGTCATCGTAGTGAACATCGACATTACTTTAAAAAAGGAAAAGGAACACTTCGACACATCGTTGGGTGCTCTGTCAAAATACTCTGTCTCTGTTACATATCAGAAGCCTACAGCAAACAGATTTTACAAAAATTTTAGGGGCCGTTCACTTCAAATTTATAAAATAGATTGGGATGTTATGAAGAACAAGATGCGGTTTTTGAAATCGCAATATATGGCTTCAGTAGAATTCAACATAGGAGCTTGACTTCTTGTTGGGGAAAATGAAAAATGAGTGCGTGGTATGAAAGCTACAGGAATAGGAACACTTCGACACATCGTTGGGTGTTCTGTCAAAATACTCTGTCTCTGTTACATATCAAAAACCTACAGCAAACAGATTTTATGAAAATTTTCGGGCCGTTCACTTCAAATTTATAAAATGAATTGGGATGTTATGAAGAACAAGATGTTTTTTTTTGAAATCGCAACATATGGCTGCGGTAGAAATACAACATAGGAGCTTGACTTCTTGTTGGGGAAAATGAAAAATAAGTGCGTGGTATAAAAGTTACAGTTTTGACTTCGTCTAAGAATTTGCAGCAGCAAATTTCTGTTATGCGCTTGCTGGCGCCAGGAAGAAACACCAAGCATCATCAGGTCGTCCAACATTTTGCGTATTTTTCTACGTTGACCGCCTCCAGGAACCGAATCAATATTTTTTTCGCTGGAGCTTCGTTTTTCATCTGCTCAATTGCCAACACAGCCCAAATTAACACATGTTGGCAATAGTTAACATATTCTTCCTATAATCTCAGTGTTAACCTCCTTGGAGAAGTTTATGCTGGGTCCAAGGTAAACGAAGTTTTAAATAACCTCTAATTGGGTGTTGTAAGCAGTGACATGATTTTCAAGACGTTGGACTGTTTGTTTGTTGACACTAGGTATTGCACCTTATCTGGGTCAGTGAACCCATTCGGCTCGACTCATTTGCAAATCTGTCAATAATATCGATATCATCAGCATACGCCAGCAGCATAATACTTTGTAGATTGATACTTTTGTAAATCGTGTTACTACATTTCAGATGTAGACGGATGATTTTATCCATCATTAAATTGAAAAAGAAGCGCGATAAGGAATTCTTGTCTGAAACCTCATTCAGTTTCGAATGGGGGAGGGGGGTTAAGAGGTTCTTCCTGGTTTAAACTGTGCTGTTTTTGCTGTTCAGTGTCTGACTGTAGTGTCTGACTGTGCTGTTGTTGTTGTTCTGCAAAGACGGATGAGCTTTGAAGGAATACCAAATTCAGACATGAAGGCGTATAAGTGATTCCTTATTGGAATCACTCTCGACAGCGACTTAGTAATCGACAAAAAGATAGTGTGCGCAATTAGTTTCTCTAGGGTCTTCTCTAAGATTTGTCGTAGCGTAAATATCTGGTCGATAGTAGATTTGCCAAGTATGAAGCCACGTTGACAAGATCCAATCACCTGGTTTACGATGGGCTTCAGTCGGTCACATAATCGGCAGAACATTACTTGCGATAGTAAGAAGTCTTATACCATGATAGTTGGCGCATATGGGTGGATCGTCTTTCTTGTGGATTCCGCAGAGTACACTGCGATTCCAATCGTTTGGAATACATTCTTGCGACTATATTCTGCATAGAAGCTTATGACTGCCTTAAAATAGAGCTTTATTTTAAAAAGAGATTCCATTATTGAATGGATCGGCAGATAGACCGACCATTGGCTTCTGGGGCTTTGTTATTTTTAAGCTGAGCTATAGCTGTCAAGACATTATCTTAGTCAGTCGGGTGCAACGGAATTTCAACGCTGTCATCCGAAATTAGGGTTTCCGGGATATTATATTTATTTAGGGATTCATTGTCGTCGTGGTCATTCAAAAGCCTAGACAAGTATTCCCTACACATCATCAATATCTCTGTAGTGGCGAAGCGACACTTATTTCTTTGTTTTTTACTTAAGGCTTAATCTCAGGCTTTTTCAAGGCAGAAACAAGCATTTGAAAAAAAACAAGTTCTGGTTTTTTCTAATTATATTATTTCGGCCATTTATTGTGACCTAATCTTCTTGATTTGGTTGTCAAACTGTTCTACTACACCATTGACCCTCTTGTCTATGTTCGAGCTTATGGTCAACAGCTTCTCGTTGATTTTGTATTGGTGATTGATATTCTAATCACAAAGATCTGGGCTGACCGCTATACATATCTCAGCGGCTCTACTGAGTCACTTCAATTGATTTAACGTATCTACCTTCAAGTTTTGATCTGATAAGCTGAATGTGATCTCTGACCCAATGCGCGTGTAACTCAAGAACATACAGCCTTTTCGGATTTCATATGGCTCCGCTAACAGAACTTTCTAACATTGGATTCTTTTTAACTTTTTAAATTGGATCAGTTCATTGTTGTGGGAAAAACATGTTTTATTCATATAAATAATATCAAATTTTACGAATTCGTTACATCATTAGGTGTTACTTAGAGAAATATCCTTGGACTCTAGTTTTTCATCCTATTTAAGAATGATGTAATTTAATACATTCAGAACTCTCAAATTCTACTTTTTGCGAATGACCTCGAATTATTAAAGAAAATTCATGCTCTAGAGATCATGTGCCGATTTGCAAGCTGATATTTCTAGAATTTTGGCTAGGAGTAAAATTATTGCCCATCGCTTAGACTTTGCAAAATGTTTTCATGTCATCTTCCCCAAAATATCTTTAAATTGAATATTATGCACCTCATGATCAAAAACTATTTCTACTTGTCTATATTGTTATCTTGGGGTTATTTCTGACTCAAAATTTGGCGAATGGTGCTATAATGTGGAGTCCTTTTTATATTTCAACATCATAAAGACTGCAAAGAATAATAAAAAAAATTACCAGGTGTTCCTTGCGGTCAGTTAACTTTCAACCTTTTCCACTTTATGGTGTATGGCTCTCGAGAGTCAAACCTCTTGAGTTAAGATGCAGATTCTCATCACTCACTTTTATATTATCTCTGGAATAATAGATAGACTCTCAATCTCTTTTAGAACTTGTTATTTTCAACATTTCCAAGACATTTAACGAAAAATTATTTGAATTGAAATATTGTACATTAAATACGCCTTAAATGAACCAATTAAGAAACGTAGCGACCCATTTTAAATATTTTTATCAATTCCAATCCAAGTTTGTTAAATTTAAAAAAAAAAATAAATAACTGGTCATTTCAGCCCTTGAAAGGACTTTGACCTAGCTTCTTATGATCAATTGTGTTGTGCGTGTTATTAAGTTTGTACACAATTGACCGAGAAACGGACCTACAGGTTTAACGCCGACTCCGAACGGCGATGAACGGAATGTTCTTATTCTCAAGAAGCTTTACATGGCATTTTGATTACTCTCTGAGGTTTGCCATTGTCTGCAGAGAGGTGGCGGGCGTACAGAAAAATTATTCTAATTCAAATAATTGTCTGTCGCTGCTGGGATTCGAACCAGGGTCTCCAAGGTTCGTTGACATAGCCGCCACGCACTTTAACCAACTATGCCACGTTTGTTAAATTTATTGAAAAATTTTTCGTCGACTCTGAGAACAGTTTTGTGTTATATAGCAAAGATTTTAAGATGCAATAGAACACATAGAATTTCCAGCTGGCAGTGCTGTCATAAAACGACGCATGCGCTCTCTTGTTGACTAAGCTCTCTTGTGAGACCGCTTTTCTTGTTAGTCCCTTGTGGTAGAATTTTAAGGATACCTCAATAAAAAAATCATTGAGTTAAAGGGCGGACGCCAAAGTGCAAACGGTAGGATATTGAAGTGCGGTTTAAAGCAAAACAGTGATAAAAGAGCATTTAAATAAAAAAAAAAAAATATTTTTGGAAATCGTGCCGACCAGTTAAAGAATTGTCAACATAGCGCTTAAATTCCACAAAGCGTGCTGTAAAAAAGTAAACATTCAATCGTGACATCTACCATTTATCCACCCATCGCCCAGCGATTCATTTGTCCCGGCATGCAACATACATTCATTCATTATTCCAAACATAAGTCGTCCATGCATCCGACCATTTATCAATTTATCCAGTCAAGCTCTCGATTGTTCAAGATGTTTAAAATGAAAAGCTCTCGCTTCTTGCACTCTTCATTGCAATTGCGCACTCACCACTGTCTCTGCGTAACTCTCTCGCCCTCTGTTGCATTCTCGAATGCACTCACTCGCTTGAAGAAGAAACGCATGCATTCCTAGTCGTTGCCTATAGCTGGGCCGCTTTTCGAGATATCGTGCATCGCGTGCGTTTGTTTGGTGTCGGTTTTTAGCTGGTTTTGTTGTCGTTGTTATTGTTGCTTTTGTTGTTGTTTTTGTTGTTGTTGTTGTTTTTGTTGTTGTTGTTGCTTCTTTTATTTCATGTGCCAAAGTAAAATCGATCCGCACGAATTCCAAACGAGTCAACACGATACAATACAACAACAACTACAACAACAACTCGAACAAGATACTCTTGCTTCCACTCTAGTATATCGTGTCGCTGGGTCGCTGCAGCGTTAGCCGCAACGTTCTTCCACGCAAAAGCTTTCGAATTCAGTCAGTCTCAGTTTGTGAATCGTTTGGATTTCAAGTGAATTTCTTGTTTATTGGTTCTGAACGTCGTTGTTGCTGTCGTTGTCGTCTTCGTCGCCGTCGTCGCCGCCGCTGTCGTTGCAGTCGTTGTGGCCGCAACGCGCCTGGGCCAATCGAGTATCTGTGACTCTGCATCTTGTTTTCCATTGATTTGCCACTTGGACTGCCTGACGTTTTCTAGTCATCATCGTCCCAGCGTCTTTCGTGCACCGTGCACGTCGGTTACCTACTTTTAACAACCGCGTAGCTCGTCTCCTCCCTGCGATATTCCTCCAACACGCTTGCGAGAAAAAAAAATTGGGAGGCTTGCAGTCGGCGTCTCACTTTCTTGAGACTCGTGGTCGTCGGTTTTTTGTTTTTTTTTTTCTTTTTTTTTTGTATTTTTATTTGTGCTGCTTCTCCGGTGATTGCCTTACTTTCGTGGCCGTCTTCTGCCGCCTCGCCTTGTTGGCGGTAGCTTGTTTCGGTGTCATTGTCATCGTTTGGATTTCTTTGCCGCCGCGGTTTCAACTCTGTATTTCTTCTCTTAGGAAGGTGGTGGTGATTATTTGATTTTTTTTTTTAATTTGTGTGTCCGTCGTGTTCGTCGCATTCGGTCTCTGACTAGCAATCGTTCAGTCAGTCGGTCGTTTGGCTGTGCGACTGCAATCTGTGTCGTCAGTTGGCTTTAATAACTTGTTTTAAACGTGCTCTCTACAGCTTGTGCCAGCTGAGAAAAGCTTAGTAGTGGAGAAAAAAAAAAAAATGCTCGCTCCAAAGCGAGTTTAACTCTATCGAAATCGTGGTAAATTACGTTGAATCGTGGTGAATTGTTTTTTTTTTGTGTGTGTCTCCGAAGCCAGTTTAAGTGTGGTTCAAGCATTGATTTTGCAACCTGCCAATAAAACAACAACAACAACAGCAACATTCAACAAAAACCACAGCAATAAAACAATAAAACAAAGCAATAACTCTTAATATCAACAACTACATAAGACAACATATGCAATAACAACAACAGCAACAACAACAATAACAACTGCAGCAGTGCTCATATTGTCGTCCATCATTGAAAGCTACTTCAGCTGATTAACCGGTAATAAAACGTGCCAACATGTTTTATCAACTTAAGCATATATTTACTCGATTCCTCACAGAGCTGTTACAGGTCTATGCCGCCTTCTATAAGCCCTCTATAAGCGTTTTTTATTCATATAAAGCTTAATATAAATAAAAGCTCTAGGTTAGCGTTCAATCTCTCTCTGTCTTCCAATATTAACAAATTTTATGAAAGAATTTCTATTGGAACTAAAAACATTATGGGTCAGAACAAATTATCTCAAGCATACCTTGAGTGAGAGTAAAAAATTTGGCTCACATACTTCAACCTATGTATGAAATGTGCAATAAGGTCATCTTATAAGTCGAGGGAAAGAATATGACTCTAAGATAATCATTCAAACATAAAAGAAAAGAAGAATTTGCAAGTGAATCCAGGTCAAGTTCATATCTACGCAAAATATAGATATGCAGGTTGTTCCAAAAATTCTTGACATTTCCAAGCACACGTCTTATTTTTTGACAAACAAATTCTTCTTAACCTTTAACATTTATCATTCTTTAATATTGGACTATAAATGTCGAAAAAATAGTTTTTTAATAGTTCCACTGGGATAATCAATATACTTTGATCGAAAGAGTTTAATGATTTCTTGCTAGTTTTACTTTATGACCTTAGAATGCTACAATGGTAGAAACTGGAATCTGGTGGGTAAGTACTAGATCGAGGTGCTTGACCCCAATGACCCATCGAACAAAAAAGTTGGCCTCCTCGAAACAAAAACATTGATATATCATTCTTTAAGATTGGACTGTAAATGCCGAAGATATGAAGAAACACTTAAATGCGCGACCCCCTACGTTCGGTCAAAAAAAGAGAACAATTTTTTTGGTACGGTAAGGTGGTACGGTCTGTAAGGTGGTACGGTATATATACGTATATGTACGGTCTGTGTACACCAATGATCAAAGAGTGTAAGAGAGAGTGAGAGAGAGATCAGTTAATTGCCCAAGAAAGTACTTAAACGTGCCGCTGACGTAATAAGTTCGCAATTATGAGAATATCTTTTCAAAAATGTCGTCAAAATAACGAGAGTCTGTTTAAGGAGTTGAAGTGCCCATTATTTCCTGAATTTCTTTTCCACACAGTGTCTCTGTATCTACTTTAGATTTATATAAAAATATTCAAAATTTTCCATTAAAAAATAGTTTTAATTAATTTAAAAAATTAAAATTAAATTTTGGATTACCCTGTAATTAGCTTCTTTACGTCTTTTGGGCATATTTTTAATCCTTTAAGGGACGCATGTTTCGTCTGGACGAAGTTTGAATGTTATACGCCGTTGTGATCTTTTAGTTTTTGGGATCGCTGATTGTGACTCTAGAAGCTGGATTACAAAATTCAAGATGGCGGTACTAATATAGCGCGATTGCTTTGGGCTGAATGTGCGATTCTTTCCTCATTAGTCAGCTTACTTTGTTCCAGAGGGTATTCGTGGTAGCTGTAAACGATTCTGACGTCAAAATTACATTGTTCGAAATGTAGTTTTCCGTTTGAATCATTACATTTCTGAAAATTGATAACGGATTGATAATAAGCTATTTCGAAAATATCAGGGAAATAACTTTCGGGTTTGTTCATATATGCCATAATTTCTATATTTGTAAGCGCCATTTCGGGTACATCATCTTGGAGTTTTTTTAACTTTGATAATAAATTTGCGGTAAGCGGCCTCAAAAACTCCAAATACAAATCTGGCAAGATCCTTAAGATCTATTGTGCCCCATTCATGGACCTAAAAAACATTTTTCAGTCCAATCTCTGAGAAAAATGCTAGTATATGTTTTTAAATTGATTTATCTGGTATTATGTGGTAGTCCAGATATTTATGTCCCGTTTGAAAAAGTACGGGACACTCTCCTAGGATGTACGTCCCATCCTGCATCGTAGCATGTACGATTCTTCTTCCTCCATGCAAAACCCACATGTGTCATCACTTAGAATTCCCAGTTTTGTAAGGTGATAGCTCAAACTACAGTGATCTGTTACTCCTGTGAAGATTCTTAGATCATTCTTTGTTAGCTTCATGCATTCTTTGAACCTCTTTAGTTAGTGAATATGTCCCTAAGAGTAGTTTCCCAGCAGAAAAGTGGACCAAATTTGAAATAGTTCTGAACTAGTTCCAAAAAGGACCAGTACTAGTTCCACTACAATACCCTTTAACATTGAACGAACTGACGCTTTTTGCGGGTTGATGTCATAGGAAAAGACAATTGTCCCCAGAAACACTCCTTTTCCCCATATTTGAACTAGTTGCATTAGGAACATTTTTAAACTGGTTGCTTTCGTAGTAGCCTGAAAGTGGTTCTTTTTTACCTAGCTTTAAAATTAACATATCAAAAGTGTAAAATTTAGTGAAATGGAAAGGTCCTAAAGATCTCATTTGTACCATCTTTTCCATCCACATTCCAGAAAATATTTTATGTATAAACATTTCTTTTTTTTTATTATTTTTTCTTGTGCGCAGCAAATTTTAAAAAAGCCAGAACGCGTTTATTTTTTTCAGCAATACTTTTGAAAACAAAAACAAAAATAACTGTTCTACACTGAACGCCTTTTGTACTTTTTCAGAACTACTGCGAACTGCGCTAGAAATGAACTAGTTCACTATTTCAATTGACTCCAAAATAACTGCTGGGTTGCGAGTGCTTTAACCCTGGTAGGTTTTTCCAGTATTTTCCTTTTTGATTTTATTCCTCTTTCTATATTGAAAGAGAGAGGATAACATTGCCCATCAAACATCCTACAGAATGGTTTCGGATTAACAAGAGGAGTGGATTCTCCTTTTTTTGCCAATTCGTCAGCAATTTCGTTTCCTTCTAAACCGTTGTCTTCCGGTACCCATAAGATCCAGATCCAGTCTTGCAACCCAAGCGCATTAAATTTGTCAAGATCAGACTCCATCACCAGTTTTGAGGTTACCTGATGAGATTTTAGTGCCTTGATGACCGCTTGACTATCGAAAAGGATAGCTATGTTTTGATTCCAGTATTTACTGTTCAGGTTAAAGTATACGCACCTGTCTATCGCATATATTCCCACTTGGAATATGCTACTGTTCTTGTTCATGGGCTAGAAGTATTTGATCCCTGGCTCGTAGACTCCTGTTCCAGTCTCTTTCTCGGTAAGAGAGTCGTCAGTATACCCTCTAATCATGTACTGGCTTATCTTTTTAGCTTCCCAATATTCGAAAAATCACCACAGCAATAGAGCCGATGCTATCGATATTTCAACGGTTAATCTCAGTGGATGACTATTCCCGTGTTGCCAAATTTTTTTACATAATTGCTACTGCTTCGCAGGAATAAAACTTCTTTTATGTGTCAATAGCTCCACCCACTCCCAAAATTTTGCGACCAAATTAAGGATTAAGATGGGCCGTTTTATATTAACACAGCGATAGGGAAGTAACCCACCACCTTTATTAACCATCCTCCCTTATCCTGGTTTTGGACAAGCTGGATCTTTCCAGGCGGATTTAGTAAGAGGAATTCCTAGATTCTTCTTAGTTTCAAAGTAAATAATTCATCATTAGAGGTAGTTCATAAATTTAGTGACCGATTTTGAACTTTTTTTGACCCCCCCCCCCCCCCCCCTCCGTTACTCTTAGTAGTGTATTTCAAACCCTCTATCGTTACTTATGTAATACATTTTATTGTGCAACTAAAATGGGATGATATATTGGGCACCAAGATAATGTACAATAGGGATGGACTTGGAGTGCTGTCAAAGTGGATTTGAGAAATACTTGAGCAGGTTGCATTAGGTAGTGACCTTCCCTTGAGCACAACCCATGGTTGAACCTATACAGAAGGCTTAGGCACCCGACATTGCGTCGATGCCCACGAGAGTTCAAAGAACATGAAATTTTTTTATACCCTATCAAAAATATCGTACACTGAAAAAAAAATGTTTTAAAATTGACGACAATTGTTATTAATTTGACGATATTTGTGTTTAAAAAATAGCTTGCAACAAATTTCGTCAAAGTAAGAGCAAATGTATTTAAAAATTTTGAAAAACATATGAAAAAAAAGTCAAATTAACAACACATTTTGTGAACACATTCAGCCTTATTCAATAGATTTCCTTAAACAACCTTTAAACGCTTGTTTAGTTACGCACTGTTTAAGGCTATGCAACCTTATGATTATGCTTATGCTTATGATTGTAAGGTTTGTGTCTGAACTATAGAAAATCTCTACAAAAATTAAGAATTCCTTTGGATTTACAATGGCCGCCGCATAAAAATATGTTGCAAAGGGCGCATATGGAGCATGTCTTTGATATTAAAAGAAAAGACAAACAAAAATCATGGTTGTATTTACGTAACCTTTAAACGCCAATTTCGACGTTTAAGTTACGCAGCTCTTAAACAACTACGAAAAATGTTTATGAATAACGTTTTCTTGTTTAAAGCCCGTTTAAAATGTGTTTATGAATAAGGCTGATTGTGTTTAATTTTAAGCTAACTTTTTTTTTTCAGTGTACGATTTTGGATTTCATCCAGTAGCTCCAAATAAAAACTTAAAGGCCCTGTGCACATGTGTGAAGTTTTTTAAATTTTCGACTTGATATATAAAGAGTTTACCATGCGAAGATGAGCTAAAGTGAAAAGCTTTTGCACTGTTTAAGAAACGAATGTTCTAGGTGTAATGATATAATTGTAACACAATTTTATAAATTTCAAAGAGAATACCAAGTCATTATCAAAAGGAATAATCGCAGTCAAAATTATTGAAAAATCATAACAGTATCACTCGGTGGGAAATATCGATTTTGCAAGGGAGCTCGCGAACAGTCCACCTTGGCTCTGTTACTGTATTACTGTTTAGGGGCTCCAAAATTTTCTGGGTCCAAGGACCTCTAGATTGAAGACTTTCCTGCTGAAGGTCAGTGAGTAATTTTACTGCGCTCTACGTTATTCATAAGGTGGGAGTTTATTACAATCTGCATAACTTCAGAGAGCTTAGAGCATACCTCAATGGGCCAATTTTATGTAAGTACTGAATGAACATTGGTCACCTTCCAACATGGTGAAAATACTCTTTAGGAGAGTTTGAAAAGGTTGCACGTTGGTCGAGTCAGAATATGAATGTAGCACATTTTCCATTTAATTTAATTAAGAGTGCCACTTTTGACTTCCAATAGGTTTCCTAACTCAGCTTGCCCTCATAAGTTTCCACTCGCGAGGCTTTACTTCTGAAAACTTCGATAAAATACTTCGCAAGAACTTGTTGCGAGGGAAGTATCACAAACTTGCTCACAATGTGAAACGTGTGTTCAAGTACTTTCGAATAGTATCGATGAAGAATACGAGTAATGTTTCCGTTCACAAGCTCAAAAAACCTTCTCGACTCGACTTTGTTTCAGAAGTAGTTGAAGAAGTCGTTCAGAAATAGTAGACAAACTTCCTCTCCAGAATTTTAAACTAACCTTGGGAAGTACTCTCGAAGCTTTATCGAGGCAAAAAACTTCAATCTCGTAAATGGAATCTAATGGAAGTTCAATTGTTTGTTATGTAATTACCATGAACAATCACGACGCCAATAATCATGCTCTGAAACCTAATCAAAACCTATTAAAAAGGCTTCTCTTCAAGACCAAATTTTCAGATTTGTCCATAACCATCACTTTTACCACATAGCCTGAAAGTATTATTGTAGAAATTAAATTTTACACGCATTCCTGACCGCACTCGAATATCGCGTAAACTTGCACTTTTTCGCAAAATTAACGATTCCAAATTTAAATGCATCAAGCTTAAAAATAGTGCAAAGTTTTTTTATTTTTCTTCATGAATGCACTATTTATAATTCTTCTGGCTCAAACTGCTGGCGCGCCCATTTCATTGCGGCAACATGGCCGACGTACAGTGCGCTAAACATAGCACAACAAAAAGAAAATATAAAATAAAAATAAGAGAAAAAAACACAATAGCAAAAACAACAGTAACGGCATCATCATAATGAAAACAACAAAACTAGCTGCAAAAAATGTACACAAACCAAAAGATTGAAAAAAAAAATAAAAGTAAATAGATAAAAGTTTGTTCCCCTTTTTGTTTTTTTTTTACATAATTTGTTTTTTTTTTTGCCGTGAATGAATGGATGGATGGATGCACTTGCACCACATTAAATGGGGCAACAATGGAAAATGGCAAATTGAAAATGAATACAGAGCAAACATAGAACACACTGAATGAGAATGTAGGGGAAGAGTAGTGAAAAATTCAATTAAAATAAAGTGAAACGATAGACAAAATGGACGCTGATGTTTTGACATTTCGATGAACATCTAGTTGAGTCCAGTTAACTTTTGCAAATTGTTTATAATTGATTTGTTTCGTTGTTTTCAAGTTTTGTTTTTTTTTTAATTAAATATTTTATTATTGCAGCCAAAAATTTGATATGAAAATATTTGGATTAAATGCATTTTCAAAAATGATGCTGATATTTTAAGTTAAAGTAACAGTTAGTAAAGTTTTTTTGTAATACATTTCGAGATATCAAAAAATAAGAAAAAGTTCTCAACTAAATATTTTGTGGCAAAATTATACTCATGAAAAAGGAATAAGTTTTTCGATTTCAATAATTAATCGTGTGATTTGTCATGTCATACGTTATGTCATATGTCATGTCATATGTCATGTCATGTCATATCTCATGTCATGTCATGTCATGTCATATGTCATATGTCATGTCATGTCATGTGTCATGTCATGTCATATGTCATGTCATGTCACATGTCATGTAATATGTCATCTTAAATGTCATGTTATACGTCATGTCGTATTTCATGTTATATGTCATGTTATATTTAATGTCATATGTCATGTCATATGTCACGTCATGTGTCATGTAATATGTCATATTATATCATATGTCAAGCCATAATTCATTTCATATGTCATGTCATATGTCATATCATATGTCATGCCATATGTCATATCAAATGTCACGTCATATGTCATGTCATATGTCATGTCATTTGTCTTGTCATATGTCATGTCGTATGTCATGTCATACAAGGTGGGGCAAAAGTAATCACCCAATGTTCTTTTGGTGTAACTTTTTTTTTATTTGGTTAATAAAAAACTTAACTTTGGTTTTGCTTGTGAAATTTGTTTATTTAATCTATAAGAATTTATTCCATCAAGTTGAAAAAATGATATTGGCCAAGTGGCTGCCGCAAGAGTTGATGACCAAACGGGCTCGTTTTATGGCATTTACCATCACTTTTGCCAGAACTTCGGGCGACAGGTTCTCGCATTCTTGGGGAATATCCTCCTTAAGAGTTTGAAGAGTAAAATCGGGTGATCTGGCCGCCGTTGCACCGTCTCGTTGGAATCACACGTTCTCCAGTCCCAATTGATCCAATTGAGGAAGAACGGTAATCATGACTCTGTAGCGCACACCGTCTACAGTCATCGTTTGGCCCGCGGTGTTCTCAAAAAAAAAAAAAAAAATGGCCCGATGACTCTTCCAGCGTAAACAGCACACCACTCAGTAACTTTGAGCGGGTGTAATGGTTCTTTGTAGGTGATACATGGATTTTCAGTGCCCCAGAAATGATTTATTTTAATTATTTATTTTGTTTTGTTTTTTCATGTAACCGCAAATATGGAAATGAGCCTCATCGCTCTTGATAATTTTCGATGAAAAATTCACGCTGCACCAACACAACTGACAAATTGTGGATTTATGGCTTGTTGATTTGCATTCTGCGTTTGTTTACTGCACAAATGTCAAAACCGAATTGACATTTGGCGCCATTTGCAAAAGTTGTAGGAGGTTCTAATAGTGTGATTACTTTCGCCCCACCTTGTATGTCATGTCATATGTCATGTCATATGTCATGTCATATGTCATGTCATAAATCATGTTATATGTCATATGTCATGTCATATGTCGTATCATATGTTATATGTCATGTCTTATGTCATATGTCAAATGTCATATGTCATATGTCATATGTCATATGTCATATGTCACATGTCATATGTCATATGTCATATGTCATATGTCATATGTCATATGTCATATGTCAAATGTCATATGTCATATGTCACGTCATATGTCATGTCATATGCCATGTTATATGGCATTTCATATGTCATGTCATGTGTCATGTCATATGTCATGTCATATTTCATGTCATATGTAATGTAATACGTCATGTCATGTCATATGTCATAAGTCATATGTCATATGTCATATGTCATGTCATATGTCATATATCATATGTCATATATCATATGTCATGTCATATGTCATGTCATGTGTCATGTCATATGTCATGTCATATGTCATGTCATATATTATGTCATATGTTATGTCATGTCATATGTCATGTCATATATCATGTCTTATTTTTTTTTTTTTTTTTTTAATTTAATTATTATTTATTATTAATCTTCAAAATATAAAATATACATTAAAATTTAAGGCAAAATTATAGATAGATCAATAAATTCTACATTCAGTTGTGCAAATGAGCACAAGTGGCGAATGCAGGCAAACATAGTATGACAAAACAATAGATTATAAAAAGTGTAATGGGGTCAAATGAAAATAAATAAACAAAATGACAGACCAAAATTAACAAAAAAAATACAGTAATGCGTCAAAATACAAACTGCCAGAATGAAAATGAAAGAAAAAAATAAAATAAAATCAGAATAAGTTAAGATATTACAGAAATAAGGGAGTCAACAACATTAAACTCAAAATTAAGAAGCCATGATTTCACCTTTTTAAGGAACACAATTTTATTACGAATACAACGGACACTAAGTGATAATATATTAAAAAGTCTCGGAGCCGTGCATAGATAAAAGCTAAAAAAATGTTGCAAGTTGTGAGAAGGAACATTAACTAAGTTATAGTTATTAATCCTTAGCTCATGAGTAGCATATCTTCTATTTAACAAATAACCAGACCTATTGAAAAAAACGTTTAAAACTCTATAAAAATAGAGATGCTTTATAGGTAGAATATTTAGATTTTTGAATAGTGGAAAGCTATTTGCAAAGCGATTTTTATTGCAAACCGTTCTAATGACATGTTTTTGCGCGATAAGTAATTGATTCATTTTGTTAGCGTGAGTTCCACCCCAGCAGACTAGACCATATTGTAGCTTTGAGTGAAAAATTCCATAATAAACACAAGTTAACAATTTCATTGAGCAAAAAGATTTCAAGAGATATATCTGTCTTAAAGAGCCCATAAGATACTTTTTGAGGGCAACAATATGATCCATCCAGTACATTTTCCAGTCAATTATAAGTCCAAGATATTTAAATGATTTTACGGATTCAATAGAAAAGCATTTTGACGAGCAATTGTTAGAAACGATATAGGTATTTGAAAAGTGGGAACTTCTACATATGTCACTGCCTATTAAGTATTTTTGACAACTTCCACAATGAAAAGTAAAGTAACTTGAATTTAGTTCATTGCCACCAACACTAAAGTTCATTATTTTAGTTTTATCGCTCAATATAAGTTTATGTGAAGAGAACCAGTGTCGAAGGATAGCTAAGTCATGATTAATCTCACACGAAAGGCTAAAGGCAGAGTTACTTGAAAAAGTACATGCCATATCATCTGCAAAAGCAATGGTGTTACTCTTGAACGGTAGACTAAAAATTGAATTAATAAAAACCAAAAAGAAAATGGGACCAAGAACAGAGCCCTGTGGTACACCAATATTTAAGTTGACAAAATTACTGAGGTTACAGTCTAATTTTACTCTTTGCTGCCTGTGTGATAAATAAGATTGAAACCAGGAGTGGATGAAGCCTCTAAAACCACATTTAAATAATTTATTTAGTAATAATTGATGATCAACAGTATCGAAGGCTTTTTTAATATCCACGAACAGAGCTGCACAATATTTCTTATTGTTCAAGCCGCTATAAATGTTGCTGCAAAAATTCAGAAGTGCATCTTCAGTAGATCTGCCTTCTCTAAAACCAAACTGGCACTTGCTGAAAAAATCTGTTTTTGCTAAGAATTTCAGCATTCTTGTTTTAACTGCTTTTTCTAAAATTTTTGAAAAAACTGGTAACAAAGAGATAGGTCGATAATTATTTAAAATAGTTTTATCACCTTTTTTTAATAAAGGAATGACAATTGCAGTTTTTAGCTCATTAGGAAAAATACCAAGCTGTATACTGGAGTTAAAAATGTGACATAGAACATCCACAACATTAAAAACAATATTTTTTAAAAGCAAATTAGAAATAGAACCCTCAGGAGATGATCTAGAGTTTTTAAGTGAAAATATTATTTTATAAAGTTCAAATGAAGAAATCGGTTCAAAGAAAAAACTATTTTGGTTGAATGTTTCATTTTCTATACAGCTGCATGAAAAATCGTTAAGGCCATCATCAGCTATTAAACTACTGCCTATGCTAGCAAAGAAATTATTAAACACGTTTGCTTTCTCCAACGACTCATAGATAGGCTGGCCTTCATAATTTATGTAGGCAACATCATCTTTAATTGCACACTTATTTAATATATTATTGACCAGCTGCCATTCTCTTTGAACATTACCTCTGATTTTATTAAATTCGCTTACATAGAAGTTAGTTTTACATGATTTAACCTCAACAGAAATCTCTTTACACAGGTTTTTATAACGAGATTTAAGATCTATGTTATGCGGATTCTTGTTTAATTTTTTACACAATTTATTTTTAGCATTAACTCTTTTTAATAACTGACCAGTCATCCAAGGTTTAAGTTTTTTACTTTTAGCATCTCGCTTATTGATTCTAATAGAAGACATGCTTATGTGGTTTAATAAAATTGTGAGAAAAATATCGAATGCCTTCGAAGGATCCTGCTCACTGTACACATTATCCCAAGATTCAAATGTAAGTCTATTATTCAAAGAAGGAAAGTCAATTTTTTCATAAGAAGTATGAACTCGTAAGTCTGAATTTGCGTCACTAGGCCTTGCAATATTTTCGAAACACAAAGCAACTAAGCAATGATCAGAAAAATTAAAATTAGAAATTGCACTGGAAAAGGATACATTAGATGAACGACTTAGCCGTACAAAAATATGATCTATACAAGTTGACGAATATTCAGATATACGAGTAGGTTCGTTTATGCATGATTCAAAACCAAAAGATGAAAGCAGAAATAAATAATTATCTACGACCGAAGAATTTTGTAATATATTTAAGTTGATATCGCCTAGTAGGATAACATTATCGGACCTTTCACTCAGAAGTAGATCATTTAATTCATCAAAGAACATGTCAAGATTAGAGTTGGATTGTAATCTGTATAAGCAAAGAAACGAAAATTTTTTGTTATCAATAACACAAGTAATTCTTAAAACATCCGAGCTATCAAAGTCATAACAGTAAAAGTCACAATTAAATTCCACATTAACAAAAGCCATAACTCCACCAGCAGCGTAATCATTATTGCTGTTAATGTATGGATTAAATTGCCAGTACTTGAACCGGAAGTTAAGGTCGAAAGGAATTTTTGATTTGAATTTCTAGTACTTGAACTAGAAATTCCCGATGAAATGAAAACCAAGTTGACTCTTTTGCTTTCTGATTTCAATTCCTTTATTAACATTTATTATTGACTATTTATAACAAAATTGCATATAAGTAATCTTAATACATAACTCGTCATAATAAATATCAAAAAATATCAATAGTAAAAAACAAAACTTAAATTAATGTAAGAACGCTGGCATAGCATATTTTGTGAAGCTACATATGTATATTTCAATATTAAAGCCGCGGACGGAAATTCGCAACAACACAGGTGTCGAATTTCTGTTCGCTTAATATGAACAACAATTTAAACTTGTGTCGACCAAAGTGCAGTGAACCTTTGTTCTAATTACTGCCGAATAAATAAAATACAGAATAAAATAAAGACAAATGAATGAATAAAAATTGCTATGCTAGCGTTATTAATGAATGCGTTAAAAACATTGCTGGTTACCAAAATAGATAAAAAAAAATGACGTGCAGCAACATCCTCCCCCGCGTTGAATGAATGTTCAACAATCCACCTGTGGTTTTATATGTCCACACAGAAGCTGTAAGAATGCCGAGGAGCTACTAGTGGCTGGGCGTTAGGAACTACATCTGACGGTGGAAGTTCTTCCATTGGTGAGTTTGTAGGTGCTGTTTGGGTAGACGTTGATGGAGCTCGTCCGTGCTGCCTTTTGTGCCGCTTGTGCATGATAACGATGGTCAAGATAATAACAGCACTTAGGAACAAGGCCGAGTAACCTACTGCGAAGCTATGATAATGATGAGTTTGCAGTTTATTGGAGAAATCGTTGATTTCGTGTGCGTCCAAAATTTCTTGCAGCTTTGACAATTCTGTTAATGTGGGTTCATATTCAATCTCTGTGGTATCCAAGACTGGAAGTGATGCTGGTTTCGTTACATTTACGTTGGCAATGTGTCCAAATGCAGTGTAGGAAGTCCTTGTAGATGATAATAGCATCGGGTTGCTTTTTATGGTTAAGAGTTCATATTTTAACACACATCCTGCTGTTAACTCGATAAAACCTGACCCTTCCAATGAGATTCGTGAGACTTGGTTGTCACATACTGCTGTCATTTGAATTGGGGTTGATAAAACAAACAACCATCGATTTCTGTCATTGAGTTGTATCCACACATGATCTTCCCTATTCTCAAGATTACAATGTGATCGGGTTTCATTGTTGAACAAACTTACTTCGCAAGCACAAACTTCTGATCCCTTATTGTATGTGGGTTGGTTGTTGGCACATAGATACACTTCGTTTTCCATTCTAAAACAAGATTGTAACATTTCACCTGTGGTTGGAAAGTATTGATCTCTATGTACGTTGATTGCCAGAATTGTTGTACGCAATTTTATTGCCACCATAGTGTTGTTAATTTTTGTGGGAATTGGTATCAGCCGGTACAAATTAAATTGATTGAGGTTGGTTAAAGGAACAGTTATCTGGAAAATTGCATGGTTCTCTGTTATCGCCGCCTTAACTTTCATAAGCTTGTATATCGATAGGAGATCACCTTGATAGCCTGGGATCTGCATGGTTGGGGCTAAATGTGCTGTAATTTTTAAAATTTCATCGTTAAGTTGCTGTGGTGAGAGCAACTGAGGACTGATCTGTCCGTTATGAACATTTGTAAGGACATTTATGAGTGCTGCTTGCACACGTTGAACGTTTGATGTCATAATAGATAATTGAAAGGCTAATGATAAGAACATCTGAAATGTCTGCTCTCTCTGCTCCTCCTGTTCATTATGCCGTAATTGATTTTTGATGTCTATCAATCTTCCTTCAAGCCTTTTGAAGGCCATTTGAGTTGTGGTTTGATCATGTTTGATGATGTTAATGGTTGAATCAACTACCGAGATCTGTTTTTTCATCATGCTTGTCAAATGTTGTTCATTGTCATTGATGGTAGTTATCGTTTGTGACATCTGATGGGCATATTCTGAGTCTAAAACCCCAAACAACGAGTTGGCCATATTTCCTACAAAATTAAGTGCACCTCTTTTTTGACGATGGCTTCCTAACAAACCTTTATCAAGGTCTAGCTCTGTATTTGTGCGTTGAAACTGTGTGACTAGTTCATCGCATATTGTTGTTGGCTGTATTTGTTCGCACATGTGATTCATAGTTGTGGTGCCATTTTTTAGTAGTTGGATTTCAGTACGCAATGGTTTCAGATCATAGTACACAACCAGTTTCCATTCACTGTTAATGATTTTGCTTGATCCGATGTGTTCAAAGTGAATGCCTGCATTTGGATCAAACTTTGTTATCTTAACTGGATCGCACCATGCTATTGGCAACATTAACAGTATTGCCAATACTGTAATTAAATTGTAATTCCGTGCCGTTTTTGTTCTCCGTGGTGGTTCTTCATTTGTTTCGTCCTTTCGTTTTCTTGTGGTTATATCTTCCCTTGATTCTGTGCCAGTGTCTGTTTCTATGAGTAGTCGAGCGAGGCGGTGAATTGCACGTTTATATGTTCCCGTTGCAGTCTTTACATCAGCAACACGTACTACTCCGTCAGGTCCATTATATACCTCTACAATTCGGCCAAGAGGCCAACGCATGACAGGAACATTGTCCTCCTTGATAATTACCAGTTCCCCGAGTTTAACATAATCTGTTTGCTTTGTCCATTTCTGGCGTTGTTGGAGTTCATTAAGATACTCATTGGACCATCTCTTCCAGAAATCGTGTTTTAATTGCGACACTAACTTCCATCGTGACAACAGGGATAGTTTTGTTGAGTTTGCCCTACTATCTACTTGGGCGGTGAGTGCTTCTCCTATGAGAAGATGCCCTGGCGTCAATGCAGTCAAATCAGAAGGATCCGATGAAAGTGGCGTTAGTGGCCGAGAATTCAATATAGCCTCGATTTCTACAATAACAGTTTCCAATTCTTCATAAGTCAATGAAGCTGACGCAACACTTCTTAGTAGAAGATGTTTTGCAGATTTAACTGCAGCTTCCCACAGTCCACCAAAATGGGGAGATCTGGGAGGAATAAAATGGAACTGTATTCCCTTCTCATTGCATGATTTCTTAATTTGGTCTTGAGCGTTTAATGAGTAAATTGCTGATGATAGTTCCGTTAATTGATTTCTTGCTCCGATAAAGTTTGTTGCGTTGTCACTATATAAGTTTAGGCAGCGACCTCTTCGACTTATGAACCTTTTGAGAGCTCCAAGAAAAGCGTCTGTTGACAGATCGGTTACCAACTCCAGATGAACTGCCTTGGAGGCAAAGCAACAGAATACAGCTAAGTAAGCCTTAGTTGGCCTTTTTCCTCGGACCTTATAATGCACCCATAAAGGTCCCGCGAAGTCCACACCAGTGTTAATAAATGGTCGAGCTGGTGTCACTCTTGTAGCTGGCAGGTTTCCCATAATTTGTTGTACTAATTGAGGGCGAGCCCTATGGCATCGAATACAATGCTGGACAATTGATCGAGCTGTTGTTTTTCCCTTTATAGGCCAAAAACGTTGCCTCAAGGTTCCCAACAACGCTTGAGGTCCACAGTGCTTGTTCTCTTCATGCACTTTGATGAAGAGTAACTTGACCAGCGGGTCGTTGTATGGAAGCACCATTTGGTGTTTAGCGTCGAATGAAAGTGCAGCCGCTTCTAAACGTCCCCCCACTCGGAGAATATTCATGTCATCTAGAAATGGTGATAAACTGCACAGTGAACTGTTAATTTTGACCTCATTATGCTGCTTCAAGTTTTGGATTTCTTCTTTGAAGTCACAGGCCTGAATGAATTTGACGATGACCGCCAATGCATGTTCTTGTTCGATTGTCGATAGACCAATGTGTTCTGATCTAGACTTCTGTTTGAACCTTGTATTGTTTATAAATCTTAAAACGTATCCAATGATTCTTTGAAGTGTGCCAAATGAATTGTGATGATTGATTTGATAAATCCATTCTCCATTTGCTTGCCCAGTGAGCAATGATATGGCTGTATCCTTTTTCTTTTCGATGTCAGAAGGAATTTTCAGCTGATTGGACCACATTGGGGGCCATAGTTCTTGTTTGCCATGCAGAAACGTTGGTCCCTGAAACCAAAGTGCATCGTCAGCCAATGCCTTTGCTGAACATCCTCTTGATAGTAAATCAGCAGGGTTTGCCTT
The DNA here is from genome assembly GCA_943735915.1 of Pherbina coryleti. Taxonomy (NCBI): domain Eukaryota; kingdom Metazoa; phylum Arthropoda; class Insecta; order Diptera; family Sciomyzidae; genus Pherbina; species Pherbina coryleti. The sequence goes on along the minus strand of OX030950.1, from coordinate 161,852,863 downwards.
TGAACTAACATGTCGCCATTGCATAGGTGAAGTTAACATTTGAATTTTTGCTACTCTGTTTGCCACAAAAGTTTTGTATGTGGATGATTGTGCATTAATCCAATGAAGTACAACTTCTGAATCGGTCCAAAAGAAAATAGCTTCGTTTTTTATCTGACAATCTGTTTTGATTCTAGCTGCGAGTTGGGAACCGACTAGTGCGGCGCAAAGTTCTAGTCGTGGCAAGGATTGTGTTTTGAGCGGTGCAACACGGGTTTTTGCACATAATAATCGCGTTATTATCCTGCCATCCTTCAACGTTGCTCTTAAATATGCTGCCGCACCGAAGGCCTTTTCAGAAGCATCAGTAAAGATGTGTAGTTGAGTTGATGATGACGGTTCTCCCTTAAAAATGTGTCTGTGTATTTTGAGGTTGTTTAGGTTGCTCAAATTTTCTCGAAATGCTGTCCATGTGGCGTCTAGATCTGATGGTAGAGCTTCATCCCAGGATAACTTGATTTGCCATAGATGCTGTATGAATATTTTTGCTTTAACAATTACGGGTGCTAATAGCCCCAATGGATCAAACAGTCGTGCTAAATCGGAACTGATTGTTCGTTTAGTAATTTCCCTTACAGGATCCAGCGTTGTTCTGATGCAGAATACATCAACCTTCGGTAACCACAATAAGCCAAGCGTTTTTATTGAGTCATTACTGTCCTTAGAGAAGTCTAAATTTACTTCCTGGTCACCTTGTGGAATATTTTTCAATAGTTTAGGATGATTTGCACACCATTTTCGTAAATTGAATCCATGTATGCTCAGTATTTTGATCAACTGCTGTTGCATTTCTATGGCTGTAGCTAGACTGTCTGATCCTCCAAGACCATCATCTACATAAAAATTGTCCTGCAACATTTGAGCTCCCAAATGATGACTTAGCATGTTGTCGTTTGCGATTTGTTGCAGACATTTGGTCGCCAGGTATGGTGCTGCCCGTGTACCATATGTGACGGTGTTCAATTGATAGTACTTGATTTCTGCTGTTGGGTCTTCTCTCCAAATGATGATTTGATACCGTTGATCATCTGGATGTATAAGGATCTGTCGATACATCTTCTCGATATCGGTTGTGAAGACAAATCGTGGCAACCGAAAACGTAGCAATATTGAAAATAGTTCGCTTTGAACTGTGGGCCCCGTATGCATTAAATCATTTAATGCATACCCTGTCGTGGTTTTGGCGGAGGCGTCGAACACCACTCGCAATTTGGTTGTGGTGCTCTCGGGTTTCAGGATACAGTGATGAGGAATGAAATATTTAGGAGATGGAATTGAGTCAAGATTCAACTTCTTCATGTGTCCTAATCTTTCGTACTCTTTCATAAACTCCACATATTGTTTCCGTACTTCTGGGTTCCTTTGAAGTCGACGTTCGAGACCAAGAAATCGATTGTGGGCCATCATCCTTGATTCTCCCAATGCTGCTGGATCTTCGAGAAATGGAAATTTTACTATGAAGCGCCCTTGGGAATTTTTGCGCATGTTTTGAAGAAAGTGTGCTTCACATTGTTGTTCTGCTGGTGACATACTCCTTTCAGTTGTTTCGAATTCATCCATTTTCCATAACTTTTCAATTGCTTCGATTAGTGGACCATCTCTGCTATCGGTATCTGTTTTTATACCGAAAACTGCACATGTCTGTGATTCAGCCGAGGGTTCAGATGATCTACATTTTCCACTCACAATCCAACCAAGTGAAGTGTTTTGGAGAATTGGGCCGGTAGTCATTAACTTTATATGACCAGGTACCAGGAGGCTGAGGTAAAACTCGGCACCAAGCAATATGTCAATCTTACCTTGCTTACAAAAGTCTGGATCTGCCAGTTGTAAGTTGGCTGGGATCTTCCACTTTGAAGTATCAAGTTGAAGATTCGGTTGATCGGTAATAATGTTTGGGAGTACAAACGCTTCTAAATTTGTGGAAAAACTGCCATTAGTGGATTGCATTTTGACATTAATTCTCTGAGTGACCTTCTTTTGAGCATCACCAATTCCTTCAATGCACAATGAAGCATTGGTCGGTGCTATGGATAGTCTTCTCATGAGACGTTCTGAGACGATGTTGACCTGCGATCCGGAGTCCAATATAGCTCTAAATTCCCCTGAATTGCCATTAGTCGCAGTGATTTTTGTCTTTGCTGTTGCAAGTAGTACGTATGCTTGAGTTGGCACGTTACTTACTGCTGCTGATGAAACGGTTGCATTTGGAATATTGCTAATAGCTACATCGGCTGGTGGTATTTTTGTGGTTTGTTGCCTTTGATTTCCGGTTTCCACATGTAGCAACGTGTTGTGTTTCTTATCACACTTGCAGCAACATCTCGATTTGCAATTATTTGACGTGTGATCGGTTTTGAAACAATTGACACACAATCGTTGTTTTTTGACCCATGATTGACGTTCGGTAGACGACAGCTGTAAAAATTTCTTGCAGTAGTACAATGGATGATTACCATTTTCACATAATTTGCAGCTTTTGCTCGATGTTGTTATGGTAGACACAACTCTAGTAGGCAGTTGTGGCAATGCCGCCTTCTCCTTAAAGCCGATGGCTTCCAGTGTATGAAATTGTCCTTCAAGAAACAGCAAGAAGTCATCCACCTTTTGTAATTCCTTTGGATTTGTCAATGATTGTTCAAATCGCATGTGTGTTGCTCGATCAAGTTTCTTTAGAAGCAAATGAAAAAGGATCGGATCCCATGCTTTTGTATCAACCTCTAAGTTGTCTAAGGCCATGATGCATTCACGTGTTGTGTCGTGTAAATTCTTCATTGTTGCAGCAGTTGAGGTTCCTGATGGCTGATTCACTAACTTTTCGATTAGCGTAGCCACAATTACCCTTTTGTTGTTGTACCGTTCTTGTAATAACGTCCAAGCGGCTACATAATTGTTTTCTGTTGACGAAAAATGACTGATTAGTTTTGCCGCTTCTCCTGTAACGTTGGCCTTTAGGTACCACATTTTTTGCACTGCTGCTATTGGTTGTTTGTCGATCATTTGGGAAAACAGATCCGAGAATTGTTGCCACTTCAGGTAATCGCCATTAAACTGTGGGAGAGTTACCTTTGGGAGATGAACTGCACTTCGCATGGTTTGTTCTTGTGGCATTGTTGGATCAACGAATCTGTTACCTTGACATTGATCTGCTCTTATAGCGAGCTCTACTAGCTGATATTGTACCATTTCTTCTAGTTGTTCGTACTCCGCTTGGTCGAAGCCTGCCACTGAAGGATCTTCAAAGTGTTCCCAAAGTTCGTCGTACACCAGTTCAATTTGTGTCCAAAGATGGCTTATGTTATTTAACTTAAATTGATAAAACTGCACTGGCTGGTTTTCTTGGACTGCTTCGAGGTTTTCGAGTATTCGCTTCAATGTGCCCATTCGAGCAGTCATCTTTCGAACCAGTCCGTGTTGGGTGGAAACTCCAGATGATTCTCTCAAACTTGGTGTATTTTCTGCTACGTGTTGAGATGTTGTTGTCTTCACGGTCGATGTTCCTGGTGCTATCTGTCGAGGAGCTATGCTTGGCATGTTTTCCATCTCTTCATTTGCCTTGAACCGAGTGGCTTCTGCTTGGAAGATTTCTCGATAGTTGGTAACTATGCTGCTGATTTTATCGTAGTATCCAGATACAAAGTAGTCTTGTTGCAATGGTTGTTCTGTAACCATCCTTAACTTTCCATCTGTTGCTTCAAAGTCATCCCAACATTGTTCCAATCGTCTTAACCGCTCGTTATAGTAAGCTGAAGTTGACTTCCGCTCTGCCGAATCCTTTTTGAAGTTTTTAATAATTCGGGAGATTTCTTCACCGAGCTCCTTTTGATGATCCACTAGCTCGGATGTCGATGTCATCTTTGTATATAAATTTTCTTGTACTTGAACAGGAAAATTACGTTGACTTGACTTGAATTTTTCAGTACTTGAACTGAAAAATTATGTTGAATTGAATTGAATTTTTCAGTACTTGAACTGAAAAATTATGCTGAATTGAATTGAATTTTTCAGTACTTGAACTGAAAAAGTATGTTGAATTGAATTGTTGAGTCAAAACTTGAAGGTTAATTTTATTTCGTGAAGATATTCTAGCACATAAACTAGGATATCTCGCCGGGGCCTCCAAAAATGTTAATGTATGGATTAACTTGCCAGTACTTGAACCGGAAGTTAAGGTCGAAAGGAATTTTTGATTTGAATTTCTAGTACTTGAACTAGAAATTCCCGATGAAATGAAAACCAAGTTGACTCTTTTGCTTTCTGATTTCAATTCCTTTATTAACATTTATTATTGACTATTTATAACAAAATTGCATATAAGTAATCTTAATACATAACTCGTCATAATAAATATCAAAAAATATCAATAGTAAAAAACAAAACTTAAATTAATGTAAGAACGCTGGCATAGCATATTTTGTGAAGCTACATATGTATATTTCAATATTAAAGCCGCGGACGGAAATTCGCAACAACACAGGTGTCGAATTTCTGTTCGCTTAATATGAACAACAATTTAAACTTGTGTCGACCAAAGTGCAGTGAACCTTTGTTCTAATTACTGCCGAATAAATAAAATACAGAATAAAATAAAGACAAATGAATGAATAAAAATTGCTATGCTAGCGTTATTAATGAATGCGTTAAAAACATTGCTGGTTACCAAAATAGATAAAAAAAAATGACGTGCAGCAACAATTGCAGTTTGCAAAACTTTTATAACCTGGAATATTAAATATAGATTTTTCATCATCATAAATCCATATTTCCGATAAAAAAATGAAATCAGGCTTATTTACAAATAATTCGAGATGAGCAATAAAATTATCAAAATTTTTTCTTAAGCTTATGTTATGTTATGTTATGTGTCATGTCATATGTCATGTCATATGTCGTGTGATATATCATGTCATATTTCATGTTATATGTCATGCCATATGTAATGTCAAATGTCATGACATATGTCATGCCATATGTCATGCCATAGGTATGTCATGTTATGTCATATGTCATGTCATAAGTCATTTTATGTGTCATGTCATATGTCATGTCATATGTCATGTGATATGTCATGCCATGTGTCATGTCACATGTCATGTTATATGTCATGTCACATGTTATGTCATATGTTATGTCATGTCATATGTCATGTCATATATCATGTCTTATGTTATGTTATATGTCATGTCATATGTCATAAACTTTCTTGACATTGACATTGATGTATCGATTTCAAGTAATACATTTATCAATATTTTCATTATTTCATAAAGGCAGTTTTCTCATTATTTCGCTTGAGTTAAATTTAATTTCACTCAAAGAAGAACTCTTACTTTCATTAACTGCACCCTCAGTACTTTGACTATGCCATAACATTCAAGCATGTCGGCCATATTTGAAAAAAAAAACAAACAGAAAAAAATAACAAAACAATTCAGAATGTATTGATATTTGTGCGCGTGTTTAAACTGCATTTCCGCTAACTGCATAGAATGAACCCTGAACCCCCCGACACAAGAGCATAGAAAAACACACTCTATGTTGAACCAGGCAGAGCCAAGGAACTGATGTCAAGTCATGGTACAGAATGAAGTTGGCTGCTGCTCAAAAATGGCTGTCATTGCCAGACCACTACTGCTCGATAGGAAGTACTGCCTGTCTATGTGTCTGTCTGTCTGTCTGTTTGGCTGTGAGTCGACAAAGTAAGTCAGTAATTCCAACGATAGCGATAAATGCGCTCCTGCAGAACACAAACAAGTACAAAATAAATACAACAACATGCAACAAAAATATGCACATAATAATAATAACAACAACAACAACAACAACAACAACAACAACAACAACAACAACAAGATGCAATCATACAACAAAATGTCATACAAATATATGGAGCAAAATTATAACAATAGCGCACGACAAGAAAATTGTGAAAAAAAAACACAAAAACAGTGAAGAATTTAAACTAATAGTAATTCTCGGCGAGTCGATAAACGATAACAAATACATGAGCAACAACAACGATAACGTCAACTACAACGACAACGACTGAGCGACGTCATTGAGCGAATGAGCTGACAAAAAGTTGCAAAAATAATAAAGCATAAATTAAATAAATAAGTACTCAAAAAAAAAAAAAAATACTCTCACACTTACCCACACATGTATACACACATTTATAATGTCTGGCGGCGCATTTCTTCATTTCCGCTGGCAGCTGTTCATCTGCACGCAGTTGAAAAAAAGAAGCTCAAACGCTTCTTTAAAGCATTGAGCTGAGTGCAAATAAGTATAAGCGGAGCAACAGCCACAGCAGCCTCTGGCGGCAAATGACGCAAGCAAAGTATTTAAAATATATTCTGTTGTTCTATTCACGAGATCCGGGAACGTGATAACGTAACGAAGCTTCTCTTAAGTATTGTATTAAGTGTTATTACTTGAGGAAAGGAAAAAGGAAGCGCATGGATTTTCAGGGATTATCTTCCATGCATATCTGAGCTATAAAAAGCCTTGTGGATGTGTCGTTTTTCCAAAGCCTCTACCTGATACTCAAGTATTCGAATTCGTTTCGTTAATCCTGGACATTTTTTTCTGAGTAGCATTTTTAATATCAATTGAATAAAGCCGGCTTTAACATTCGTAACTGCAGCTGGGGGCGTGTTATTTTTAACACTAATATTATACCTGACGACTGCGACAAGTATTAAATGTCAACTCAACATTTTCTCATGGGCTGGCTGGCTTTGCTGTGTTTCAAATTTTCGGAATTTTTTTAATGCATTGTTTCCTTTCTGTTAGAAAAACAACAAAATACTGAAGTTGGCCCATGGGGGGATCGAACCCGCGGCCTTCGCGTTATTAGCACGACGCTCTAACCAACTGAGCTAATGGGCCAGTTGTAAACAATAAACACAATTTTTTCCTGACCATACCCAAGCACATGATAAGCACAAAAAATATAAAAATAATCACAGCTATTAATAATCTGCTGTTGCTGAGAATATTTTTAATCTGCTGTTGCTGAAAAACATTTTTTATATGTTATAAATTTTAAACTTAATTAAATCTACAAAGAATATGCATAGAAAAAAAAAATGAATCGCCCAACGTGGGGCTCGAACCCACGACCCTGAGATTAAGAGTCTCATGCTCTACCGACTGAGCTAGCCGGGCCTATAAAAATGCACTCAATTCGGACATTCCGCCGTTTTGATGAGTCCATACTGTGCTTTATACCCACGCCTTTTTGTGCTTAAGAAAAAACTCTTGGATATATTTAGTTTTGAATCTTCTGAATCTTAAATCAGATTTGACGGTGAGGGAAAATGTTATTGAGATGATACTAAAATTTGGCCTTCAACTCAAAAATATTTGAGGCAACTTGTCATCCAAAACAGTTAACACCAACTTTAACTCCAGTTAACTAAATACAGGCGCGGATCCAGGGGGGGGTTTTGGGGGTTCAAACCCCCCCGAAATTCTAAAAGAACCTGTATTTAAATGTGATGTACTGATGTTTATTATGTGGGCTAAGAGTACCAAAAAGAAAAAAAATTGGTTTTTTATAATTTACTTTAAATATTCACACCCCTATGCTGTAAACGTTTGTAGCTGTTTCTACACGTATTGCTAAAATACTGAATTCTGTTCCAGTTTTTGTTTGTTTTTGCGATATTGCGCCTGTAGCTGTAAACAGCCACACATACAATCTTAACCTGAAATCACAAAAACACCGCATTTTTTGGATAAAATATATCCAAACACCGCACAGTCTTAATTTAAAAACCCACAGTTTCGATGGTATCGGAAGTGTAGACTTAAAATTCCTTTTTATACAGTAATGGAGAAAAATTCCGGTTTTTGTAGTGTGACGTAAAATTCCTTTTTATACAGTAATGGAGAAAAATTCCGGTTTTTGTAGTTTTTATTTATTTTGATGTTGGTTTTATGTTGGCCTTTAAGATTTGTATTCGAGTCAAATAAACAGAGAAATAACTTTTATTATTATAATTATCTTCACCCCAGCGTCAGCTTGTGGTATTTAACACAAAAAAATAATCCTGAGCACCACACAATCATATGGAGTGAATATGGAGTGAAATGTGGATGGCTATTTTTTTCGTAGCAAAGTTTTTTCCAATAAGTGGAATAATTTTTTCACATATTGCAGCAAAACACAAATTATAACCTTCTTTTGAAAAACCAGAGGCTCGAAATAGATTTTAGACTAACTAACGGTTTCTTCCCACGCCTACGATTTTTTGAAAAAAAAAATTATCCCGCTCAAATGTATATAAAGGGTGGTTAAATTTTAAGGGCCGATGTTGAATATAAACCACACCTAAATGTCGAGTTTTTTCTGCATTTCATTTGACATTTCTCAATTTCAGACTAACTCAATTTGAACCTTTAAAGTTATTCAGGCTTATTATGAAAATGAGCTTTCAAATCAAAATGCATATCGAGCACTTCGTGATTTTTTCGGTCAATTTAATCGTCTAAATGTGCGTACAATCGGAAAAATCGTGCAAAAATTTGAACAAACCAGGTCTGTAGGAGATGTGAAAACACCAGTGCATGCTCGTACTGCAGAAAATATTGCTGCTGTTCGCGATAGTGTAGCTGAAGAGCTGTCCACCTCAACTCGTCGTCGTGCCCAACAATTGCACCTCTCACGTTCGTTGTTGATGAACATTATGCATAAAGACTTGCATTTACACGGTCAGAATGGTGGCAAGGAATGGCAACAGTGGATGATCAATTTTCGAAGAAAATCATCTTCAGTGATGAGTCACATTTTCACCTCAGTGGATTCCTCAATAAGCAGAATTACCGCATTTGGGCGAATGATAATCCAAGAGTGATTGTCGAAAAACCAATGCACCCACAAAGAGTGACTGTTTGGTGCGGTTTATGGGCTGGCGGCATCATCGGGCCGTATTTTTTTCCAAAATGAGGCTGGTCAGGCAGTTACTGTGAATGGTGTTCGGTAGCGTGAGATGATAACGAACTTTTTATGGCCCGAATTGGAAGATATGGATGTGGACGATATGTGGTTTCAACAGGACGGTACCACTTGCCACACAGCTAACGAAACAATGGCTCTTTTGCGCGACAAATTCAATGGCCGTGTTATCTCACGTGGTGGCGATGTCATTTGGCCACCAATCATGTGATTTGACACCGTTGGGCTTCTTTCTTTGGGGTTATTTGAAAGAAAAGGTATACGTCGATAAGCCAGCAACAATTGAAAAGCTAAAGGATGAGATAATTCGGCGGCGGGGTGCAATAAGGCCGAATTCGGCCTTATTTCCATTTGAAAAAGAAATTAAGCCAATTTGGCCTTATTTCCCTTTAAAAGGAACCACTATTAAAACGCCATCAAATAAGTTTTTTAGTTTTATTTAATGAAAAATTAAAGATATAAAGTATTGGAATAATTGTACTTTAGGGCCCATGCTCCTTTTTTCTTTTTTTTCTAAATGTGAATTTGGAGCTCCTAATGCACATGCTGCAAAAAAAGGTCGGTCTCAAATGGTTTAGGAAATAAAAATCGTGAAAGTTTGAAAAATGTACATATTTTGGAATAATTGCACTTTTGGTACACGCTTCTTTTTTTTTTTTTTTTTGTTTTTTAAATGTGTATGGAACTTCTAAATCTAATGCTGCAAAAAAAAAATAGGGAGGTCTTAAATGGTTTAGGAGATACAAATCGTGAAAGTCTGAAAAATTTACATATTTTTTATTGAGAAGACTAGGATATCTTATTCTAATAATAGAAATATATATCCGTTTAAACCGAAAAATATGATCGTTTAAATTCTAAAGAACATACATCTTTTTGTTTGTGGTCGAGAAAAAAATGTAAATTATGAAAATTTATAAAATATGCGCGATTTTTACTAAAATTTTTAATGAAGCTTTAATATTATAAAGAATGAGCGCCGCAGGTTTATAATAAATCGCCGCGATTTTTAATAAAAATTTTTTGCCTGCGGCGCTCATTCCTTATAATATTAAAACTTCTTCACCTTCACTATTGAACTACTACTAATAAATTTTTCGCGTTGATACGAAAACAAGCACATTGAGGTTGACAATGGCAACTGTTCTCTTGCAAATTGAGTACCTGCGCTGAGTCCAGTAACTTTTCAAACAACAGACTACAGGGTGCGTACTTTTTATTAAAAATAATTATAAAAAATAATCCTTAGTTTGCAAAAATTATTTTTCGGCCTTATTACCATTTTGCTAAATTTTTTTTTAGGCTTTATTTCCTTTTCAAATGGAAATAAAACCAAATTCACAATTTCGTCCTTATTTCTCTTTGAAAAGGAAATAAAGCCAATTCGGCCTTATTGCCGTTGGCCTTATTGCACCCCGCCAATTCGGCACATTAACGGCATAGAACCTCACTTATGCCTCGGCGTCATCGAAAATTTGGGCCATCGGATGGAGGTGTGCTGCCGAGGTCGCGGCGGCCATTTAGCCGATATTTTGTTCCATGCATAATTGAACCATACCAATATTATCATAATAAAAAGAAACGACAATAATTTCCTTAATAGTTTGTGTTTTATTCAAAATCAACATCGGCCTTTAAAATTTAACTACCCTTTATATATATAACGTACATAAATATTTTTGAAACCCCCCCCGAAATATATTCCTGGAACCGCCCCTGACTAAATATGAGAGTTACCTTCAGTTAACTAAATATTGGAAACTCATGAAGATCTTTACAAGGAAATGCAATTGACTTGTGAACATTTTTGTGCGATTATTTTTCATAACTTTCGAAGTAGATTATAAAGACAAGAATGGTATATGATCTTAAAAAAAAGCTTTTAAATGATCAAATCTATGAAATTTCGAAAAAGCTTCGCTTCTCTCGTGTGTTTTTGACGCATTTGTGTTTTTTTTTTCAACTTATTTTTGTTGTTTTTCCTTATGCTTTGCCATTGTTTATATTATTGTTTTCTAATGCAAGCACCCTACACAAGTTATTTTGTCCTTCTGTTCGAAATTAACTCATGATTTAAATTCCAAATGTTTTATATTGTTAAGAACTACCAGGGTTTAAAGTTTTGACATGTAGAGCGTAATCTTTTAACTGGAATAAGGACCATGCCGAGAATAAAAAAACCATTTATTGAGGAAACTATGGAAATGCTTTTGCCCACAGAGCGCTCACATAATAATGAAATTGAAAGTGTGTCATCATCTGAAGTAGAAGAATAACACTGTGCGACAGTCCAAAATACCTGGGAGATAATGTTATTTTTCTTGTAGGTCTTGTTGAGTTAAAGAACTTTCTATACTTGAAATTTGCCGGACACCCCCAAAATCTGGACTTACGGTAAAAAAACCGATTTCGCCTACCTTTGCCCACTTATTGTCTCATAACTTACCTGTTTGCCAACCGATTTTAAAAATTTAACCGGATCCTAAAAGACGATACTTGAACCTTTCCAACGATATATATACTGTTTGGGAAAACTTGAGAAAGCTGTGTGTATCTACTCTGCAAATACAACTTTTTTCATTTATTTTTATTTTTTCAACTTTGACGATTTTTCTATACACTAAATTATATTGAGACTTCACTAGTCTTGTACAGATTCATAGAAAAAATTTATTAGGAATTGTAACGCAATTTAGTATTGGAAAATTAGTCAGTAATTGACAAAGTTATTCAACTTCTCATGAAAAGAGATTTTTTTCCAAAAATACGTTTTCGGTATTACAACTCAAAAATGTTTGCTTGATCCTTTTTTTTTAAGTCGGCATCCCTAGTTTCATGCTTTAATGACCAGCAATACACCGAAATCATTTCAATTTTATTTTTTCTTTCAAAATGTTTTTCTATTGTTGCCATTTCTTGGTGAAAATGTTCTCCTTGCTCACCGCTTAACTGGCCTAAGTTCTCTGAGAAGAAGTCCAAATGCGAATGGAGAAAATTAATTTTTATAAACATTTTGCATCCCATTGCACTATATGCACATAAAAATTCATTCACAACTGCGACATAGTGGTCGCTTCTATGGTTTCCGAGGAAATTAGTGCACAGCGAAACAAAACTCTTCCACGCACGTTGTTCCACGAAATTTAACTTCCTTACAAAATTTGCATCTCTCATGACTTTTCGGATTAGAGGTCCAATGAAAATACCTTTATGTAGTTCATAAATATAAAAGGATTAAAAAGTAATAGATATGAAAAATATACATTTTTACCTCCTTTTATTTTCGCTTCACTCAATTTTGGAAACACCCCTTTAAGATACGCAAAATCCTCGCCGTTTACATCTTATATTTTAACGCAATGTTTCATATATCCGAGTTTCAGATGCAGTGCTGGTAGAATAACGTTCTCAGCCTTGATTAAAGGAACGTTAAGAACGTTTTGAAAGCCTATTTTATGTGATATTTTATGTGATACAAATTTTGTAAGGAAGTTAAATTTCGTGGAACAACGTCCGTGGAAGAGTTTTGTTTAGCTGTGCACTAATTTCCTCGGAAAACATAGAAGCGACGAGTCTGTCGCAATTGTGAATGAATTTTTATGTGCATATAGTGCAATGGGATGCAACATGTCTATAAAAATTAATTTTCTCCATTCGCATTTGGACTTCTTCCCAGAGAACTTAGGCCAGTTAAGCGATGAGCAAGGAGGACATTTTCACCAAGAAATGGCAACAATAGAAAAACATTTGAAGGAAAATATAAAATTAAAATGATTTCGGAGTATTGCCGGTCATTACAACGTGAAACTAATGACGACTTAAAAAAAAAAAGATCAAGCTAACATTTTTGAGTTGTCATACCGAAAATGTATTTTTGGAAAAAAAGTCTCTTTTCATGAAAAGTTGAATAACTTTGTCAATTACTGACCAATTTTCAAAAACTAAATTGCGTTACAATTCCTAATAAATGTTTTCTATGAATCCGTACAGGACTAGTGTGGTGTCAATATAATATAGGGTATAGAAAAATCGTCAAAGTTGAAAAAAGTAAAAAAAATTGAAAAAAACTTGTCTTTGCAGAGTAGATACACACAGCTTTCTCAAATTTTCCCAAACAGTATATATATCGTTGGAAAGGTTCAAGTATCGTCTTTCAGGATCCGGTTGAATTTTTAAAATCGGTTGGCAAACAGGTAAGTTATGAGCCAATAAGTGGGCAAAGGTAGGCAAAATCGATTTTTTGACCGAAAGTCCAGATTTTGGGGGTGTCCGGCAAATTTCAAGTATAGAACATTCTTTAACTCAATAAGACCTACCAGAAAAATAGCATTATCTCCCAGGTATTTCAACTTCGTTCCATTTTGTCGCACTGTGTAATTTTCTGATGACTTAAGATGAGGTTCTAGTACTTAGAAGTCGACGGAAAATTTTTATTTTTGTTTTTTGCTTTATTTTAATCCTTAGGATCTTGAAAATATGTAGTCAAAGTGATATTTCCCTATCTAATTTATTTTACGAGTCATAGCGTATTAGACGAGAGAGTGCGTCGGACGAAAGACAGGCGTTTCTCAATACACCTTTTTTTCCGCGCTGTACACGATTCCGCTTCAACGACTTGGACGATTTCGATGTTTGACGGCTCAAATTAAAGCTTATTCAATTTTGGGGGCCTTCAGGAAGCATTTTTTTCAAAAAAATTTATTATCATTATTTTTTTAACGTTAAAGCAAAAGGAAAATGAGGCAAAACAGGGTTTTTTTTCAAAGGGCGGCCATTTTTTGTTTTTTTTTTAGTGTTTTTTTTATCGGAAATCTGCAAGGCCCCCCAAATATCATCTAGGTTAAAAAATTTTTTGGTTTTTTCACACAAAAACCAGAACTTATACATGATAAGTGACTGTTAATACAAAAAAACTTTTCCATCGATTTTTACCAGACACAAAAGAGATGGGTCTAATATGACCCAATTGCCGTACATGGTTAAAGGTTGAAAAAAATTAGAAAAACATGTTTGATTACTATGTAATAACTAGACAGCGGAAAATATGAAATTGCATATTTGTATTGAATGACCGTAGAACAATTTCGATGACACAGATATGCGTCCCGTCAAATTCTATCTTGAAAAACATAACATAAAATTTGCATATTTTGCATATTGCATAAAAAATGCATATGCAAATAAAAAATTGCATATTTGCATATAATATGCATATGCAAAATGTATGCAAGTCCATTTAACCGCAACTGCATGTCTGTATGCGTTTGTGAACCAACAACAACTTCTATCATAGGAATAGGCGTATGCAGGTGGTGCAGGGAAAGTGCCCCCTTTCCCCTGCTTTGCATTTTTAGAAATCATGTGGTCACCGATGATCATAGGTAAATTAAGTCAACCGAAGCTGAGTTCTTCAGAAGTAAAATCAACCGAAGGTCGAAGATGTTTGTTGTTGTTAGAATAATTCGGGCAAAAAGTTCAAGGCCCCTTTTAGAAAACTGAAATCCGGTGTTATTTTTTGGTCCATCTTGCATCTTTTTCAAGATATGGCGTTCTTTCTAATTCTTAAGGCTATTAATTTGACCGATCCCTCTACCTGTGCATCTCGATTTCGAGACTCTCTTTAGATAACCCAAAACCACTGTTATTTTTGGTCTATCTTGCTTCGTTTTCGAGTTATGCTTTTTCTAATTATTTAAGTTTAAATTATATTATCAACTCTCTTTACTTGTGAGCCCCTCAGAAAACTAAAAACGACTGCTGAAAATTTTTCGATGCGGTGTGATGGTGCATTAGGTGTGCTCGCTATGATTTCCCGTTACTTTTACTTCAGTGTCGTTCTATGGTTTGATATTTTATTTCATAATAAAACCTTCAAAATACAACGACACTAACGAAAAGCTTTTAAAATGTGCCATTCTTGTTTTGTTGGCTTTGCTTCATACAAAACATTTTTGTTCGATGTCATGGCTACACTGAAAAACACCATAGTGTAAACCAACATAGTGTATACTATTCAAGTACTGTGAATAGAATGTTCTGAGCAGCTCTTTATTACCAACACATATAAATAGTATGTATTATACCACATGTGTATAAATTCATTATATGCGTTGCAGGTTGTACAATCATTAAATTTGAATGAAGCAGTGTTAGTAAAAACCGCACAAGAGTTATTGCAAAATTCACTTTTATATAGGAGTTTCATTTTTATCAAAACCCATTTCGGACAAATTTTTTAAGTTATTACCAGTTTGGAAGGAAAGGGTATCAGTTTAAAGAAATCTTACGAAATATTAGAGTAAGCTCAACGAATTATAAATGAAGTTCCTGAAAAGTTGGGTGACGACCTTCGCTTAAATTAAAGCTCGTTATGGAAAGAAACTGATATTTATATCTGTTTTAAAAACAAACGAAATTTTAAATAAAACTTCGGTGGATTATATAAAAGTATTCTTTCTACACTGAAAAAAAAAAAGTTAGCTTAAAATTAAACACAATGTGTTCACAAAATGTGTTGTTAATTTGACTTTTTTTTCATATGTTTTTCAAAATTTTTAAATACATTTGCTCTTACTTTGACGAAATTTGTTGCAAGCTATTTTTTAAACACAAATATCGTCAAAATAATAACAATTGTCGTCAAACTTAAAACATTTTTTTTTCAGTGTAAAAAGCGACAAAATTTTGCCGACGACAACTTGGAAAGATTTAATAATTTATAGTAATATATATATGTTACCTTTAAAGCATGTTCCTACTTGATACGCTCAGTATTCGAGTGGAAATTTAAAATTGTTTTACAGGAAAACGGTAAAAGTTTTTATTCATTTTTAAAATTTTTTATGTATGGAACTTTAAGTTAAATTGATGTGTCGATATCGGAAATAACTGATTACCAAAACAACTTAAGTTTGGCAGCATTCATAAATAATATTTGTATGGTTATAGTGTGAACTAAAATTTCTAAGTTTGGTCAAAACGAAAAAACTCAAGTTTTTTGTCTGGATTTGTGCAAAAAAATAATAAAAATTTTTGTAATATTTTAGTTCACACGGAAACTACACATGTGGAAAGTATGCGGCTAAAATTTGGAGACAATCGGACAAGGTAATTTTGAGTAACGATGGTAACCAGGTATAAAATATATCAGACATAAAAAATGTTAAAAATTAATAAAAATTTATTTTTTGTATTTATTCACCCCAACAAAAATTTTTAAATTATCTCTTACCGTTTTCCTGCAAAAATTTTTTAAATTTTCACTCGGATACCGAGCGTGCCAAGCAGGGACATGCTTTAATAAAACGTTAATAAAATAGTTTTTTTTTCATTTTTAACATTCTTTTTTTCAAGAAACTTTTTAAATATATAAATTAATTTGGAAACTTTATAATATCAGAAAATTTTAATGAATCTTTAAGCAAAAATATGCAGCATATTTCTTGCATATGTAGAAAATATGCTGCATATTTCTTGCATATGCTTTTGCATATTTTTTGCATAAAATTTGCATATCATAGATATGGAGTAAAAAATGCATTCAAGAAGTCAAAATTAGTACAAATCCAAAATTTGACTGCAATCAGACTTCAAATAAATTTTGCATATAATTCCGATGTCTAGTAATAACTATGCAATAACTTAATTTTAATTTTTAATAGAAAAAATGAAGAGGGTCTATATGATCCAAGACTTATATAGGGTTAAAAAAAGTCAAAATTCAGAAAAAAGACATCACTTCATACTATTTTTCACAACAAAATCAGTTTAAGATCTACTTGAGAAGAAGTAGAGGTGGGTCATATATGACCCATTGATCGCACAAGGTTAAGGAGAAAAAAAATCAATTAACAGACATCATTTAATTATATTTTTTCAACAAAACATCGATGTTGTATGTGAACTGATAAAGCAAGATCGTCATGTAACATACCGTGAGATTGAGGCATCTTTGGGTATTACATGCATCCAAGGCGTCCACAGGGGGAGAACAAGGGGGAGGCAAGTTTTCTGAACGCACCCTTTCACTAATCATCGAACTGTCACTGTCAATTTATTCAGTAAACTCAACATTTTCATCATGGTAAAGTACACGAACGAACATGGGCTCTGGAAAAGATGCGCCAAGATGATGAATTTCATCGCAAAATCATCTTCAGTGACGAAGCTCATTTTTGGCGCAATGGGTTCGTCAATAAGCAAAATATGCGCTATTGTTCGGGTGAAAATCCACATCCACATCTTCATCCACAAAAAATAACTGTTTGGTGCGGTTTGCATGACGTCGGCGTCATTGGACCATCTTTTTTTGTCGACGATAACTATCGTAACGTTAATGTGTATGGCCAACGTTATCGCGCCATGATTACCGATTATTTTTGGCCCGAATTGGAAGATATGGACTTGGACGACATGTGCTTCCAACAGGACGATGTCACAAGCCACACACCACACGATGCAATCGATTTATTGAAGAGTAAGTTTGATGAGCGTATTATCTCAAGAAATGGGCCAGTCGATTGTCCGCCTCGTTCGTGCGATTTAACGCCTCTAGACTATTTTCTTTGAGACTACGTCAAGTTATTGGTCTATGCCATCAAGCCGACGGCGTTGAAAGAGCTCAGAACCAACATTGAACGCGAAATAGCGGCTATTTTGGCCGAAATGTGTGGTCGAGTCATCGAAAATTGGGTCCAACGAATCGACCGATGCATACGTGCCCGCGGTGGCCATATGAACGACATTCATAAATGTTTTTATTGTACTTCAAGCCGATAATAAAGTTTATGAAATATCTCAAATGGTTTGCGTTTTATTTAAAAAAAAAAGTTGACAAGTCCTTAATGGAAAACCTTTTATAAAAATAATTTTTATTGTTCCAACTTACATCGAATCATCAGAGCCATAGTGGGTATCCAAAAACATTTTTGTTTGAAGTTGTAAGCCATCCTGCCCCTTAAAAAGCTTCAAAAGCTCATGTCCTCATACGAAAGATAGTTTGTGTATCTATATTTAAGATAACTATTGCTGTCACACAATGCAGCTAAATTTACCACACACTTTAAATAGCTGTCACATTTAATTTGACATTTCTATCGAATGCAGTTTGTCATTTCAAATTTGAGGTTTGAGTATTTCCCCCACTACTCCCATTATTCTTGCTTGAGTTTGTCGATGTTTTCTTTACTAGCTTGAAATTGAATAAATGGCAAGTTATAAGTTTAAGTGGAAACGATGAGTATCGTATCGTTTTGAATACTAATACACCGACTGTAGGGTACTGCGACATCTTGTTCTTAAATCAATTTGTAACATTTGCTACACATATTCTCAGAAAAAAAATAGTTGTGGGGCTACGCAAAATATTGTGTTGACGTGAATAAACCTCAAACTCTTGAGCAATTAAATTAAATTAATTAACCATCATTTGTCAAACCTCAAGCTAGTGCCCGAGTTGTGTACAAAAATCATCGAAAATTGCCTCAAAAGGATTGAGTCCTGCAAAAACTCCCATGGAGGACATTTGAATGGTATTGTATTGCCACGTATAATGGATAAAGTCCAAAAATTATAACGAAATAAAAATTTACTAATAATAGTTTTTACTTTAAAATGGATAACCCTATATTTGCCTTAATAAGCTTCTATACAACTTGCCATAATCTTTACATTCTTACGGAGGTTGCTTTCCTAGGTTTTAGTTCAAGAAGCTTCTATCGTTTTATAAAACGATGAAAAGCACGCTTTTTTGCCCCAATTATTGAAACGAGTACTTTAAGAAGTATTATAGTTTCCTTAATAAGCTGCTATAGAACTTGCCATAATCTTTACATTCTTACAGAAGTTGCTTTCCTAAGTTTAAGTTCAAAAAGCTTCTACAAAACATTAACAATGAGCCTTTTTTCCCTTATAATTGAAACGAGTGCTTTTAGAAGAATCATAGCTTCCTTAATGAACTTCTGTAGAACTTACTATAATTCTAAAATTCTTATGGAAGTTGATTTTCTTAGTTTAAGCTCAAGAAGTTTCTATAAAACAACAAAAATTTCGCCTTTTTGCCCTAATAATTAAAACCAGTATTTTTATAAGTTTCATAGTTTCCTTAATAAGCTTCTGTACAACTTGCTATAATCTTTACATTTTGACGGCAGTTGCTTTTCTAAGTTTAATTCCAAGAAGCTTCTATAAAACAATTATAAGTTCGCCTTTTTGTCCTAATAATTAAAACCAGTATTTTTATAAGTATCATAGTTCCCATAATAAGCTAAAAAACTTGCTATAATCTTTACATTTTGACGGAAGCTGTTTTCCTGAGTCTAAGTTCAAGAAGCTTCTATAAAACTATACAAAGTTCACTTTTTTGCTCTTATAATTAAAACCAGTATTTTTATAAGTATCATAGTTTCCTTAGTAAGCTTCTATACAACTTTCCATAACCTTTACATTCTTACAGAAGTTGCTTTTCTAAGTTTAATTCCAAGAAGCTTCTATAAAAC
The DNA here is from genome assembly GCA_943735915.1 of Pherbina coryleti. Taxonomy (NCBI): domain Eukaryota; kingdom Metazoa; phylum Arthropoda; class Insecta; order Diptera; family Sciomyzidae; genus Pherbina; species Pherbina coryleti. The sequence continues at coordinate 161,833,366 of OX030950.1, read as the reverse complement.
AATTTTAAGTTCGCCTTTTTGCCCTAATAATTAAAACCAGTATTTTTATAAGTATCATAGTTTCCTTAATAAGCTTCTGTACAACTTGCTATAATCTTTACATTCTTACGGAAGCTGGTTTCCTAAGTTTAAGTTCAAGAAGCTTCTATAAAACTATACAAAGTTCACTCTTTTGCTCTTATAAGTAAAACCAGTATTTTTATAAGTATCATAGTTTAATTAGTAAGCTTCTATACAACTTGCTATAACCTTTACATTCTTACAGAAGTTGCTTTTCTAAGTTTAATTCCAAGAAGCTTCCATAAAACAATAACAAGTTCGCCCTTTTGTCCTAATAATTAAAACCCGTATTTTTATAAGTATCATAGTTCCCATAATAAGCTTCTGTACAACTTGCTATAATCTTTACATTCTTACGGAAGCTGTTTTCCTAAGTTTAAGTTCAAGAAGCTTCTATAAAACTATACAAAGTTCACTTTTTTGCTCTTATAATTAAAACCAGTATTTTTATAAGTATCATAGTTTCCTTAGTAAGCTTCTATACAACTTGTCATAACCTTTACATTCTTACGGAAGTTGCTTTTCTAAGTTTAATTCCAAGAAGCTTCTATAAAACAATAACAAGTTCGCCTTTTTGCCCTGATAATTCAAAAGAGTATGTTTGGAATTATTATAGTTTTATATAATATATAATATATAGTATTAAGTATTATATTTTTCTTAAGAAGCTTCCGTGCAGCTTCCCTAATCTTAACATTCTTACGGAAGTTGCTTTTCTAACTTTAAGTTCAAGAAGCTTCTTTAAAACTATAAAAAGTTCGTCTTTTCGTCCTAATAAAACGAGTACTTTTCGAATATCATAGTTTCCTTAATAAGCTTCTGTAACAATTGCCATAATCTTAACATTCTTACGGAAGTTACTTTTCTAAGTTTAAGTTCAAGAAGCTTCTATAAAACAATAAAAAGTTCGTCTTTTTCCCTTAATAACTGAAACGAGTACTTTAAGAAGCATCGTAGTTTCCTTAATAAGCTGCTATAAAACTTGCTGCATTCTTTATATGTAGAAGTTTTTGCAGTAGTTGGGAGATCTACGTCATAAGACCAATGAACACATCACAAAGATATTGTTGTAATTGTAAGGCCCATTGTTTTTAAAATATTTCAAGGTAACTAGTCCAAAGAACTAGTCCATCAATGTTAATATAAAAACATTACTCAACATAATCAATGGGCACTTCCTCCTTATCAACTTCCTGCAAATTCAATAAATTTTTAACTACTGCCAAGTTTATGTAGATTGACAAGAGTTAAGTTGAGTTTAAAATCGTTTGTCGTTTTTTTATTGCTTAACAGCTTCCACGTAAGCGTGCGCCATGAAATAGGTCAAAAGGTCAACAGTTCAAAGTCAAGGACAAGCCGTATAAAATTGTGCACCGAAAATTGTTGACGTCTGTAAATTAAAGGCAATAAAATGCAGCAGCTTCTATTCAGCCTATGCCACCACCACAACTACAACAAAACGAGTTCAACGAGCACAGGGCACATAGCACATTGCTTCTTTAGCCTTTTGGCTAAAACTAGCTACTCAGTACATCATCATTTTTCAATTACAGCCGCCACCTCCGCATAATACTTCCGCCCCAGCAGCGGCGGCAGCAGCAGCACTTAGAGCCAAGCCTTGTTAAGCTTCCAACTAATGTTAGTTGCTGCTGTTGCTGCTGCTGCTGCATTTGTATGAGTTCGCGCAACTGGGCAATGGTTGTTGGGTGCTGACGCTATTACCGACTCTTGCTGACGCCATGGCATTCAGTTAAGCCGATTGACTGCAATGAGCCTAAGTGTGTTTGTGTGTGTGTATTTAAATGCTGCAAGCTCTTTTCAACGGTTCGTGCAACCGTTGCCGACGTGCATTGCACCCGGTGCATTAAACTGCTGCATTGACCTAGTTTTTCGGATTTGGTGTCGTCGTCGTCGTCGTTATCGTTGCTTTTGTCATCGTTGAGGCCTTTTCTGGTTTTGTTGTTGCCACATTATTGTCGCTGGTGTGTGTGTGTGGCGACTGTTGCAGGTGTTGTGGGGTTGGTTTGAGCGGGTGTCATGGTCGTGTGGCAATTGTAGTTGTTTGTAGTGCTGCTGACACTGTAAGCTTCCGTTGAGTGGTTGTTGTTGGGCTGTGGGTTGGCTTGTTTTGGGGAGTGTAGCAAAAAAAAAAATGGCCGATATGAAGAACTCATCAATTGCGTTGATGTTTCTCAAACTAGAGCTTTAAGCTTTACATATTAGCATAAATCTATTGACTGTCATTGATGCTATCAATTGAAGTGTTTTATCGGCTTGCATTTTATGCACATCCATCCGTTGACCTGCCTATCACTGATTTCAGCGGAAATCACCGGTGATGACAACAATTCATTACCGCTCAGTTAGGCATTAAATTTGATCGCAGTTAAAAATGTGTCTTGAAATAAACAAAGACAGCGATAATTTCGCACATCCTGATTGCTTGAGTTTTGAGATTCTATAAGCAAGATTGTCGGTTGCTTATTTCGATACCGCCATTAAAAATACTCACTATAAAACATTTTTAAAATTTTTTCTGGAAGCCCACCATATGTCAAGCTTTCGAGTTCTTTTTTAACTCTTAACTTGCTGGTTGCACACTCATGCACCCCATCCTGGTTAGCTTTAATGGTATATTAAAATGCATGAGGTGCTTCTAAGAGATGACGTTATTGCAAACAAGCGGAAACACATAGAGAGGGTAAGAAAGTAATGCAAACAAAAAACCGGATGCTTTGCTGAAAAAAGCTTTTGTCTGCTGACCTTTAAAAGCTTTTATATACTTCTTGTTTTTTTTTTTTTGTTTTGTTGCGATTGAAAATCGTTACATTGCACTGTTACATTTTTAAAATTTTTTTTTCAATTTTGAACAGTAACGAAAGTTAAAAAGGAAATTAGTTAAAATTGTCTTGCCTTTGACAAAGTCGTTGAGACCTTTGAGAGACCTATAAAAGAGGTATACATATAATGATTATTAGTACACTAAGAGAAATGACGCATATTAGCATTATCCAAGCCTCAGTATAAATTTTATTTAAATATTTACGTGGATAAATCAAATGTTTTCCTTACAACTCGTTTTTTTCCCGTATTTGAATTTTATTTATACCACACACCTACACACTGTAACGAAGTTCCGTTCTCCGGATTTAGAGCTGGGATATACTCGCCGGTGTCCAGCGTTCGTTGCAGAAAATTTATATGATAAAGAAACCCTTTCGCTTGTAAGATGATAATTATTTATTGACAATTCAAGATACGGCTTAATCCTAGTGTCTTATATACATTCCTATGGGTATACGTACAATGGCCTTGACTGATGGTAATAAGAGATGTCTTGGAGGCACTTTGGCGAGGTTGAAGCGTAGATTACGGTCGCTTTTGAGGTTAATGCGTATACGCACGATGACCTTGACATGCGGTAGTAGGTGATGTCTTGGAGGCTCTGTGGCGAAGTTGAAGCGTATACGCACGATGACCTTGACGTGCGGCAGTAAATGATGTATTGGAGTCTCTGTGGCGAAGTTAAAACGTAGATTACGGTCGATTTTGAGGTTAATGCGTATACACACGATGACCTTGACTGGCGGTAATAGGTGATGTCTGGGAGTCTCTGTGGCGTAGTTGAAGCGTAGATTAAGGCCGATTTCGAGGTTAATGCGTGTACGCACGATGACCTTGACGTGTGGTAGTAGGTGATATCTTGGAATCTCTGTGGCGAAGTTGAAGCTACACACGATGACCTTGACGTGTGGCAGTAGGTGATGTCTTGGAGTCTCTGTGGCGAAGTTGAAGCGTAGATTACGGCCGCTTTTGTACTTCAATGGGTATACGGCGACGTCGGTGTGCTTGCGGAGGCTGCTTTGATTGGCTCGAACGGTGCTTACGCTTGTCGGGAGTGCTTTTCTGGGTTTTGTGTGACCTTGTTTGAAACAATTAGCTATTCCTGCGACCTAAGAAGTGTGACTAAATGACTATCACTGCGGCAGAAGAAGTTTGATTACGATATTGGGGAAGGAAACTTAACCACCAATACGTTATCACGGCACCCTGTGAGTGGAAACAAAATATAACCGGGGAAGGAAACTTAACCACCGGAAATATGTCTACATAAATCGAGCAAGAAACTATTCTAAATCCTGACTAAGAATTTTGATTACGATATTGGGGAAGGAAACTTAACCACCAATACCTAATCGCGGCACCCTGTAAGTGGAAACTAAATATTACCGGGGAAGGAAACTTAACCACCGGAAATATGTCTACATAAATCGAGGAAAACTTTTCTAAATCCTGCCAAAGAAGTTTGATTACGATATTGGGGAAGGAAACTTAACCACCAATACGTAATCGCGACCCTGTGAGTGAAAACTAAATATAACCGGGGAAGGAAACTTGACCACCGAAAATATGTCTACATAAATAATCGAAAAGAACTCTGACTCCACAAGGTTACACTCACCACTTTTGCGCTTCCGAACGTCCGATCACTTTGACTGTACTATGAACAAGAGCCCGCTTCAATGTTGTGACTGGCCTTATGTACCTTCGCTTGTAGCTGCATGCTGTACTTTGATGTTCAAACCGGTTTTATAAGCTGACTTCTTTATGTTGCTTGGTATGCTTTCTCTTAATCTCTCTCTCTCCTTCTCACTTTATGATATGGAGCATGTTGTGTATGCGTGTGTGTATTAAAGTTATCTCTCGCAAATAGTTGTTTCTCGTTTCTCGCTCGCTATAACTCTTATTGCATATTTCTTACTTATAAAAATACAGGGTGTATAACTAAATTTTATACTAATAAAAATTTAGTTGTTGCAACACACATTCCATACAGCTGAAATAGCCGGCAAGCAGCAACAGCATCGCACTCTGTGCCTGCAGTTATTTCTTGCAGTTGCAGGTTTCTTATAGTTCTCGTTTAGTTTGTGTTGCAAGGGTAATATAGCAGCAGTCACTTGGCTTCAGATGAACGAAATATTAGCAAAAGATATTTGCATTCTATCTGATAGTCAAGCCGCTTTGAAAGCCCTGGAATCTGTTGAAATAACATCAAAAACAGTCCTAAGTTGCCGCAGATCTCTAAATGAGATGGCAGAGCAGCTCAATATATTCCTATGCTGGATCCCCGGACATAGTGACTTCCAAGGTAACTGCAAAGCAGACGAACTCGCTAGAAACGGTACCATCAAACCCCTATCGACAGATAAGGAACAAATTGGAATACCTCTCGCAACATGTAAGCTACTGATAAATGAGCTATCCCTTGAAAACACCAACATCAGGTGGTCAACGGGTAGTACATGCAGTATAACGCGTCAAGTTTGGCCAACACTGAACTTAAGACGCTCAAAAGAACTAATATCCCTTAGAAAGGACTAAATAAATATCGTAATAGGCGTTCTAACAGGACACTGCCTGATTGGAAACCATGCCCGAAGACTGAATATTCCCCATAACGACTTCTGCAGAAGCTGCAGAGATGAGGAGGAGGTTGAATCCACAACACACCTTCTCTGCACATGCCCAGCGCTGGCCAGAAAGCGCCATCTCTTCCTAGGTAACTGGTTCTACGAGCCCCGACCACTATTAATTCGTACGGCAAGCATTTTTACCCGTATGCAATGTTTAACAGGTGATATTTTCAATACTAATGTAGTCAGCGCATGCAAACCTATTTTTTTCTGAAAGAGCATTTTGTTCTCTTGATTTGAAAAAAAAAAAATTGTTATTGTACCTCAACAACAACAACAACAATATTTATTTCTTTGAATGCTTCGCAAAACTATTAAAAAAAATGTGACCAGTATTAATTCGTACGGTGGGTTAGCTTAGCTAACAATTGAAAGAAGATCAAAACAAAACAAAAAGTAGAAACCGTTATGCAAAGCAGAATATCAAAAATGTAAAAAAAAAAAAAAATTCTTCAAATTATTCAATGTTCTCCAACGATGGCACGTGGTAAGCCGATTTGCAAGGAAATAAGAAGTTTGGTTGTAGACTATTATAAATCTGGGAAGACTTTTGGCGAAATAGCCAAACAATTAAATCTATCTAAGTCGTCTGTTCAAGGAGTAATAAATAACTTCAATAAAAATGGCAATATTGATAACAATATCGTGAATAGAGGCCGAAAATCGGCAATAACAGAGAGAGATAAAAGATCGCTGGCCACGATTGTGAAGGCTAATCGTCGCCAAAGCTTAAGAAATGTAGCATCAGAATGGTCTGATAAAATCGGGAAAAGTGTTGGTCGTGAGTGGACGCGCCTACAGTTACGAAATATCGGATATAAGTTTTATAAGGTATGTATACAGATTATCTTTAAAACATACTCAATATCTTAAATCTTAGGCCAAAGAAAAACCATTGCTTACCCTTCGCCAAAAGAAGAAGCGTTTGCAATGGTGTCGAGAACGGATGTCGTGGACTCAAAGGCAATGGAATTCCATCATATTTAGCGATGAATCTAAATTTGATGTGAGTGTCGGCGATGCGCGAAGGCGAGTTATCCGTAACAAAAATGAAGCGTACCATAAAGACTGCCTTAAAATGACAGTTAAGTTCCCAGCCAGCATAATGGTGTGGGGTTGTATGTCTGCCAAAGGGGTAGGACAACTGCACTTTGTTGATGGGATGGTCAACGCTGAAAAATATATTAATATTCTAGAAGAAAGTTTGCTGCCATCAATACCAAAACTGGCTGACTGTGGAGAATACACGTTTCAGCAGGATGGAGCATCATCTCATACTGCCAAACGAACCAAATCATGGCTGCAGTCTAAGGAAATTGGGGTCTTAGATTGGCCATCAAATAGTCCGGAACTTAGCCCAATCGAGAATATATGGGGAATAATGAAAAGAAACCTAAAAAATGAGCCTCAAAGGACCCTTTCTGGTTTAAAAACAAAATTGCAAGAGATGTGGGATTCTATTTCAACAGAACAGTGCCAGAATTTATATGAATCTATGCCAAAGCGATGTAAATGTGTTGTAGAGGCAAAAGGCGATGTTACCCAATATTAATATTTAAAGATAAATTAAAGTTTTTATAAAATAGCAACTATTTAACCCACCGTACGAATTAATACTGGTCACATTTTTTTTAATAGTTTTGCGAAGCATTCAAAGAAATAAATATTGTTGTTGTTGTTGTTGAGGTACAATAACAATTTTTTTTTTCAAATCAAGAGAACAAAATGCTCTTTCAGAAAAAAATAGGTTTGCATGCGCTGACTACATTAGTATTGAAAATATCACCTGTTAAACATTGCATACGGGTAAAAATGCTTGCCGTACGAATTAATAGTGGTCGGGGCTCGTACAGTGACCTAGACGAACTCTCAAAAACTTCGGTCTACCGAATACAAAGCTTCATAAATAGCTCCAACTGGTTCAGATAGAGTGGAAATAATTAACCCCTGGTATCACAAGGGGCCAAACTGGCCTAAGTGTGACTCATAGGAGACAGCCACGTCAACCTAACCTAACCTAAGGGTAATATAGCATGCATGTTTGGTCAATATGTTTTGTGAGTGCGATGGGTGATGTATGCGATGGTGAATTTATGTAGGGTGGAGTGACAACTCGATATTTTCTCAAAAATATCTTGCAACGGTTGTCACTTACCTGCATATTTGCTTCATACTTTCTCTTACTTCTTCTTCCTCTTTTCTTCCTCTTTTCTTCCTCTTTTCTTCCCTGTTTCTTCCTCCTCTTCAACTTAAATATGTTGTTTTTTAAATTCAGTAGGTTTATATAAATTTTCTTTAAATGCTATAGTTTTATTTTCAAATATTAAATATTTGAAAGATATTTTAAAAAAATTCGTGCATAATTTTAATATATTTTTTATTAATTCTGTTTACATATTTTAATATTTAATTTAATTAAAAAAGCATTTAAATAAATTTTAAATATTTACGTAGTCGATTTAAGTAAATGCGTTATTGGTGCAAAAATGACTCGCTTTTTGGATAAATTAAAAAAGTTTTTGAATAAATTTAATATTTTTTCCCCTTAGCGTATAAAAACCCGCCCTAGGACAATCACTTAGAGTAAAAACTATGAATTTGTGCGATTTATGCACATCACTTCGAAAAAGTTTTATTTTTGTGCATACTTTCAGGCTGAATATTTTAAAAAGCACTGTTATAGAAAGAAATATTTACAGTTTTCTCGATATTAGGCGTGGAGCAGCATGCTTGTCTTTTATGTATTAAGATTTTTGTAAAATATATGAACTCTTAAAATATTTCGTTGAAATGTTCTTTTAAAATTTCACAAGAGTCAATTATCTTAAGAAATGTTCATTACATACTTTACGGTACTTTTTATTTTACATTAAGTACTTAATAAATACTTGTCAGACAAATCTTAAAAATCTTAAGAAAAATATTTACATTTTCCTAGAATATTATAACACTACGAATACTTTCAAGGTTATTTCTATGGGAAGAGTCACCAAAGACCTATAAATAAAAGTGCAAAAACAGTGTTTTGGTCAACCTGACAACGCTTTGTGTTTCCAAGTGGCGCCAAGAGATTTCGATTGTAAGCGCCAGATAAATAAGGGGTATCCTCTAGTGAAGATTATTGAAATTTTCTGTCTTTTATTCAGCGGATTTCAAAAAGTACTACAAGTATAAAAAGTACTACTTTTATTAAGAAATAAAATAAAAATGTACAGTTTTATATATTTTTATTAGTTCAACATAAAAAAATAATAAAATAAACATGCAAAATTTTAAGTTTCTGAATTTAAATTAACAACTTACGAAATATATGGAAACATAAATTAATTGTTTAATTACTTAAATACTTATCTGGCGCTTACAATCGTTGGTCGGTTTTGGCCTCGTATAAGAAATTGCGCCAGCCATTTCTGTTTTGCGCTTGCTAGCGCCAGTTGGAAACACCAAGTGACGTCAGATTGTCTAACACTTGATCGTTCCAACTAAGGTGTGGGTCTCCTTTGTGAACTAGTGAACTAGTTCAGTGTTTCTCGTTCTTTTAGTTCAATTGATATTGCAGCGAAGAGGGAAAAAAACGAACGAGATCAAAAATAACTAAATTTACCAAGCTATGGTTTGAGTCCTTGGTTGAAGACTAGGTTTGAGACTTTTTGTGTCTGCACTAAAAGAAATGTTGAATTTGATGGCTATCACATATTCAAACTAATTTTGTTTCATTTGGTAATGAATCTGGACATGAACGAGTAAACGAAACGAACTAAAAGACCAATCGAACTAAAAGACCTAACGAACTAAAAGAACGAATGAACTAAAAGAACTAACGAACTAAGAGAACAAACGAAGTAAAATATGCAACGAACAAAATGAACGAACGAACTAAAAGAACTAAATGAAAGAACTAGTTCATTACATACGATTGAACTAAAAAGAGCGATCTTTGTGGTGAACTAAAACGCCCAAGCCTACCGGGCACCGAATAAATATTTTTTTTCGCTGGAGTGCCGTTTTCCATTCGCTCAATATGACGTATTCAGCGAAGCCGCTCAATGTCAGCGTACAGCTCATCCAGCTTGTGGTTCCATCGAATTCGGTACTTGCCATTGACGCAGATTGGACCGAAGATCTTATGAAGGTCCTTTCTCTCGAAAGCTCCCAAAGTCAGAACAGCTCAACGTCCAGATTTGTGCTACATACAATAGGACGGGCATGATTAGTGACTTATAGAGCGTGAGTTTTGTTTGTCGAGAGAGGGCTCTGCTTATCAATTGCCTACTGAATCCAAAGTAAAACCTCTTGGCAAGAGTTATCCTTCGTCTTATCCCAATACTGACATCGTTGAAAGAGTTTATGCTGGATCCCCGGTTGACGATGTCTTTAACGACCTCTAAGGAGATGTTGTCAATAGTGACGTGGTTTTTCACGACGCTGGAACTGTTTATTTGTTGACACTAGGTAGTTTATCTTATCTGCGTTCACTGCAAGACCCAAACGACTCGACTCTTTCGCTAACCTGGAGAATGCTGCGCTGACTTCGCGCGAATTATGGCCAATGATATCGATATCATCAGCATCCGCCAGCAGCATGATACTTTTGTAGAATATCGTGTCACTGCGTCTCAAATCAGCAGCTCGGATGATCTTCTCCATCATCTGGTTGAAAAAGTCGCACGATAAGAAATCACCTTGTCTGAAACCTCGTTTAGTACCGAATCGAGGAGTGAGATCCTTCCCGATCTTAACTGTGCTGCTGGTGTTGCTCAGTGTCATCCTGCAAAGGCGGATGAGATTTGCAGGAATACCAAATTCAGACATGGTGGAGTATACATAATTCCTTATAGGACTGTCGAAGGCGGCTTTATAATCGACAAAAAGATCTGCTTTTCTAGGGTCTTCTCCAAGATTTGTCGTAGCGTAAATATCTGGTCTACGGTGGATTTACCAGGTCTGAAGCCACACTGATAAGGTCCAATCAGCTGGTTTACGATGGGCTTCAGTCTTTCACATAATGCGCTCGACAGAACCTTATATGCGATATTAAGAAGGCTTATCCCACGGTAATTGACGCAAATGGTGGGATCGCCTTTCTTTGGGATTGGGCAGAGCACACTGAGGTTCCAATCGCTTAGAATGCATTCTTCCGACCATATTCTGCATAGAAGCTTATGAATGCATTCAAATAGAGCTTCGCCTCCATTCTTGAAGAGCTCAGCCGGTAAGCCATCGGCTCCTGCGGCTTTGTTGTTTTTAAACCGAGCTATAGCTTTCAAGACTTCACTATGGTCGGGCAGCAGAACTTCAACGCTGTCGTCCACAATTGGGGTTTCTGGGATATCATCTCTATTGGCGGGATTGTTGTATTCGTTACCATTAAAAAGCTTAGATAAGTATTCCCTTCACATCATCAGTGTACTCTGGATATCCGTCACTAGATTCCCATTTTCATCCTTGCATGAAGAGGCCCCAGTCTTTAAACCATCGGCCAGGCTTCTTATTTTTTCGAAAAATGTTCGGACCTCATTCCTGTCACCATGCATCTCAATCTTCTCGCACTCACGAATTTCCGCTTCCCTTTTCTTTCGCCTGAAAATGCGTCTCTCTTCTCTTTGTATCGCTCTTTAGCAGCACGCGTTACAACCGACTGCAGGGTGGCGTTGTAGGCGGCGTCTTTTTCTGTAGTGGCGTCACGACACTCCTGGGCGTGCCACTGGTTTCGGCGAGGGCGGTGATAGTCTATCACCTCTTCGGCAGCCGTACGCATAGAGTGGGAAATGTGATTCCACTGCGCGCATATATCATCGATCGGAGGAGTGCTTTCTTGAAGCAGGAGTGAGAGTCGAGTAGCGAAGTCTTTGGCTGTTTGTTTTGATTGCAGCTTTTCAACGTTTAGCTTTCTTTGTGCTTGATTGTGCACATTCTTGGTTGCGCACAGACGTACACGGATCTTGGCTGAGACAAGATAATGATCAGAGTCTATATTGGCACCACGGATGGTGGGTTCATCTAATACACTGGAAGAGTGCCGTGATCAATTTGGTTGCGGGTCTTTTGATCGGGAGACAGCCAAGTGGCTTTATAAGTGTTGAGATGCTTGAATCTAGTGCTACTAACCATGTTTCGCGCTGCGGCAAAGTTAATCAGCCTCATTCCGTTATCGAAGGTATCGTCATGGAGGCTGAACTTCCCAACTGTCGGATCAAATATATTTTCTTTTCCCACCTCGGCGTTGAAGTCGTCAAGCACGATTTTTATGTCGTGGCGGAGGCTGCGCTCATAGGCCTTTTCAAGGCGCTCATAGAAGCTGTCTTTGGTCTCATCGTCTTTGTCTTCTTTCGGAACTTGCGCACATATCAGGCTTATATTGAAAAATTTTTTCCCAAGTAGTGGTTAATTTCAGTTCATCGCTCTGGCAACTCTGATACGTATAAGAAAATCATGAATATACTAGCGAGTACACTCGAGTCATGAATCACTCGTTGCAGAACTCTGTCCACTAGCTGTATGAGCTATACATCGATATTGACAGCTCAACGCATAAAAACCGATGGGCTTCGCTAGCTAGGTCATGTTGAACGGATAAAAATCGACGCTTCAACAAAAAAAGAAAAATATTGTATTCGATTCCCGGTGTCAGTCTACGCTGAAGAGTATGCCAACATCTTCGTTATAAAAAGCATATGTTGGACAACGAACGCTCGGTTCTTAGACGAGGCCAGAACCGATCCACGGTTGTAAGCGCCAGATAAAAAGCGGGTTTCCCTCCTAACTTATTGTAAGTGTTGTTGTCTTTCAATTTCTTTTTTGTTCTAAGGTGTATCTTTTTATAGGGATTTTGCTTAGAAGTTAAACATTTTTAGTTCATAGATGTTGGATCGGTATGAATCACAGTCTTTAAGTGGGATTTATTTATTCGAAGTAGATTTGTACTGGACCTTACATGAAACACTTATTTTGGTAAAAGAGAAAGTTTTTTGTAGTTTTATTTCTTATCCCCAATTTTCTATATGTATATATTTTTTTTCCCTCACAAGATGAGGGAAAGCTTTCGGATCAAATTTCTGAGCCAATATTTCGGTTGATTGAATGTCCAAGTCATGAAATCGTTCACATCATTAAATCATGTAAAAAAAAATTTCCCATAAACATCCCTGCATAACTTTGGTCAAGTCGTGCATATGTGGTAGCATTCATTCATTTATATAAACATGCTGAGCACCACTTAACAACAGTGTTCACTGAATGACTGTAAAATTTAGCAAATAATAAAAAAAAAGAATTTAACACAAGCCCCAAACATGTCAAAACTCTCGAAACAGAATGCCCCATAAATAGGATTATGTAAACGACCTTGGAAATGCAGAGAAATGCACACAAAAATTTTTGCATATTTTCCAAAGAGTTGAATGCATGAATGTTCGTCCATGCGACTGACTGACGTTTTTGCCAAACATGCATGCAGCATGTTTTTCTCGGTTGAATAAACAAACGAACAGCCGATGGCAAGGTTCGGTTGATTGGCTGTGGGTGCCCAGAGGTAGCTGCAAACTGCAACAATATCAAATCATTGGGCTATAAAACGCCCTTTAGTGGGTATGCAGTGAGTGAGTGGGTGAGTTGAGCTTAGCTCATGCTTCAGCTCTCTTTGTTCTCCTTTGTTTTCTCACTCTCTCTCTCGCTCTCTCTCTTTCTCCCACTCTCGTTCATTCGCTGATTCAATTAAGAAACGACTCGAGCTAACAACGTTGAACCTTTACTTTCATTAAACTTTGACCTAGAATCCTTGAAGCTGCACTGAAATAAAAGCGCTGCTGCTGATGATGATGATGGATGCATTGACCTGGTTTTTATAATCAGAAAACAATCTCTGTATTTCTCTCTTTCTCCTTATCGCTTTGTCTCTCTTACACACACACAGTATTCCTCTAATAATCTTTTATTTTTCTTTCTTACAGCTGGTTTTTAATAGAGTTGTGACGCGTCAAGATTGTCGCATGAACTGGGTCACTTCGGGTGAATCGCTTTAATCATATTCTACTGAAACTAAAACAAAGAAAAGATTTTCGGTGTAAGCGCAACAAATACAGAAATATGTGAAAACTCACCAATTTGGGTGACCAGCAGCAATTGGGTCAACGTTAAGCGCAGCAATAACTAGGACCAATTTCTGGCAGTTGCAACAAGCCAAAAAACCAGCAATAACAACAACAACCACAAATACACGTTTGTGCAATGAATCTGTCATCCATGATGTATCGTCTAAATGTACAACATCCACAGCAGCAGCAGCCGCAGCAACAGCCTACGCAGCAGCAAACTCAGCAGCAGCAGCAACAGCAACAACAAAACACCTCAGCTATACCCAGTCATATAATACTACAACAACAAATACACGCTGCCAATGCTGCTAGTCCGGCCATAACGCTGCAGCAGGCAGCTTCAGGCGGGGCACATTTAATAACATCTATTCGTGGTGGTGGTGGTGACACCATTGGTGGCCTAAGTGGCGGAGTTGGAGTTGGTGCTGCTGGCAGCACTTCTGTTAGTAGTCATCAGCAGCAACATCACCACCTTCAGCAACAACAGCAACAGCAGGTGCATCATCATCCACATGCGCGTCACAATCAAACATCAACTGCCGCTGCTGCATCCTCATCATCGTCTTTGTCACTGTCGTCGTCGTCATCGTCGTCGTCGTCGTCTACATCGTCGTCTTCCGCTTCCGCTGAAGATAAATTAAAAATGTTAACAACTGCCATTAAGTCGGAACCACTGCATGACGTCATTGCCTTGACTGCTGTCAGCAACAGCAAGCATAACAATAACAACAACAATAATAGCAACAACAAAAACAACAGCAATACCAACAACAACAACAGCAATAGTGCTATTGCTCTAACAGTCGCCACTGGCAGCAACAATTCTTCGACATCAACAAGTGTGGCCCACTTGAACAGCATGAATTCCATTAACCTAATTGTTGGTGTTGGAAAAAATGCTGCAGCTTCTACATCCACGTCTGTTGTCTCAGCTGCTGCCTTAAGTGTTGCTTGCAGCAGCAGCATCAGCAACAGTAGCAATACCACAAATGGTCATCTAGTTTTTGTGCCTTCGAAGCGTCCACGTCTCGAGGGGTGAGTCTTATAAATTGTCGAAATACATACGTACATGTAAATAACTTTAATTTTTTTTTCTGTCCATCACAGTCCTGAGGATTGGATTTCTTCGCCTAGTCCCGGTAGCGTGCCTAGCTCGGCACCACCTCTAAGTCCTTCACCTGGTTCACAGAATCATAGCTACAATGCGAATATGTCGAATGGTTATGCATCGCCGTTATCTGCCGGAAGCTACGATCCATACAGTCCCAATGGTAAATTAGGTAAGTTGTATTTTTTTCATATAGTCCCCAATCCTTACTAATTTTAACACGGAGTGAAAAAATTAAGCATTCTATGCTTGAATCGAGCAAATAGGCTTTCAGTTTACATTCAAGCGTAAATTTCTCAATTCAAACATTATTTTGATAGAATAGAGCAAACTTAAAACACATGATATTGAGAAAAAAATGCTTGATTCAAGAAACATTTGCTTAAAATCAAGAATATTCTTTCTATATTCAAGACTAATATTTGCTTGAAGTGAAAAAAATTTGCTTGATTTCTTTAATACTAGAATATTTGCTTGATATTTGAAACTTATTTTCTTATTATAATGAAAGTCCTTTAGCAAAGATGTAGGATGTAGGATAATTAATCATAAAAAAACTACTCGAAAATACTAAATATATCTTGTAGACGCTTATATGTTTCCAAATAAAGTAACAGATAAGACACTGCGCCTTCGCCATAGTTTGTCAATCTATGCCATAGTTTGTCAATCTGTACCATCTTAAATATTCTTTCATGTAAACATGTTGTGAATTATAAACATGCCAATATAAGTTGAAGTCAGAAAAATATGCTTGATTCAAGTAAACAATTTGCTGAAAACAAAACAATTCTCTGCACTTTCTTAAATTAAGAAAATATTTTCTTGATTCAAGTGTTGTTCCAAGTTCTACATAGAATCAAGGATTTTATTCTTGTTTGAGTCATTTATTTTACTCAATTTTAGAAATATATGCTCATTAGACCATAGGTCGCGCATTGACATATAACTTCATATCTCTGGTGTTTACAGTCGGATTTGAAAGTTTGGTATATTGATGTTTTTGTCTCAAGGACACCAATATGACCTCTATAGAGGTCATTGACCTCAGGTGTACCGTTCTAGTACTTATCCTCCAGATTTCAGTTTCTACCATCCTAATGTGCCACCCTAATATTAAAAAAATAAAGCTCTTAAAGTATCATTACTCTTTTGTTCAGGAAGTATATCGATATTTCCATCAGATGTATTTTTAAAAAATTTTTGAAAATTTTTTGCCGAACGTAGGGCTCCCTTTTTTAATTTTCATCATATCATCGGTATTAAAAGTCTGATCATATTGAATGACATATCGATGTTTTTGTCTGAAAGAGACCAATTATTTTTTCTCCAAAATAAAAAAAAATATTCCTGCAAGTCCTTGGAGGGCCTTGGATATAAAATCCGACTGTAAACACCAAAGATATGAAGTTATATGTCAATGCGCGACCCCTACGTTCGGTCAAAAAAAACTTTTTTTTCGTAATTGTCTTGCAAAAATACGTCATATTCCCTGGTATACGGCGAACTTTTTTTTTGAGGTACGGTTTAATGTTCATTATAAATTTATTTTTCTTAATTTAAGTTTTTCTTGTTTGATTTGAGCAAATGAGGCTTAATTTAAAATTTTCTTAGATCAAGCAAAATATTTGCTTAATATAAGAATATTATTTCTCACCATGAAGGACAAGGAGTCATTTTTTTGAAAGAACCGGGAATAAATTTGCACAAAATGTGAAGTGTGCCTATCATAACTTATAGGGTTCAACAAACAGTTCGCAGTTCGATGTGACCTGGTTTTTCAAATTTCGCTCTAGTTTGCTTTAAACTTTCCTTAAAGGTCTAATAGGGAGCAAGAGAACTAAAAATTTATGCCATTGACATAATTATTGTATTCATAGATCATAGATTCATTTTATGAGGAATATTTTGTTCTATGGGACTCTTTTGACCATTTGCAAAAGCGCCTATTTTTTTGGGACCTCTTTGACCTTTTTCAAAATATGGTTGAAAAAATCCTTTCAAAGTAGTCGTGGAGAGTTGAAATATTTTACAAAAATATTCCTAGACTTAAGGATGAAAGAAGCTTACGCACTATGACCTTTATTGGATCAATCAATAACACAGGTCTACAAGGTTTTGCTTTTGGGTAACTGAAGTTCATTTCCGAACCATTTCTATGCGAACTATGCAAGGGGACATCAATGATGAGACGAGAAGTTCTATAGCAAATGATGAATTGGACAGAAATAGTTTAGAAAAGGATGCAGTTGACTGTGTCATACATCCGAATGTTTTTTGACAGGACAACGTATCTTTATGATTGTCTAAATCCTTATCCTTATCCTAATCCTAAACCTTATTAATCGGATTTTTGTACAAATCCTTATCTTTATCCCTATCCTAATTTTTTTTCCAATTCTTTTTCTTAATATGGACTTATCGTTGTTCTAGTTCTTGTCCTAATTCCTTAGAATCATATTAATGAATCATAAATGATTATAATTATGATTAAGATTATGATTCTGATTATGATTATGATTATGATTATGATTATGATTATGAATATGATTATGATTATGATTATAAATATGATTATGATTAAAATTATGATTGTGATTACGATTATGATTATGATTATGATTAGGATTATGATTATGATTACGATTGTGATTGTGATTATGATTATGATTAAAATTATGATTTTGATTACGATTATGATTATGATTATGATTAGGATTATGATTATGATTACGATTGTGATTGTGATTATGATTATGATTATGATTATGATTACGATTATGATTATGATTATACAAATGATTATGATTGTGATTGTGATTATGATTATGATTATGATTATGATTATGATTATGATTATGATTATGATTATAATTATAATTATAATTATGATTATGATTATGATTATGATTATGATTATGATTATGGTTATGATTATGGTTATGATTATGATTATGATTATGATTATGATTATGATTATGATTATGATTATGATTATGATTATGATTATGATTATGATTATGATTATGATTATGATTACGATTATGATTAAAATTATGATTTTGATTGTGATTACGATTATGATTATGATTATGATTTTAATTTTAATTCTGTTCTTGATTTTAATTTCAATTTCAATTTCAATTTCGATTTCAATTTCAATTTCAATTTCAATTTCAATATCAATTTCAATTTCAATTTCAATTTCAATTTCAATTTAAATTTCAATTTCAATTTCAATTTCAATTTCAATTTCCATTTCCATTTCCATTTCAATTTCAATTTTGATTTTGATTTTGATTTTGATTTTGATTTTGGTTTTGATTTTGATTTTGATTTTGATTTTGATTTTGATTTTGATTTTGATTTTGATTTTGATTTTGATTTTGATTTTGATTTTGATTTTGACTTTGATTTTGATTTTGATTTTGATTTTGATTTTGATTTTGATTTTGATTTTAATTTTGATTTTGACTTTGATATTGATTTTGATTTTGATTTTGATTTTGATTTTGATTTTGATTTAGATTTGGATTTTGATTTTGATTTTGATTTTGGTTTTGATAGACGAACCAACGCTATAAAAGCAAAAGTATTGCGTTGATTCGGAAGATGGGAGATAGTAATTTAGAGAGTGGATTAATGGAGTAGTGTCACTGATGTAAAATTACGCTGTCAGAAAATGTCGGGAATACGCTCGCTTCGAAATTATTCCACAATTTTACAATGCGACTGAGGATTTATCTCTGTAAAGCGAGGCTATCTAGACAATGGTATAGGGATGGGCTTGGGAAACTGTATGTGGACGTGGGAAACACACGGAATCACATGAGCTAGTGGTCAACTATCTATCATGAAAAATTTTCATGGGATACGCAAGCAGAAGATTTAAGCAACCAACAGTGTTAAACAACAGTCGATGTCCAAGACAGAAAGGATGCAATATTTCATTAAATTTTCGACTTTCATAATGATCGGTTTTCTCTTAAAAATGTCTATTCTAAAATCGTTTATTCTCTGTTTGTCCTTTTACCCAGACCAATTGAAATTTCACGCTTATATGTATGATGGATTTCCCGAAGTTCAATTATTGACAGTTCGAAACTGAGCGGAATAAAATTGGGAGTTTACTGAACACTTAATATTTTATTCCTTAAAACATAATTGTTTTGGAAGCTTTGGGAAGTAAACTCGAAGCAAATCTAATGGGGTGTGAGTTTACCATCCACTCCTGTTAGAGTCTATTGGTTCAAACTTCAAGAAGTATAGCTTCAAAAATAATATATTCCCTATATATTCTATGAAAACAATAAAAATTTAAAAAGTCTGACAAAAGATTGATAGCCTGTTATGACCTTTAGAGACTGAAGTAATACTGTGTGTCTATGTTTATATGTCCGATTTCACTGCAAACTTTTTTAAGAAGATGCGACAAGCAATCTTCATTCACGAAATTTCGCATGTTCAAAACAATTAGACTCATTCGCTCGAAACATTTGTGAAATTTTTAAAATTTAAAATATCAAGACGAGGCAGAAAATGAGAACTCAGAAAATTTCAAAACAATATGAATGCGGGGTATATAGCGGGGGTTGATCAAACGAATTTGTTTGGGTGTTTCCGCAATAGCACGCGGTCATTAATTGTCTGAATTGAATTGAATTTCTTGAAAAGAAGACACTCGGTTGGAATGGATTTGGTTCAATAAATAAAGTTTTTAATTAACGACATGATGCCATAAACAACAAATATTTGGAATCATGAGTCTTTGATGCCGACCAAAATTCCGAGTAATGCAGTTTAAATTAAAATTAAAATAAAATTCAGTATTTTTGCAATTTTTATCTAGTTTGTCAACGACTTTTTTGGAGGAAACTGTTGCTGTTTTCATTGCTTTTATTTTTGGTTGTCACCGTGACATTACCACCGGCATTATTATTATAATTATATTATCCGTCGACTTGACTTCAGTCTGACTACGGTTGATTGAGTCGCTAAATTCTCATAATATTCACTGAAATTTTCGTTTCAGACTTTATTGTTGTCTGTCAATTATTTAATTGTTCGAGTTGTTAAAATAACCTAAAGTATTTTGGTGTCTGATACGGATGCATTCAATATAATTAATGATTGTTCCCAGATCCTAAACTAAAAAAAAAAAAAAAAAAAAAGTGTTGTCATAATAGAACCAAAATGAAAGTTCCTATCCACTAATATTACTTTAAATATTAAAAAAATTTTCTCCCCGACGGGGAATTGAACCCCGGTCTCCCGCGTGACAGGCGGGGATACTGACCACTATACTATCGAGGACGGTAATAGTTGAGTCACAGAAATTAATTTTAAGCTTTGCATAAGAGAGTTATAAATAGACAACACACCAACACATCACTTAACTAGATGACAGCGCCATCTATTGTAAAAACCAAAGCATCATAAAGCTTCTTACTTCACATAAATAACTGCAGATGACGCCTGAGCAAACGCCATCAGATTGTTGGCAAACAGCCAAGTTTATTAAAGAGAAAAACAACTGAAGCTTTTACTGAGTCACGCTCTATAAACAACACCTGTCGAAATGCCAGTCGCACTCTCCCTCGCTCACTAGCTATTTAACCAGCTAACACCCCATTGAATCGAGTCTTTGTTTTGTTTATATAAAAAGTTATTGCACCCAAAAGCTTTTTAATTCTTATGCATTCATATATATTGCTATTTTTAACAAAGTCTTGCGTACTCGACGGCACGACAAAGACGAACCAACTCAGAGAGTAAAGCTTTTTTTTTTGTTTTTGCTCAACAGCCAGCTTTCTGCTGTATAGCATAGCATTCATTCTTCGTTGTTAACCATGGCCGTCAAGCAGCTTTTTATTAACACTGATAAATAGCAAAAATAAAAATAAAAAGCCGGTCAGCCAGCTAGCACCAGACACATTGAGACACAAACACAGTTTTCAACATGGCCGCGTGTTGTCTATCTCGTTTGTTTGTGGGCTCTAGCGAACTCTTTCTTTCTAGCAAGTATGCATTTTAATCACAATGTCATGCGAAATTATGTTCGGGTAGGTTTTTTATATGCATAGTTTTATATGTATGTATATGTGACTATGTTGAAGATGACGCTCTAGTAAATTACTGGGACTGCGCTATAGAGTGGTGCATAATTTGTTTGGATGGCACATCCATAGCTTGTTATAATGTTGGGGTTACTTTGACAGAATTTGAGAGAATTTTTCTGAATGCTGTCAAGTTGAGGTGTTTTGCTGCAACAGCACTAGCGCCACTTATAAGCAGTGGTTTTTTCTGACATTTTGACAGCAACTGCTGGACTGCTTGTCATGAACCTCGATAAAATATGTTTTTTACTTACAGACACACTTCTTAATAAGAAATAGAAAAAGACACAAAATGTTGTTTCCAATATTTTTAAGCTCTACTGTCCTGTACTCACCCAGATACCAATAATCCCCGTTGTAATATTAAATAACATAGACATCATCTTAATGTACTAACGACGATTACGAAGGTTCAATAAGCAGCACCTACTGAATTTAATTTTTATGAAGTTTTTATTCATGTATCATGTAGTTCTCACATTGTTCATGGAAAAGTAAACTTAAAGCTTATTCTAAATGAGTGGACTATTTGACGATTTACGTCGGTCGCAGTGATTGTGGGTTGTAACCACAAGTGTAGATTGTTGGTTGTAGTGTTAAGTTGTTGTTTGTATTTGTAGTTGTAGTTGTAGTTGTAGTTGTAGTGTTAGTTGTAGTAGTAGTTGTAATTGTAGTTGTGGTTTTGGTTGTGGTTGTAGTTGTAGTTGTAGTTGTAGTTTTAGTTGTAGGTGTAGTTGTATTTGTAGTTGTAGTTGTAGTTGTAGTTCTAGTTGTAGTTGTAGTTGTAGTTGTAGTTGTTGTTTTAGTTTAAGTTTTAGTTTTATTTTTAGTCTTATTTTTAGTTTCAGTTTTAGTTTTAGTTATAGTTTTAATTTTAGTTTTAGTTTTGGTTTTAGTTTTAGTTTTAGTTTTAGTTTTAGTTTTAGTTTTAGTTTTAGTTTTAGTTTTAGTTTTAGTTTTAGTTTCAGTTTTAGTTTTAGTTTTAGTTTTAGTTTTAGTTTTAGTTTTAGTTTTAGTTTTAGTTGTAGTGTAAGTTGTAGTTGTAGTTGTAGTTGTAGTTGTAGTTGTAGTTGTAGTTGTAGTTGTAGTTGTATTTGTATTTGTTTTTTTAGTTGTAGTTGTAATTGTATTTGTAATTTTAGTTGTAGTTGTAGTTGTATTTGCAGTTGTAGTTGTAGTTGTAGTTGTAGTTGTAGTTGTAGTTATAGTTGTAGTTGAAGTTGTAGTTGTAGTTGTTGTTGTAGTTGTAGTTGTAGTTGTAGTTGTATTTGTATTTGTAGTTGTAGTTGTAGTTGTAGTTGTAGTTGTATTTGTATTTGTAGTTGTAATTGTAGTTGTAGTTGTAATTGTATTTGTAATTTTAGTTGTAGTTGTATTTGTAGTTGTAGTTGTAGTTGTAGTTGTAGTTGTTGTTTTAGTTTAAGTTTTAGTTTTAGTTTTATTTTTCGTTTTAGTTTTAGTTTTAGTTTTAGTTTTAGTTTTAGTTTTAGTTTTAGTTTTAGTTTTAGTTTTAGTTTTAGTTTTAGTTTTAGTTTTAGTTTTAGTTTTAGTTTTAGTTTTAGTTTTAGTTTTAGTTTTAGTTTTAGTTTTAGTTTTAGTTTTAGTTTTAGTTTTAGTTTTAGTTTTAGTTTTAGTTTTAGTTGTAGTTGAAGTTGTAGTTGTAGTTGTAGTTGTAGTTGTAGTTGTAGTTGTATTTGTAGTTGTAGTTGTAGTTGTAGTTGTAGTTGTAGTTTTAGTTGTAGTCGTAGTTGTAGTTGTAGTTGTATTTGTAGTTGTAGTTGTAGTTGTAATTGTATTTGTAATTTTAGTTGTAGTTGTAGTTGTAGTGTTAGTTGTAGTTTTAGTTTTATTGTTAGTTATTATATTAGTTGCAGTTTTAGTTGTAGTGTTAATTGTAGTTGTAGCTTTAGTTGTAGTGTTAGTTTTAGTATTAGTTTTAATGTTTGTTGAAGTGTTAGTTGTAGTGTTAGTTGTAGTGTTTGTTGTAGTGTTGGTACTAATGATTTTTATTCGTGAAGGGGAACCTTTAAAAGGTGCACTTGGGAGTTTTCGATTCTTACGCACTAAACCTGAGCCTCCGCATTGAAACTTCGGCCCTTTGTAAGCCCCGCGGAACCGCCGCAAAGCATGACTTCACGGTGCATGGGAACAGCACTAAGTTGAAAACTGGATGCCTAATAACCATCATTTAAGGAGTAAATAGACGTGAAGTACTCTACTCACTCCCTTCTGTCTTCTGAATGCTCCACTCTACGCAGTTCTTCTGTTATACTTTTAGTGAGGGCACTGATCATTGACCAGTTCGCTTCGCTTTTTAGCATTAGGGACACCAAGTTTTGTTGTGTCACAGTTCCCCCGAGACTGTTCGAAACCTCTAGTTGGGCATTATTGAACTTGGGGCACTCAAATAAAGCATGGTTTGCATCTTCAATTGTATTTGAAGAGCAGTGTGAGCAGTATGGATTTACCACGTACTTAAATTTGAACAAGTATGCTCTGAAGCACCCATGGCCGTTCAAAATCTGAGTCAGATAAAAGTTAACAGAGCTGTGACTTCTTTCGCACCAATCGGCTATGTTCGGGATGAGCTGATATGCCCTGAAGATCCCTTCAGAAATCTATTTCAGCGGTCTTGCCAGCGTATTTGAATATTTTTTAAATCTATACATTTGGCCACTAAAATAACATAAGATCCCTTGATCTCGTAGATCCTAAAGATCTGAAACTTCAAAAACTGGTAACCAACCGAAGCTTAATGTACGTAAAAGCTTCTTGAAAGCATATTTTCAAGTAAGCTTGAGTAGGTGTGTAGTTTTGTTTTTTTTTTTTTCTTTTGCATTACCACTATCTATTAAGAATTTATGCAGTCATTTTAAATATTAAAGTCTCAATATCGTTTTCTTCATTCCTAATGCACATTCAAACCAATTTTTTAACCCCTCGGTCCGCCTTTTTTCCCTTATATTAAAATATTTATCTCAACTTAATGCGTAAAAATTAAGTTTTAATGACTTTACAGTCTGGCTGGTAATTTTATGTTTGTTTGTTACTTGCCACCTGCAGCGTTTTCGAAGAAGCTCCTCTCATGCAAAATGGATGAATAATACATTCCAGCCCACCAACAAAGCATAAAATCCTTAATAAGCCTGTCAAGGCAAGCTCTTCATGGTCCACCCGCCCAATGAAGTCGCAACAAAATGACATGTCATGCCAATGAGTTACGCCAACACCTGCTGTCAAGGAAGGATACCAGGTTATCTGACTGACTGAGTCAGTCTTGGAGCTTGTCAGCCTCAAACAACACATAAGCGCGACGAAACCAGACAACATAAAATATCTTAAAATAAATAAATAATAATGGAATTTATATGCATGGCAAATATTTTCTCTGGCGATATTTTAGGAAAAGTTTTTTTTTTCCACACACACATGATGTGCTATCTCCCTCCAAGCTAAGCAGCGACTGTGCCAAAAAACATTTATAAAATTGGTCGCCTACTGACATCCAGACACAGTAAAAAACCTGACTGGCACTCAGACTGGGTGGTTGGCAGGATAGTCGCTGGGTGTGCTTTAATTCGGTTTAAGCTGTTGTCGTTGTTGTTGCTGTAGGTACTCCACTCGTATGAATATGTCCCCAGACACACCCAAAAGAAAAACAAATACAAATTTCAAACGAATTTCATGGCCAAAAATAAAAGAAACACAAACAAAAAAAGAATTTCTGCAACCAACTGGAGCGGCGGTATCGTCATGGCAATACGAAGGATGCCGACAGCGTCATTAATCGTGCCTATTAAACCCAGCCAACCAACCACCCACTCAGTCTGTGTATCGTGTGCGCCGAAGTTTAATGGTCTTTTTGTCTGTCTAACATTGTCTGCTGCGTAGGATCTGGAATGCCCAATAACAACTATACGCACAAACAACAATAAAACCAGTCAAAAAACACCAACATCTTCATCATTAACATTATCATCGTCATTATCTTCATGATGTTGAGGATGCAGAATAGAAAAGTATTTGCTTTTTTTTAATGTTGATGAACGTTTAATTCGGTGAATGTAACGCACGCAGCAAAGTAATCAAACGTGACGACTGCGACGTCTGTCTGGTGGCCTTCAACCTGAAATTGGGTTTATATACCGTGCACCTCGCCACAACTACTCCTCGCTGCGTCTGCTTTGCTTCCATCGCTTCCCCTTGTTCCGTTGTTTGGGGTATGCAATGTATGTGTCATGGCCCCAAAATATTTATATATCTCGCTCTTTGTTGCATGCTTTTAGGCGCTTAAGCTTGTTGCGAGTAAAAGAGCTTTTTAAGTGTGGGTCACTTTGGAAATTGTTTCAAGCGGATAAAACGTAGAAATTGCCTCGATTCCACCTACATGTTGTGTGCAGGATTTTACAGGTCGTTGTAGCTATTTTGGTAAATGTTCCAAATATTTCGTTAGTTTCGGAAAGCATATTCTTTGGCACCTGAAATTTGAGGTTAATGTGAGGGTAAATGGGTGAAGTTTAATGTTGAGATTGGTTGCGAATTGAACCTCAATGAACTCAATTTTTCATGGAACTATTATTTTTTTTATTCTGTAGCTTAATAAACTCCACTGTTATGCTGTGAAAATGATCTCAAATAAAAATCAAAAAGAAAAAAACGATTAAAATGAAATCAAAAGTCATCTCCAAATTCAAGACAAAATTCGAGCTAAGAGAAAACTCAAAATTCGAATTAAAGTAAATCGAAATTCAAGTTAAAATTCAAATCCAAATTGTAGTGAAATTTAAATCAAAATTTAAACTAAAAGTTAAGACGAAATTCAAGTAAAAATTTAATTTAAAATTTAAGTTAAAATTCAAGTTAAAATTCAAGTTAACATTCAATAAAAATTTATGTCAAAATTCAATTCTAAACTCAACTCACAATTCTAGTCAAAATTTAAGCGGCAATTCAAAGCGAATTTTAAGTTAAACTCAATTTAAGACTCAAGTTGAAATACAAGTCGAAATGCAAGTTGCATTTCAAACGAAATTCAAATCCAAATATAACTCAAAATTCAGGCTAAAATTCAATTCTGAATTAAACTCAAAATTCTTGTCAAAACGCAAGAGCAAATTAAAATCGAATTTAAAGTTTAAATTCAAGTCACAATTCAAGTCAAAAATCAAGTTGAAATTCATGTCGAAATTCAAGTCAAAATACGAAGTAAAAATTCAAATCGAAATTTCAATTGAAATCCAAGTTCTTTTTAGGGCATAAATTTAAATCAAAACTCAAATAAAATATCAATTCGAAGCACAAGTCGAAACTCAAATTGAAATTCACGACGAAATTCTAGTCAAAATTTATTAAAAAAAATGCAAGTTAAATTTGATTCTGAATAACAACCAAAATCTAGTCAAAATTCAAGTCAAATTTTAAGTCAAAATCCAACGAAACTTTCAGGTAAAAATGTAATTGTAAATTCAACTCAGAAATAAAGTCGAAATTCAAATAAATTCAAAACTCAAATTAAAATGGAATTCGAAATTCAAGTGAAATTTAAATCCAAATTCAAGTGAAATTTAAATCAAAATTTAAACTAAGAGTCAAGATGAAATTCAAGTTAAAATTTAACACAAAATTTAAGGTAAAATTTGAGTTAAGTTTCAAATCAAAATTTAAGTCAAAATTCAATTCTAAACTAAACTCACAATTCTAGTAAAAAATTCAAGTGGCAATTCAAGGCGAATTTTAGTTTAAAATTCAAGTAAAAATTCAATTAATAATTCAATTTAAGACACAAGTGGAAATGCAAGTTGAAATTCAAGTTCAAATGCAAGTTAAAATACAAGTTTAAAAGCAAGTTGAATTTTTAATCAAAATTCCAAGTCCAATAAAGCTGAATTTCGAGGCGAAGCTAAAATTCAAGTAACAATGCATGTCCAAATCAAAATCGAAATTCATTCTGAAATGCTAATCAAAATTCAAATCAAAATCAGTTAAAAATGTAGGTCAAAATGCAAGTCAAAATCAATTTTGAGTAAAATTCAAGTCGAAATCCAAGTCGAAATTCAAGTCAAAACTTAAGTTGATATTTAAATAAAAATGCAAGTAACACTGAGTAAATATTCAAGTCAAAATTCATGTTGAAATTCAAGCTGAAATTCAAGTCGAATTTCAAGTTGAAATGCAAATTAAATTGAAAACAAAATCTAAATCCACAATATAAGTAGAAATTTAAAAGTTGATTAAGTGATTTAAGACTTCATTCAAGCCGAAAAGTAAGTTGACATGTAAGTTGAAATTCAATTCGAAATTCAAGTCAAAATTCGAAATTAAAATTCCAAGTCAAGCTTCAAATGAGAAGAAAAGGAATTGGAGTCTAATTGATACTAATAACTGATTACAGATAACTGATAAGTGATTACTGATAACTGGTAATTGATTACTAATGATTAACGGTTTTCTGATTACCAATTACTGATTACTGATGATTGATTACTGATTAATGATAACTGATTACTGATAACTGATTTGATTACTGGTTACGAATAACTGATTACTAATTACTGATTACTTATTACTGATTTCAGATTACTGATTACTGATTAATGACAACTGATTACTGATAATGATTGCTGATTATTAGTACTGATTACTGGTAACTGATTAATGATTACTAATTATTGATTATTAATTACTGATTACTGATTTGATTACTGATTACTAATTACTGATAGCTGATTTGATAATTGATTACTGATAATTAATCACTGATTATTGATTACTGATTTCTAATTAAAGATTACTGATTACTAAGTACTGATAACTGATTTGGTTACTGATTACCGGTTAGTTATTACTGATTACTTATTACTGATTATTACAAATGACTGATTACTGATTACAGATTATAGATTACTGATTACATATTTGGAGTCTAATTGAAATCAAGTTGGATAACTGATAGTAGATTCTAATATTGATAACGGATACTAATAACTGATTACTGATAACTGATAAGTGATTAATGATAGCTGGTTATTGATGACTAATGATTAACGGTTTTCTGATTACTAATTACTGATTACTGATGATTGATTACTGATTAATGATAACTGATTACTGATAACTGATTTGATTACTGGTTACGAATAACCGATTACTAATTACTGATTACTGATTCCTAATTACTGATTACAGATTACTGATAACTAATTAAATACTTATTACTGATAACTGATTTGATCATTGATTATTGATTAGTGATTACTGACTACTGATTACTGATTACAGCTTAATAATTACTGATAACTAATTTGATAATTGAATACTGATTACTGATTACTGGTTAGTGAATACTGATTATTAATTATTACTGATTACTGATTGCTGATTACTGATTATTGATTACTGATTACTAATAACTAATTACTTACTGAAAACTGATTTGATAATTGATTATTAATTAGTGAATTCTGATTACTGATTACAGATGTATAATTACTGATAGCTAATATGATAATTGAATACTGATTACTGATTACTGGTTAGTGATTACTAATTACTAATCATTACTGATTACTGATTGCTGATAACTGATTAATGACAACTGATAACTCTTTACTGATTACTGATTATTAGTTCTGATTGCTGATTACTGGTAACTGATTAATGATTACTAATTATTGATAAGTAATTACTGATTCGGTTACTGATTACTAATTACTAATAACTGATTATTGATAACTGATTACTGATAACTGATTACATATTGCTACTTACTGATTACGATAGTGATTACTTATTACTGATAGCTTATTTGATTACTGATTTCTGAATACTGAATACTGATTACTGATAACTAATTACTCATTACTGATTACTGATTACTCTTTACCGATTACTGATTACGGATAGATAACTGAAATGTTTGAAAAGTACTGCTTACTTTATACTGATTACTGATAACCGATTACTGATAAGATAACAGATTACTTATTATTAATTACAGATAACTTATTATTAATTAGATATTAATTACTTATAATTCCTTACTTATTTCTGAATACTGTTTATATCACTGATTACTGATCTATTAACTACCGATTACTGATTACTACTTACTGATTATTAATTACTAATAACTGATAACAGATTTGATTACTGATTACTGGTTAGTTATTATTGATTACTTATTACTGATTACAAATGACTGATTATAAGTACGGATTACTGATTACTGATTATTGATTACTGATTACTAATGACTCATTTTTGATTACTGATTACGACCAGATAATTACTAATTACTGATAACTGATTTGATTACTGTTTACTCTTTACTTATTACTGAATACTGTTTATGAAAGTGATCACTGATTACTGATATATTAACTACTAATTACTGCTTACCGATTACTGATTACTATTTACTGATTACTAATTACTAAAAACTGATAACTGATTTGATTACTGATTACTGGTTAGTTATTACTGAGTATTGAATACTGATTACTGATTATGGGTTGATTACTAATAACAGATTTTGCTACTGTTAATGGCATCCTTTTCTTATTCTAATATTGTTTGTTCTGACCATCAATTTTTTGTTTTGTTCTCACCGTTACTTAATCTAACAGTTGTTTTAACCAATATATAATAAAAAAACTTTTTCAAATTATTTGGTGCTTACTTTAATAACCATTCAAAAATAACCATTCCCCCTTGCTTTGCTGCAACATATGTTACATACAGCCAGTGTTGCCATATTTTTTTAAAAAAAAACTTTAATTTCCAGAAAAAAAAACTTGTTTTCTGGTGAAAAAACTTGATATTAAAAATTAACTAAAACATGTATTTTAAAAATGTGTGCTTTAAAATTATTGGCAATTCGCTTTGTTCTCTCGTTGTCCCGTTATTTTGGCCACTTCATTTTTCAAGAAAATACGGAAGACTTGATCATCAACTCTGAATGTATGTAAAATGAAGCGTCAAGTTTAAAAAGGAATGCAAAAAATTGACCGCCAAGACCCGAAGAAGGGAACCCGAGACAAAATAACAGAAACAATGAGAGCAACAATAATAGCAACAGCGCTGCCATAAAAATAAACTTTGAAAAGGAGTGAAAATTAGTAGTAGCAGCTTCAAATGATACTTATGTTTTTCTAGTAACATAGGGCCGTAGTCATAGTTAAATTAAAGTCGGCTTTAAACAAGTTAGAGCACACTTTAATTTAAAATATACTCTATCTAAGTTATAGTCAAGTTAGAGCAGGCTTTTTCGCTTAGAGTCGGCTTTAAAGTTAGAGCAAAGAAAAGCTGTTGCTAAACCATTTAGCAAACTGTCAAAATAATTCTAAATGTACATTTTTGGCGCTCAAACGTAATTCTTTTTTTGGAAAAACCTCAATTTAATTAAAAAATGAACCGTTTTGATCGTATTGAACGGGATTTTAACATCATTGATGATGGTGCATTGCTTAGGCGTCCAAAAATTTATAAAAACAGAACAAATCCGTTTGAATTACACGACAGTGATTTTTATTCACGGTATCGGTTCGACAAAGCCACTGTGGAATTCATTATTTTAGCTTTAAATATGGAAAACCCGAGAAATAACAGAGGTCTCCCGGTACCGGTGAGCACACAAGTTCTATGTACGCTTAGATTCCTAGGAAGAAATGTCCATCAAAGCGACGTTGGTATGTTAATAAAGTTTAATGAAATGTTCTTAATAAAATTATAAAAATATTGCTGTACTATAGGTGATCTGCATGGTCTATCCCAGAATACTATTGGAAGGATAATAAAAGAAATATCCCGAAGGATTGCAATGTTGCTGCCGCACTTTGTTCGATTCCCAAGCAGAAATGAACTGATTGATGTAAAAAACAAATTTTACCGATTAGCTCAATTTCCAACAGTGATCGGAGCCATCGACTGCACCCACGTGCGAATTAAATGTCCTTCAAAAAATGTGGGCCCAACTTTGGCAGGTCATTTTCTAAATAGAAAGGGATTCTATTCTCTAAATGTTCAGGTATACGCGCCATAATATTATATGCAAATGCGATTATAACGTACGTACATTTTGTAGATTGTTTGTGATGCAGATTGCAAGATTCTTGATATCGTTGCAAGATCACGTGGTTCTAGGCATGACGCTCGAATTTGGGACAACTGTCAGCTGAAAACTCGTTTGTTGGAAAGCAAATCTGAACATAATGGTGTACTAGTCGGAGATGCAGGTTACCCTAATTCATCTATACTTTTGACTCCAGTCAGAAATCCGTCCACAACGAAAGAAGAAAGGTGGAATTCATAAAAAAAATTTCATATATATTTTATTTTATAATGATGCTTATTTAGATATAATAGGAGCCACATTGCAACACGTTCCAAAATAGAATGCCTGAATGGACAGATCAAATCTAAGTTTCGTTCAATTTTCGAGAGGTTGAGGGTTGACCTAGATACAGCTAAAAATGTAGTTGTCGCTGTTGCTGTGCTTCATAACATTGCCAAAGAACGAAACTTTTCATGTGAGTGCTATACTTTGAATTAAAACCTGCAAAATTAATAACATTAAAAAATATTTCCTTAGTTTTGAATGTGTATTCTACTAATACTGAAGTATCAATTGCAGAAAGCAGAGACACCCTAGAAACCACTTCGAATTCTGGGCGAGCATACAGAACTGCATTTATTAATAGATATTTTTGACTTATTTTTTTACTTAAGTGAAACCCAAACTCTATTCATATGTATGTACATATTTATTTCAAAATTAAAAAAAATGGATTTAAAATACATAAAAAGTAAAAAAACAGCCTTTTAAAAATTCAGGTACGGCATCACAAAAAATCGTTCACTTACATAACTTAAATAATACTTATATATAAAAAAAACATATATCAGTTGCTTTTTTTGGCTTCCTCGTTTAATATTTGGAGGCGAACCAAATGGCACTTCAGGTCCATCAGCTCATCCTCTCTTTTGTGCATTCGAGCCTGATGCGAAATTTCTGCCTTGAGCTGCTGCACTCTGAGAATATGAAGCTCGTCATCATGACCAGATTCTTTTTCAATCTGGTTCTGTCTCTGCTTGATGACATCAGTTTTGCAGGCATTTTTCCTTGGAAGGCTTCGTAATTCCGCTACAAGTTTTTTGGGAGAAGATCCGGTGTGGAGAGCGCTACTGCAAGGTGCTTCATTTTCGTCTTGCTCTTCAAATTCATCTAGGATGCAAGAGGTGCTGGCCGGCATCGTTAGAGTGTTGCTGTCGATGAGTATCGTGTCCTCTTCAAAATCATAGGCTATCATCGACTGAATTTGCATATCGCCTTCGTCCAAGGTTGGGATATCCACAATATTTCCTGTCGCAACGGTGGCCCTTCTTACTTGCGCAACTGCTTTCCTGGCGCTTACTTTCATGCGCA
This sequence comes from Pherbina coryleti, assembly GCA_943735915.1. Lineage (NCBI taxonomy): Eukaryota > Metazoa > Arthropoda > Insecta > Diptera > Sciomyzidae > Pherbina > Pherbina coryleti. The sequence goes on along the minus strand of OX030950.1, from coordinate 161,801,093 downwards.
TCCACTGCTGCTTTAGCTTGGGCACATCGCGATCAAAACCTGCGGCTAGCATATCCATTCTAATAGCTTTCCAGGCATCTTTCTTCAGCTTTATCATCTGGAGGTTATTTTGCCTATTTTCAATCACAGCGATGTGCCCATTGACCAAATCCCTTAAGCAGTCTTTCTCGGATGCAGCCCAATTATGTTCGCGTTTCTTTGCCTATAGAAGAAAGTTTTAATTAAACAAACACTACAACAATATTTAAAAATGACTTACTATTGCTTCCTCCTCAATCATGTTTCAGCTCTTTATTTCAAATAATCAACATAGATCAGCTGATTTATGAATGTATACTAAAGACGGGTGTTGTTTTAATCGATAAGCGGTAATATCATTTTAATAGAACAGCATTTCACATCAATTACGTCTTTTAAACTAATAGTAATATTTAAAATAAAATAAAAACATAGAATGCCTTTTAAAACTTATTTTTCATAATTTCTAACAACAAAACTACATTTTGTTGTAAAATTATCAAGTTTAAAAAATCCTTCGATAAAAAATATTCATTAACGATATTTTTCGCCCCAGCATGTCATCGTCAATATTACAGCATTGCCATTTCTACATATTTACTGATTGACAATGTCGTTATTAGTAAGCACCATGTACTAAACTGACTATGACAACACAAAAAATAAAGTTGGCTTTTTGATTGTAGCATTTTACTAACTAAAGTCAGCTTTTATGATGGACTATGACTACGGGCCATACAATTTAGTTTATCTATTTGATTCATAGATTCCCTAAAATAGAAAGGGAATTTTCATTGATATTAATTTTTTTTAATAATAAAACACTAATCATACTCTTGAATGTGTATATTTTAAGGTATAAAAACCCTCATTTAAAAATACCCCTTAGGTTTCCTTAAAAAAATGCACAAACATGAACTTTTTTCTTCGGCCGCTGGGTATATTTCGTCCCTTAATCGTAAAAACTTGAAAAACTGGGTAAAATAAAATAAAACTTTATTTTTTTTGGGAAAAACTTGAAAACTTTCTACCCTCTAAAAAAACTGGCAAAACAAGTTTTATCTGCCCACATGGCAACACTGCATACAGCGCTAAAAACCGAACATTTTATTTGCAAATAAAATTTCCTCAGCGGAAATGTCAAGGCAGTAACGAATGCAATGTCGGCATCGAACATGACAGCCGCTATAGAACAGTCGCTGACGCGGGAGCTGACCAAGGGCGGATAAATACTGCTTGTTCTGAGTACTGTGTTGTTCTGTTCGACGAAATGTACAACAGCATCAGCATAACAACAGACAACAACAAACAAAAAAAAAAAAAAAAAAAAAAAAGAATTAAAAATGCACAATCAAATGAAATTCGTTTCAAATGGAATTCGTTTGTTCAATGCTTAGTGTGTTTCTTCAATTAATTTATTCTCTTCCTTTTTTCGCTCGCATCTATTCATTATTTAGCATTAAGTGTGGGTGTGATTGTTAGCATGTGTAGCTAATACACACCTACTAACATTCGGAGTGTGTCTGTTCGATCAGCGGCGGAATGTTTGGATGCACCCACGCCCCTTTTTTGGCGCAATGCATTTAAAATTTTTTTTTGTTTTTGTTTTAGTTTTGATGTGTTCTGAATAATGCATAGATGCAAATAAATTTTTTTTTTTTTTAAATTTTTTGTTTGTGTATTTTTCAAGTCAATCAATGAAGTGTAACTGCATTCAATGAATATTTTAATGAAACTTGGAAGCTTTAATTTTTGAATTAAGTTTTATAAGATCATTTCTAAGAGGAAATTTTGTGCAATTCAAAACAGATTTAGTTATATCTTTATGATAGGATATTATTTATATAAAATAATTTTCGATTTTCGAAATCTTTATTCCATTTATTTGAAGTGATATATTAAAATTTTTTAATATTGAAAAATCTTCACATAGGTCATTAATTTTTTTTATAATTCTATCTTTTCAGGTAAGTTCAACTTAAGAATACTTCAAATCTTGCCTTTACTATGAAATAAGGTTAGTACTTATATAAAATAAGAACGATGACAGAAAGGAAAAATCAAAAATATTATGAAAATATTTCAACAATTATGTAATCTCAAAATAGAACTTCAAATCATGGACTACAAACCTAATCGAGCGAAATATTTTACCTCTTTTCCAAAGAAACCAAAACCAACTGCTTCATTTTTAATATAATACCGTCTAACGGTAATGAAATCTTAAACCACTATCGAAAACCGAATTGATCTGCAGCTAAAACGCATCATTATTAAATTTCTCAAATATATCCTATGCTCCACCAAAACAAAAAACCAAACTATTATTTAACCACTCACAAGAAATCTGATCAAGTAGGGCCTCAAGCTTTCTCTGGAAATGCAAAACATAAGAATTCCACCATAGCTACCGGCAATAATTATGACTGTCTAGACGGAGCAGTACGTCGATCGAATTGCCAAAAACATCATGATTAAAACAACACTAAAACAGAAAAAATAAACAACAGCATAAAGAGTGTTTGAAAGAAAAGGAAGTAAATTCAAGGTCTCCGACTTAATGTCTTCCATTAAATTGCATTCGGCAAGACACAAAAAACAAAAAAAAAAAAAAAAAAAACAAACCAACGCTTTGCTAATCAGACGATCGCAACATGAGCTTGAAATACGATAACAACAAAATATCATAAGAGGCGGCAGCAGTAGAATCAGGCATAAAGAAGGCAGCAATAAAAGGATCAGCAGCTTAAAAATGCAAAACTTGTCTTGAACTTCTCAGGTAAGATGCGAAACTGCATTTCCTGATTAGATGCGGTATAGGGACGTGACAGCTTTGCGAAGGAAGTGAGGGGAGGAGATACGAAAAACACAAAGCTTAAAAATTAAACAAAAAAAAATAACAAAAAAATTAGTAGCGTATCTATGCGAAGAACTCAAACTAATTCAACTGAAATACGATGAAAATAATAACAAATAAAAACAAATCGCGACAAATGTTAATTCGAAAATAGAAAGGAGTTCAGGTCTAAATTCAAAATTCAAGTTGAAAATTAAATCAGAATTCAAGTGAAATTCTAGTCATAATCCAGGTCAAAATTAAAGCTGAAATTCAAGTTGGAATTTAAGTGGAAAATCAAGGCGAAGTTAAAAGCAGAATTCAAGTCAAATTTAAGTCAAAATCTATGTAAAAATTCAAGTCGAAATGCAAGTTCAAATGCAAGTCGAAATGTAAGTTAAATCAAGTGGAAATTCAATTCGAAATTCAAATCGAAATTCAGGTTAGAATTAATGTTAAAATTCAAGTTGAAATGCAAGTTGAAAATCAAGTCAAGTCGAAAGTCAAGTCGAAATTAAGGACAGAATTCAAGTAAAAATTCAAGTCAAAATCTATGTAAAAATTCAAGTCGAAATGCAAATTCAAATGCATCTTCAAATTCAAATCCAAGTCGAAATGTAAGTTATATCAAGTCGAATTTAAGTGAATAGTCAAGTTAGAATTAATGTCAAAATGAAAATTGAAATTCAAGTCAGATTTCAAGTCAAAATACAAGTCGAAATCGGACTAAAATTCATGTCCATATTCAAGTCGAAATTTACAACAAAATTCAAAACGAAATGCAAGTTGAAATTCAACTCGAATACAAGTTGAAAATCCACTCAGAATTTAAGTAAAAATTCAAATCATAATCCAGGTTAAAATTCAAGTTGAAATTCCAGTTGAAATTTAAATGGACAATCAAATCGAAATTAAAGACAGAATTCAAATCAAAAATTCAAGTCGAAATGCAAGTTCAAATGCAAGGTCAAAATTAAATTCGAAAGTGAAAATTAGATTGAATTTCAAGTCAAAATTGAAGCCGAAATTCAAATCAAATTTCATATTAAAATTTTAGTCAAAATTCAAGTAAATAATTAAAATCGGAATTTAAGTCAAAATTAAACTCAAAACTCAAGACAAAAGTCAGTCAAATATTTAAATTAAATTCAGATTCAAATCCAAGTCGAAATTCAACTGGAGCTCAAATAAATGTTAAAAATAAAAGTTAAAATTTGAGTCTATTTTTCGAAATCAAGCTTAAGTCAAGCTTGAAATCATGTTTGAAGTCGTATTCGAAGTCGAATTCGAAGTCAAGTTCAAAACATGCTCGAAATAAAGTTCACTGTCAAGTTGCGGCCGTGGCGCAGTGGGTATAGTGTGTGACACATACGCCAGAGAACCCAGGTTCAATTCCATCTGCCACAGAAAGTTTTTTGAATCGAATTAATTTTTCTGTTCGACCGTCACCTCTCTGCAGACAATGACAAACCTCAGAGAGTAAATAATGCAATGTAAAGCTTCTTGAGAACATGTACATTTAGACGTTCGAAGTCGGCATAAAACTAGTAGGTCCAGTTTCTCGATCAATTGTGTACAAACATTTAATTACACGTACAACACAATTTGATCATTAGAAGTTCGGTCAAAGTCCTTTCAAGGCCTGAAATGTTCAGTTTATTTTTTTTTGATCAAGTTCGAAACTTATTTCGAAGTCAACTTCGGACACAAGTTCGTTGTTTGAATGAAACTTGAGTTCAAACTTCCAGTTAATGTTTAAAACCAGGTTAAAGAGTCAACTTCGAAGTCAAATTTAACGTCAAGTTTTACGTCAAGTTCGAAATCATGTTCCAAGTCAAATACAAAATCAAAGTCCGTTTGAAAGACAATTTCAAAGTCAAGTTCAAAGTCCAGTATAGAATCATGTTTGGAGTAAAGTTAAGAGTTGATTTCAAAATGAAGTTAAAAGTCAATTTGCAAGTGAAGTTGCAATTGATGTTCGTTGTTAGAGCGATAATTGAGTTACAATGTTAATGTTTGAAATTATTCATTAAAGTTCAAAATCAAGTTCAACGTCAAGATCAAAGTCAAGATTAGAGTTAAGTTTGAAGATAAGTTCGAATTCGAAACTGAAGTCGAGATCGAAGTCAACTTTGATTTCAAGAAAGAAATCTTGACCTAATGAAATTTCAACGTTAGTTTGAAATCAAGTTCAATAATAAATTCGAAGTCAAGTTAAAGTCAAGTCAGACGTCTAATTCTATAGTTGACTTCCATAGTTACTTCTAAGTTGATTTAAGATGTCATATTCGAAAACAATTTTAGAGTAAATTTGAAAGCAATTCAAAATCAAAGTTTGGAAATTAAAAAGTTCAAAATCCTGTTCGGAGGCAAGATCAAAGTCGAGATCAAAGTCAAGTTTTAAGTCAAGTTCGAAGGCAAGTTGAAAGTGATGTTAGTTGTTTGACCGATAATTGAGTTAAAATTTTCATGTTTATCTTTGATATTAATCATAAAAGTTTGAAGACAAGTTTTACGTCGAGATCAAAGTTGAGATTAGATTTAAGTTTGAAGATAAGTTCGAAGTCGAAACCTAATCAAAATCATACAATTTAATGTTGATCTCAATTTGGAAATCTAGTTCAAAGTGAATATCAACGTCAAGCTTGAAATCAAGTTCCGTATTAAATTCGAAGTACAGTTAAATTCAATCCAGAAGTATAGTTCGATCTTTCGAGCTTATCTTGGAAATCATATTCGATGTCAAGTTTAGAATCAAATTCGAAGACAAGATCAAAAAGAAGTCTAGTTTTAAGTCAATTTCAATTTTGGAATCGAGTTCATGGTCAAATTCCAGATATATTTTGAAACTAAGCTCAGATTCAAATTCGAAGTCAAGCTCAAGGTCGTGTTCAAAGTGAAGTTCGAGATAAAGTTTGAAGTTTTTTTTTAAATCTAGCACGAAATTAAATTCAAAGTTATATTTAAGTCACGCTAAAAAAAAATGGACTAACTTCGAAATTGATTTCAAATGTCAACTCAAATAATTTAATTTATCGAAAGCCTAGTCGAATCCATAGCCGACTTCGAAATCGAAATTTATGTCATACTTGATATCAAATTAAAAGTTAAGTTTTAAGTCAAGTTCAGACAAGTTATAAAAACAATTTGAGTGCGAAAACAATTTTTATATCATGTTCGAAATCAGTTTTGAGTCAAGTTCTAAGTAAAATTCATAGTCGTATTTGAAGTCAAGTTCGCAGTCATATTCGAGTTCGATGTCAAGTTCGAAAACGAAATCTTAGTAAGGTTTGAAGTAAGTTCAAACTTAAGTTCTTAAGTTCGAATTCAATTTTGAAGTAAAATTCGACTAAAGTTAAAGAAAAATTTAACTTACGTAATTAAATTTAACGATTCGAAATTGATGACATACTTAAAATTAGTTAAAGTTAACTTCGAAGTCAGGTTGGAAAAACTTAAAAGTCAAGTTCGAGGTTAAGTTCGAAGTCAAGTTTGAAATCAAGTTTGAAATCAAGTTTGAAAGAAGTATGAAGTCAACTTTGTTGTCTAGTTGAACTCAAGCTTTCAACTTCCAATTTCATTTCGAGAGCCGTTCGAGTGAACTTAAAAACATCCTTACCTAAAATAATTTAACTTAACGTGTTCCTAGTCCAATTCATAGTCAAGTTCGAAAGTAATTTCGATGTCATGATAAAAATCAAGTTCAACAAAACAATCATTGTAAAAGAAATTATGGGCGAAGTCTAGTTGAAATCAAGTTATAAATGTTCGAAATTAAGTTTGAATCAAGTTCGAAATTAGATTCAAAATTTAATCAAAGTCGATTTCTAAATCATGAGCATAAGTTGAGTTCGTAGTACACTTTGTTGTCCAGTTGAACCAAAGTCAAGTCCAGTCGAGTTCGAAGTCGAGTTAAAAATCTAGTTCGAAGTTGAGTTCGAAACCTAGTTTGAAGTTGAGTTCGAAATGTAGGTCGAAGTTGAGTTCGAAATGAAGTTCGAAGTCGAGTTAGAAACCTAGTTCGAAACCTAGTTCGAAGTCGAGTTCGAAACCTAGTTCGCAGTCGAGTCCGAAATGTTGTTCGAAGTCGAGTTCGAAACCTAGTTCGCAGTCGAGTCCGAAATGTTGTTCGAAGTCGAGTTTGAAATCCAGTTCGAAATGTAGTTCGAAGTCGAGTTCGAAATATAGTTCGAAGTCAAGTGCAAAATATAATTCGAAATCTGGTTCGAATTCTAGTTCGTCAAGTTCCAAGTCTCGTTTGAAGTCAAGTTTGACGTCATACTGAAGTCGTGCTCAAATAGTCGAAGTAAGTTCTAGTAAGTTCGTAGTCAAGTTCTTAGCTAAGTTTTCAGTCAAAGCTCGAACTTGAGTTTTTGAGATCAAATTGAATTTCATAGTAAAGTGTCCAGAAAATTATGGTTCGTAGTGAAGTGTTCAGAAAGTTAAAAAATAAAACAAAAAAAACTATTTTATTTAACGAGTTCTAGGTCAAATTCGTAGCCGAGTTCCAAGTCAAAATGGATGTCATGCCTAGAATAAAATTGAAAGTTAAGTTCGAAGTGAAGTTCGAACTTTGTTTTGAAGTGTTCCTGATTAATTTTTAATTAAGTTCGAAATGGAATTCAGACATGAATTCGAGGTCAATTTCAAAATCAAGTCCATAGTCAAGTTCGTAATCGAGTTCGAAGTCAAGTTCGAAGTCAAATTTGAAGTCAAATTCAAGTTCGATGTCAAGTTTGTATTCAAGTTTGATATCAAGTTCGATGTCATGTTTGGAATAAAGTTCGAAGTCCTGTTTGAATTTTAGTTAGTTTCGAAGTCAAATTTTAAGTCAAGCTCAAAGCCAAATTCGAAGTAAGGCTCAAGTAAAGTTCAAATAAAATTTTGGCAAAAACAATTCCAATAAAATTTTTTATATGAAACCAAAATTAGTTCTTCAAGAACTTGTGCCATCTTCTTATTCTGTTGTTGTTGTTTTTTTTCCATATTACACTTGTTCGAATTCTTGATCTTGATGTCTAAGACAGCGTTTCTTGCTGTTTACCTCGTTTTTGTGTCAAATATAAAAAAAAAAAACAAGGAAAAAAAAGATGAGAAAATTAAAGAAATTAAATATAAGCACAAAAAAGGGTCGTTCACGAAAGAAACAAAAGGAAAGCACAAAAATAATATGATATCAAAAGAGCACAGCAGACGCAGTAAACATCTTAAAATACATTCAAATATGTTTGTGCGTGTATGTGCCACATGTCCGTTTGAGTGCGCGTGTTTTTTTTTTGTGCTGTCATTTACACGCATATGTTTCGGGGTAGTAACAAAAAAATGTTAACCTTGATCTTGAAAAATAAAAACCAAAATAAAAGTGCACAGCGAAAATCAAATAAAGACAAAAATCAAAAGAAAAAAAAAACAGCACAACAAATTGTCGGGTAGTTTATGTAAAAAAAGCAAGCTGCAGTTCAGCGGAACAGGGTGTGATGAGCTCAGTTCTACTAAGAGAATAATAAGGCTCATCGGGTATTAAACGAACAATTAGTCGAAATTTTAAATTATATTAAAAATTACTTACTTTTCTAATTTAATTTAATTAAAAGTGTTGCTTAACTTAGTGAAAAAATTTATAATTTTAATAAAAAAATGCATTCTTATGGAACGTTTAATATTTTTCATGAATACTAGGCTTAATTTTTGCCTTGAAACAACTTAAAGTAACAAACAAACTTAACTTGGCATACTTTGAAATGTCCAAACTGATCCTGTATATTTTCTGGAACTCCACAAGAATATCATAAACAACGTTATTAATACCAAATTATTCTTTATATACTTCAATATATACAAAGGTATATAGACTATATAGAAACCTGAGAGCCTACAGAAAACAAAACCACCAGAATACTTGGAAACGTATGTAGGCCAAATGCCATTAAACGTTCTACTGTTCTACTGCCGCCACTCAGCAGACACCAGCCGCATACGTTCCAATAAATAAAAATGCAAAAACATAACAAATTAAAAAATAAAATAAAAAAATCATTGACAAACAACTTTATATAAAAAGCAAATATTAAAAAAAAAAACAAAAATTAACTCACATATGCGCCTGACAAAGTCCAAACTGGTTGTCCTTGAATTCCATGTGAAATCATTTCGAGCGCAGCCACTGGACGCTGCCTCTTGATACGAAAGGGTTAGAAATGCATGCCAAGCAATGGCAGGCAGTTCAAACAGTAACGACAACAACCAGCTTAAAATATAATAAAAAGCAGCACCACCACCACTCTTCAATATCATGGCTCAATGAAGTTTGAATAGTTTTTGTTTTCTTCTAAAAGCATTCATCTTTCTTTCTTAAATAATCACGTTGAGTAGCTTGTTGATAAATAAAGCCTGGTGTTGAGTATCATTATCATAAGTTTACAAAGCAACGTGATAGATTATTATGTTTTTTTCGTACAATAATACGAGGGCAATTTGAGAAGTCAGTGACTTTTTTAATTTCCCGCGTTGTAGCTTTAAATGCAACAGTGGTCCTGTCAACTAACATCTGTTGATAGACTACTGTTCAATTTTGAGTCAGATGTGACATTGAGTTTGTGTTTGGACATCTATTGAAAGTAGACAACCTCGCGAGTTTTGACGAAAATGGGCAAAAAGTCAATTTCATGTACTCATCAAGCATTATTTTTTGTGTAAAAAAACCATCAACGAAGTCAAGGAAAGTCTTAATAATAACTATGGGCACTCTGCACCATCAATTTGAATCATTAAAAAATGTTACTCGTACCAGCACAAGTGACACTGAACGTTGAGGTCGCCCCAAATTGCCGTCACGCCAGAAATAGTGGATAAAATCTGTGGGATGATATTCAGCGAGAGTAGAATAAAAGTGCGTGAGGTAGGTGAGGTTGTAGGCATCTCAAAGGAGTGAGTACATAACATTTCATTGCCGCAACACTCAATACACGTACAATAAGAGCCCAAACAGAACCAAAACGGCTGTCGGTTGACGGATTCGCTTTGCAACAAAAACATGAAAATGTACGCAGTCGCCAAAAAGAAAATCGCCATAAGAATCCGTGAAGGAAAAACGTCAGATTAAAATCAATTTCAAGTTATAAAATTGTGGCATTTTTATGTGTTTATTTAATTTTATAATTCTTAAAAAACATATTTTTTAAGAATTATATTTTGAGCTTTATTCCAAACAATTCATGAAGCAACAGGTTGCTACAACAACAAAAGTTCTTTGCAGAACAAACCGAGCAGACTAGACCATGGTTATGTCGGACGCTACTCCGACTCAATTTTAATTTTTCTCCGACGGCTGGTGGATTTCTCTTTGAGTGGCGTAAGTGTTACCATATTTTAGCTAAGAATTGGCTGTGTTCAGTGCTATTTTCATAGTTTTTACCAAGAGCTGACGTTTCGTTTTGTGTCTGTGTGTGTGTTGCATTCCATGAGCTGACGTTTCTTTGTGTGTGTGTGTGTGTGTTGCATTTGTATCATTCACACGCTGAAAAGCAACGCTGATCCGACAACGGCTCCCATTCTCAACGTGTTCTCAGCGGATTTCTCCGAGAGAGAAACTGCCAACCGACAGCCGCTTTGTTTCTGTTCAGGTTCTAAGCACGATCAATAAGCGTAGTCGTGCGATCACTTCAAAGGAGTGTTTGGCGATCTTCAACCGCAACCCGAAGAAGTTTTTGAGCCGTTTCGTAATCGTGGAAGAAACAAGAATACACACAATACACTAGAGACCTAGGACCAGTCAAACCAGTGAACTTATCCAGGTCATTCACATCGTCATTCACATCGATTACATTGAAAACGATTACCGGCGAATATAATTCACAACTGTTGGACAGATTTCACACTGATTTGAAGAAAAAAACAACGAGCCTCCATGACAAATATCCATAAATTGGACAACGAACCCTTGACCCCATCCAGCATATTCTCCAGATTAAGCTCCCTGCGACTATTTCATAGTTCCAAACCTTTAAAAATGGCTTGACGGTAAGAGATGAAGAGGCTATCACTGAAACAAACACCAATTTTGAGGACCGTGACCAAACCTATTATTTGAAAGAAATAAAAAAAAGGAAAAACGCTGGGCTAAATTTATCCATCTAAAGCAGTGGTCGGCACACGCACACAACCATATAATGCTTCGTATTTTAATGTAACGATGTGCGTACACTGAACCAAATTGGTCGTTAAAATGAAACAACGAGCTGAAACAAAAAACAAAAATCTGAAGAAAGCATGTGACGCGAACTTACTCACTCGACAGTTGGCATAAGACTGAAGGCCTGACCAAAATAGACGAAACGAGACGATTGCAACTTGCCGAACGTTCGCAATCGCTATGTCCGTTCATGGTATAATAACATGGTATAATAATACATGGTAGCATTGACAACTGCTTATTTTCTCTTCAACAGGAAAACATAAACTGTCAAAAACAGCTTTTTGTGGAAATACATCAGCAGCTGCTGAGGTTGTTGTTTTTTTTTCACTTCAACGTTTTCAACATTGCTTGTGTTTTCAATGGCGGATTGTGAGCGCTCTCTTTTTGAGTATATTTTTTGACAGTATATGATTTCCCAAGCAACTGTAAATGCTACCTTGTATTATTATACCATGTGTCCGTTTTGACATTTAACCCAAAATGAAACGAGTACCTCCAATCGTCTGAAACAAGAAGAAGACTGCTTTGCACAGCTATTGTTGACGAGTTGAGACGCTTAAAGTTCGGTTGTTACGGAACAGAACGTCTTGTCGCAATGTTTCGTTCAGTTTCGGTCAGTTACGTATGTGCATTTTAGGTTTTATCATTGGCTTCCATTTGTTCGAACTTATAGCCCGAACACAATACACGCGACGACCGGCAAGCGCCAATTGTCACTTTTTTTTACATGTATTTCTTATGGGACGTATTTTGGAGACTTGTAGCTCAACATTGTCGCGCGACATTGCCGTCGGCTTAAATTTAATTTTAATTTGACAGGCAGCAAAAGCAAGTTTCCGCCATTGTTTACATTGGTTATTACTGGTCATATGCAGCAAACTAAACTGTTGTGAAATTTATGGTAGCGATGGTAGTGAGGGATGTTTTGTTTGAACTTTATTCAGAGTTAAGTCTGCATTCATATTCAGAATAAGTACAACTGAATATCGACATAAAATTCCATAAATTAATGCAAAATTGATTTATAAATAAAATTTTAATTCACATTTAATTTTAAAAACTTGATTAATTATTCATTTCAATAAATAATTTTTGTTTTCAATTTTTCAATTTTTTATTCATATGAAAACTATAGACAAAGAATGCAATTCACAAAGAATTTTAGAATTTGCAATTGTTTCTTAATGTAATTATATTTTAATCTTTATTAATTTTTTTTATTCATTATTCATTTGTTATTCATTATTCATTAGTTATTCATTACTAATTTCTTAGTTATTATTGATTTTTTATTCATTAATTGATATAAATTTAATTACGAATAATTAATAAATTTTTTAAATTTGAATGTGAAATAACATTTTTATTTATAAATGAATTTTGCATTCATTAAATAGATTCTTATTTCGTTATTCACTCATTCAACTTTTTGAAAATAAAATGAAATTGAATGGATTTCTTTTTCAGCTCTTTTCTTTTGTGTTGTTATTCTAAACGGCAACTGTTGAGTCGGCTGAAAACAGCCATTGTTTTTTGTGTACTATACATGCTGCTGAAGTTTGCTGGTGTCGCGTGTATTATAATCAAGTCGCTCAACATTTCTCTACAACGACAGATTGGAGACGTGTTGCTCGCCGTTCGTCGCGCGTATTGTGTTCGGGCTATTACTCGTTATGTCTCGTTCTGTCTATTTTGGTCAGGCCTAGAAGTTCGTTTATTTAGTTTACTAATACTGATGCGTTGCCCGCGGACATGCTTTTGCCGATCACTGATCTACAGCTAACGTGCTCACGTACATGGTGTAATAATAATAAGGTGTTAGTGAATTTTTGACAACACCAAGAATAACTTTCTTTCTGTCAAAAAATTGAGAGCGAAAGAGAGGAGCCATTGATAGTTGTCAAATTGTGTTATTTGTTTGAGTTGCTAGATGATGATGTGTTATAGTTTTTATAGGTTATTGTGCGAATAAAGTTTAAACAAATATTTAATTCAATTATTTGTGCCGTGTTGTGTTGACAAAAAATTATTGCAGCTGTCTTCGGACATTTGCCAAGTTCGCCATTGAATGGTTTTGTCATTTTATCAAAAACGTGCGCTGGAAGGTGCCACCGACATGAAGCTTTGGCCAGCATGCAAATTGTCTTGCATTCACATCGACTGCTTCAAGAAAATATCGAATGCCATGAAAGAATGTTCAATACCTCAACTGATAATAGCCATCATAGAAGTGGACATGGCATTGAGCTTCGACCGCCTGCACGTTAGCTGATTTATTTTCATTCCAATTCACCATCAGCTGTTTTTGGCAGGAGCGGGGCGAAAAAATTTATCATTTTGAGAGAGAAGTGTCAAATTCACTAACACATTATTATTACACCATGCTCACGTAGTGGCCAGTATGGCCCGCGTGGGCCTTCATACAAATTTTTTTTTGTCTTTGCGATGAGCCAAAATCAAAGAACGCCTGCAAAAAACAACAACACAAACCGCACTCGTTCAGTGTTCAGCACCTTTTCCAGCGAACTTTACAAAAACAAATGCGTGCAAAGCCAAAATAAAAAACGCACACTCGATGATGTCGATGCTGAAGCTGATTGTCCTGTTACTTGTGTGTCGAGTAATTTTTCATGACATGTGATTTTTTTGCATTGTAATTGTTTTTTTTTTTTTGTTTGATTTTTTGCCAAACACAACGATGAGCAACATGTTGTGTGTTTTTTTTTTTTTTGTTTTTTTAAAGATTGGCCCGCGCTTAAAATTTCTTGGGCCCACTCATCTAAAGGATGACTATCTTGAGAAATTAAATGTTTTTTGCTGAAAAAAAATTCTTTTTATTCAAAAAGTCACTAACTTATCAAACTGCCCTCGTAATTGATAAAATATGAAAACAAATTGGAAGGGAAGACAAATTCGAAATAAAGTTTGAAGTTAAATCGAAAAAAAAACAAAAAAGGACCAGTTAATAAAATATTCGAATTCATGTTTGAAGTCAAGTCAGAAGTCAAAGTCGAAATTAAACTCGAAGTTTTGTTCGAAGCATACGAGTTGTTCGAAGTCAAACTTACCGCATCTCTATGTATTCCGAAAAGAGCACTATCTTTCGTGTCGGACACAATAAGCAATACATTTTATCATATAAAAAAATATTGTTGCTCGTTCTTCCACGAACGAGAGTGCTCTATTCGGAATACATAAAGATGCGGTTAAAATCAATTTCAAAATTAAACACAAGATCAAAGTCAAGTTCCAAAGTCTAGTTCGAAGTCAAATTCAAAGTCTTATTGGAAGTCACGTAAGAAGTCAAGTTCAAAGCAATTTCAAAATCAAGTTCGAAATCAATTTCGAAGTCCATTTCGACGACAAATTGAAAATAAAATGCAAAGTCAAATTCAATTTCAAGCTCGATGTTATTAATTAATAAGTAAAGTTCGAACTCAAGCAGTTTAAGTCAAATACAAGGTGAATTTTGGTAAAAAGTTCGAAGTCTTGTATTAATTCAATTTTGAAGTAAAAACGAGAAGTTAATTAAATCTGGACTCAAGTTCGAAGTCAAACTCAAAGTTAAGTTCGAAGTCATATTCAAAGCAAGTCAAGTTTAAATTAATGTCCAAAGTCTGGTTTAAAATCAAGTTTGTAGGGCATTTTTAGTAAAATAAACTTATAGTTTTCAAAATACAATTCCAATCAATTTCAAAGTCAAGTTCAAAAACTAAATACGAAATTGATTTCGAACTTGTAGTCAAGTTCGTATTCCAATTTGAAATTAAATTAGAAATCAAGTCAAGTTTGAAATCAAATTCACAGTCCAGTTAAAAGTCAAGCTTAAAGCCAATATAAATACCAACTTTGAAGTCAAGTTAGATGTTAAGATCGAAGAACACTTAAAAGAAATTCAAAATAAGTATTCAGAGTCAAGTTCGAAGAAAACAGAAAAAATTGTCAAAATATCAAGTAAAACAATAAGCCGAACTCAAGTTCGAAACCAAAATTAAAGTCGAGTTCGCAGTAAAGCTCGAGCACATGTTCAGGGTTAAGTTTTTAGTCAGGTACAAAGTCAATTTCGAACATAAGTTCGAAGTCATGTTTGAAGTCAAATTAAAAGTCAATAAAAAAAAGACAAGATCAAACTCAAGTTCGAAATGAAAATGTAGAAATTTGAAAAGATGTTCGAAGAAAAATTCGAATTCAAGTTTAAGGTCAAGCTTTATAGTTTATGGTCAAGTTAAATTTCAAGTTCGAAATAAAGTTTGAAATTAAGTTCGAAGTATGGTTCGGACCCTATTTCGAAATAAGATTCGAAATCATGTCGGAAGTCGGAAGAACTACATATTTAAAATTGAAATAATAGAAAAGTTCGAACTTAAATTCAAAGTCAAAAATGAAATTAAGTTTGAAGTGAAGTTTCTAGTGATGTTACTAGTCTAATGCAAAGTTAAGTGTAAAGTCAAGGTTTAAGTCAAGTTAAAAGTCAAGTCTGAAGCACGTATTCGAAGTGAGTATGCAATGTGAATTAAGTGCTCAAAGTCATGTTCGGAGTATGTGTTCGTAGTCAAGTTCGAAGTCAAAATCAAAAGTAAGTTCATAGTCGTATTAAAAGGCTAATTCAAGTTTGAAGTAATATTCAAAGTTTGGTTTAAAACCTAGTTTGAAGTTAGTTATCAAAATAAAGTTCGAATTAAGTGCAAAGTCAAGTTCAAAAATGAAAAACGAAATTGTTTTCGAACTTGTAGCCAAGTTCGTATTCAAGTTTGAAATTAAATTAAAATTAAGGCTAAAATTTAATTTCGAATTTATGATCGAGTTCAAGGTCGAATTCGAAGTATGTGAAGCTTCACTTTAATAAAAATTGTTCTCTTTCAATATCCAAATTGATCGCAAATAAGCGTTTTATTTCTCAACATAGTCATCTTTTAGATCGATGCATGTAGTTGAGCTTCTTTCCTATTTTTTTAATTCCTTCCAAATAGGCTTGGGCATTTTAGTTCACCACAAAGATCGCTCTTTTTAGTTCAATCGTATGTAATGAACTAGTTCGTTCATTTAGTTCTTTTAGTTCGTTCGTTCATTTTGTTCGTTGCATATTTTATTTCGTTTGTTCTCTTAGTTCGTTAGTTCTTTTAGTTCATTCGTTCTTTTAGTTCGTTAGGTCTATTAGTTCGATTGGTCTTTTAGTTCGTTTCGTTTACTCGTTCATGTCCAGATTCATTACCAAATGAAACAAAATTGGTTTGAATATGTGATTGCCATCAAATTCAACATTTCTATTAGTGCAGACACAAAAAGTCTCCAACCTAGTCTTAAACCAAGGACTCAAACCATTGCTTGGTAAATTTAGTTATTTTTGATCTCGTTCGGTTTGTTCCTACTCGCTGCAATATCAATTGAACTAAAATGAACTAAAAGAACGAGAAATACTAAACTAGTTCACATAGTTCATGAGTGGGAATCGTTCAATTGAACTAGTTCGTTCATGAACTACCCAAGCCTACTTCCAAATTATAGGTTTTACCAAGGTCCATTTTTTTCAAATTTGGAAGAAGGAAATATTCGCAAAGGGCTAAATCTGGAGAATATGGTGAATAGGGTTGGGGGTTCGCAGCACAATTTATGCATTTTTGACATGATGGCTTACAGACGTACTCGGAAGAGTACTTTTTTCTTCGCCAAATGCGGTTGTTTTTGCTTCAAAAACAATGCCAATTTCGTCCAGCAGCTGTGAATAATATTCGTCCTATAAAAATTCATCCTATAAAAATGTCACCATGATCTTATTGGCCAACACATCTACCTTGGCCTTTTTTGGTGCTCGTTCACCCAGAGAAGTCCACTGTTTGACTGTTCCTTGATCTCTGGTGTGTTGTGACGTATCCATGCTTCGTCTATGGTACTAAATGGCGCAAAAACTCCTTCGGATTGCGGTTAAAAATCGCCAAACACACCTTTGAAGTCATCAAACGGCTCCGCTTATGGACGAGTGTGAGCAATCGCGGCACCCATAGTGCGGTTTGCTTTTTCTTGTCCAAATATTCATTTGTAATGTAGTCGATCAGTGGAGATGCCAACAGACTCAGCCACCACACGCATCATGGATTTTACCAATGATTTCTGGAGAGACGACCTCTTTTGGGCGAACTGAATGTTCATGTCACTTGTGCTGGTACGATTATAACTGAATTCAGTAAATCATTGAATCTGATGGTGCAGAGTCTCATAGTATTTATCAAGCCCAGTATTTATTGGCTTCGATAATATTTTTTGCGCATAAAACTGTTCAACACGAAAAAAAAATAACAAGGTTCCGACAATGGATTCTGGTAGAGGGGTTAAAAAAACAATAGACGTGTATTGGCATTTTGAAAGTTTACGTCTTATTTTAGGCGGATTTAATTTTCCCCCTTTTTTAACATTCTTATAGTGAATCGGCATAGGAAATCATGTTATCCTTACACTGAAAAAAAAGTTAGCTTAAAATTAAACACAATGTGTTCACAAAATGTGTTCATAATTTGCCTTTTTTTCATATGATTTTGAAAATTTTTAAATACATTTGCTCTTACTTTGACGAAATTTGTTGCAAGCTATTTTTTCAACACAAATATCGTCAAACTAATAACAATTGTCGTCAATTTTAAAACATTTTTTTTTCAGTGTACATTTTGGGTATAGGATGTGTTCTGAGCACTTATGCAAAATACTACGAGAAATATTTTTGTAGAACATTTTAACCCCCTAACTTCTCAATTGATGGGTCTTTTTTGACCTTTTTGTGATAAAAGCTAAAAAAGACTAAATATATTTAGATAAAAGCTAAAAAAGACCCATAAGCAAAGATATAATGGGTTAAAATTTTCCACAAAAAAATTGATCGTAGTATAAGTCTCTGAATACACCAAAGCTGAAAGTTCAACTTAAATGCGAGAAATACGTCAAAAATGTGTAAAAAATGTCGCACAGAACTTGGTTTTAGGGGGTTACTTTATATGAAAAAATTGTTTTACTCATTTGGCACATTATACTTAGCAATAGTAACGAACCTTATCGGATGCACTTCGGCTGATAAGATCCATTAGGTTCAAACAAAAAACTATGAAAAGCAAAATTAAAACAAAAGTTCATTTTAATCCCCTCTCCGGTTTGTATATATGTATATATACGCCATATACTTGTTGTTCTGTTCACAATTAGAAAAGGGTTTGTATATATGTATATATACGCCATATACTTGTTGTTCTGTTCACAATTAGAAAAGGGATTCAAGGAATTCGATATACATAGTTGAAAACAATAGTTTGGACATGAAATAGAAGTATAAAGAAACACCGTCACGTCAAAACATACGGGTGTGTCCACGACACAGCCAAATCTTTTTTTTGTCTTATGGCTCATTTTCTCTTAAAAAACTGCTTTAGTTCTTTTATTTAGTTTATATAGAGTTGCAATTAAGCAACAATGTAATGGTTAGTTCCTCTTATATAGTTTATAAAGCATGTTGAGCTAGTTTAACATCTCGGTGGATATAAAAATCATTAGCAACATTGTTGCCAACCTTAATCAGTCATTCATGGAAGATGTTTAATAAGAGGAATTTCAATCTACCATTTAGCCTTCTTTGCAAGTGAGTAAAACAAACCAGAACTAAAAATAAACTAAACTAAAATTGTCTGTAATTTAAACAACTGCTAAGTTAAATGAATAGCGATAACACAGAACAAGTTTATTTATAATTAAAACATTTATAAAAAAAAAAAAAATAACTCGCCCCCGGGTGGACTCGAACCACCAACCTTTCGGTTAACAGCCGAACGCGCTAACCAATTGCGCCACGGAGGCGATAAATATTGCTGTGGGTATGGATTGTTTTCTCAAAAGCTCAAAATATAAACAAAGCTCAGTAATTTTTACGTGTTGATAAACTTCATGACGAGAAATTCGAGTTGATTCTAAAAACTTGAAATTTTTTGCTTATTTTTTTATGGTAAATTCAGGGACCGAAAATAATTGTTATTTTTTATTTCACAGCAGAAAAAGTTGGGCAATTGTAATCCATAAAAATAAATGTTATGAATAACTTTTATTTTTAAGAAAAATTTTTTTTTGGTTGCCACATAACTTTTATTTTTGAGGAATAAATTTTTAGGTTGACTAATAACAGTTATTTTCTGAAATGAGATTTTTTCGGTTATTAGTGTCAAAAATTAAAAAAAAAGTTGATTTTTTGTTTTGGGACCTCTTAGCCGTCGATACTCGTATGAGGAAATCGTCTAACGTTATCTATGTAACGTCATCTATGTATAAGAGTTCATATAAAATCGTTGGTGTGTACTCATGCTGCTTAATATCTCACGACCGGTAACACTTAATGCCACCAAATTTCGAACATATGTTAATATCTAGTATAATAAGGTAAAATTTTGCCACACCCCCTTTTACCGCCCACAAGTCAATAAAAATTTTATATTTCAGGCGGTTTTAGTTGTATTGCACTGGTATTTGGTAATTTAGTTCGTGTGGCTTACCAGTACGCCAGTAAGTGAAAGCTAGTTATATACGGCACAAAAATTATTCGAAGAATGCGACAAATAACTATTTCACTAATAAGATAAAAAACAAAGCATTAGATCTGTGCCACAATGAAGAATAACCAAAAGCGAAAACATATAAGGAGTCGTTCATAAATGACGTTACCAGTGGTGGAGGGGTTTTAAAATGTACTACGATAAGTAATGATAAGGGGGGAGGGGGTCTCACATATAGTAACGTGACGAAAAATAAGAAAATTTTGGAAAAATTGAAATATTTGTATTGCGGCTTGTATTTCGGTTAAAAAACATCAATGAATTCTCATAAGTGAGTTTTATTTACTTTAAAATAAATTGGTATAAAAAGTACATACTATTTAAACCTAGTTCTTTAGGTAACTTTTATAAAGAGTGGCTCGATTTAAAGGTGACAGTTAAAGCCAATACATCACCGATGGCTTCTGCACTGTACCAAATCATTCAGAATAGAGAACCGTCTCTTTTAAATACTGATGTGGTACATGCAGCGTTGTATTTAGACCCAAGACTTCGTCGAACTCTTTGTTCTGAAAAGAAAGATATTGTCAAAAGCATTTAAAGCAACTTGCATTACACATCATACACATGGATAAGGTTTGTAGTGAAAATTAAATGTGACAATTAATTACTTTGGTCGACAGGGCGCAGAGTATACGATAAAAATGATTCTAAATGAGTTTTAGACGCAGATATCAGAAATGGTGTCTGTTTTTCGACATTAGCTCAAATCTAAGAGTTATAAGCAAACATCTAAAAAAAGTTTTTTTTCGTGATTATTTACATACATCTATTTAACGTATTAACCTTTTTTAAAATTTTATATACATATATGTTTATTAAATTTTAGACCATTTAATTGATGTGTAAAACTTTGCAATATCTTTTGTAGTTTTAAAGACATCGTACCAAACAGATACAAGTCATATCCCTGCTTTCTCGTTGACTTCACTTATTGTGACTTACTTTGTCGGGTTCGAAAGTTGAAAGTCTTCAAGCAATCGGCAAAATGTTGTAAGCTTGATTCAATTAATTTCTCTTATAATTCTTAAAAAACATATTTTTTAAGAATTATATTGTGAGCTTAATGCCAAATAATTCATGAAGCAACAGGTTGCTACAACAACAAAGTTCTTTGCAGAACTTAAACCAAGCTGACTAGACCATGGTTTCGTCGGACGCTACTCCGACTCATCAGTAGTCTCAGTGGTTCTAGCAGTCCACTAACTTTGACAAGCTAATAGGCGCAAGATCAATAAAACCAAAGAGGAATTATAGAAGCGCTATACTTTGTCAAAGCAATGTTTTTCTACTCTTTTGCTAGTCGCAAAATTTCAAAAAGTTGACTGCATTGATTCTGCAAAGATTCTACAAAGAAGATGTAGATGACGACACAAGCAGAAAGGTGAAAGCTGCGTATACTGAAATTGAGAATTTCAAGCCACCACGAATAGACATTGATGCTGACCTTCTGGAATATTGGAGTAAGCAGAAATATGCATCACCCTTTTTATGGCAATTATCTTGCATTGTCCATGCAATACCTGCAACTCAAGTTACTGTAGAGCGATCTTTCTCAGCTTTAAAGCTTATTTTAAGTGATCTTCGATGCAATATTTCAGAAGAAACTTCGAAACAAATAATGTTTGTAAAACTCAATTGAAACATAAATACATTACAAAAATAATAGAAAAACTAAAAATGAAACTTTTTATTGATAGTTGACACTAATAACCGAAAAAAATCTCATTTCAGAAAATAACTGTTATTAAAAAAATAAAATAAAAAATTTATTCCTCAAAAATAAAAGTTATGCGGCAACAAAAAAAATTTTTCTTAAAAATAAAAGTTATTTATAACTGAAATGCATTTTGATCGATTTTAATTATTAATTGTAACCAATTCAATAAAAGTTGCATAACAGTTATGTCCCTGGGTAAATTGATGGAGTTTTTAAGAAGGAAGCATGTTACAATTACAAGGTTGGCTCATATTGGAGAGCAGGGTGCGTTAGTTGTCAAAATCAGCTGGTATTATTTAGTTTTTTAACCTAGAATACGTTATATGGGGGTGTTAATCTGGAGCACAAAATTTTGAGAAAATGTTTGTCACTTTCATTATAAGTTTTTAATAATTTATAAATGCATTGAAGAAAATTCAAGTATGGTCGTAACATATTTAATATGTCTTCTTTTGATTTGTATTTAAATAATCATATTGCTACATATAATTTTTTTGATTCTATAAGTAAATCAAAATTTAACTCCTTCAAATTTTGTATTAATTTTCATATGCTTTGTATTTTATGTATTATAACATCATGTGTAAGAGCAGTACGATTATCTGTGTGTTCATCACAGAACCAGTGTGAGAAAGAGAAGAAGTATAATGACCAAGTAGCGAACGACAACCATGATAAATACAACCATGATTTGTGTTTGTCTTTTCTTTTAATATCAAAGACATGCTCCATATGCGCCCTTTGCAGCATTTTTTTATGCGGCGGCCATTGTAAATCCATAGGAATTCTTAAGTTTTGTAGAGATTTTCTATAGTTCAGACACAAACCTAACAATCATAAAGCCTAGTATGCTGTAGAAACGAGAATTTCTTGGCATATAACTCTACACCCGAAATATTAGTATAGACTCTATAGAGTATACTAATACTATACTATAGAGTCAAAAATGTTTGTGTGGAGCAGTGTCGCCAGATGAAATTACCACCAAAATTCTCTTTTTCTCACACTTAATTCCCATAAATTACCACAGTCGCAAAATACCTCAAAATACCTCAAAATACCTCAAAATGACCACAAAATACCATAATACCTCAAAATACCACAAAATACCTCAAAATACCTCAAATTACCGAAACATACCAAAATGCAGTAAACTAAATTGATTCTGACAACATCATAACATAATTACCAAGAATTGACCATATTCAATAAAAACATTGATATTAAATATTATTCAGTTCTTTATTTATTAAAAACATAATAAGCATATTAATTCAGTTCTTTTTCTAAATATTAATTAAATAAAAATATACACGTAATAAATTAGTTTAAATTGATATGTTCATAGCTTAAATAAATTAATTTTTATACATTTCGCTATTATAAAGTTCATAGTGGATTTCATTAAAGTGAACTTCTGTTGTGTAGTTTGATTTCGATAAGCTCTTAGCGTATAAAATGCTTGAAAGGTATTTTGTGGTAATTTGAGGTATTTTGTGGTATTTTGAGGTATTTTGAGGTATTATGGTATTTTGTGGTAATTTGAGGTATATTATGGTATTTTGAGGTATTTTTTTCCCACGCGTGGTAAATATCCCACATGTGGTATTTTTATTCCCACGCGAGAGATTTTTACCACAAAATACCATGGGAATTCCCACATCCCACAATCGTTGAAAAATACCATAAACACTATTTATCGTGCTTTTCTGGCAACATAGGTGTGGAGGAGAAAGCAACTACAGTACGACCTAGCTCAATGCAACTAATAGAAATTCGGCCAGTTGACGTAGTTAATGTTGAAGAAACGCAATTGAACATTCTAAACATAAAGCTTTATGGCTATTGTGGTTTTATGTATTAAGATATGCACTTTGTTTCCTTAAATATTGTTTTAAGATGGTTTTCGTACATCAAAAATGTATTTTACAAGAAAAGAAGAACTCAAAGTAAATAATATAAAAGTTTATGGAAGTGTACGCAAATGGACGTTGCGATAATTGTGCTTTTTTTTTTAAGTTGCGTTTACTGAGTCAACAATGTTAATTTTTGAGTATTGCGATTATCGAGTGTTGCGTTAAGCGAGGTCGAACTGTTTTCTTATTGAAATGTCAAAATTCTGGTGCCAATTAAATGCCCGGACATATTATCGACAGCGAAATTTTGACATTTCAACTCTCCACATGGTTGTTGTACTTGCTAGTATTGAACAAATTTTTCACCTCTACAGCGTACTAAGTAGCGAAAAAAAAATTCCGCTGCCTTTTCGCTGTCAAAAACTCAATGCATTCCATATGGAAAGTTTCTTTCCGCTTCTACAGCATACTGGGCTTACGCAGAAAATGAAAAAATGTTTATGAATAACAATGTTAGCAAGGTTGCATAGAAGCTGCGTAAAGCCTTAAACAGTGCGTAACTAAACAAGCGTTTAAAGGTTGTTTAAGGAAATCTATTAAATAAGGCTGTTAATGACTAACGTATTCTACGTCTGACCTATGCGCCCGTGTTATCTAACACAGGGTTGAGCTTTTTTTATTTGTTGTTGTTGTTGCTTTTGTCGTTTGTAGCTCCTACAGCTTTATTGTTGCAAAATTTCTCATTTGAGCAGCCATTTAAAATGAGCTTACCTTATAATTGTATCATGGAAGGGAGTAAAACTCATTAATTTGTTTTTGTTTCGATGAGAGAGAATTTAAATGTTGACGATTTTCAAATAACAGTATCATGTAGGATGTACAGCTGTGGACAAATGTGTAAGCACGACTTTATTTATTAACTTTTGAATAGCTTTTTCTCAGAACAGGAAATGTCGGTGATGCCATTTGTCGATAAAGTTGCAATGAAATAGAGAAAATGTATCATCCAGAACTTTCCGAAGACTTTTGATGGAGGCTGGAATACCGGGCCTGGTTTAACGGAAGAGACCATTTGTAGCGGCCAAACAACGACAACGCCGTATAGAATTTGCTCTTTCACAAATTTCGTGGAGCGAAAATCAATGGCGTTATACTTTATATACTTTGAAATGACGAAACTAAAATTAATACTATGGGTTAATATGGAAAACAGTATAGTCATTGTCCGATAATAGCTGTACTCTACCCCAAGTAAACCACTCCAGTTATCAAGCACTTTGGTGGGTCAATCAACATATGGAGATGCTTTTCATGGTGTAGGGTTAGTCCGATTAGTCGAACAGATGGAATTTTGACAAAGGTGAAGTATATGAAAATCCTAAAAATTGTAATGCTACCATGAGCCGAAGAGAATTTACAAGTAATATGGAAGTTTCAACAGGACAATGATCCAAAACTTACGGCTCGGTACACAAAACAGTTCTTTGACCAAAATTTAATTGATATTTTGGATTGAGCTTCATCAAATGTGGACCTTAAAAATGCAATTGGAAAGCTCAACATCACAAATTTGAACGATTTGTATGCAAAAGTCGGGGAAGCGTGGACAGCAATTCATGTTAAACGATGCCGAGGCTTGATGAATTCTATGAAGCGTCGATGCCAAACGGTTTTGAGCCAGAAAAGCTTTGCCACAATATATTAATTTTTTTTAATTATCATTTTATTTTTTTTTTTTCTATTTGATTTAAATAATTTTTTGTACCATTATTTAACTCGTTCTCATACTTAAGTTCAGTCCAAAACATACAAAATTTTTATAAAATGTACAGTTTTTAAAATCATTGTACTGAAGTTTAAAAAAAATCTTTTTTCTTTATTGTTTTATAAGTAGGTATTTGCTAAGAATAAATATTATTGATTTATCTATTTACGCTATTTAAATAAATAAAATTTTTAACAATTAGTCTCAAAATAATTGAATGAAAGGGCCACATTAAAATTAAAATCAAAATATTTAACGTTATAAAAGCATTGATCGATCTTAGACATTTGTCCACAGCTGTATGTTTATATAAACAATTTTCTTAAATTTGTTATTTTATTGCCGTGGTATGACCTACCCTTGAAGTACTTCTTTTTAATGATATTGTTTTTTTTTTTTTACATACACAAGTGCATCTACGGAAGTATAAAACGAATTTGTATGTCATAGAAATGTTCTATAAAAACAGACTAAATAATAATATATAAATTTAGAACAAAAATTTTATTAAAAAATAAAAAAACATAATTAGAACAAAAAACATATTCGCCCCCGGGTGGACTCGAACCACCAACCTTTCGGTTAACAGCCGAACGCGCTAACCAATTGCGCCACGGAGGCGATAAAAAATTGTTTTTAATTTGAAATGGAGAGCTTAATTTTTAAGTTAGTATATGTATTAAATATATTAAATATTAACTACATATATGTATTGAAAGCTCTAACTTGGATTGTTTCAATAAAAATGCCCAGATTAACAATTTCTTCATAATAAGCTCAACCTTATGATATAAGCTCCAGTACAAACTCGAAAATTTTATGATAACGATTCATATGATTACTTATGGGGTTTTGCTCTTTTCGCTTTTAACTTAAGAAACCACGTGGAGAGAGAATAAGAGCGGAGTTGTGACTGAAATATTTATCTGTACTACTACATTTCACCAAAAACAGGTTATCTTGTCGATTTTATTTTATTTTTTTTTAATTTTTTTTTTTTTTATTACACCTCTGTAGATGTCAAATTTTTGTCCGGCGAAGTCTAGTTACCGAATTGTGGGTTCCACAAAATCATCTTTAATCGAAATGTTACTTATTCTGCAGACTATTTTTCTGCTGAATAAATTTCGTATAAATAAATTTTATACGAGGGTTGCTATTTATATTTCTGGCCTTGCCAACAGTTAGTGGCAACACATACCATCTAGCATTTCCTTTAGAAACTTGACTTTATTGAACATACCCACATTCAGAACATTTTCTCATTTTAGCGCAATTTGTGTTGTTGTGATGCAAAATGCAAAAAGTGCAATGAACTTGCGAACATTTTCATGCGATTATATTTCATAACATTCGACAAGACCGTCATGTGACATAACGTGATATTGAGACTTGATCTTTGGTTATTAGTATGACAAGCATCAATAAGATATTGCATGATTATTTGGCCGTAAAAAGGATTTGTTCGCGTTGGATCTCACATTTTGACAATTTTGACACATTTTTGACAAACAATAAAAAAAATTGGTGCAAAGAAATTTCGAAAAAATACGATCAAGATGCGTTAAAGGCTGACTGTAAAACAGCAATCAGCCGTATGGGTATTTCAAAACGAGCTAAATCCAACGGAACGAATCACATCGAAGCAACTGGTTTCCTGTTTCATCCGCCCTACTTGTCATGTGGGGACAGTTGTGTTGGACGTAGGACAGTTATTCCAAACCGTCCAATGCCCGTGCCAGTTCTCCAATAGAAATACCTGGTCAATTAGTAACTTCATACAGAGTTTCATTGTTATGCGACATTTAGTTCCAAAGCTATTCGATACAAAAAATTTGGCTTGTATGGGCGGAGCCAAACCCCCTCGTCCAAAGCCCCTCCCAGTTTTCTAATAGAAGGACATCACTTAATCGTAACTCCATTCTGAGTTTCATTGGTCTGTGACTTTTACTTCCAAAGCTTCCAAAGAGCCAAACCCCCTTGTCCAATGCCCATTTCAGTTTTCTGGTAGAAAGACATCACCAAGTGATAACTTAATGCTGAGTTTCAAAGTTCTGTGGCATTTAGTTCGAATAGCTTTGGAATCGAAAATTTTAATTACAGTGGTGGAAAAAATAATAGAATTAATAATCAAAAATAATAGAGCACAAAAAAAAATTTTTTTTAATGAATTAGAGTAGAGAGGAGTGCACCGAGAGCAAATGCTTATGTAGCAACACAAAACGCAACAACAAAGCAAAGAAAAACACAGAAGTTTTAAATGAAGTGGTGCCCATACGGGCACATCAGCGACGAAAGAGAAAAAAAAAACGAAGAATATGAATATAGGCTGAGCGAGAGAACTGGTGGCAAATTCATTAAGAAAGTAAAAGTGATGCCAAAATTTTTATGGAATAAATGTGTTTTTCACATTAATTTTGTATCGAATTTTATTTCAATACAATAAAAAATTTGATATGTAGTAGAATTCTTTTGGAAAGTGTATTTTTACCAATTCAGAAAACTATGAAACCTAAACATAAACAACAGTTCACTATACATGTATGCCAATTAATTTTTTCAATATAATCTCTATTAAATAAATCAAACTAACAGTTGATTCACTTCAATAACAATACATTTTAATTTCATTCATTGTTTTTATTATCCTAAAATACTTAGTTCTCAATTTAATGTTTCTTTCTCTACCAAACGTTTTTTCAATAAAAAAATAAAAAATAAAAATAAAAAAACAAAAAACAGAATTTCGGTCACAAGCGATAGACAAGCTAGTCTAGACAATTGATTAATTTGGCTACAAAAATATAGTTTCCTTACTCACTTTAAAGTGGAAAAATTATCTAAGAAATTGGATGAATTTTCCAAAATAAGTAGATGTTTTTCCTACTCTGAAGTTGGTAAACTATTAAAATAAATAGTTGGTTTTTCTTAAATATGTAGGCGCCGTTTCCACTCTTAAGTGGGAGCACAATCTAAATAATTAGATAATTTTTCTAAACTTAGTAGGTGGCTTATCTACTCTAGAGTAGACATAGTTTAAAAAAAAATTAAATTATAATATTCTAATATTCTAAAGTTATTCCCATTTTAGAGGTATTTCCTCTTTCGCGAATGAAAACATCGATGTCCTTAAAATATTGACATAATCTGGTGCATATATTTTTCCATCTATCAAATAAATTGGACCCACACCGTTTAAAAAAATAGCCCCATAAAGACTTTTTAGTATAGTTTGGGTCATAGGCTGAATTCGGGTGACGTCATACATTAACTTTTCCATCGGATGCAATCAAATTTATTTTTATTTCGTCCGACTACAAGACATATTTTCCATTTTAGGCGATCGATGGCAAAAGCTAGTCGCCGTTTAATGTTCTATGCGGATAACAATGGTACCTTTCCTGGACTTCTTGTCGAAAAATTCTTGTCGGCTTCTAACAGTTCTACAGACAACTTCGATATTCAATCCCTTTTTAGTTCCTCTAAAGTTTAAAAAGGGATTTTTTTTGCTATAACGTACCAGCAATTTTTCCTGGCGATCAGTGGTTTTTTGTTTTGTCTCAACCTTCTTTTCTTCATAATTGTGGTAGCAATTTCTTCCCCATTTTTTTTTTTTATTTTTTTTCTTATTACTTTCTGCTCCCGTTCAGTGGATTGGTTCCCAAGCCCCATTATAGTTTAATTTTGTAAATAAATTTGAGATGAAATGGTGGCGAAATAATTAATTTTTGTATTTTAAGAATTATCTATAAATCTGTAAATAATTTTAAGGATTATGTATATCACTAAATTTTAAATTTTACTTACCAGTTAAAACGCAAAAACCAAACTTGTTTCAATTTTTTTCAAGCCAAACACGTGCCTGTATCAATCAAACGAATACAAAACATTTTTCAAAATTGAAAAAGAAGCAAATGCTGAAAGCAAAATTAACCGTTAGTTAACGTTGAATTACACCAATGAAAATCAAATATTTCAATTTAGACAAAAAAAAAAAAATAAAAAAAGATATGGAATTCAAAATAATTTTTAATTTTGTTTCTATTATTTTTTCCACCACTGTATATGGGCGGTGCCACGCTCACTTATCTAATGAGTGCCAGTCGAAGGACACTACTAAATAGTAAGTTCTTAGTTCAAGTCTTATAGTTCAATAGTTATACCGGAAATTTTGGCTGCTGAAAAACTGCCACGCCCCTTACTCAACGCCCATAAAATTGTACCAATGGAATGACACGCATAAATTGAGATCAAATACTGAATTCCGAGGCTATACGCCCTGGTATTTTAAAGCTATTCGATATTGTAGATTTCGGTTGTATGAGAGGTGCCACGCCCTCTTGTCTTATACCCGCCCTATTATGCCTATAACCTTTGTGTAAGTGCAAGCAATAAGTAGACAAAGTTTCATTGTAATCGGATGAATTGTATTGCAGCGTGTAAAGTACGAACAAATAAACATTTATTTTTATTTTATTTTATGTAGGTATCAAAATAAAAAAAATAAAAAATAAAGGAAATAAATTAAAAATATAAAAAAATTTAATTAATCACATAATTAATTAAAAAAAGATTATGCGAAATAAATTCAAAACAATATTAAAAACATCAAAGAAAAATCGTAAAATTATAAAACGAACAGGAAATTCAAGATGAGCCAAATACAATTAAGACAAAATTTTGCTCAGACTCACACACGCATACACACGAAAAAACAAAGTCTCGTTAATTTTTGGCAAATTTTTTAACTAATAAGAAGTTTTTTTAAAAGAAGAAACAAAATTTATACTAAAAAGTTTTTTTGTAGCAAGAGAACAAAAGGTGTGAGTACATTTGAAAGTTTAAATAAAGAGACAGAACAATTAACATGAACAATAATGAGCCTGAGAGTGTGAAAGCGCTGATGCAATCTGATGCTAAGCTTAGTGTGTGTGTGTTTGTTTTTTTCGGCCACCACTGTGTGTTAATAATTTAAGAGCACTTCAGAATTCTTTTTGTTTGTTTTTTGTTTTGTTTGTTTTTTTGCTCTGCGATTTCTCAACATTTATTATCTTGTTAATTATTTTGTGATTTCTTTATTGTTGTTTTTGTTGTTGTTGTTGTTGTTGTTGTTGTTGTTGTTGTTGTTTATTAATTTATTATTGCTTGTTACTCGCTGATAATTCTGCATGCTTTGCTTACTTTGTGGAGCTTGCAGCTGCTTTGAGAGTTGTTGCTGTTTGTTGTTGTTGTAGTTGCTATTTTTATTTTCCATTTGTTGTTATTGTTGTTGTTGTTGTTGTTGTTGTTGTTGTTGTTGTTGTTGTGGTTGGCCTTGAAAAAATTCAGCGACCTTTAACTTTGGGCACCAAGTTTATCGTCAAACTGCGCGCCACAAAAACAACGAAATAACTGCGTCGCAGCAGCAGCAGTAGCAACAGCAGAGTAACAGCAAAATGAAGAAGAAGTGTCTGAAAAAGCACAGAAGATTAGTAAAAAAAAACGCCAAAAATTTCTTCAAAAAAAAAAAAAAAATAAAGCGCACTTGACGTCAATTGCGTTGGTATTATTTGCGGGTGAAGCAGCAGCCGTGTTCATGTTGCTGGCGTCAGGCTGCAGCAGCAAACGCAGCTAAGTGGCAGCGCAGTCGCAATCAAGGTCATTTTGCACATTAATTTTGCGCGAATTTTTATTTATTTGCTCTCTTAATTGATTTTTTTTTGTATTTTTTTATTTTTTCTGGTTTTTCTTGTTGTTGATAAAGCTGATAAAAGGAATTCAAGTTAAATATTTAAGCGTGTCAAAAAAAAAAGATAAAACATTGACAAGAAGTGGTGAAATTTTAGGCAGTTATTTCAAAATTTATTTCAACATTTCGTTCTCGTTCAACTTAAGGCGAATTTTTTACAACCCCAACAACGCCAAGACTTATTGGCATTCAATGTCAATGTCAACGACCATCTTTGCCAGACCTCTCCACCCACCCGCCCCCTTCCCATTACAACTAGAATGCTGGCCATGTGGCCCAGTCAGGCTTAGCTGTGCGTGACTCGCAATCATTGTCCGGGATTTTGGTCAATTATTAAGGATGTTTACCTATTAATTAATGTTTATGGCAATAGTTGCGTAAGAGTTCAAGAACATTTGGCAACAATGTCGCATGCAGCTGAAGCAATTACAAGATGTTTAAATGAGGCAAAATGTGTAAATATTGTGTGTATTTTGTCAAGTTCAAATTCATAGAGAATATATGTAAGTAAAAAAGACCAAAGGGTCTTTCAACGAGAGGTGTCATTTTTAATTTCTCCCACTTTTTCAGATGCCAGCAAACAACTGTCACGTTTGACAAAGAAAAATGAGGAGATTTTCAGATATGACTCGATACACACTCGCACAACGCATTGAAATAAAGAAAAAAAGAATAGTGGCACCTCTTGTTGAAAAACCCTTTATTTATTCTTATCCATATTCATGTCCCTATTTTATTCTTTATTCCCAAACTTGTCCTCATTCTTTTCCCAATTCTTATATTTGTCATAATAATTGTCTTACTTCTTGTCCAAACTTTTTATATAAATAATGCCAAAATGCCTGACCTTATCCTTGTTCGAATCCCTTTACTGATTCTTGCCGCACTTTCCCCCCCCCCCAACCTTTGTTTTATTTTTATACCCCCTACGTTTAAAAAGAGTAAACGGGGTATATTAATTTTGTAACTCCGTTTGTAACGCCCATAAGGAGGCGTAGTAGGTATAGAAAAGTATATATATTCTTGATCAGCATCACCACCCGAGTCGATTTAGCCATGTCCGTCTGTCTGTCCGTCTGTCTGTCTGTCTGTGATCACGATTACGGGCGTAATTTTCAAGCTATCATCACGAAATTCAATATTTTAGCTTTTGTCTAAAAAAATAAAGGTCAAGTTCAAAAATGAGCCAAATCGGATGAAAACCACGCCTACTTCCCATACAAAGTAACTTTATCAAAACGGTAAAATCTCTTAGAATTCTTCAAAAATTAAGATATGGACTTAAAATTTTGCATATATACTTTGATATATAATATGTACTCTGTGTATGAAATTCAAACAAATCGAGTGAAAACCACACCCATCTCCCATACAAAGTGACGTCATAAAAAAAACAAATATTTTCTGTTTTTACAAATAAACACTTTATTGACTGCTTAAGACTTTAAAAATACTTTGGTTCGGCCGTGGGGGTATTTTAACTTCGGCCCAGACGAAGATCATTTATTAGTTTTTTTCTTAGTGTGTCAAAATCCATTTTCTATTCCTTTTCCCGTTTCATGGACCTTTTCCCAATCTTGTCCTAAATATTGTTTTAGGTGTGTCTAAATCCTTGTCTTTATCTTTGTTCCAATTTTCGTAGTCCTTATTAGAATCATTACCTCGTCCTAATCCTTGTCCAATCCTATGTTCTAATCCTTGTATAAATCTTTGTCCTACTCCTTATCTTATTCCCGGTCTCAATCTTAATTTTTCTAATCCTCGTCCTTATTTTAAGTTTAAATGAATATTTTATATTTTTATTTTTGCTTTTGCTTTTGCCTTTGGTGCATTTAGGTAACTCTAAGAGGTTCCTATGAACCATATGACGCCTTAAATTTTTACTTTTATTTTTTGTCATAATTCAACTTTAATGTCGTGTCATTACTTTTATCATAACAAATATACTTATTGAGTAACAATTCCATGCAACTCCGGTGCATTGTGGAAAATTCCTTTTTCAAACTTTATTTGAAACTTCCGCGTTAAAACGTAACATTGTTACGTCAAAAAAATTTGTACAGCACAAAAATTTGTAGTATAAACATTAAGGTGGTCCTTACCCATGAAAATGTCAATTTCATTCAGGAACCTCCTAAAAAGTTTCCGTTACTCCGTAAAGTATGGGACGGGACAACGTCAGCGTTTTTTTCATGCTGGTGCTTTCATTTTTGGCTTTGCCTTTGCCATTGCCATTGATATTGCTATTGCTATTGCCATTGCCATTGCCATTGCCATTGCCATTGCCATTGCCATTGCCATTGTCATTGCCATTGACATTGCCATTGACATTGCCTTTGCGATTGCCATTGCCATTGACATTGCCTTTGCCATTGCCATTGCCATTGATATTGCAATTGCCATTGACATTGCCATTACCATTGCCATTGCCATTGCCATTGCCATTGCCATTGCCACTGCCATTGCCATTGCCATTGCCACTGCCATTGCCATTGCCATTGCCATTGCCATTGCCATTGCCATTGCCATTGCCATTGTCATTGTCACTGCCATTGTCATTGCCATTGCCATTGCCATTGCCATTGCCACTGCCATTGCCATTGCCATTGCCATTGCCATTGCCATTGCCATTGATATTGCAATTGCCATTGACATTGCCATTACCATTGCCATTGCCATTGCCACTGCCATTGCCATTGCTATTGCCATTGTCATTGCCATTGCCATTGCCGTTGACATTGCCATTGCCATTGCCATTGTCATTGTCATTGCCATTGCCATTGCTACTGCCATTGCCATTGCCATTGCCATTGCCATTGCCATTGCCATTGCCATTGCCATTGTCATTGTCATTGCCATTGCCATTGCCATTGCCATTGCCATTGCCATTGCCACTGCCATTGCCATTGCCATTGCCATTGCCATTGCCGTTGCCATTGCCATTGCCATTGCCATTGCCATTACCATTGACATTGCCATTGCCATTGCCATTGTCATTGTCATTGCCATTGCCATTGCCATTGCCATTGCCATTGCCATTGCCATTGCCATTGACATTGACATTGCCATTGCCATTGCCATTGTCATTGCCTTGTCTTTGTCTTTGCCTTTGCCTTTGCCTTTGCCTTTGCCTTTGCCTTTGCCTTTGCCTTTGCCTTTGCCTTTGCCTTTGCCTTTGCCTTTGCCTTTGCCTAGCACTATGCAATAAATCCACGCAACGATTGCCCATTTACATACATTATATTAAGCGGTTCCCTTAAGCGGAGCTTCACGACGCCATCATTTTTTTTTTTATTTTTATCATATGGTCAAAAACTTCACTTTTATTGTCGTTGCATAAAATTTGTCCTTGCATCAATAACCATAAAGATGTAACTCGCTGAAACGTTTTATCGTTGCATTTGCATTTTCTTGGTGTCATGGCGCCAACAATTTTTTCGGTGTTTTTTTTTCCATATGAAGCCAAACGACCTAACTTTACTGTCGTAAAATAAAATATGGCTTCCACCTTTATTATGTCTGTAATAATTTCATGCAACCATATCACACTTTTGTTGCATAAGCTGCTATCTCAGTGACCTGACGACGTCAATAACAATTTTTTGCTTATTTTTGTCGTAATGCCATGTACATATAAATCCTGTATTAAACATGGCGCATCTTCTCATCGATAATTCTATGCAACGTCGTTGCATGATTTTTGCATTTTCGAGCTTGAATTTGCTCTCTGTGCGGTTGGTTATAAGAACAAGAGTTTGGGCATCAATAAAGACAAGAATTAAGACAACGACTTGGACCAAGATTTAGATAAAGACTTAGGACTAGGATATGATTAAGTGTTTCCAAAAGGATTGGAAAAAGGATAAGTAAAAGGAGGAGAAAGAAATTAGGAGAATAATTTCAACAAGAATTCGGACAAAGATATTGATCGAGACTGGCACAGGAATTGAAACAAGAACTCGAATATAGTCTGAATAAAGTTTAGGAAAAGGGTTAGAATGGTTCTAAAGACATCCTCTGGGTAAAATTGAAAGGCTTCCATATGGAAGTGAGTTGGAAACATTCCTCTTCGTATCTTTTGGAAACTTATGGGAAGTTTTAAATTGATATTGTTTCCAAACTGATAATTTAAATGAAAACAATAGCATTGGAAGTGATGGGGAAACATTCTTCATCGTATCTTTTGGAAACTTATCGAAAGTTTTTAATTGATATAGTTTCCATACCGCATTCTTAGGAATGTATGTGGAAACAGTAGCATTGTGTTTCCACAAGGATTTAGAAAAGGATAAGGAAAAGGAAAAATTTCAACAAGAATTCGGACAAAAATATTGACCAAGACTAGGACAGAAATTTGAACAAGAACTAGAATAAAGTCTGGATAAAGTTTAGGGAAAGGCTTAGAATGGTTTAGAATAGTTCTAAAGACATCCCTCTGAGAAAAATTGGAAGGCTTCCATAAGAAAGTAAGTGGGAAACATTCATCATCGTATCTTTTGGAAACTTATGGGAAGTTTTAAATTGATATTGTTTCCAAACCGATTTCTTAAGAATTTAAATGGAAACAATAGCATTGGAAGTGATGGGGAAATATTCCCCATGGTATCTTTTGGAAATTTATGGGAAGTTTTAAATTGGTATTGTTTTCAAACCGATTCCTTAAGAATGGGATCGTTTCAATTTCGATTTATTTCGAATAATAAAATCCCGAACAGCCCTCAAGGAAAAATTGGACGACTTTCGTATGGAAGTAATTTTGAAACTTATCCATCATATCTTTTGGAATCTTATGGAAAGTTTTAAATTAATATTGTTTCCAAACCGCTTCTTAAGGAGTTCATGTGGAAACTTAAACTTATTGTGGGACAATTTCACTTTCAATTAAATTGGAATAATAAAATCTTGAATAATAAGGCAGTCTCGCAGGTAGCGTGCTTGACTGCCAGCCTAGAGGTACTAGGTTCGAATCCTGGCCAAGCTTACCATTTTAACTTGTTATTTATTTGTTGTTGTTTCCACCTGAATTAAGACACTGGAGAGGAATGTTTCCACATTCATTTTTAAGACAGTGGAGAGGAATGTTTCCCTCCAATAACATATTGTGTGTATAAAAGGAAAGGGAGTGTCTAACAAAAGGGAATGCTTCCTATATTCTTTGGAATATTTCCTGCTAATATCAGGGAATTGATTTTAAATTTCGAGCTGTTTGAATACGTTTTCTCAAAAAAAAAAATTGATTTTTTCTGTATTTTTTTTTAACAAAGGGTTTTCCATTAAGGACTTGACAGCTTTTTTTTTGATTAAAACGCTAACCATTTCAGATATTTCAAAAACTTTACTATCGGCTTAAAGTACAATTAAAACATTTATGAATGGAGTTCAATTTTATTCATATGGCCACCGCGGGCACGTATGCAGCAGTCGATTCGTTGGACCCAATTTTCAATGACTCGGCCACACATTTTGGCCAAAACGGCTGCTATTTCGCGTTCAATGTTGGCTCTGAGCTCTTCCAATGTCATCGGCTTGCTGACATAGACCAATGACTTGACGTAACCGCAAAGAAAATAATCTAGAGGCATTAAATCGCACGAACGAGGCGGCCAATCAACTGGCCCATTTCTTGAGATAACACGCTTATCAAACTTACTCTTCAATAAATCGATTGTAACGTCTGCTGTGTGGCCTGTGGCACCGTCCTGTTGGAACCACATGTCATCCAAGTCCATATCTTCCAATTCGGGCCAAAAATAATCGGTAATCATGGTGCTACAACGACGGCCCTTCACAGTTACGTTACGATCGTTATCATCGACGAAAAATATGCTCTAGTGACGCCGACGGCATGCAAAACCGCACCAAACAGTTTTTTTTTGTGGATGAAGTGGTGATTTATGAAGTACATGTGGATTTTCACCCGACCAATAATGCATATTTTCCTTCTTGACGAACCCATTGAGCCAAAAATGAGCTTCGTCACTGAAGATGATTTTGCGATGAGAGTCATCATCTTTGCGCATCTTTTCCAGAGCCCAATCGGAGAACGTACGTCGCTGCAAATGGTCCATCGGCTTCAATTCTTGAGTCAACTTGATCTTGTATGGGTGTAAACCAAGATCCTTCGGCAAAATTCGCCATAAAGTGGTCTGGGCGATGCCCAATTCTTGAGAACGCCGTGGAATTAACTGGTTTGTATCGTTTGCTTCAAACGCCTGAATGACAGCGATATTTTCGACACTTGGACCAACTCTCACTGTCTCACTGGCACGGCAACATCGAACAACGAATATGTAGACTCAAATTTTTGCACTAAACATGTTATTGTCAGTCTACTAGGGCGAGAATTACGACCGAAAATTGCAGTTAACGCTCTTAAAGTTGTGATCACCGACTCCGAATTTCGGTAGAAAATTTTTATGATTTGCAGACGTTGTTTGTTCGTGTACTTTACCATGATGAAAATGTTGAGCTTACTGAATAAATTGACAGTGACAGTTCGATGATTGGTCAAAAGGTGCGTTCAGAAGTTTAATTCAAAGTTGTCAAGTCCGTATTGGAAAACCCTGTGATTAAAACTGATTCGTAAAGTTCGGACTTTTTAAACTTTTCTTACGTCTTAAGCACAACCAAGACTCATTTGAAGTGACTTATTTTTAAAAGACTACATTTCGCAAAGTATTCATACATTTTCCAATCGCAAATCATCTGGTTCCACAGTGCGTATGCGTGATATTTAATGCGCTTGCCATTTATGTTACTCAGACGTCGCATGATTCAGCCCAACCGGCTGAGCTTTTAATGTGTGCCATTTTGTGTGCCATGTTGCATGGTTGTTTTGCACTATCTATGATTCAACAGCAACGGCAAAATTTATTTCAAATATTTTCAAAAAATGTCTTGTCGTGATGCGCTGCACCTGCTAATGCAGTCAGCTGCGTACAATTTTTTTTTCAAAACGGCTGACATTTCAAATTTAATGAAGATTAAATAAATTAAATTTTATTTAACTTATCTTCTTTTTTTTTTTGTGGGGCGCAACACACTTTTGCCATTTTATTTTAGGTTTTTTTTTTATTATTATTATTTTTTTTATTTTATTATTTTATCGCCCAGCCAAGGTTCTCGTAAGGCCTGGCATACGTCCTTGTTGCTAATTTTGGCCAAGTTAATTTTGTTGATTTATATATGTAAAGACATATTTATACATTTATATATACAAGCAGGGCAATAAAAATTTATTTTACATGGGCGACACGTTTTGGCATAAAGACTAAAGACTAAACTGCTCAATACTTGGTGTTGAGAAAATTTTATGACAAAATTATTATCTGCTTAAATTTACTTAGAATTTATTTTATTTAAAACGCGCTAAAGCATTTGTGTGTCATATTAATGACTCTCGCTGTGTGTGTGTGTGTGTTCGTGTGTTTGTGTCACACACTCTTACTTTCATTAGTTCACTTGGCATGCAAACAAGTGCAAATAAAAAAAAAACAAACAAAAATCCTGCTTATCAGAGTGCAATGAATTTTTGCAAAAATAATATTAAACACACTCACACACAAACACATTTTTATATACATACATTCAAATCAAAAAAGATTTGCAAACAGTTCTTTTGTAAATAAAAATATAACATTTCTTTTTTTCTTATCTAGTCAAATTGATAACGAGTATTTAATAAAAAGAAAAAAAAAACCTCAAACATGCAGCTAAGCTTATCAGCAGCATTTAAAACAAAAAAAAAAAACACTTTAGCAAATAATATAACAACGACAGAGGCACCAAAAACATTTGAGCTCTCAATGTGAGTAAATGCCGACAGCAAGAGCAACAACAACAACAACAACAACTACAACCGCAACATTTAAATGAGGTCAGAATCGTGCGTTCTTGCCGAATTTTCTTTATGAAACACATTCAAGTGGATGAGTTTTAGTTGTTGTTATTGTTGTTGTTGTTGTAATTGTAGCTACTAAATTTTGACAGCTACTCTTGTTGTTATTGTTTTAGTTAACGTCAGCACATTTTTAGTGCTGTTGCTGTCTGCGTTCAACGACTGCAATCGACAGCGCAGCCCAAAACTCAATCTCTCTGCCGCAAATAGCACTATTGGCTGCAATAATTTATTTCTCACTCTGCTCTGCTCTTTCTCTCTGCCGCAAAGCTGTGTCTCGCAATCAGTGTTGCCAGATTGAGGTAAATTTCCCTAATTGAGGTAATTTTTGACTCATTTTTTGGGCAGAGGTAAAAAAGGTAATTTTTGACCAAAAGTGGTAAATTTAGGCCGTTGTTTTACAGACGCTCATATGATCTCTGATCACGTCCTTTTTTACGATCTTTTTTCGTTTGATGAGCTCTTTGATGAAAGTATGTTATTCAGACGGTCATTTGATCCCTGAACTCTGGTACACTTTTTGCTACTTTTAATACTTTATGCAAAAAAGTATCACGATTATGAGTATGGTGAGTGTTGCTATTAAGCAGGTTTCATTACTGCTTTTATACATTTCGTACTAAAAGTGTACTGTTTTCATGCAAAAACACAAATGTTGTGAATAATTGCACAGCGAAACCCTGTTTTGATTTCGTGATTCCATTTCATTTTGGAATCATTTGGTGACCAGTCTGGGCAAAACAAGTTCCCTCGCTCACTCTCTCAAATTTCCCTTTTACATTGAAACAACAACAATGCGTGCCCGTGACGTGCCCGTGAGCGTCTGTATAAGGGCGATGTTATGTAGACGGTCACGGGCACGGCACGGGCACGAGTTTTTACTCTCTTTTTCCGTTTGATGAATGTCGTGCCCAAAGTATGTTATGCTGGCGGTCATTTGATCTATGATCACTAGCACACTTTTTGCTACTTTTAATACTTTACGCAAAAAAGTATGACGAGTATTAGTATGGTGAGTGTTGCTATTATGCAGGTTTCATTACTGCTTTGATAGATTTCGTACTAAAAGTGTACTATTTGCATGCAAAAATACAAATATTGTGAATATTTCCACAACGCAACACTGTTTTGATCCAGTGATTTGGTATCGACAGCCGAATCATTTGGTGACCGCGGTGGGCAAAATTTATTCCCTCGCTCACTCTCTCAAATTTCCCTTTTACATTGAAACAACAACAATTCGTGCCCGTGCCGTGCCCGTGACCGTCTACATAACATCGCCCTAACAACGGCCTTAGCGGAAATAATAATTTTTTTAGATTTGTTAATTTTTCGAGTTATTGGCAGTACTGTTACCTCACTGAACATACTCACAAGTAGTTTAATATTCTTGTGAATCATCCTGTGTAACAAAAAAAGAAAATCTGAATTATCCATCTAGATATATATGGCATATCTAACAGTTACGCTGCGGCCACACGAGATAGTATTGCCATGACAATTGAGAATACGTATAATCTGTCAAATCATTGTCGGCAGCCAAGCAATTGTCGATTGTGACGTAGGTGGCCTGACAAAAGCATGGCAATAGCATGACAATGAATGTTATTTCATTATATTTATAATTTTTCTGTGTCGCTGTAACCATCTCTAGCCTTAAATTTTTGGCATAATTGAAGATGAATGAAAACTCAACATTTTCCCTTTTTTTTGTACACCAACCACGATTATTTACGTCAATATCAATACAAACGTCAAATTATTGCCAATGTAATTGCCAGCCTATTGTCATGCTGACAACTGCCTGGCAATAGATTGGCAATTGCCAGAGCTTGCTTGTATTGGTGAAAAAGTGTGAGTGTATTG
This sequence comes from Pherbina coryleti, assembly GCA_943735915.1. NCBI lineage: Eukaryota > Metazoa > Arthropoda > Insecta > Diptera > Sciomyzidae > Pherbina > Pherbina coryleti. Next base: position 161,760,634 of record OX030950.1, on the reverse strand, counting down.
TTATTGTCATGGCAAAACTGTCACGTGTGGCCGCCGGGTTAGGTGTCTAGCTGGGCTTTAGTTGCTGAACAAAGACCGCTTTTACATTGGTCAATAATTGAAAGCAATTGTTCGAGCTTGTAGGCTAATTGCGTCGAATTGGCTGAGAAGAAAGAAGAAAAAAAAATTGACGGTACGCTTGTGTTGTATCGTCAACTTTTTGGGTTAAAAAGAGAACGAATGTAAAAGGGGTAAAAGTAACCAGTGAATTAAATTCAAAAATAGCGGAACAAAATAGCCGGTAAGTCCCGTTTATACACGTCAAGAGTTGATGGTTAGCTTGAGAGATAAATATATGTATACTAACAAATAAATTATAACGGTTGTTAATCATATAAAAATTTTTTAATTTTTTTTTTTATTTTGGGAAAAGGTAAATTTTCTCCGAAAGTGGTAAATTTTTTCCCAAATAGTGGTAAATTTCAGTTCGTTTCTCTGGCAACACTGCTCGCAATAGCAGCACTGTGGTTGATGTGTTGAGAGCAAGGTGTTTTTGATGAGGTGTTATTTTTAATGCTGTTTTTGTTGTTGTTGTTGTTGTTGTGGTTTTATTTTATATGATAACTCAGTGCTGTATTTTATTTTAGTATTTGTTGTTGTTATTATTGCTATTGCTACTGTTGTTGTTGTTGTTGTTGTTGTTGCTGCTTCTATATTTATTGTGTTAATAGGTCTCTGACCTGATTTAATAAATGATATAAACTTGAGTTCATTAGAATTTTTGGTGTTGTTGTTTTTATTATATTCGCTCAGTTCAATTCAGTTTAATTGAACTTGTTTTCAATTTCAATTGAAAGCTCATCACATCTCACACACTGCATTGCAATAATTTGCTATATTTTATATTGTTGCAAAAATGTGTGATTCCTGTTTTCGATAATATGTGATCTCTTTTTATTAAGTTTAAATTTTTATTTTACGCTCTGGCGTTAATTTTCAGATCTTTGAGACAAGTAACTTCCAACATTTTTATGAAGTATCTTGATGTAAAAACCTTTTAACATTACAATAAAATGCATTTATCGTCAAAGAGTGTCCTTCAAATATATACTATCGATTACTTTCATATATAATTGAAAAAAAATTTTGAAATGAATGTTATTTTTTATAATAATATATAATAGTTAGAATTTTCTATCTGAAAATGTATATGTACGCCGCAGAGTGCACTTTTTGAGCATGAAATTTGATATTAAATAAGTAAAATCGAAAAATTTTTGATCGGAATTCTAAAATTTTTACTATTTTATAACCTAGAAATATCCACATTTTATTAATCTAATTTTTGTTTTTAGCTTTCTTCAACACCTAAAAAGATATATGCTTCAAACTTTGGAAGTTTTTTCAACTTTTTCAAAAAGTGAACATTTTGATATTTTTTTTCAACTTTAGAACAACGTCGTGAAGCAACCATTTGAGATTTTTTAATGCGGTTTTTTTTATAAAATTTGTGTGTTTAATGTCTATTGTTTTTATGTATTAATAATATTGTATTTTTTTAAGTAGTTTACAATAAACTATAACCTAAAACCATTTCTTGAAACTATTTTTCAACTTTCGGTAAACTTTTAATTAAAAGAATCCATAGGAATCCAGAATGACATATGTACATCACAGTGTGCGCTGATGTATTGGCTTTCATGCCAAATAGGTTTTTTTTTCCCGGAAGTTCGCGATGCAGAACAAAGTGCTCAATTTTGTAAAAAAACCGATTGAATTTTTAGATAATTCCGGACATATGAAGGCTTTATAAAAAATCTGTTTGACTTTAAGAATAGGGAGAACGAGCTTAGATAATTGAATGAAATTTTTCACACATATTCCTATGAACCCAGGGATCTGACATATGAAAAAATTTCTGCATACGCCTACAATACGCCCAGTATAGAAAAACTCAAAATATGGTCTAATAATTGAACTAGACAGACAAAGTTTGGTACGAGTATATGTTATACCAATTCTAAGATGAGCATCGAAAATGGGCATCACACGCCCACAAGTACGCCTACCTCCCATACTACCCACAATAGAGAAAACTCAAAAACTAAGCTAAAAATTGAGCTAGACTGAAAAAACTTGGTATGTTTTTTATCAATTCTAAAGTACTAAAATTATCGTGATATTGATAAAAACCAGAAATTGACGTAGTTCATCCAATTTCCAAACAATTTTAAAATATGCTGTAGGGTAGGCCAACTATCACTTTTTAATTAATTATTTCATGCAAGAATCCATGTTATGAAACATTGCTTAAAGATGGCGTATGAGTTAAAATTTCAAGAGTTCAGACAAAATAACAAACAATTTGAAAGCCTAAGTGCAAAAGAAAAACAAGAAACTAGAAATAACTTTATAGCTGAAGAAAAGAAAAGAGTTCAAGATGTGTTTCGAGAAGAAACCGGGCTACGCATTGATTTCCCTAAGCAAGGCTTTGGAAATAGTAACGATGGCAACACTGCGAGGCGTTTTTTTGAAGATGTTGCAATGACAGCATCAATTCTCGTCAACACATTGACGCAGAAAAATTTGAAAAATTCGCATTGGAAACGCAGAACTTGCCTAAAAATTTATATGGAAGTTGGAAGGACATAACTCCAACTCTTCATAAAATTTTGTGCCATGGAAAGGATATAATAAAATATATTTTGACGTAGAATACGTCGTTCTCGGAGGTAAGTAGGGTGGTTGATAGTGATCAGGTGTCGGTATTTACATTACTTTTTGAGCCTTTGGTGGGCCTAAAGTACTAATCGTACAATGTTGATCTTAGCACTTGTTGGTCTGCTTGATCCTCAATGCGACAAAAATTCATGTTAGAACTGTCTAACTTATATCAATTTTACACAATTACATGAAATATAAAGCTAACATTTGATGTTTTTGTTTGCTTAAACTTGCTACCTATTTATCGACGGCTTCCCGTTTTTTCGACGGCGAAGACAGCGCCATCTAGCGTGAAGACATAAATCTTATAATTAAAAAAAAGCTTACTTTTGGGGGCATGTTGTTTTTAACAGACTCGCATAGCCCAGTAATACTGAGTAATTTTGAGGGGCATGCTTTTTTAACAGAATCTGTTATTGAAATGTCAAACGCAGCCAATTAAATATCCGGGCATATTATCGACAGTGAAATTTTGACACATGGGTTGTTGAACTTGATAGCATTGAACAAATTTTGTTTGCTTGTTTAAGTTTTCTACCTATTTATGGACAGTTTCCGGTTTTATCGACAAAAGCATAAAATTTGTATGGGAGCGCCCCTAAGGAGTGGTCGGAGGGAATAGGTGTCAAAGGCAAAAATGTTCCTTTTGCAAAAGTAATGGGGGTTGGTGATACATATTAACCCTCTCCGGCACTCTCTTAAAGGTCATATCCTCAGGTGTATGGAATAAATATTTTTAAAAAAGATGTCATCAAAAGCGAATTGAATAATTCTACGTCTTGTGTTACGACATAGTCGAAACTACTGTATCTTTTTTTCCCAATTGGTGAGCTATCGAAGCCAAAAATGAGGACTACAAGAATTTCAGACGAAGTCACACAAGAAAAAATAGTAGGGAGAACCAAAATACTGACTTAATTACAATGCTAATGATATCGTCGGACCTATTAATAACATTACTGCGACACAGAATATGTACAAAATAAAAGTTTTTTATAAGATAATTTTTATGAAATCAGAGATCTTTTAATAAAACAATGAAAAAACCGGTAAAAATTTCTTTATTTATGAATTTCAAAATGTGTTAAAGGTTATACTTTTAGAAAGGTTTGTTTTCAGGCAATACTGATATTTTTACTAAGCACAATTAAAAAATTTTGTCTTATTTTTCATAAAATTGTGTAAATTTGACAAAAAAAAATAAATTAAGCGTTATTAACTGAATTTTAGTTAAAAAAATACCGTTGAGATCATAAAAAAAAAAATTTTAAAAAACATGTCTTGAACCACCCTGTTAAAAAACCAAAAAAATTTTGGAAAGTTTTTTATAATTACTATATAGTGCAATCAATTTTCTTAAATTTAAAAAAAAACCGGGATGAAAAATCTCAAGTGCTTTAAAAGTTATAGATTTAATATCAAAAAAAGTGTCAAAAAAGTGCACTGTGCGCCGTGGACACATAAATAGCACAAAAATACATGTAGAGTGTTTCACATGAATTTAAATAAAATACATACAGGAAAACAAGAATTTATTTCATGGTATTTGAGTTTAAACATTAAAAACTTAAAATCAGTAGTAACTATGTAGTTCCGAATTAAAAATTAGAAAATTAATTAAAAATCTAAAATTGCTCCTTGGCTCAGGTGGACGTATAAATCGCACAATTTGGATTCTGAAAAAAAGACATAGTAATTTATTTTTATTTTACAATGAGCTTACGCATATGCTTACTGGTACTTGGTACTGTATCCCGAATTGTCCAAAACAGCCCCCGACGTCTTCGTCCCATACTCTCCACAAGCTTCCTGACCTTCTCCTTTGGAATAGAGTACCAAGCCTTCTCAATTCCACTACATAACTCAATTTTGGTTGCTTATGCTGACCTTCACATCATTCCATAAATTTTCTATGGGATTGAGATCTGGCCTCTGAGCCGGCCAATTCAAAATATTTATTTTTTCCTTTTTTAGCCAGTCAATCACCTTTGCCGTGTGTTTTGGATCATTTTCGTGCATAAAAGTCCAACTAATAGGCATGTTCTTAAATACAAATGGTTCTGTCTGGTTATTAAGAATATCTTAATACATATTTTTGTCCATTATTTCTGGTATACGAAAAATTGGCCCAACGCCGTGCCAGGAAAAAGCTCACTAAGCCATTAAATTCCCTTCTCCATGCTTTAATGATTTTTTTTGTATACTTAGGATCAACTCTTGGCGTTTGGGGCGTCGAACAAAAGTTTTTCCATCTGGTCCAACTCTATTAAATTTAGTTTCGTCAGTCCAGAGGCACGTTCTTCCAAAATTGGTGTTGTTTATTTATATGGGCCCTAGCAAACACTAAACGATCCTTTAATTTTTTTTTGTTAAGAGCGGCTTTCTTCGGCTAATGCGTACATAAAGCTTCAAAAAATTAGCTTCAAGTAGTCTCCTAGATACTAGTTTTTTTGAAATATTTAGGTTATTTTCTTCATTTATTTCCCTCATAATTTGCTTTGCTGACTTGAAAGGATCAGCCTTACTTTTGCGAACTATAAGTCTATCAGTAGAAGTGGTGGTTTTACGCGGTCTAGGACTGCGCGGCTTATTCTCGAAATTATTTCAACCATTTGATTTAACCAGCTTGAGTGCATTATATACCATTTTTTGCGAAATTTTGAGAATATCCGCGATTTTCCAAAACCATCTGTTTTTTGCCTTTTCGACTTAGTTCATGAATTATAAACCTTTTTTCCGAAGTGCAATGTTTGCCACGACCCATTTTATTAAGAATCGGCAAAAAGTCCCATGTAAAAAGTCGCCATATTACATTCTCTTTGCATACAAAATATTCAGCATTAAGGTGTCAATTTCCAATTTTGCATTTCAAAATACAAAATATCACACCAAAAAGTCAATGAAAAAGTCACACTTTTAAAGAATTCATAGAATTTTAAATTTTAGAAACTTGCATTTTTAGTTAATGAGAATATTTAAAAAAAAAATGCAATTAAACATAATTAATAAAGTATTCCAATAAAGTAAATCCAAAGAAGTAATGCTTGAACAAATGTAATTAAATAAGTCGCAATCAATAAAGGTCCCAATATAAAAGTTTGAAGGAAATTTTCAAGTTCAATGAAAACACTGAAAATAAGCAGCTTTCAATTCAAAATATAAATAAAAAAAAATAAAGTCATAAATAGTCCCAATCGAGAGGTCGCAATTCGGTCGTTCACTTAGATTAAAAAAAAATAAAATAAATTTCCAAGGAATAGGTCATCAAAATCCTTGCAATAAATAAGCCTACGTTCACATGTCTCAATTCATATGAGTCGCTCGCATCATAAAAAATTCGCAATAAAAAAGTCACAATAAAAAAGGCGCAATAAAAAAGTCGCAAGAAACTGTTTCTCCCACAAATGTACAACTCAAATTAACAGTCCCGGTTAACCCATTAAGTCCGGGAAGAGCACAATTTTAATATGATGTTTGAGACTTATTTTCTGCTATTAAAAATTGGAATAAAAAATTCCAAACATACCTATTCTTTAATTTTTGGGGTCGCTCTTTCGATTGGTGCAGTTGGATTTGCAGAATAATGACTTTTGGAACCAATATGGCGCATTTTATTTAAAAAAATAACGAAATTTTTTGCGTTTTTCTTTTTTGTGATTCTTTTTCGCATAAATAAAGTTACTGAATCGGTGCCAAACTAAAACCAAAAGTGCACAAAATATCTAAAGTATAACTATGAATATTTTTTTTTTGGTTTGAATCGACCTAACCTCTTCAATATATCAATACGTAAAAAATTAACGTTATTTGGTAAATTATGAGTATTATTAATAAAATTTACATCTCTAATAATATAATTGTCCCAAAAATATATAAAGAAGGGGTTTTTGAGATCGCTGATCACGAATTTGAGGTAAGATTTTCAAAATTTAAGATGGCGGATTCAATATGGCCGACCGAATTTCATAAAATCTTCAAAATTACAAGAAAATGCGTATAAGGGAGTTTTTGAGGCCGTTGATCACGAATTCGAAGTTAGATTTTCAAAATTCAAGATGGTTGATCTGTAGCCGATTAAATTTCATGAAATGACTGAAACTAATGCGATAATGTTTATTATACGGGGTGTTTACGATGTTTGATTGTTTCCGTCCGTTAGTCGTTGTATAAATGTTTCCCAACTCAAACCAGGTGGAGGTGGACGCCAAGAGTATTTTTTTTTTATTTAATTTTTTTTTATTATTTTATTTTATTTTGTTTTTTTATTTATTTTTTATTTGTTATTTTTTAATTTTTTTTTTTTTTTTTTTTTTATTTATTTTTCCTTAGGATTTCGGATTTTTTAAGTATCTAAAATTACGAATATTTCAATAAAAAATATTAGACTTAATTTACAAATGCTAGATAACTTCGTTTGAATTATAAAAATATAAAGGTTTTACAAGGTTCCAGTTAGGAAGCGTTTATAAAACGGCTAACGGACGGAAACAACCAATTTTTTATCGTAAACACCCCGTATAATAAACATTATCGCATTGGTTTCAGACATTTCATGAAATTTAATCAGCTACAGATCCACGATCTTAAATTTTGAAAATCTAACTTCGAATTCGTGATCAACGGCCTCAAAAACTCCCTTATACACATTTTCTTATAATTTTGAAGATTTTATGAAATTCGGTCGGCCATATTGAATCCGCCATCTTAAATTTTGAAAATCTTACCTCAAATTCGTGATCAGCGATCTCAAAAACCCCTTCTTTATATATTTTTGGGACAATTATATTATTAGAGATGTAAATTTTATTAATAATACTCATAATTTACCAAATAACGTTAATTTTTTACGTATTGATATATTGAAGAGGTTAGGTCGATTCAAACCAAAAAAAAAATATTCATAGTTATACTTTAGATATTTTGTGCACTTTTGGTTTTAGTTTGGCACCGATTTAGTAACTTTATTTATGCGAAAAAGATTCACAAAAAAGAAAAACGCAAAAAATTTCGTTATTTTTTTAATTAAAATGCGCCATATTGGTTCCAAAAGTTCATTATTCTACAAATCTGACTGCACCAATCGAAAGAGCGACCCCAAAAATAGTAGAATAGGTACGTTTGGAATTTTTTATTCCAATTTTTAATAGCAGAAAATAAGTCTCAAACATCATATTAAAATTGTGCTCTTCCCGGACTTAATGGGTTAAAACACTTGAAAAAGATTTCTTAGTTTTGTACTAAAAAAGTCGCAATTGGAAAATGTATTCAAAAAAGTCGCAAGCGTATTTTCTCAATAAAAACACCCACTACTAATTCAACTAAGTCTCATTTGCAATTTGAAAGCACTTTAAAGTGTACATAAAAAAATTTGCCTCAAAAGGTCGCAATGAAAAGGTGCCTAATGGTAAGACAAAGGAAAAATAAAATAAATACGAACGAAAAAGATAATCTCAAAATAGTCTCACTAAATTAGTCATAACAGGTTAGGTCAATAAAAAATTCACGCCATAAAAAGTCGCAATCGAGAAGTTGCAATTCGGTAGTTCACTTAAATTAATAAAAAAAATAAAATAAAATAAATTCCCAAGGAGTCGGTCAGCAAAATTTTTGCAATAAATAAGTCGACGTTCACATGTCACAATTCAGATAAGTCGCTCGCTTTATAGAAAATTAAAAAATTCGCAAGAAATGTCATAAAAAAAGTCGCAAGTAATCAGTCGCAATAGACAGTCTCTGCCCCAAATGTAAAAATATTATTAAAAGTCTCAGTCAAAAAAAAAAAAATGGAAAAAGTTTTCCTAAATTATTATTAAAAAAATCGAAAGCTTTAGTTCTCAATAAAAGCGCCCACTATTTACTCAACTAAGTCTCATTTGAAATTTTAAAAAACTTTAAAACACATCGCAATCAAAATAAGGAAAAATTAAATGAATACGAAAGAAAAATATAATCTCAAAAAAGTCGCGCTAAATTAGTCATAACAGGTTAGGTCAATAAAAAATTCACGCCACAAAAAGTCGCAATCGATATGTCGCAACTCGGTAGTTCACTTAGATTAGAAAAAATTAAATGAATTCCCTAGCAGTAGGTCAGCAAAATTGTTGCATTAAATAAGTCGACGTTCACATGTCGCAATTCAGATAAGTCGCTCGTTTTATATAAAATTAAAAAATTCGCAAGAAATGTCATAAAAAAAGTCGCAAGTAATCAGTCGCAAGAGACAGTTTATCCCATAAATTTTGAAAATGCAATTAAAAGTCTCAGTTAAAACACTTGAAAAAGTTTCACCAAATAATAACTAAAAAAGTCGCTGTAAGAAAATTAATTTCAAAAAATCCCAAGCATAACTTCTCAATAAAAACCCCCACTATTTACTCAACTAAGTCTCATTTGAAATTCGAAAGCACTTTTTAATGTACATAAAAAATTTGCATCAACGATCGCAATAAAAAATTCCCTAATGTAAGGAAAAATTAAATAAATACGACAGGAAAAAATAGTCGCAAAATAGTCGCACAAAAGTATTGCTCTCAAAATAGTCGCACTAAATTATTCATAAGAGTTTAAGTAAATAAAAAAAAAATCGCGTCATAATAAGTTGCAATCGAAAGGTCGCAAGTCAGTAGTTAGCTGTGGGTGGAAAGAAATAAACAAAGTCGCAAGGAATAATCATAAAAAAATATCGCAATAAAAAAGTCGAAGTTCACAATTCGCAATTCAGAAAAGTCGCCAAGTTAAGAAACATTTAAATAAATTTGCAAGGAATGTCTTTAAAAAAGTCGCAACAAATAAGTCGCACGAGCTGGTTAAAAGTTTCCCTAAATTATTACTAAAAAAGTCGCTCTAAGAAAAATAATTTCAAAAAGTCGCAATCTTGAGTTTTCCATTAAAACGCCCACTATTTTTTAAATTAAAGTTTAAATTTAAAATATAATATCACTACAAAGTGTACATAAAAAAGTAGCATCAAAAGGTCGCAATCAGAGGGTCCCTAAGGTAAGGAAACATTAACTAAATACGAAAGGAAAATAAATCTTTTCAAAATGCTCGCACTAAATTAGTCACAAGAGGTTACGTAAGTAAAAAAATGCGCGTCAAAAAGTCGCAATCAAAAGGTCCCAACCGAAAAGATTATTAAGGTTATGAAAAACGTTTTCTGACGGTTTCTTTGGAAATTTTTTATTTATCGTGTTGTTATTAAAATTTCAAATTGTAAATTCTGCTTGCGACTATTTTCTAGCAACATTTTGATTGTAAATTTCTTGATTGAAACGTATATAATTTGATCTTTTGAATTAAAACTTGTTTTGAAAGATATTTATGCTAAGAAATTTTGTTTGCGACACTTAAATTAGGAAATTTTCCTTGCGACTTTTCACTGCGACATTTTTATGGCAACGTTTTCTCACAGTTCCTTTGGAAATTTTTTATTTCTCGTGTTGTAATGAAAATCTGAAATTGTAAATTCTACTTGCGACTATTTTCTAGCACATTTTTTATTGTAACTTTATTGATGGAGACTTATATATTTATCTTTTAAATTAAAACTTGTTTGAAATGAATTTATTTTAATTCTTTAAAAATGAAAAATATTATTTTTTATATTTTTAAAATTCTATCAATTTACAAACATTTTTGCTTGAGTGTAAGAACCACGCATCTGGCATCTGGTCTCTGGCAAAAATTAATTAAGTAATTGTAGCGCTGAAAAGAGCTAATATTCGAAATATATCAACTTAGGTTGGTATTTGGACCACTTATGCTGCCCCTAAAGGTGTCGCAAGGCAACGATTCCTGCTGACTTTTATGTTTCCTTAGATTTATTTGCCTTATTTAAGCTTCCATGTTGACTGCGAACTCTTGGTTGTAATATTTCAATTGCAACATATTTTTTGCGACTTTTATGTTGTGCGTTTGTATTGCGACATTTGTATTGAGATTTTTATGAAAGAATATTTTGTTTGCCATGCATTCATTAAGTCATTTATGTAGAGATATTTTGTTTTTTACATTTAAATTTGCGATATATCGTTTGCGACTTTTTAATTGCGACATTATGATAGCGAAATTTTTGCTGCGTCTTTTTATAATTTTTTCATTGAACATTTTTAGATTCCTAACCTTTATTTCTTACCTGAGCACTCATGTTTATTGCGACCTTTTGATTGTAACATTTGTATTGCGACATGTATGCAAGGATATTTTGTTTGCGACGTATTAATTAAGTGATTTATATAAAGATATTTTGTCTGCTAACTTTAAGTTGCGATATTTTGCTTGCGACTTTTTAGTTGCGACATTATTAAAGCGACATTTTTGCTGCGACTTATTAAAATACTTTTTTATTGAACATTTTTAGTTTCCTTACCTTGCTTTCTTACCTTAGCACTCGTGTCTTTTGCGACCTTCTGAATGCAATTCTTCAATTGCAAAGTTTACATATATTGCGACTTTTTAATTGTTGACATTGTGACATTTGTGTTACAAAAATGGTTTTGCGACATTTCTTATGATATTTTATTTGAAAGTTTTCATCTACCGTATTCTTATTTAAGCATCCGTTTTGATTGCGACCTTCGGATAGCAATATTTCAATTGCAACATGTATATTGCGACTTTAATGCAGCAAAATTTGTATTGCGACATTTATATTAAGATATTTATACTAAGACATTTTGCTTGCGAGTTCATCTTTGAAAAATAACGCGAGCATTTTTACGGATTAACCACTGTTTTTTCATTGTCAGACGCAAGACTTAAAAAGCAACCCTCGTAAAGCCCCGTACTTAAGAAAAGTTTTTGAATTTTAAAGCCTCAAGCTAAATGTGTTGATATGAAAAAATTTGGCAACTAGAATAAACTATTCAGACTAATTCAGCTATTTATCTGTTAAGCTTGTCCAACCAAGACAAGTTTTTTGTTGAGTGTAGCCGAGAGTTCCAGTACAAAACACATTTTCGATTCGTTTCAACTATTTGTCAGATAATAGTTTCGTCGAAAATTTTTCCTTGAATATATTCATTCAGACATACTTCAAGGTCATGCTACGTGTTGAAGGGAAAAAAAATTGCTCAACACATGTTTGTTTATTTAAAGATATTTTTTATTTTTATAAATACCTATCGACATATACATTGTGACAAAAAATTTTAATTTATTTTTATGTAGACAGATGTGAGAACAGACATTTTGTTAAAACTGTCTGACAGACATATTCAAAAGCTGTTTTGTTGTTTATTTAGAAAGACGAAAACTTTTTTGGCTGATTTTTTTTGCATTTGTTTTTTTTTTTCTTTTTGTATTAATTCCTTTACTTAAATAAGGAGAACTTTTTAAAAATCTATTGAAATTACATTTTTGTTAGCCAATCATAATAAATCGATGACAATTTTTTTAAAAATTTATTCGGAAGTTTTTTTCTTAAACTATTTTTCAAGAACTAATTAAGTTCAATTCATTTAAAAATTGGTTTTTTTTCCCACATTCCCAATCCCAAAAATCCCACATTCTAAGAAAATGTCCCCAACACCTAAAACATTCAAGTGATCACCACATATTTTCTCCAAACCAACCAAACATCAATCACGTGAGAAGGTCAAATATTGCTAAAACATTTTTCGAACTAGGTCAAGAACCTACACGGAAATAATATCTTTTTTCTTATTTATTAGAATTCATAAAAAAAAATACGCAAACAAACAGTAAACAGCGCTGATTACAATTAAATAGAGTAAAAAACTTGCTCTGCCCCTGAATATAGTTTCCACGCGTATGTGTAAGTGCGTCTGAGTGTGTGTATAAGTGTGACTGTGTGTGGGTGTGTATGTGCCGAAACGCACTGACCTACGCAAGTCGCTGAATCCTAACCCACCCTAACGTATAGCCGCGATAACGCATCCATTGCGTACGCGCTGAGAAAAAAAATTTGCAATAAAAGTTTACGGGTTCATTTCTCACGCCGTTGTGTGAGTGCGTGAATGATAAAGTTTCATTAAAATTTTACGAGTACAAATTTTGGGATCAACATGGGAGATGATATTTATAAAATGAGAGGGAGAAGATATTTTGCTTGTAAAAAAAAAATGTTGAGTTTGAATTTGCTGAAAGGTTTTTGGTTTTTGAGTTATAGTAGAAATACACAAAAGTTAACTGTCAACTATCAACTGTCAACTTTTATGAAAAAATTAAATTTTTTCCATGTATTATTAGTAAGAGCAAAAATTCCCATTAATTGTGTAACACAAGTCGTTCAAGTGGTTGCCTCGGCTGGCTTCGCTGTAGCGCAGTCTGTCTCTCTAATTTTCCAAGACCTTGTTAATGGTTTCGGGCTGTAGCTCACGGAATGTATGGATGACATTGGCCTTAAGTGCTGAAAGTGCTTTTCGGTTCCCCACAAAAAAATGTCCAAGGGGGTCAAAACGCAGCCTCGAGGCGGTCAATTGACATCGCCAAGACGGCTGATAACACGATTTGGGAATTTGGTGTGCAAAAGATCGATTCTGGGATGGGCTGTGTGTCATGGTGCGCCATCCTGCATGAACCAGAGATCTTCCAAATTCATGTCTCCAATTTCTGTAAAAAAAAAAGTCGGTTAATATGGCTCTGTAACGTCCACCGTTGACCGAAACGTTGTTCAGCCTCATTTTCGAAGAAAAATGGTCCAATGATGACACCACTCCACAATCCGCACCAAACTGTCACTATCTATGGATGCATCGACTTCTCGACAATAACATGCGGGTTTTTCGAGCCCTTGATGCGACAATGTTGTTTGTTAACGTAGCTACCGAAATGAAAATGTGCCTCGTCAGAAAAGATGTTATTCGCCCAAAATCGTTTTCCAATTCAAGCTGCTCTAAAGCACTGCGAAGCGATAACAAAGCGGATGGGTCTTGCTCCTTCAATTGCCTTGGAGCGGACCTTGTAAGCGAATAATCCGAGATCTTTGTGCATAATTATCCGAACTATTATCAGAATTATGCAGCTGAGATCGATGGCGAGTTGATGTTCGTGGATTGAGTCTCACACTCTCGGCTACAGCAGCCACATTCTCGTCTTTGCGCACCGTACGACGACGGGGACTATGAGTGTTCTCCACTAGCATACCAGTCTCGCGAACTTTTTGTACATACAAACTTACGTACAACAGGCGCGGTGGGTGCTTCAGTTCGTCCAAAACTTCTATTCAAGTAACGCACTGTTTGGGCGACACAGCACTCACTTTGGAAATAAGTTTCCAATATTTGTCAATGTTGTTCAAGCGTACACGCAAAGAAATTTTGAGTTTACCGCAACTGAAGAATTCACCAACTACACTTCATTTGCGAGTTCTATTTGCCACAAACGAATATTCATAGTCAACAACTTAAAAATTTATGTATATCGTATGTATATTATATTCATACTATTTGCTATTTGTCATTGTCATCCGGTCATTACTATTTGCTACATTAATTATCTTTCTCCCTATGTCCGTCCGTCTTCTTATGGATTGTACTCATCGCACCTCTGTTGCAACATGCTATCTCGGTCCGCGTATTAAGCAAATTACCAATTTGCTTTTAAAGTAACAATTTGTCCAAAAAGTAACTCTGAACTATACGCGTTGTATTTATACAACAAAGGGAAAAACAAACAAAGTTTTCAGTGGTGAAAAAAAATTTTTCAATTGCTGCAATTTTAAAATCACTCGCGTTTATGACAGACGAAATTCATTTCCTGCAACTAAATGACGCATTTCTCGCAACTGAAATTATCTTTCTCCCTATGTCCGTCCGTCTTATTATGGATTGCACTCATCGCAGCTCTGTTGCAACATGCTATCTACATATGTCCGCGAGTAAGCAAATTATCAATTTGCTTATAAAGTAACAATATGTCCAAAAAGTAACTCTGAACTATAAGCGTTGTGTTTATGCAACGAAGAGAAAAACAGACGAAGTTTTCAGTGGGGAAAAACAAATTTTTCAATTGCTGCAATTTAAAAATCACTCGCGTTTATGACAAACGAAATTCATTTCCTGCAACTAAATGACGCGTTTCTCGCAAGTGACAATTTTTATGACACCTGTTGGAACGTTTGCAAATAACGATTTCAAGCACGACAAACGAAGTTCGTTTGCGGCAAACTGGCGATAAGCATTTTTTTTCTTTGCGTATAAAGCGACTCATTTATTTCTGCGGAGAGTATCATACCTTTATGTTAAGATTTTAGACTTTATGTAAATATTTCGAACGGGAGTGTCAGTGTCAAATAACCTATGGCCAGTGGTGGATCTAGGTTTCACCAAAGGGGGGGGGGGGGGGACTGAAACGTCTTTTTGGACTTTTTTAATTTTTTCCCATACAAAAAATTCTTCAAGGGGGGGGGGGCTAAAGCTCTTTCAGCCCGTATGTAGATCCGTCACTGCCTATGGCTTAAAAAGAAACCTATAGATGGCCCACCCTGTATAGCAAATTTTAAATTCAACTTACCTTAAGTTTTTATTTCTTAACAAAATTTTTGATTGCGATCTTTTGATTGCAACACTTCAATACCGACATTTACACTGCGACATTTCAATTATTATACTTCTTTTGCAAAACGACATTTGCGACATTTTGATTGTACGTTTGTAGGTTCAAACTATTTTATCGGCATTATTGAATTTTAAATGCGATTTATTTCATAACATATCTTTCAAAACTATCATTTAGATTACTTAGTAATAATGTTTTTATTAATTTTACTTATTTTTTAGAAAAAATTGTAATTTTTGAAAAAAATTTGAGTTTATTAAAAAAATTAGAATTTTTTAAAAAAATTAGAATTTTTTAAAAGTTCGTTCATTTAAAAGACTTTTAATTAACTATTTTCTCACCATTAAAGATTTTGTAGCGACATTTTGATTGCAATTTTTCGTTTGCGCCTTTTTTGAATTTTGTTATAAACTAACTTTTCAGGCGAGTACTTTAATTGGGACTACTTATTTGAATTATTTATTAAATTCCTTGTAACTCATAGCATACTGAATGCGACAATCTCTTTAGAACTATTATTTGCGACTCTTTCGGGAGTATTTGTTTCCTTGTGTCTTTCCCATCTAAGCGCACTTATTGATTCCGACCTTTCGATTGCAGTATTTAGATTGCAACATTCAAAAATCCATATTTTTGTTGGGACATTTTGACTGCGACATTTTTGTCGCGACTTTTTGACATTTTAACTGAACATTTTCTTATTTTTCTTACCTTTATTTTTCTTAATTAAGCTTCCATGTTGATTGTGACCTCTTGATTGCAATATTTCAATTGCAACATATTCTTTGGGACTTCTATGTTGTGACGTTTGTATTTCGACATTTATATTAAGAAATTTATGCAAGAATATTTTGTTTTATCTTTTTGCCTTAATTTTCCTTATTTAAACTTTCATGTTGACTGTGACCTCTTGATTATAATATTTCAATTGCAACATATTCTTTGAGACTTTTTTGTTGTGACATTTGCATTGCGTCATTTCTATTGAAAAATGTATGCAAGGATATTTTGCTTGCGACGAATTCATTAAGTTATTTATATAGAGATATTTTTTTTTGTTACATTTAAATTGCGATATATCGCTTGCGACTTTTTAAATGCGACATTATTATAGCGAAATTTATATAGCGACTTATTATAATATTTCAATTGAACATTTTTATTTTCCTTACCTTACTTTCTTACCTGAGCGCTCTTGTTTATTGCGACCTTTTGATCGCAATATTTCAATTGCATAGTTTACATATCTTGCGACTTTTTAATTGCTAAAATTGTGACATTTGTATTACGAAACTGGTTATGCGACATTTATTATGATATTTTGTTTCAAAATTTTTATTTTCCTTATTCTTACCTAAGCATCCGTGTTGATTGCGACCATCGAATAGCAAAATTTCGATTGCAACATCTATATTGCGACTTTTAAGTAGCAAAATTTTTATTGCGACATTTATATTAAGATATTTATACTACGATTTTCTGCTCGCGACTTCAACTGCGACATTTTGCTTGCGACTTTTCACTGCGACATTTTTATTGCAATTTTTCTGACGGTTCCATTTTTAGTTTTTTATTTCTCCTTTTGTTATTAAAATTTCAAATTATAATCTTCCTTACCTTGCTTTCTTACCTGAGCACTTGTGTTTATTGCGACATTTATATTGAAAAATGTATGCAAGGATACAATGTTTGTGACGAATTCATTAAATCAATTATATAAAGATATTTTGTTTGTTACATTTAAATTCTGATATATCGTTAGCGACTTTTTAATTTCGACATTATGATAGCGACACTTTTACTGCGACTTATTACAATATTTTAATTGGGCATTTTTAATATCCTTACCTTGCTTTATTACCAGAGAATTCGTGTTTGTTGCGACCTTTTGATCACAATATTTCAATTGCAAAGTTTATATATCTTGCGACATTTTAACTGTGATATTTTGATTACAACTTTTCATTGTGACATTTGTAATACGAAAATGATTTTGCGAAACTTATTATGATATTTTATTTGAAGGTTTTTATCTTCCTTATTCTTACCTAAGCATCCGTGTTGATTGCGACCTTCGGATAGCAATATTTCAATTGCAACATGCATATTGCGACTTTTTTATAGCTAATTTGTATTGCGACTTTTACATTAAGATATTTATGCTACGAAATTTTTTCTTGCGCCACTTCAATTGCAACATTTTTACGGCGACTTTTCACTGCGACAATTTTATTGCAACGTTTTCTGACGAATATATTGTTAATTTTTTATTTCTTCTTTTGTTATTAAAATTTCAAATTGTAAATTTGTGCTTACCTTGCTTTCTTTCCTGAGCACTCGTGTTTATTACGAACTTTTGATTTAAATATATTGCGACTTTTTACAATAATTATGAAATTTTTATTGCAACTTTTCCTTGTGACATTTGTATTACAAAACTGGTTATGCGACATTTTATTTTTTTTATGATATTTTATTTGAAAGTTTTTATTTTCCTTATTCTTACCTAAGCGTCCGTGTTGATTGCGACCTTCCGATAGAAATTTTTCAATTCAGACTTTTATGTAGCAAATTTTGTATCGCGACATTAATATTAAGATATTTATACTAAGATATGTCGCTTGCGACGCTTCAACTGCATCATTTTGCTTGCGACTTTTCACTGCGACATTTTTATAGGAACGTTTTCTGACAGTTCCTTTGGAAATTTTTATTTCTCCTTTTGTTATTAAAATATCAAATTGTGAATTCTGCTTGCGACCATTTTCTAGCAACTTTTTGTTTGTAACTTTCTTGATTGAGACTTGTATAATTTGATCTTTTGAATTAAAACTTGTTTGGAAAGATATTAAGACTAAGAAATTTTGTTAGCGACACTTAAATTGCGACATTTCTCTTACGACTTTTCACTACGACGTTTTTATAGCAACTTTTACGCACAGCTCCTTTGGAAATTTTTTATTTCTCGTGTTATTAAAATTTCAAATTGTAAATTCTGCTTGCGACTATTTGCTTGCGACTAAATATAATCTATATTTTAAATGAAAACTTGTTTCTAAAGATATTTATGCTAAGTAATTTTATTTGCGACACTTCAATTGCGAAATTTTCCTTGGACTTTTCACTGCGACATTTTTGTAGGAACTTTTCCGACGGTTCCTTTAAAAAAATCTTTATTTTTCCTTTTGTTATTAAAATTTTAAATTGGAAATTCACGTTGCGACTATTTTTTTGCAACTTTTTGATTTTAACTTTCTTGAGTGAGACTCATATAATTTTATCTTTTAAATTAAAACTTGTTTGAAATTAATTAATTTTAATTCTTCAAATGTAAAAAATATTATTTTTTTATATTTTGAAAATTCTATCATTTTGCAAACATTTTTGCTTGAGTGCAAGAACCACGCATGTCTCTGGCATTAATTAATTAAGTGCTTGTAGCGTTGAAAAGAGCTAATATTCGAAACTTATGTAGGTATGTAGACCACTTATGCTGTCCCTAAAGCTGTCGCAACATAGCGATTCCTGATGACTTTTTGAACAGCAGTGGCCAAAATGAATGGAAAAAAGTTTTAAGCTCTTGAGTTTATGATGAGCTGTTGATTAAAGTTGTTATGTCGATGAATGTCTTGATGAAAGTATTTGAGAAAATTTCAGAGTGGGTTCAGGAGAGTTGCAAAGGTGTCGCTGCTCGAATGCATCACTTAGATATGTGCGAAATTTTTTAGTGCTTGGATACTTAACCATAAATATATTTTTTTTTTTTTTGAATCATCATTGAATTTCTTTGTCAGTTTTCTTATCACTTTTTCTTCATTATTTCTAACATGTTTGCTATTATTTTTGCTTTTGTTCCTATTTTTTTACAACTATTCATTCGTATCTAAGAGCTTTTGTGCGTTACGCTTTCACTTTTTCCATTTTTTCCCTGACATTTAATAAATTTTTTTTTATATTGTTTTTTACTTATTATTAGATTGTTTATCTGCGCAAGCCTAGATAGTTTTTTTTTGCAAATTTTGTGCGTATGCATTGAATGTGGGTTAATTTCTCATGTATTTTGGTGCGGTTATCGCTCGACCTCATTTGCGATTTCATTCATTAAACAAAAAATGTTTGGTGGCTTATTTTTATTTATTTTTTTTTGGTTAAAAAAAAAAATTAAAAAAATACCGCTTTATGATGACTTACTCGAAATTATGTTGTGTGAGTGCCTCGTTTACATTTTTGTTTATATGACTGGATATTAATTATTTTTGTTGGGTGTGCATTTCAATGAGAATTAGTGTCAATTTTTTATTTTAACTTTCACAATTAAGCGAGCCTATTATTTGTTTTCTAGTGTTTATACATTATTTACACGTTCTCGATATTGAAAATGTCGCGAAGAAATTGACGCTTATCATGTTAATTGCTCAATCTCTTAATGTTTTCAGATTAAAAAAATAACAAACATTTATTTATATTTTTATGTTTTTTGTTCTTATATTTTTATATTTTCATATTTTTATATTTTTATTTTTTTCTATTTTTCTAGTTTTATATTTTTATATTTTTGTATTTTTATATTTTTATATTTTTATATTTTTATATTTTTATATTTTTATATTTTTATGTTTTTATACTTTTATATTTTTATATTTTTATATTTTTATATTTTTATATTTTTATATTTTTATATTTTTATATTTTTATATTTTTATATTTTTATATTTTTATATTTTAATATTTCAAAATTTTTATATTTTTATATTTTTATGTTTTTGTAGTTTTATATTTTTATATTTTTATGTTTTTATATTTTTATATTTTTATATTTTTATATTTTTATATTTTTATATTTTTATATTTTTATATTTTTATATTTTTATATTTTTATATTTTTATTTTTTTATATTTTTATATTTTTATATTTTTATATTTTTATATTTTTATATTTTTATATTTTTATATTTTTATATTTTTATATTTTTATATTTTTATATTTTATATTTTTATATTTTAATATTTTTATATTTTTATATTTTTATATTTTTATATTTTTATATTTTTATATTTTTATATTTTTATGTTTTTATATTTTTATATTTTTATATTTTTATATTTTTAAATTTTTAAATTTTTATATTTTTATTTTTTTATATTTTTTTTAATTTTATATTTTTATATTTTTAAATTTTTATATTTTGATATTTTTATGTTTTTATAATTTATGTTTTTATGTTTATATTTTTATTGTTGCAATTGCGTATTTTCTTATTTTTACTATATGCCACGTAGTCGACAAGCCCGGCTAGCTCAGTCGGTAGAGCATGAGACTCTTAATCTCAGGGTCGTGGGTTCGAGCCCCACGTTGGGCGAGTTATTTGTTTAGAGTGTACTATGTATTTCTAAAAAAAAAACAAAAAAATTAATGCGCGGGTATCTGTTTTTCAGGTAAAATCATCTTGATTATATTTCGTTGTAAATTTGATCAAAGAATCTTTGCAGAAATGTAAATTCAACACTGAAACTAAAAAAGTCCTCATGAAATTTTATTTTTATTAAAAAATTCTTAAAATTAAAATGAACAAATTTAGTGTCCTTTGAAAGAAAATAAATGAAACATCATGAGAAAATTTAATATTTTCTCTTTTTCATTATTTTTTGAGTACAACCACTTCAAAGAGAATACGAAATAAATCAAAAGAATTTAAATTGTACATGTTCTTTTTTAAAATCCAAGCAAAAAATATTTTTTATCGCAAAATTTCAACTGTCAACACAACATTAGGTTTTTAAATAAGAAAACAAAAAGTTTTGTTGTTTATAAATTTTGGAATTTCTATACATTTTAAGACTTCCGACAGTTCTTTGATCAAAGCCACAAAAAACCATGACATTTTTCTTTTTAGCTTGTACTTAACAGTGGGTCGAAGAGCGAAAAACATTTAAAAAATTATAGAGGAGTCTAGCAAAAAAACACCGTGTCCGTGAAGAAAAAAAAATAATTTGTGTTTGAAACAGATTTTCAAATAATTTCAATTCAAGTTCTTTAACAGAATATTTATCAGAAAAGCTTTTAATTTAAACGCGGAAGTACTAAATAAGATTCAAAACCTTAGGGTTTAATTTATTATCAAAAAGTTTTTCTCTTCATATACAAATGGCTTTACAATTAATACACAAAAGTTTTTAATTTTGCTCCATAATTTTTTGATTTAATTACAAAACGTTTTTATATTGATACAAAAAGTCTTACGTCAAGATACAAAAGGTTTTGAAACGAAAACATTTGAAAATTTTAATATATGGATAATGCTTTTTAATTTATATGCAAGCCTTTTTAATCTAAATGCGAAATTGTTTATTTTACTACAAAAATTTTTGATTTGAATTCAAAAAGGAATTCAATTCTTGTTTTTGATAAAAAATGCTTAAATTAACACAAAACTTGTGCCCTTCAATTTAAAACTTTATTTCATATGATTATAATACTTATTATTAATACTTTTTAATTAATATTTTTGTATTGAAACGTTAATTACGAATTAACTTTTATTATTTTCAAATTCATTTCTAAAAGTTTTTAGCTCAAACACCAAAATTTTAGATTTACAAAAAAATGTGTTTTAATTTAAATACAAACATTTTCTAATCAAAACATAAAAGCTTTAAATTTAATTAAAAAACTTTTAATGTGAACACAAAACGTTTGATGTTAATCCATAACTTTTAATATAAATACAAAAGTTTCTATATTAAAATTGAAAATTATTTTATTTGAATTATAAAGAATGTTAAATTTTTTTATTTCATAACCAAATATTTTTACTATACAGGGTGAGCCATATTTTATGTCGGTATGTAAGACTTTGGCATTTATCAGCTGATCGATAAAAGTTTATAATGTAAGTATTTTGAATGTGAATTTATTTTAAATTCGGAAGCAAATGTTTTCAGTTTATATAAAAAATTTTTAATTTATTTACAATGTTTCTGAATTTGACAAATAAAAAAAATTCTAAATTTTAAAATCAATTTTATTGCAAAGTTTTCATGTAAATAGAAAAGTTTTGATTTTGATTCAACAACATAAGTTTTCAAGTCAATATTTAAAGGTTGTTTATTTTAATGCAAGTTCTGTAAGTTCTTTAAAGTAAATAACATGTTTCTTAATTTGAATACAATAACTCTTACATTAATAACAAAAGCTTTCACTTAAATTTTGTTACCAAGTTCTTTATTTTAAATAATATGATTTTTTATTTAAATACAATAACTTTTAAGTTAAAAAGTAAAGCTTTCACTTTTATTACAAAAGTTTTTATTGTGAATATTTTGTATATGAAATTATTTTAGATTCATAAGTAAAAGATTTTGCTATGTATATATGTATATGAAAAATTTGTAATTTATCTACAGTGCTTTTTAATTTCTTTGAAAAAAAAAAACGAAATATGTAAATTTAAATATTAGAGGTTTTAATCTCAATACAAAAAGTTTTCTTTTTAATTCAAAAATATAAGTTAAACATATTGAAATGCTTTTAAATAAAATTTAATTTTATTTTTTAAATTCATATTTAAAATTTTTAATTTAAAACCAAGTTATTTATTTTAAATAAGATGATTTTTAATTTGAAAGAATAACTTTTAAATAAATAATAAAATCTCTCACTTTTATTGTTTACAAAAGTTTCTAATGTGAATAAATAACCTTCGTTGTTTTGGGATCAAAAACAAAACTTTTCAATTTAAGATTGAAAAGATGTTGTATATTAATGCAAAAGTGTTTTATATAATTTCGAAATTTTTCATTTCAAACACAAAAGCTTTTAATTTAAATACCAAATTTTTTTATTTAACCTTAGTTCGATGGACGAGTCACCGTGCACGCAAAGAAAAAAAACGTTTATCGCCAGTTTGCCGCAAACAAACTTTGTTTGTTGTGCTTCAAACCGTTATTTGCAAAAGTTTCAACAGTTGCCACAATTGTCAGTTGTCAGTTGCGAGAAACGCGTCATTTAGTTGCAGGAAATTAGTTTCGTTTGTCATAAGCGCGAGTGATTTTTAAATTGCAGAAATTGAAAAATTTATTTTTCCCACCTGAAAACTTCGTTTGTTTCTCCCTTCGTTGTATAAACACAACGCTTATAGTTCAGAGTTACTTTTTGGACAAATTGTAACTATAAAAGCATGTTGGTAATTTGCTTAATACGCGGACGGTGATAGCAACAGAGGTCCGATGAGTGCAATCCACAAGAAAACGGATGGACATAGGGAGAAATATAATAAATAATAAATAATTATGACCACAAATAGCTTGCGGAAAATATATTTTAGATGTATTTTTAAGTTGATGACAAATGAATATTCGTTTGCAGCAAATACAACTCGCAAACGAAGAGTAGTTGGTGAATTTTCAGCTACGGTAAACGAAAAATTTCTTTACGTGTGGTGACTATTGCACCTTTTTCGTAACAAAAAAAAAAAAAAAAAAATGTTCTCGAACAATTCTGTTAGCCATCCTCCGTGACATCTTAAACTAATGAATTTCGAGTACTTTATTCTTCCATATTGAAGAATTTTTCCTCTTTTGTAACATAGTCACTGGGATGACTACGTCGGCCTTTAATGAGTACAAATAACGTCGGCCGAACTAGGATGAAATAACATGCTTTTAAATTATAATATAAACATTTTCAAATTAAATATAAAAGATTTCAATTTTAATACAGAATTAGTTAATGTGAATACAAAAGTTTTTGATGTTTGATCAAAAACTGCTGTATTGAAGTTAATATTTAAAAAAAATTTTATTGGGGTGACAAATTAATTTTCAACAAAAGATTTCAAACTTGAAAGTTTTTAATATAAATACCAACATTTTTAATTTATATAAAATTTGCATAGTTTGAATACAAAATATTTTCAATTGAGCTTTTGGATGCTTTATTCATTATCGCAATAGTTTATAATATGAATACAAAAATTTTTGATTTTGTTTCAAAACGAATTTTTTCTGTTACACTTAAAATTTAAAAGATTTGTAACTTCGAAAATGAGGAGGCTCTCAAGTTCTTTGTTTTTTTTTTTTTTTTTGTAAATGTATGTACATCGATAACTCCTAAAGCAATTATCCGATTGCCGTAATTTTTTGTCAACACATAGACCATTAACACGGATGTCCTTTTTTTAAAAAGTGGGTGGTATTCGACAAAAGGGCGTTTCACTATTAGAAAAACCGTGTATCTCGGTTAATATTGACACTGGGGTACTGAAATTTAGTACAAAGGTAGGAAGAATTTATACAAATAATGGTTAAGAAATTGGGAAAAATTCGACAAAGGGGCATGGCAATATTGGAAAAATGCTATATCTCGAATAATATTGACACTACTACTAAAATTTAGCCGCCCACTACTGGTACTAAAATTTTGTACAAGGATAGGTGCAATTATTACAAATTAAGGTAAAAAAGTGGGCGTCAATAAAGGGGTGTGGCAATATTAGAAAACACTATGTCTCGAAAAATATTGACACTAGGGTACTGAAATTTTGTACAAAGGGTAGGCATAATTATCTAAAATTACGGTAAAAAGTGGGCATTCATCAACAAAGAGGTGTGGCAATATTAGAACAACACTGTATATCGAATAATATTGCCACTAGGACTTTAGAAATTTTATAAAAGGGTAGCACATTTATTTAAAATTACGCTAAAGAAAGTGGGCGTAGTTCTAAAAAAGGATGGGGCAATATTAGAAAAACACTTTATCTGGAATAATATTGACACTAGGGTATTAAAATTTTGCAAAAAGGTAGGTGCAATTATTAGAAATTATGGTAAAAAAGTGGGCGTTAATCAACAAAGGGGTGTGGCAATATTGGAAAAACATTGTATCACAAGAAATATTGATACTAGGGTACTGACATTTTCTTCAAGGGTAGGCGCAATTATTACAAATTACGGTCAAGAAAGTGGGCGCAATTCTAAAAAAGGATGGGGCAATATTAGAAAACACTGTATCTCGAATAAAATTGACTCTAGGGTTCAGAAATTTTGTACAATGGTGGGCACAGTTATTAAAAGTTAAGGTAGAAAAGAGGGCGTTAATCAACAAAGGGGTGTGGCAATATTAGAAAAACACTTTATCTCGAATAATATTGACACTAGAGCAATATAATTCTTTACCAGAATGGGTAGAATTATTAAAAAATACGATGAAGAAAGTGGGCGGAACTTGACAAAGGGCGTGTCACTTTTAAAAAACACTATATCTCAATTAATATTGAACTAGGGTACTAATATTTGATACGCAAGTAGGTGGGTAGATAGAATCATTACAAAAGTGAGCGGTAATGTACATAGGGTGTGGCACTTAAGGGAAACTACTGTATATCGGTTAATATTGATACCTGGGATATTGAATATTGAAATTTGGTACAGGGCTAGGTAGAATCATTATAAAGTACGATCAATAAAATGGGCGGATCAATAAAGTGGGATTAGAAAAAGGGCGTGTCACTTTAATAAAAACTGTAAAGAGATAGAAATTCAAAATAACTAACAAGCTTTCAAAACATTTAAGTGATTTAAAATTATTTGTTACTTTGTAGTGATTTTGGAGCCGTTTTTTTTTTTTTTTTTTTTTTGTTGTTAAAAAGTTTTTTCAATTCAAGTCTGCCGCCAAAAACTTTTCAATTGAATAAAAAAATTATAGTTTTTATTAAATGCTTTTTAAAATTTAATGTGGAACATTTAAATCTTGTTATTTCAAATTTACTATAAAAGTTCTTACAGTAATTATATACTTTTGATTTTAACTAAGCAATTTTTTTAGTGTAAAACAAAAGTTTTTATGCTTAAAATAAAAATTTTTTATACAAATACAATATTTTTTATTCAGTTTCAAAGTTTTCAATTCATACTTAAAAGTTTTTTATTTTTTGTGTTTTAATGATTGTTTTTAAAAAATGTTTTTTTTTACTTGTAAATTTTGATCTTCAAATATTTAAATTTCTGTTCTTTATAAATTCCTTGCAATAAGATAAAAAAAATTTTTATCTATAAAGAATTTTTAAAATTCTTAGCTAACCGCTTACATAACATATGTTCTCTTAAAGCAAAAGAAATCGCAAGAAGCATCGCATTTTTTGCAACAAATTTGGCAATTTTTTTTTTGGTTTTGTATAAAAAACAAAAAAAAAAAATCAAAAAACTGCTCACGCACACTAGAAAAACTACGTTGAAATAATTAAGCAGCGTTCATTCACAGCAAAGCAGCGCTGCTAAAGCTAAACATCAACAAATCATAAAAAACGACAAGTTCTTGAAAAATATAAAAAAAAAGCAATTTTCATATATTACTGTGTATGCGTGCAGAGAAAATAACCAATACTAATAACTATAAATAATAAAAATAAATAAAATAATAAAAAAAAAACACAAAATAATGCTGGCTAGGTATAGAAAAGAATTAATAAGTAATAAAAAAGAATTTTTCTTGTCAACAAATTCGGGTCACGGTTAGCCGGATGGGTGTGTGTGAGTGAGTAAGAGTGTGTGGCTGTGTGTGAATGTGTGTTTAGAGTAGCAATGAAAGCGAATCTAGGTTGTGTTTGGCGTTTGTATGTCACTCACATATTCATTCACTCACTTACCTATCTACTCTCTCCTTACTTTTTTCTTACAGTGTATTTGTGTGGCGCTTTTTTTTCGATTTTTTTGTCCTAATTCTAATGTGGTGCTCGCAGCAACGCTGGTGTATCGGTCAGTGCGTCGTCCAGCAAGATACTTTTGCAGCATCTCATGCGTTTTTTTTTTATTCTACTGTCGTCATGTTGCTTTACTTGATTTTCAGGTTTAAGTTTGTTGAACAGGTATTTTAGAATCTTATAAATACTTAAAAGCTGTTTAAGCATGCGCTTATGTGTGTGTGTGTGTGTGTGTGTGCTTTTTATCTGTCATAAGTCGCAGTGTGAGTGTGTTTTTGTCTGTGCGTTACCTAAATATTTATTCTGACTCTGCATTTAGCTGGAAAGAAATACGTTTGCATTCATTGCGACTTGCGTTGAATTTGTTTATCTGTAATTTTTTTTTATTGTATTTGCCTTTACAATTGTTTTCATTTGAAAAACTTTCCATTTCTTTTTTTTCGAGGAATGTTCTCGAGTCAGATTTTAGCATTGAGTTCAAAAAACCAATTCTACAAATTGCTGTTTTTTCACACAATACTGTGTTTTGCTTTATAATTTTTTTTATATTTTTCCAAATTCATCATATTCTTTTTTTTCTTGGAATAATGGGAACATTTAAAACATTACAAGAGTCTCATAACAATCGTACGAATAAGAGTTATACAAGGTCGTACAATCGTACGAATAAGAAACCTTGTGTTTCACTAATAATCACACCATTCTACAAGCTTTTACTTTCGGGACACTGCTGGTCATTTCAGGAGTACTTTTCTGTGGAGAATAAAAAATTCAAATCAAAATTTGCTCGACAGGATTTCAAGATACTTTGGGTTACTTTGGGTTTTGTGTTTCTTTTGAGGTAAATTTCCAGCCCAAAAAGCTATTTTTCGGATATATGTATAACCCGTAATATCTCAAAATCCTGATGTGGTGAAAAAAGGATGCAGTTAACTGTGTCATAGACACACTGGTTGGATTTGACATAATAACCTATCTTTATCCTCGTCCCTATATTTTCCCTTATCCTTACACTTGTCGCCACGCTCATCTTTATTCGTATGTTTGACCTTAAACTTGTCTAACTCCTTGTCCTAATCTTTCAACGAATTATTGTTTAAGTCTATGTCCTAGTCCTTGTCTAAATTCAATTCAAAATTTTTGTCCCATTCCATATCGAAATTTTTGTCCCAATCTTTTTCTAGTTCTTGTCCTAAGTGCTGTCGAAATTCTTGTTCCAATCCCTGTTTGAATCCTTGTCTGAATCCTTGTCCTAATGCTTGGTCAAATTCTCGTTCTCGTTATTTTTCGTATCCTTGTCCTAATTCTTGTCTAAAAACTTATTTTAATTCATGCCCAAATTCCTGTCCTAGTCCTTGTCCAAATTCATGTCCTAATTCTTTGCCAAATCTTCGTTCTCGTCCTCTTTCATATCTTTGTTCTAGTCCTTGTCCAAATACTTTTTTAATTCTTGTCCAAATTATTTTTCTAGTCCTTTTTCCGAATCCATTTCATAATCCCAATCTTTATCCTAATTCTTATTATAAGTGTTTTCAAAATCCTTGTCCAAATCCTTGTCTGATTCCTTGTTCTCATTTCTTGTCTATTTCTTGTATTTTTTCTTGTTCAAATCCTTGCCCTAGTCTCTAATTTTTCTTGTAGCAATTGTTTTATATTGATTATAAGAAGCTCGGTTAAAGTCTTTTCAAGGGCTGAAATGGTCAGTTCATTATTTTATTATTATTATTAATCGTTATATTTATCCTTGTCTTCATCTTCTTTTTAATCCTTGCTTGAATTTGGATTTTGAGTTTTCTATTGCTTTTGGTTTTGTGTGGTACATTAACATTTACCTTAGCGTCATGCAATAAATATATGCAAAGATGATGCATTTATGGTACATTTAAGAGGCTCCCTGAGTCGCCTCATGACGTCAGCACTTTTGTTTTTTATTTTTATCATTTTTATCAAAAATCTAACCTTTAGTGTCTATGCATAAAATTTACTGTAGCGCCTTTCGTCATGGAGTTATAATTCCATGCAACATTTTTTCACTGTTGTTGCATTTTTTCTGCATTAAGCCGTTGCACCTCCGCGGTGTTATGACGCCAAATCTTTTTAATTTATTTTCGTTATAAAAGCCAAACTTTGCTGTTGTAAAATAAATTTTTCTGAAACACCGGTACTGAACTAATAATAACTCCATGCATCAATATTACATTTTCATTGCATTAGCTGATATCTTTGCTGTCTGACAATGTCAAAATTTATTTCATAATTTTATCGTTAGGTCAAATATAAATCCTTTATTTCTATGTTATAACATTTACAGTGGCGCATTTACTATAGGAGTAATAATTCCATGCAACGCCCGTTGCATGAGTGTTGTACTTTCGATCGTAGAGCGACTCCCTCTACGGCTATATGAAGTGATAATTTTGTTGTCTCTAGCTAGAAATCAGCCTTTATTGACGTATAATATTTTTTACCATAACACCTATAGATAACGAGTAGTAATTCCATGTAACGAATATGTAGTTTTGTTACTTAAACAAATTTCTCTGGGTCAAAGTGACATTATCAATTGTGTTTATATTTTTGTCATAACGTCGAAGAATGAACCTTAACTGTCGTACCATAGTTTTTCTGTTAGCATCTTTACTCAGCGAGAATTAATTCTATGCAACAATATTGCATTTTCGTTGCATACGCTGCTTTCTCCACTGCCTGACGACGTCAGAATTTATTTTATAATTTTGTGGTTAGGTCAAATATAAATCCTTCATTTCTGTGTTAAAACATTTAACGTGGCGCATCTACTCAAGAAGTAATAATTTCATGCAACATCCGTTGCATGAGTTTTGTACTTTCGATCGTGGAGCGGCCATATGAGGTCATAATTTTTTTGTCTATTTTTATTGTTAGGGGTTAAAATCAGCCTTTATTGTTGTATAATATTTTTTACCATAGCACCTAAAGATAGCGAGTAGTAATTCCATGTAAAAAATATGCAAATATGTTACTTCAGAATTTTAGAATTTTAGATAGTTGATAGAGCTGCCACCTAATATTTTCATTTTTAAGAATTTGGTGCTGGGGTGAAAACTAGGTAAAAATTGTTAACCTATTTTCGACTCGTTAATAATGTTCAATTATTAACATAATCCCAAAAAACATTATTATGAGGCAACCCTATGGTAAAAGTTAAGTAATTTTAAAATTCTGACATCAGATTCGAAATCTGCGACCCCCTTAAACTGTTATATAATGTTTAAAACTCGTAAAAAATATTGTTGGGTGGCAACCCTATTGTTAAAAATTTCATAATTTTAAAATTCTGACAACGGATTCTGATTCAGCGACCAATTTTTACCTGGTGTTCGTCCAGCACCGAATTTTCAAAAATAAAAAAGATAGGTGGCAACCCTATCAGTTATCTAAAATTTTAAAATTCTGACATCAGATTCGAAATCTGCGACCCCCTAAAACTGTTAGATAATGTTTAAAACTCGTAAAAAATATTATTAGGTGGCAACCCTATTATAAAAAATTTCATAATGCTTAAATTCTGACAATGGAATCGTTATGCAACCAATATTTACCTTGAGTTCGCTCCAGCACCGTATTTGTATAAATACAAAAAAATTTTGTGGCAACCCTATCCGCCATCTTTAATTTTAAAATAAAAAAGCTATTGGCTACGGAATCATAAATGTTTGTCCAAGGAGTCCACAGAATCCTAAAAAGCTCTAATACGATTAAGCTTTTCCCACACAAGCTCATTGAATTGTTTGGATACTTGATTTCATTGGATACTTACTTTCAATTTCAAGCTTTTTACCGAACACATCAAGTTTTTCCTTTACTTGTGACTTCGTATCGTTTGCTTGTAAGCTAGCTCAGTTGCAAGTCGCAAGCTGTCGTGGGCTTATCTATATTCAAGTACAAGTCTGACTTGCTTGAAAATTATTAAGCTCAAGCAAGCTTGAACTCATATTTTAAGTAAGTACTTGAAATAGATTTCAAGTAGGCTTTTCAAGTAGTGCTCTGATGACCATCATGGAGTCCAGAATATAATGCTGATTTCAAAAATTTATTTTGAATATTTAAAGAAAAAAGAAGTTGGCTGTATCGTTGACACGCACGTAGATTTTGACGTGAAAGCGTATCTTTATCTTTGACCTTATTATTGTCCCTATCTTTTTCTTTAAAAACAATCTTATCCTCATCCTTATCATTATTTTTATATTTGTCTTAATAATTTTTCGACTTCTTGTCCCAACTCTTGTTTTAATCTTGTTATAAATCTTGTTGGAATTCCTTTCTTTATCATTGTCCCACATATTTTCCCAATCTATGCCCCAAATCTTGTGCTTAATATGTCCACATCCTTGTTATATTCCTTGTTCTTATTCTATTCCCAATCTTGTTCTAAAGATTATTTCAGGTGGGTCTAATTCTTTTTCCTTATCCCTGTTCCAATCCTTGCCATAGTCCTTTTCTCAATTTTGTCTTAGTTCTTGTCCTATTTTTGTCTAATTCTATCCTCTTATCTTTGTCCTAATGATTGCCTCATCCTTCTTCTAATCCTTAAACTAAACCTTATCCAAATCCTTGTCCTTGTCCTAATACTTGACTATATATCAATTTTTATGAAATTTCTTTATAAATTTATCTTATATATGGTTTTATTTGTCCACTTGGTGCTTTTAAGTCCTTTTAGGAGATCCCTGAGAGGCCTCATAACGCCAGTAATTTTTTCTTTATTTTTTTGTCATATGACCGAAAACCTCATTTTTAATGAAGTTGCATGAAATTCGTAGCGTAGCGTCAATAGTCGTAGCGCCAATAGTCACGGTTTTTTAATTTCATGCAACGTTTTTTCATCGTTATTGCATTCCCACTACATTTAGCTGTTGCCTTCGAGATATCACGGTTCCTAACGAAATTTAATTTTCGTTATAAGGTCAAAGAACTATTTTTTAAGTACTAAAATAAAATTTTAGTCTTCTCAGCGAGTAATAATTCCATGCAACAATATTGCATTTTTGTTGCATAAACTCCTCAGAGATCTGACGTCATAATTTTTGATAAAATTTTGGATTAAATTTTGCAAAACTAAAAACGCCTTCTTATGGAATGACCCAGTTAGTTCATGGTAGTACCTTTAGCTGTTTTTTTTTTGTTTTTGAACGAGGCTTTTTACGCCTTGTTTTGTGATTTGCTTGTGCGAAATCTCAAAAACGACACTTTTTTCCAACACCGTTTTCTTAGAATTGATGTAGCATTTTGTAGCATCTTTAACAACAAGAAAATGTAAAATAAAAAATGTTAAATTAAATTCTTTGTTTGCCGTGGGAATTGAACTCATAATCCCATCGATTGATAGTTCTACACTCTAACCACCAAACCAAAATCCTTCGTTATAAAACGTCGCCGATTCAATAGTAAGTATTTACTTAAGCTAGGACACAGCAGATCTCAATAATTAAAAGGATTGTGCATTGGCTATAATTCATATCGTAAAATATCTATTGAAAGGATTGTGCATTGGCTATCCTTCATATCGAAAAATATATATTAAAAGGTTTGTATGTTTGCTATCTAAAAAAAAAAAATAGCAAAATAAAAACCATTAAATTATCATTCTATGAAACTGCGAAAAAGCTTCGCTTATCTCGTGTGTCCAAGGACGTACCTGTGTTTATATTTTTTAGAACTGTTCTGAATTTTCTTGCAGTCTATATAACTCAATCTATGTGTGAATTCCTGATAATTATGTGTTGATGATTTTTGTTTGGCTCCCTTCAAAAAATACAAAGAAACATTTACTAGACCGTCGCTCATTAGCAATTCCATTGAAGGCCGTCAAAAAAAAAAAAAAAAAAAAACATAGAAACGAAGCCCCTTTAAGAACCTTCAAAAACCTGGCAACATCGCCAACGCATTGCTGGCAATGAGCAAAAAAAAAAAAGAAAAATATTTATCTTTTAGCGATTTTGCTAAAAATGCTGAGCTGTAAAGTGTTGATTTCAATACATCTACAAGCGTGTGCTTGGAACGCATAGCAATTCAATTGAAGCACTTAACAGCTGGCAACTCAAACAACTGTGGCGTTCTAGCCAAGTACACAACCACCCACAGCCACCTATCGAACACAAGTGATTTCCTCTCCGTATTTTTAAATTCAAAGGCAGCCTTTTCAAGGATTTCCTTTTCAACATAAAACTTAGCGTGTTTTTGTTTATTATTTTTATTTTTGTATTTTTCTATATTATTTATTGTTTTCTATAAAATAGAAAAGAAAAAACAAGGTTGGCAAAAAACATGCTTTTTTAACAAAAATAAAAGCTAATTCAGTCAGCAGGTGTTTCCCAATCAGAAAAATGAGGCTCTAACGTGAGCGCATTTATTTATTTTTTTTTTTTTTATTATTATCTAAGAATTTTGTTTTTTATTTTCCCTCCTTTTTTTGTTTTTTTTTTCTTTTCTCTTTGATATTGTTTTCTAAACAATCGCCGTGCTGCAGGTTCAACAATTTATTTATCAGCATTTGTTGTTGTTTTGGGTATTTTTTTATTTATTTTTTTTTTCCAGTGTGTCTTACTTGCCTACCTTATATCTTCTATCTATTATTAAACTATAGATAGTGTAGTTTTGTTGTTATTTTTTTCGGAAAACTTTAAGTGGGTTAATAGAACGTAAAAGTGTGCTGCTCTGTAGTACGTTCACCATGAAGTTAAATCAAAATTTATGAGCTTATTTTCTCTTATTTTTTTTTTAGCGTTATTAAGTATTTTTATCTAAATTTTTGGAGATTCCTAAGAGTGTGAGTATTTTTATTTTTAAATTTTTTGCTTGCCATTTGTTGTTTGTTTGAAAATTTTTCAAATTATCTCAACTTTTTTTTTCTATATTTCTTCTAGTTCGAAAGTAAAATTTAAAACATTAAAATTTTTGCCTTGACCTACTGTGGACATGTGTGTCCTTTACTTTCATTCATGTTTATTTCTGGTATTATTTGAAAAAACATTCTAAAAGCAAGAAATCTTCAGAATCGTGGGATTAACACAGCTTTCAAAGCAATGTCATGAAAAAATTTACTAAGAAAAAAAATTTTATGAAAGTAAATAAAAAACTATCAATTTCATCCTATCATCGGTGATGAAAATTTTATAGAAAATAATCATATTAATGGGGAAAAAGAGATAACATGTATCTACAAAAGTTCTTCTTAAAACATTTGTTTATAGTTTAAAAAAACGACATTTCTCGAAATGTCGAATCGACATTTGTCGAAATCTCAAATCGACATTTGTCGTAATCTCAAATCGACATTTGTCGTAATCACAAACCGACATTTTTCGAAATCTCAAATCGATATTTGTCGAATCACAGATCGACATTTGTCGAAATCTCAAATCGACATTTGTAGAAATCCCAAATCGACATTTGTCGTAATCTCAAATCGACATTTGTCGAAATCTTAAATCAACATTTGTCGAAATCTCTGTCTATGCAAAATTGCAAGTCCATATATTAATTTTTGTGGAATTTAAAGAGATTTTACATTTTTGATAAAGTCACTTTGTACGGAGATAGGCGTGGTTTTCATCCGATTGGGTTGAATTTCATACTTAGAGCGTATATTAAATAGCAAAGCTCATATGCAAAGTCCATGTATTAATTTTTGTGGAATTCTAAGAGATTTAACCGTTTTGATAAAGTCACTTTGTATGGGAGGTAAGCGTGGTTTTGGTCCGATTTGGCTCATTTTCGAACTTGACCTTTATTTTTTAGATACAAGCTTAAATATCGCATTTCGTGATGATATCTCGAAAATTACGGCTGTAATCGTGATCACAGACAGACGGACAGACAGACGGACATTGCTAAATCGACTCGGGTGGTGATGCTGATCAAGAATATATACATTTTTATATACCTACCACGCCTCCTTATGGACGTTACAAACGGAGTACCAAAATTAATATACCCCGTTCACGTTTTTTAAACGTAGGGGTATAAAAAGTTCGCTGTATAAATATCTACTCATCCGTAGCTTTTGACTTGACAAAATTTATGGAACGCAGTCAGAATAAAAAATATCGTCTTTTCAATAAATAAATTAAAAAAAATATAATATACATACTTATGTACATATGAATACCAAATAGAAAAAATAAAACTAAAGTAATTTTTTTGGGAACTTATTATTCTTATACATATGTGTTAAGAGATGTCTCCTTGTCTCTATACCGAGATCTATTTTGCGAATCCAAAATATATGACATGTCTTAATCTTAGTCCCAGACCTTGTCATTATGTTTATTTCTTAGTCAAAATTTCATATTCTCAAAATTTTCCCTGATCCTTTTCATAATCTCTATCCAAATCCGTGTCCTAATATTTGCCCAAATCCTTGTTCCAGTTCTAGTTCTCATCCTTGAACAGACAAACAAAGATTTGGTTCTAATCCTTTCCTAAATCTTTTTCATAATCCTT
This sequence comes from Pherbina coryleti, assembly GCA_943735915.1. Lineage (NCBI taxonomy): Eukaryota > Metazoa > Arthropoda > Insecta > Diptera > Sciomyzidae > Pherbina > Pherbina coryleti. Next base: position 161,725,229 of record OX030950.1, on the reverse strand, counting down.
ATCCTAGAATTTTTTTCCACCCCTTCCTATAATCCTTTCAATTGAAATCGTTAGAATACAATTTGGAGCATATGGATACAGTGACTGCGTCTTATGAAGACCATCCTGTCAGACCAATTTTTTACCATTTTTTCCAGCATAACCGGCCTTATCTCGCCAATAACGCGCCGAATGTCGGCTTCCAACTGATTAGTCGTAACTGGTTTATCAACATAAGTCAAAACCTTGACATACCCCCGCAAAAAGTAGTTTAACGGAGTCAAATAACATGACCTGTGTGGCCAATTGACAGGCCCATTTCTTGATATTATTCGATCACCAAGAATTCGTCTCGACAAAGTGGTGATTTCACGCGCTGCATGGCTCAATGCACCGTCGCACCGTCCTCCTGAAACCATTTAGCACATAGTCGATTGATATTGACGTGGGGAACCAAAAAGTCGTGAATCATTTGCCTGTACACCTCACAATAGACGGTAACATTGGCTCCATCCTCAGTTTTGAAAAAGTATGAACCAATGATGCCTTCACCATGCAAATCACACAAGATAGTAACTTTTTCGGGATGTAAGGGAGCCTGGAGTAAGTATCTTAAGGTTTATTCTCACTCAACTCACTTGTTCTTTACACTTACATGTTTCCAAGTAAAGTAACAGATAAGATACTGCACCTTCGAACCATGCCATAGTTTGTCAATACCCACCAAACCTTAAACATGTTTTCATGTAAACATGTTGTGAATTATAATCATGCCAATATAAGTTGGAGTGAGAACAATTTTCTTAATTCAAGCAAATTATTTTATTGAATCAAACAAATATTTCTCACTTCAAGCAAATATTAGACTTGAATCTAGAAAAAGTATTCTTGAGTTCTAAGGAAATGTTTCTTTAATTAAACATTTTTTTCTTAATATAATGTGCTTTAAATTTGCTCAATTCAAGAAAAACAATGCTTGAATTAAGAAATTTACGCTCAAGTGTAAACTGATAGCCGATTTGCTTGATTCAAGCATAGAATGCTTGATTTTTTTATTCTCCGTGTTGTTGTGATCATTGTCGTAGACGTCGCCCAAAGTCTTGTCCAAGTCTATGTCCTAATTCTTGTCCTAATGCATGTCCTTGTCCGAATCCTTATACTTATCCTAATCATTATTGCATTTTAGTTGTTTTTACTTTTGCTTTTGGATTTAACTTTTGCTTTTTGTTGTTGCTTTTACTGTTATTTTTACTTCTGCATTTGATTTTTGATTTTTGATTTTGATTTTGATTTTGATTTTGATTTTGATTTTGATTTTGATTTTGATTTTGATTTTGATTTTGATTTTGATTTTGATTTTGATTTTGATTTTGATTTTGATTTTGATTTTGATTTTGATTTTGATTTTGATTTTGATTTTGATTTTGATTTTGATTTTGATTTTATTTTTAATTTTAATTTTGATTTTGATTTTGATTTTGATTTTGATTTTGATTTTGATTTTGATTTTGAGTTTGATTTTGATTTTGATTTTGATTTTGATTTTGATTTTGATTTTGATTTTGATTTTGATTTTGATTTTGATTTTGATTTTGATTTTGATTTTGATTTTGCTTTTGATTTTGTTTTCGATTTTGATATTGATTTTGATTTTGATTTTGATTTTGATTTTGATTTTGATTTTGATTTTGATTTTGATTTTGATTTTGATTTTGATTTTGATTTTGATTTTGATTTCGATTTTGTTTTTGATTTTGATTTTGACTTTGATTTTGACTTTGATTTTGACTTTGATTTTGACTTCGATTTTGACTTTGATTTTGATTTTGGTTTTGATTTTGATTTTGATTTTGATTTTGATTTTGATTTTGATTTTTGATTTTTTATATTTTTATCATATGGCCCAAAACTTCACCTCTACATTCATTCCATAAAATTTACCGTAGCGCCAAAAGTCGTGAAGTTATAATTCCAGGCAACGTTTTTTTCATTGTTAATGCATTTTCACTGCATTAAGAGATTATTTTGTGGTGTGGTGACTCCAATAATTAGTTTTTTTGTTTTGAGGTCAAAGATTCATTCCTTGCTGTCGTTAAAGAACATTACCTACGTGACCTGACGACGTCATAATTTATTTATTTTTTTTTTTTTTTTTTGTTAATTTTTTCGTAAGGCCAAAAACAATTCTTTCATTTTCGTTTCGCAACATTTACCGAAGCACATATTTTCAGCGAATAATAATTTCATGCAACGGCGTTGCATTTTCGAACAAGAAGCAGCTATTTCCATGGCCCCATGATGTCAAGAATGCTTTATCTAATTCTGTTGTTAGGGCTAAGAACCAGTGTTTACTGTTGTATAATTAAATTTGTTCTGAAATTTTACATTATCAGAGTCAAGAAGCTTGACCCAAACTTAAGAGCTTTATTATATTTCGAAATTCATCATAACTAGTTCCAATGCGATTAAATAAATATCAAGTTGCGCAAGTTATTTAAAATCATGTATCCCATAACACTAGCGAATGGCCAATAAAATGACATCCTCGATAGTATAGAGAACAGTACCCAAGCCAGCCCAAGAGAGTTCGACGCTTACAATTCAATTCTAAATAAAATATTTAAAAAAATGCCATGTTTAATTTATTTTCATTCTTAAAATAAAAAAAATAAAAAGTAGTAGCTAAGCAATTATAGCCTAGAATATTTATAGCATGCAGCTTTGAACTCTAGCCAAAGGTGGAACTCAGCCGTATGATGCTTTGGACCATACTGGCGGCAGCACGTGCAGGCACTACTCGACAAACGTCGTTCACTCTAGACATTATAAATTAATGCTAATATATGACAAATGCTTAAATGTCTTGCAATAAATGCTGTACTTTTGCACTTTCAAGAACTTGTTTCAATATCATGACTGGTCGTTAACTTATTCAAAGCGATTAATTTTAATATTCAACGAAATTATCAAAGTGTTATGTAGTTAATTAATAAATTATTGTCATGACTAATATTAAAACTCGAATCGAAAACTCGTCGCTAAAGTCGTTACAATAAAAATAAAAAAATAAAATTGGGTCATTTATCGTATAAAAATACGAAAAATGTTCTAATTAAAAGCTGGTTTTCGAATTAACTGCTGAAAATTTTGTGAGTAATTAGATTGATTATTTTGCAAAATTTATTCAGAAAAAAAAATGTTGTTAAAAATTCCTCCCAAAAGTTTTATGACTTTTAAGAAACAATTTAACTCATGAAACTCATTTGAATTCTGATTTCTGACAAAAAAAAAAACAAAACAAAATAAAATGTGTAGTGTTGCACATTTGTCGTATTTAACACCTGAGTTCTTGGCATATTTCAAAGATATTGTAATTCATATATATTCCCCATGTGTCTACTTTATAATCCAGTAAAAATTTGAGAGACTTCCAAGCAATTGTTCTATTTATACGAAAAACAAATCATACATATGTTACTGATACACCCTATATACTCAGTGCTTTCATATGTTTTACACGGTTCACGGTTTATTGCTCATTAAATGAAAACAGAAAAGATTTTTTGAAAATTATTTTTGTTATTTGTTAATAGTTACAAATTGTGAACAACTTGTTCGAAAGGGCCACCATTCGCTTTCCAGCACGAGCGAAGTCAATCCGGCCACTTATCGATCGCAGCACTCATGAGTCATGACATTTATGGGAAAATTATTCGCTGCTTGGGCAAGAGCGCGCTTTAGAGACTCGATATTTGAGTGTAGAGTAGAGCAAGCCATACTATCTTATACGGACCACAATTTGTAATCCAATGGATTCAGGTATGGGCTACCCGCTGGCCACTGATCCGTGGAAATTAAGTGCGGTTCATTGTTTTTGAGACACTCTTGAGTCGATTTCGCCTTATGGTCCGGTGGAGAATCTTGTTGAAAGGAATATGGCTTGTTTTTAAATAATGTCGTTTTCAGAAGCCTCACAACGAATTCCAAAATATCGGATTTATACTCGTTCACCGAGTTTTAAACACCTTTTCCACAAAAATCGAGCTTGGTGAACACATCATAGGCGACTGCCCACCAAACTATCACAGGTCAGCCGAGTCATAACTTCTCTGAACTTTCGGAACGAGTTCTGCTGCATGATCCGTAGAGCATACACTCTATCATTCTGTTTATTGAACAAATCCTCCACGGTGAAAATTTTTTCGTCAGTAAACAGAACGTGTCTGTGGGCATTATCCACGTGCATGAGAAGTAACGCATTCGATTTTCGCGTACGTTGTTCCTTTAGCGCCATCGTGAGAAAATGCCCGGTGTGTCTTTTGTATGGCTCAGAGCACCAAGTCATATTTAAGAATGCGTTGCGAAATGGATTGCCGACAAAATGTTCTTCTTTCGAAGTGGTTTTCGCTTGATTTGAGACTCAACCGCCTTGACGATTCGTAGTGTTCTTATAAAGTGCGGACGGCCGGATTTTGAACGATCGATTATACCACCAGTATCCTCAAAAAACTTCACAGTACGACACACAAAACTACGTGTGACTCCGAGTGGCCACAAGGTTCGAAAGATATCGCCTCTTTCCATGACACATTTTTTTTTTTTCGACCAACTGTAATAACACGATTTTTGAACGCGCCCCATTCCGTAATTATGAAAAACTGACGCCGAAAACTTTTCCGCAAAAAAGAAGCATAAATACTACATGTCAAATAGCCGTCAAAACAAAGTGAGTGTGTTCGTTCAGTAGTTTACTCACAGTGAATACGTTCAGTCGTGTGGCAAAACGGTTGAGAGTTCTCAGTAAACTCAAGCTTACAGCAAGTTCTCGTACTGTTACAGTTGCGGGAAAAAAATTTACCCATTATTAATTGAATTTTTGACATTTGATGTTCTTCTTTACATAACCTCTTCATTGTTTTTTTTGGTGACCAGAGAGCAATGATAGTTTTTCCAATTTTCGAGTCACCCTAAGAACCACAACTTATTTAGTCACCCATTATAAGTTATTTTCCTAAGTTATATGCCCGCATGAAAAAAAAAAATTGTGCCTTCAAATCAATTCGTGCTATGCGCAATAAAACCCTGTCACCCGCAAAAACAAAAAAAAAACAAAAATTCAATTCGCACGAAATTTTCTCAATTTCTTGTATATCTACCGAATTTTTCTTTGCCATGAAAAATTTGCCATTTAAATCAATTTGCATGTGTTTCTCAAATTGTTTTAAATTGTTGCTCATTTTATTTTTTTTTTCGCCTACTACAATTCAAACAACTGTCATTTCAACTGTCAGTTTTTTTACTTTTGTTTTCTTCGTTTTAGCTGTCAATCAAGTGCAGCTCGTTACCCACCCGCCAATTACCATATTTTTTAAAGCTAAAACTTTTGAAAATTTAATGTAAAACGAAAGAAAAACAATCACAACTTGACGCAGCGCAGCTGTCAAAAAAAAAGAAAAAAATTAAAAAAATTGGCAAATGTCAAAATCGCATGCAGCGATTGTGTAAGTTAGCCAAAGATTACTTTGAAGAAGAAACTAGAGCTAAAGCTTGAAAGTGAGAGTGGGTAAAGGAGTGAGAGTGGGAGAGAGAGAGAAAAAGAGAGTGAGTGAGCTCGCAAGAGTGTGTGGGAACAAGCAAGCAGCTGTCATAATTTGCTAAAAGCTTCCTGTGGTGCAAACTAATTTATTACGACAGACAATTCGCATGTTTCATATTTTATATTTTAACAATATTTCATGGATTCACATGAGTGAGCTGAGGTGAGGAGGATTAGCAGAGGAAGAAGATGTGAATAGGCAAAATTAAAAAAAACTTGTGAAATCGAGATAGAAAATGTTGACATTTTAGGCCGATATGCAAAATAAACTAAATCTTTTTCAATTAAGTTTTTGAATCTTTAAGGTGCAGACAACATAGAACCATCCACAAAACAAAAAAAATAATCAATGCACAATATTAACCAATGAACAACGAACAATGGAAAATGAACATGACCAGTGAACAATTTGTAATGAATGATGAGCAATGACAAATGAACAGTGGCCAATGAGCAATGAACAATGAGTAATGAATAATGAACAATGAGTTATGAACGGGTATGGGCACCACTACATTTAAAGCTTCTGTGTTGTTCCTATGTTTGTCTTTTGTCTTTGATTTGTTGTTGCGTTTTGTGTTGTTACATTAGCCTTTGCTCTAAATTCTTGCTCTCAACGCTCCTAGACAGCTCTCTGCCCATAGCTGGTTATGAACAATAAAATATGAGCAATGAAACATGCTCAATGAACAAAATAGAATGAACAATATATAATAGATAATGCCAATAGATGAATAGTTGATAATAATAGGTAATAAATAATGAGCAATGAGTAATGAACAATAAACAATGAAAAGTTAATAATAGACAATGAGGAATGAAAGATGAAAAATGAGGAACAGAAAATGAACACTGAATATTATATGAATAATAATTATAAGTAATAAATTATATACAATGAACAGTTATAAGTGAACAATTAATAATCTTCAATGAACAATGAAAAATTAATAATGAACAATTATCAGAGCATAATGGAAAATATATAATGAACACTTCACAAAATTGATCAATGAACAAAGAGTACTGGAAAATGAACTATAAGCAACAAAAAAAGGAACAAGGAACAAAGCACGGCGCATAACCAACAAGGACTAATGAACGATAAACAATCAAAAGTGAACAATGAAGAATGAACAATCAGCAATAAATAATGAACAACGAATAACGAACAATGAACAAGTTAAAATGAACAATGACCAATGAACAATGTACAATTTAAAATAATCGCTAAACAAATAGTGCTGAATGGTAAACAATGTACAAATTACGAGACAAGAAACACAAAAACAAAGAACATTGCACACATAACGAGGAAAAATGAGCAATGAACAATGAACAAAAAACTAGTAGCATGACTAATGACCTCTAAGATAAAAGTACTCAACAATAAATAATATAACTTGAGACAAGGAATAAAGATCTAAAAGCAAGGAACAACCAACAAGGAATAATGAGCAGTGAACAATCGACAATGAATAATGAATAATGAACAATGAACATTTAAAAATTAAAGATTATAAATGAAAAAGGAACAATGAACAATAAATGAAAAATGTACAATAAAACATGAAAAAAGGGACGAGGAATAACCAACACGGAAATATGAGTGATGAGCAATGAAAAGTGAACAATGAACAATAAATAATCATCAATGAATGCTGAACAAGGAATAATGAACCATGAACAATGAACTTTAAACAATCGAAAATTATCAACGATAAAACAGAAACCATGGAACAATAAACCATAAAACAAGGAACAATTCACAATGGGAAATATATAATGAATAATGGACGATGAGCAATTAGCAATGAACAATGAACAATGAACAATGAACAATGAACAATGAACAATGAATAATGAATAATGAATAATGAATAATGAATAATGAATAATGAATAATGAATAATGAATAATGAATAATGAATAATGAATAATGAATAATGAATAATGAATAATGAATAATGAATAATGAATAATGAATAATGAATAATGAATAATGAATAATGAATAATGAATAATGAATAATGAATAATGAATAATGAATAATGAATAATGAATAATGAATAATGAATAATGAATAATGAATAATGAATAATGAATAATGAATAATGAATAATGAATAATGAATAATATAAAATGAATAATGAATAATGAATAATGAATAATGAATAATGAATAATGAATAATGAATAATGAATAATGAATAATGAATAATGAATAATGAATAATGAATAATGAATAATGAATAATGAATAATGAATAATGAATAATGAATAATGAATAATGAATAATGAATAATGAATAATGAATAATGAATAATGAATAATGAATAATGAATAATGAATAATGAATAATGAATAATGAATAATGAATAATGAATAATGAATAATGAATAATGAATAATGAATAATGAATAATGAATAATGAATAATGAATAATGAATAATGAATAATGAATAATGAATAATGAATAATGAATAATGAATAATGAATAATGAATAATGAATAATGAATAATGAATAATGAATAATGAATAATATATAATGAATAATGAATAATGAATAATGAATAATGAATAATGAATAATGAATAATGAATAATGAATAATGAATAATGAATAATGAATAATGAATAATGAATAATGAATAATGAATAATGAATAATGAATAATGAATAATGAATAATGAATAATGAATAATGAATAATGAATAATGAATAATGAATAATGAATAATGAATAATGAATAATGAATAATGAATAATGAATAATGAATAATGAATAATGAATAATGAATAATGAATAATGAATAATGAATAATGAATAATGAATAATGAATAATGAATAATGAATAATGAATAATGAATAATGAATAATGAATAATGAATAATGAATAATGAATAATGAATAATGAATAATGAATAATGAATAATGAATAATGAATAATGAATAATGAATAATGAATAATGAATAATGAATAATGAATAATGAATAATGAATAATGAATAATGAATAATGAATAATGAATAATGAATAATGAATAATGAATAATGAATAATGAATAATGAATAATGAATAATGAATAATGAATAATGAATAATGAATAATGAATAATGAATAATGAATAATGAATAATGAATAATGAATAATGAATAATGAATAATGAATAATGAATAATGAATAATGAATAATGAATAATGAATAATGAATAATGAATAATGAATAATGTATAATGAATAATGAATAATGAATAATGAATAATGAATAATGAATAATGAATAATGAATAATGAATAATGAATAATGAATAATGAATAATGAATAATGAATAATGAATAATGAATAATGAATAATGAATAATGAATAATGAATAATGAACAATTAACGATAAACAATTAAGAAAATGAACAAGAAGTTATTAGTTCTAAAGAAAGAAGAATAACCTATGGAACAAGAAATAAAACAAAAACAAGCAATGAGCAATGAATGAGATATGAACAGTTAACAAGGAATAATAAACAATGAAAGAACAAATAAAAACAAGCAGTGAATGAAACAACAATTAAAAACAAAGTTTTTTTTTAAATATTTCATAAATTTAATTTTTAGTAAAATCGGACTTGTACCACAGAGGACAAAGTTTCAATTCTCAGTAAAAAAATGAGTTTGAATATGAACCATTAGTGATACTTCTGTAGTAATCTTTTGTAGATAAACAGTTGTAGTACAAGTGGACTTATATCACCGAGCACATGAGTTCGATTCCCAGCAAAAAAAAAAAAATTTTAAAAAATTCAAACGTAATTTTATCACATATTTACTTTTTATTTTATTTATTTCGAACAAGGTACAAATTTAATTATTTGAATCTTATCTAATAATTTCTTGAGCTTTATTAGTAAGCATTTTATTAGTCAGTTTTGAGTGTTATTAGATACGGTTGGTTCACTGGGCTTGACATCTCCTCAAAATGATTAAAATTTTAATAATCCTCCTTTAATTAATTTTTTAATTTTCTTTATCGCTTCATTTCTGCCTCTGTTCAACTTGCCCTTTTTCTCAATCCATTTTACTCAACCTCCCCTAATGTTTTTATAGCTTAATTAAAATTTATGAGCAGGTTGCTTCATGAAATTTCAAAAAATCTATTTGCAGCCGCACCTTGAAATCCACATAAGCGATGGGTAGGAAAAAACATTAAATGTATGAGAAGGGCGCTGATGAACAGGCTAGCATTGAGGAAGTCGCCAACATTAGACAGCGACTCCCAGACAACGGCCACAACGACAACGACAACAACAATAATAACCACTACGCCAAAGCCAACGACAAGGTCACGTTTGACAAATAGTTTGTCTACTTTACGCTGTCATTTCCAAATAAACAAAGATAAAGTCTCTGTTAGACTCTTCTTTGTTGGGTTGAAAGTTTTTTCAGCACTACACGGTGCTCCAATAGAATAAATGGACGCAAATATGTAAAAACATTCTTCATTGTGTTGGAAAAATATTTGTGCACTTACGGCGAACATATGATAAAAAAAAAAATACAGAAAAGTTGGATGGATTTAGGATCTATTAACTGTTAGCTATGGATATTAAGGAAATAACTATACTTATATATTTTTTCTAAAAAACTGTTACAAATAATTCTAAATTGTTGCTCAATAAAGTTCGATCTCAGATTTGTATGGTGAACATGAAAATTTTGAGAATGTTTCACAACTTGTTCAAAAGTTGACGGCTTCTTCCAAGGGCGTCCATAGGGGAAAGTAGGGGGGACACTTTCCTCTCCCCCTTCCCCCGTTGGACTTGAAAAATTTTATATATTTTCATTTCCTATGTGTATATATAACATTTTCATATCATCATTTTCATATACGTGCACACCAATGCATACCTTTGCCCTCCCCCCTCCCCTTTTAAAAATTTCTGCGAATGCCTATGGCTGCTTCATTGTTTATGCTTGCTTGTTCACTTTTTGACGTGACAACGTTACGTTTTACCGCCGCAAAAAGTTGAAAAGGGTATTTTTCCAAAATGCATCGGCGTTGCATGGAATTGTTACTCACTGAGTATAGATGCTGTGATAAGAGTTATGTTACACCAGTAAAGGTTATTGTAAAGGTTAATTCCTTGGCTTTAAAATAAAAATACAAAAAAAAAAAAAGTTAAAGACGTTATCGGCGCCCTTCTCGCTGCTTATGCAACGTAACTGTAAATTCGTTGCATATAATTATTACACGCTTAGTCAAAGTGCTACTGTTAAAAATATTATACGAAGGTTGGTTCTTAGTCGTTATGGCAATAATAGATAAAAAATGCATGACGTCGTGAGGCCGTAAGATCTAAAATTAAACAATAATGCAACGGCGTTACATGGAATTATTACGCAACGAGTTTATGCGTAACGGTAAATGTTATAAAACAAAAATGAAGGATTTATACTTGGCCTTACGGCAAAAATAAAAAAAAAGAAATTATGTCGTCGTAGGGTCACGTAGGTAACAGCTGATGCAACAAAAACACAATATTGTTGCATGGAATTTTTACTCGCTGAGTGGAAGTGCATTGAAAAATTTTGTTAAAATCGTTAAACCTCATAACGAAAATTAGAAGAAAAGAAAATGTTGGAGCCACGGCACCACGAAGGCCACCACTTTTAGCAGTTCAAAGAAGAAAAGAAAATGTTGGAGCCACGGCACCACGAAGGCCACAACTTTTAGCAGTTCAAATAAATGCAACAACATTGAAAAAACGTTGCATGGAATTATAACTCCGTGACTATTGGTTCTACGGTACATTTTATGGATGTTTTCGCTCACATAATAATAAAAAATAAAAATAGTCTCATGAGGTCTCTCAGGGAATCTCACAAAGTAATTCAAAATGCACCAAATCCAATATCAAAGTAAAAAATAAAAATAATAAAAACAATTTAATTAAAATAAATAGAGAGAATAAAGATTAGGACCAGGATTAGGAGAAGGATGGGGCAAAGATAAGGACAAAGCTTAAGGTCAGGAATAAGAATAAAAGTTGGACAAAGATCTGGGTAAAGATCTTAGCATGGAATTAGACAGGGATTAGAATAAGTACTCAGACATGGATTTGGGAAAGGACTTTGACAAGGATTGGGACAATGATGAGGAAAAAGATTTAGAGACACATTTTAAACAATATTTTTGACAATATTGGCAAAAAAATAAGAATAAGAAACGAAACAAGGTATAGAGCAAGAATTTTCACACACTAAAGACAAGAGTGGACAACGATGAGGAAAACAAGAGGGACAAGGATTAGGAAAAGGATTCGAACAAGGATAGGATCAGAAATTTGGACAGGGATTAAGTTTAGAGTTTGGAATAGAAGGCCAATTATTAGGACAAATATGTGTATAAGAACAAGGTTAAGAATGAGAACAAGTTTGAGAACAAAAAAAAAAGAGAAGGCACAAGAATTAGGACAAGTATAAAAATATGTTGTCACGTGAAAACCTATGGGTGTGTTCACAATACAGCCAACTTTTCTCGGTTTTTAATTTAAATTGTAAATTTCTCCTTGATCATTGTTCATTGTTTATTGTTCATTGTTCATTGTTCATTGTTCATTGTTCATTGTTCGTTGTTCATTGCTCATTACTTATTTTTCACTCTTCATTGTTCATTCTTAATTCTTCAGTCTTCATACTTCAAGCTTCATTCTTCATTCATTCTAAATTCTTCATTCATTCTAAATTCTTCATTATTCATTCTCCATACTTCAATCATCATTTCTCAGTTTTCATTTTTCATTCTTTATTTTTCGTTATACTTACATTACATTATTTATTCTTCATTCTAAATCTTCATTCTTAATTCTTCAGTCTTCATACTTCAAGCTTCATTCTTTATTCAAGCTTCATTCTTCATTCATAATTCTTCTTTCTGTATTCTTCACTCTTTATTATTATTGTTCATTCTTCATTCTTAATTCTTCATTTTCCAGTTTTCATACTTCATTATTCCTTCAATATTCTTCATTCTTCATTCTCCATACTTCATTCTTCATTCTTGAAGAACATTTCTCATTTCTCATTCTTCAGTCTTCATTTTTTGTTCTATATTCTTTATTCTTTATTCTTTATTCTTTATTCTTTATTCTTTATTCTTTATTCTTTATTCTTTATTCTTTATTCTTTATCCTTTATTCTTTATTCTTTATTCTTTATTCTTTATTCTTTATTCTTTATTCTTTATTCTTTATTCTTTATTCTTTATTCTTTATTCTTTATTCTTTATTCTTTATTATTTATTCTTTATTCTTTATTCTTTATTCTTTATTCTTTATTCTTTATTCTTTATTCTTTATTCTTTATTCTTTATTCTTTATTCTTTATTCTTTATTCTTTATTCTTTATTCTTTATTCTTTATTCTTTATTCTTTATTCTTTATTCTTTATTCTTTATTCTTTATTCTTTATTCTTTATTCTTTATTCTTTATTCTTTATTCTTTATTCTTTATTCTTTATTCTTTATTCTTTATTCTTTATTCTTTATTCTTTATTCTTTATTCTTTATTCTTTATTCTTTATTCTTTATTCTTTATTCTTTATTCTTTATTCTTTATTCTTTATTCTTTATTCTTTATTCTTTATTCTTTATTCTTTATTCTTTATTCTTTATTCTTTATTCTTTATTCTTTATTCTTTATTCTTTATTCTTTATTCTTTATTTATTATTCTTTATTCTTTATTCTTTATTCTTTATTCTTTATTCTTTATTCTTTATTCTTTATTCTTTATTCTTTATTCTTTATTCTTTATTCTTTATTCTTTATTCTTTATTCTTTATTCTTTATTCTTTATTCTTTATTCTTTATTCTTTATTCTTTATTCTTTATTCTTTATTCTTTATTTTTTATTCTTTATTCTTTATTCTTTATTCTTTATTCTTTATTCTTTATTCTTTATTCTTTATTCTTTATTCTTTATTCTTTATTCTTTATTCTTTATTCTTTATTCTTTATTCTTTATTCTTTATTCTTTATTCTTTATTCTTTATTCTTTATTCTTTATTCTTTATTCTTAATTCTTTATTCTTTATTCTTTATTCTTTATTCTTTATTCTTTATTCTTTATTCTTTATTCTTTATTCTTTATTCTTTATTCTTTATTCTTTATTCTTTATTCTTTATTCTTTATTCTTTATTCTTTATTCTTTATTCTTTATTCTTTATTCTTTATTCTTTATTCTTTATTCTTTATTCTTTATTCTTTATTCTTTATTCTTTATTCTTTATTCTTTATTCTTTATTCTTTATTCTTTATTCTTTATTCTTTATTCTTTATTCTTTATTCTTTATTCTTTATTCTTTATTCTTCATTCTTCTTCTCTTCATTCTTCATTCTTCTTCTTCTTCTTTCTTCTTTCTTCTTTCTTCTTTCTTCTTCTTCTTCTTTCTTCTTTCTTCTTTCTTCTTTCTTCTTTCTTCTTTCTTCTTTCTTCTTTCTTCTTTCTTCTTTCTTCTTTCTTCTTTCTTCTTCTTTCTTTTTTCTGCTTCATTATACATTCTTCAGTCTTTATTCTTAATTCCTCATTCTCATTCTTCATTCTTTAGTTAACAAGGAATTAATTGTTTGCAGAAAATATAAATATCATCAATTTAACTAAAATTGTTACTTTTACGCTTAATACAATTCGACAGATAAAAATCAAATCGTCAATCAGACTTCACATATACACACAAACACACACAAATACACACACACAGTTATTTATGCAAGCTTAATAAATATTAATGCAATCTGGCAATAAAACAGCAACAACAATAAAAATAAATATAACTATATCGCACTTAAAATATCAACAAACCGACAAACAAATACAACAACTGTAGATCCAACAAATATGGCGGCTGCTGCCTGTCAATAAGGCAAAACGACGCGTCAAAACGTCCGGCTGTTTGTTTGAACAACGAATGCATTTAATGATGTTTGCTCGCTTTTTGCGCTTTTTACATGATGTAGTTGTTGTTGTTGTTGTTGTCGTCGTACATTCTTGTTCACTCATATACTTTGTTATAGAGATACACTATACATTGTATGTATGTTTATATGTCAGTATAACGCATTGAATGCGTATGTGTGTGTGTGTGTGTGTTTCTGCTGTCGCTGTGCTACAACGCTTTTGAATTGCGTTCTGTTCTTTGGAGTTTTTGTGGGTTGGTTAAGGGGCAAGTTACCGACCGTCCGAGTGGCTGCTTGGCTGCTCCCGATAACCTTGAGATTTTACTGACTGACTGAGCGTCCGATTAGAATTGTTGCCACCGATAACTGCCAGTGACCTCTATATTTTTCGCATTTTTTATCATTGCTGGAAATGTTGCTGTTATCTTTTGTTGTATTTGTTGTTGATGTGTTGATGATTTTTTATTGACGCTTGTTTTTTATGGTGATTGTTTTGCTTGTTGTTGTTGTTGCTGTTGTTGGTGCATTTCCAGCGCCCTGTTGATTAAATAAGCATGAGACATCCAGATGCTGACGGCTGCTGCTGCTGCCTGGTGCTGATGGTAAAGTAATAAAAAGCGGAATATTTTATCAGATGATGCGTCAGTGAAGGAGGGAGTGGTAGGTGGATGACGGGGGGAGGTGTCGATAGTAGGGTGTGGTGATTGTAGGTGCGAAAGTAATGCATGTTGGAGAATAAACAATCAGAATAGGCTGGAAAAGCTTGAGTAAGCACTGAGGAGTACCCGTTTTTGTCCGGTCGAAATTACTAAAAATCAAGAAAATAAACAAATTTTAAATTTTTATCAAAAATTGTTCAATATTTTTTTTAATTTTAGTGTAAAGTGAAAGTGTAAAGTAATTTTTTTCACGTTTGTTGAAAAATTTGAAAAAATTTTCTTGTGTTAATAACATTTTCTTCAACCCTTGGCGTGACACATGATTTTTTTAGTAACTCAGCGTGACACATGGGGTCTTTCGTGTCCAGAAAAAGTTTCAGTAGCCCCGTATTACAACACAGTTAACACATTCACTGTCTATGAGTCACATGTGATTCATTTACTATATTTGTTCACACGTCTATGAAGCATATGTGATACAAAAACATATTGATACTAACTTTAATATTTTTCTACAAAAAAAAAATAGTTTAGCATATTGGAATTCAAATGTAGAACGTAAAAGTATGTGATTATAACAACTTATTTGTGTCATTATTAAAATATTGTTCACATAAGTATGAATGTATCTATGAACTTATATACGTTCATGAGCCATATGTGAACACACAATTTTTTAAATGGAGACGTGTGAGGAAACATTTAGAAATATGCTTGGACAGTGAACGTGTTAAAAGCAGACTGTTCAAGTCTTCCCCACAGGTCACTACTGTCCCAAAATTTTTTCCGCGTGACTCCCAGCCTCATCGTTACACCCGCAAAAAAAACTACAGTCAAAGTAAAAAAACGCTTTCATACGAAAGACCCCATGTGTCACGCAAAGGGTTAAAAATCGACATTTGTCGCAAATCCAATCTTTATCGGAATTAGTTGAAATCTTGAAAGTTCAAATTATATCTTACACTTTTTTTAAACTTGAAAGTCAAGGTGAATCTTTATCTTTTTTCTTAACTCTTGGATAGCATATTCTTACGATATGGTAAACGACAGGTCCATAGCCAAGGCGGTTTTTGGTATTAAACCCCCCACCTTTCCTCCGTAGGGTTAAAACACACACAAAATATTGGTATTTTTAAATATTTTTAAATATAATTTTTATAAAATATTATCAAAATCCCCCCGGGAAAATCCTGGGTTAGGATCTGATACTATTAAAGAAAACCTATATCACGTTGACATTTTTTCCGAAATTTTTAGCAATATTCACAATTTTTGTATTTTCATGTACATAGCCGCCAAGCAAACAGTATTGTTGTTTTAACCTCTTCAATGAAGTAAGGTTGGCTGAGCCGGTTGTCTGACTCGTGCATTTAGACCTTTATAGTCCCACTGTGTATGGACTATACCATATAATCTCATGTGTAGACTAAACCAACGCTCAGGGGATGCCCCCTATAAATGCAAAAGCATTGGGTTGATTCGGAAGTAAGGTGATAGTTAGTTGAAGTGTGGAAAGATAGGATAGTGTCGGTGAAGATTAGTTTTAAATTTACATAGCTCAAAACTGCCGGGGAACACGCTTGCAGGGAGATTTGGTCCTATTTCCAAGACAACCGCAAAGAGTTTGAAGATAAGGTCTACCGAGTCAGAGCAGTCATCTCCAGTTAGGGCAGAGCAATGGCAGATGTTCAACGTTTTCCTCCCTTACTGTTTCTAAAGTGGTCATTGGCTTTAACGTCTTACCGGAGGCCATGTGTTCCTATCAGGCAATGACCATTAAGCACTCTCACCAGAACAGAGAAGTCCGATCTTCTGAATCCCAAAAGAGGGGAGGTACCCTTAAATTTACATAAAGGCCAAGTTCGTTGTTTTAGCTGTGTTGCGGAAGGCGAGTTGTTTCTAGCACTACTTCACCTGGCGAAGTGTATTTCGGCTGCATCGGTGCTTAAAGGTGACTCAGAGTATATCCACCTTCTCCGAGATACTATCCTTCTCCGAGATACTCCTAGTTAGCTCATCAGCTTTGAAGTTGCTTTCAATATCACAATGCCCAGACAACCAGATGAGGTGTCTCCCGAAATGCTCGACCATCTCGTTGAGAAATCTACAAATTCCATCCAATCTCAACAATCTCAGCGATAGATTTTGAGTTGTAGGTGTAGGAACATAGCACCATTAGCGCTGTTTGACTATCTGAAAAGATGTAGACAACTTTCTCCGTGGTATGCCACTGGTTAAGATGCAGTGCAGTTACTTGACAAGCCGAGACCTCCGCTTGGTATACGCTACAATAATCGGGAGGTCAAAAAGAGCTCTCAATTCCCAGATCTGGAGAATTGACTGCCCCTCCTGCTCGTCCTTTGAACTTAAAGCCGTCGTGTCAAAATGTTAATGGAGCTACATTTATGTGATGGGGACTGTTATTCCAATTCCGGGAAGAAGGGATGCGTACATGCGTGTATTTCTTGTCGAATGTTTCTTTTGATATGCAGTAGTCGGTATTGGGAGGTATGCCGGTTGAGGCCAGTACTACCGTATGACCAATATTAGTATCGGACCAGATTCCTTTAGCCTCCTCAAAATTGTGATGGTTGCAGCTTTCTTGGCAATCGGATCTATAGGGATAAGATGAAGGATAACATCAAGGACATCTGTTAGAGTGGAACAAGGAACTCCGGTAATGAATAGCTGTGCATTTTTCAGCACTTTGTGGAGTTTTCTTAGGTTTGAAGACTTGCACGTGATAGGTCACCAGACTAATGCTCCGTAAGGGAGTATTGTGTGAACAATAACTGTGTAAATGCAACGTACCACCGTGGGAAAAAACATTTTTAACCTTTTTGTTGCACGCGAAGAGTGACGTATTTGCTTTCCTGATACGTTCGTCTGTATTCTCATCCCAGCGAAGTTTCTTATTAACACCGGATCAGAATCCAGATTCATTTAGCATCAAAGCAATGATGGTTACGGTTTCCTTGGCAATTTGGTCTATAGAGGTTAGATGGAAGATAACATTAAGGGCACCTATTGAGGTAGAGTAAAGAGCTCCAGTAATGCATAGCTGTGCACTTTTCGGCACTTTGTGGAGTTTGCTTAGGATTGAAGACTTACCAGATGTGCAAGAATGAAACCGCTGTTTTTTTCCTCAAAATAAAGGCTTTCATTCGAAAAGTATGAAAACAGATATTATTCAAAGTATGTTCCATCGGAATTTATGTATTTATTACATCTTTCTGGTAGTTTGTGGATCCTTTGCCAGTAAAAGTTTGTATTTTTTGAAGCGAACCAATCGTCGAGCCATTTTCCGACCTCTTCGTAGGAAGTGAAGTGCTGCTCATGAAGTGCGTAACCCATCGATGCAAATAAGTGATAATCGGAAGGTGCGAAGTCTGGTGAGTAAGTCACATGGGGCAACACTTCCCACTTGAGTGCTTCCAATGTTTCCCGAACTGGTTTTGACGTATGCGAAGGAGCATTTTTATGCAGGAAAATTACTTTGTGTTGCCTACTTTGAAACTCGGGGCGTTTTTCGACCAATGAATAGTTCAAATCGATCCATTTACTGGTCGAAAAACCAGTTGTTGCTGGTAGCGCGTAGTATTAACCGTTTCACTCGATTTTAGAAGCTCATGATAAACCACACACAAATTTTTACCCCACTAAACACAGAGCATCGTCTTCCTATCAAAACGATTGGGTCTTGAAGTCGTTGTGGATGGTGCGACTAGATCTGCCCATGATTTTTTTCGCTTAGGATTCTCCACTTTTCCTCTCCTGTGACGATGCGATGCAGGAATGACTTCCTCTTGTACCGTTCGAGCAAGATTTCGCATGTGGTTTTTTGTCTCTCTATCTGCTTGTCATTCAATTCATGCAGTACCCATCTTCCGACCTTTTGAATCTTTCCCATCTCTTGTAAACGAAGGGAAATGGCTTGTTGAGTAACGCCGGCAGTTTTTCCAAATCGTCATCTTCAAACTTTTCTGAAGGCCTTCCACGTTCTTCGTTTTAGACATCAAAATCGCCATTTTTGAAACACAGAAATCATTCTCTGTAAGTTGTTTCAGAGAGAGCATGATTTCCGTATGCTTCCACAAGCAGTCACGGAGACTCAGCTACAGTGTTTTTCGAAGGGAAATAAAAACGCAAGGATGTCCGCAAATAAACGTTTTCTGGCACAAAACTCGACATTTTTAACGATTTGGAAATGTATTTTATCAAATAACACTTTTATTGTTGCACGATTTTCAGTGTTGCCAGATGTCCAGACAATAAAAAACAGCTGATAAAACAATAACCCAATAAACACTATTGCAGCTATAACCATTTATATGTAAACAGCGGTTTCATAATTGCACACCTGGTACGCGTGATAGGTCACCAGACTTATGCTCCATAGAAGATTGTTGAGTGGTAAATGTAAGTACAACTTACCAGCGTGGGAAAAGAGCACCATTTCTTACCTATTGATTTCTTCAAAGCGAAGAGCGCCGTATTTGCTTTCCTGATGCGTTCATCTGTATTCTCCTTCCGGATTAATTTCTTATCTAGGATAACCCCTAGCTATTTTGCACTGTTGCTATATTTGAGCGTGACATTCAGTGTTAAGTCTTGGCGGTTTCAGGAAAAGCGTTTTATACTTCCTTGTAAAGAAGACCATTTCTATCTTTGCTGCGTTCACACTGAGCCCACGTAGTATTGCCCAGTTTCAAAGTGGTCACCAAGTGATCTGCATGAAGTTACACAGTGGTTATGGATAATTTCCTTTTACAATGATTGCGGGAACTTTTTAGAATGTGAATCGTGCATGCGTATGGCACGGGTCATAAGTATCTATGAAGATCTCATACCTCCGGACGAATCCAAAAAAAAAAAAAAAATAAGGTCATTTGCGTTTGCTAAACCCTGATGAACACTCCGCTCCATGCTTCGCAACAGTTAGATAATCGTCACGACCCATTAAAATTAAGAGAGGTTATCTCCGTGCTGAGTGCCGCAACTGATAAATTTACAAACCGATGAGTTCTCTAGTTCCGAACTTATTGCCCTGCTCGTAAGCATCTGGCAAACGAACAACACCAGAGGCTCCTCAACCCCCAGCTTCGTCAGGGCCAAGGTGATTGCACTCAACAAGACAAAGACACCCGCTATGTCTATGACATACTAGCGTCTATTCCTTGATACCGAGTGAATTCTAAAAAAACGAGACCAAGGAGTGTATTGCTGTACATGAGGATTTACTCCTACTGTACGAGTGATGAGTCTGAAAGTTTCGAAGTATTCGCATCAATGGTTTGCCTCAGTTAAACTTCAATGAGTGCTGCTAATATTTTAGTTAGAAAAATGATAGGCTGATTGACCTGAAGTTGTAGGGCTGGCATGCGAGGCGTTGGGTATGAAGACTACCTTTACCCCCTTCCAACTAGAGGAAATTTAATTAGGTGTAGGTAGCCGGAGAAGATGGACTGAATGGAGTTAACTTTATAGATACTTCTCACTCATAAAAAGTGTATCAACAAGAAATGTACGATTGCAAAGGCGTATAGTTTAATAGTTGGCAGCTTTTGAATTTCGAATGATATTACATTCTATAATCTCCATGTGTTTACTTTTTAATCCAACTAAAATTTAAGAGACATCCAAACAATTGTTTGTTTTAATTGAAAAATTAAATCCCATACCTCTTATTGATACATCCTTTCGAATGAACTGTTATTTCTCTGAAGTAATTTTTGGCTCATTCCTCATTTCAACTTTGGTTCAGTCCTCTTTGGCCAACCAGTATTTACTCATGTAAGTTATAATCTTGTTTTCTTTATAATTTCGTGATAGATTTATTTCGCTGCTCACAGCCCTAAGATCCCTTGATTTGTTATGTCTGCCTGTTACATGAGCACAATTTTTTGGGATTTTTTTTTCTTTTGCCTTTTACCTCCTGAGGTCATTAACTTCTATCAGACTTTGTTATTTATTTATTTTATTTTTATTATTATTATTATTTTAACTTAATCTTTTATGATGTTACTGCCATATTTTGTAGATTTAGATTTATCGCCACTTTGTGATGTGTTATTATTGCTGTTTCTTGTTGTTGTTGTTGTTGTCATTATTGTTGTTGTTGTTGTTCTTTTATTGCTGTTGACATTTGCAGTCGGGCATTGCAATCGTCTGGCGTTTACCCTGCCTCCACCCATGCTCTTGTGCCCATCAAGTGTTGCTCTTAATTGAAAGTGAATTTTGTGAACAAATTCTTCTATTTACTTATTTTTAAATTATGTACTTTTTATTCAATTTTTGATAATTTTTTATTTCCTTTACTCAACGTTGCATTGTTTGATTTTTAACCAAAAAAAAATATTTGACGTATTTGTGTGAGATTTTTTGTGTGCAGCATTGAGTTAAGCCGATTTTTTTACTGGTTTTTTATTTTATTTACAATGAATCAGCTCAGGTTTACAACAACTGCAATTTGGATTCCTTGTTTCAAGGTTTATTGTCTTTCAAAGCTTCCAGGGTCCGTGACTTGTTAACATAAACTTTGAATTTCAAATAACCCCACAGTAAGAAATCATGAGAGATTAAGTTGGGCGTTCGCGGAGGCCAGTCAAAATCACCATTTTTCGAAACTAGACGACCGTGGAACAAAGGACGCAATAAAGCGATCGTGGAACAAGCTGTGTGAGCTGTCGCACAGTCCTATTGGAACCAATAGTTGTCTATGCCGCTATCAGTCAGAATTGACATTAAAAATTTTGTTATCATATAATGCTCCGATAACGCTCTGCATTGACGGTTATGGAAGAAGAATGGTTCAATTACCCATTCCGCACAAATTCCAGTCCAAAAGCAGTCACGCGGTGGTCGTGGAAAGGTGCTCGTGAATTAATTGAATCGAAAATTTTGTTTATTCACGACCCCATTCAAAGAAAAATGAGCCCCATCACTCATGATAATTTTGAGAAAACGTTTGGAATGTAAAGCGGCACGATAACACGATAACAGTACAGCGTTGTGGTGACGTGTACTGTTCCATGGCACAAATTCACTTGGACAGACCTTCGTACGTCATAAGCCGATCTGAAAACAAAAGAAAAAGTTAATGTCCACAAGTTTTATTTTAATATTATTATCCTAGTAACACATGGTCCAATAAGTCCCGAGACTAAGTTAAAAAAAAACTTTTTTTGCAAATATTCTTCTTTATTCATCAACATAGGTTCCTTCAAGAGCAATACATTCATTCCACCGCTTTTCTAAGTTTTCAGTACCGGGGCTTATTGAACCATGTGTTAAATGTCAAGTTTTCATAGTTTATTGTACTATAGGTAAAGAGCTAAACCAAATAATTGATTCAAATTGTATGGGAGATGTCACACCTCATTTTCCAATGTCCATTAATGTTTTTCCAGTGAGATTAAGGTGAGATAATGGTAACTCGACACTGAATTTTCGTGCTCTATCGTTTATAATTAAAGATCTAAGCCATATATACGCTTTGTGTAGTATGGGAGATGGCGTTGTCGTTTTTCGATATCTACAATTATTTTTGAGTAACATAATGCTATTGAACAGTGATTGTATGTCTAGTTTTGAAGTCATTTGGCATATATTTTGTTTAAGAGCTAAGTCAAGTAAACAATCCCAATTTTATTTTAGATGTCACGCCTCTTTTTTCCAAGTCCAAGAATAATCATTAGTAAAATTATATAAGTGGATAGTGGTACATTATCCAGGTATCAGAGCTAAGCCAAATAAACGATCTAAATTTTATGGGCGGAGGAAACCATTTTATGCAATGGCAATGCAACAACAATGACAAAACGTTGCATGGAGTTATAACTCCGTGACTATTGGCGCTACAGTAAATTTTATGAAACTACAGTAAAGGCGAATTTTTCGATCCCTGATATAAATAAAAAAAGTAATGACGCCTTGGATAAGAATTTGGACAAGGTTTAGAAAAAGAACGAGGCAAGAATTTGGGCATAGATTATGACCAGGAATAGTTTAAGGAGTAGAACAAGATGTCGACTTAGATAAGAGCATGGCATTGGATAAGAAAAAGAAGAAGGATTCAGAGAAGGAATGGGAAAAGGATTAGAACAAAGATTGGGAAAAGGGATAGAACAAGAAATTAGGCACACTTAGGATAGGATTTAGCACAAAGATTAGGGAAAGGAATAGGAAAGGTTTCGAACCACGAAAACGTCAGAAATTTTAACACTGATTAAAAGAAGAATTTAGACAAGGAGAATGAGAATTATAAAAGAATGAGAATAAATATATGAATCTTTATTCACAAAGGATATGGATAAGAATATGGATTAGGATAAGGACAAATATACGCTGTCAGGTCAAAACCTACGGGCGTGTCAAACGTGTCAATAGTCAATGTCTTCTTTAAGTAAATGTAAGTAAGTACGTAAGTAAGTAAGTAAGTAAGTACGTAAGTCAGTAAGTAAGTAAGTAAGTAAGTAAGTAAGTACGTAAGTCAGTAAGTAAGATTTTGAGAACACTACTCGCACAGAACCATTCAGAAACCCAAAAAGAACGAACTGGACTGAATACACTAGATGGCTAGAAACTCAGATCTCTCACCCATGTAAGGATGACCTTTCTGACAGTATAGCCATTGACAGTGCAGTCGGTTTCATCTCAGGGAAAATGAATAAGGCTTTCTGCAAGTTCTGCCCCATCTCCAGGAGTCGCAAACCCAAACAAAAATGGTGGAACAGCGATCTCAAAGCAAGGAGAACTGAGGTTAGAAGTCTGCATAATAGGGCCAGGTTAAGCAAGGAAGAGGCAGACTGGGACTCTTACAGATCTGCTCTCAATTCCTACACTAGAGACCTAAGAAGAGCTAAAAGGAAATCGTGGCAATCTTTCTGTGAATCCATTGAGAACACTAGCGAGGCGGCCCGACTACGCAAAATCCTATCAAAGGATCCGGTGGCCCCGGGCTACCTTAAACGCTCAGACAACTCGTGGACGGAAACTTGCCAGGAGACAGTGACACTACTCATGGAAGCCCACTTCCCTGGCTGTACCGATCCCGCAATACATGCGAACCCGTACAGATCCAGAAGCATCTTCCCAGAAACCCACATTGACATACCCAATTTAATAACAGAGCACAAAATAGAGTGGGCGATTAAATCTTTCAAGCCGTATAAATCGGCTGGACCCGATGGTATCACTCCCGCTATGCTTCAGCACGCTCTACCGGCTATCTCAACCTGGCTTTTAAAAATTTTTAATAGTTGCCTAAGGCTGGGTTATGTGCCCGTAAATTGGAGAGAGGTGAAAGTAGTCTTCATACCCAAAGCTGGGAAAGCTACTCACTCCACCGCAAAAGATTATAGACCCATTAGTCTTTCTTCTTTCTTACTGAAAACATTAGAGAGAATTCTGGATCAACACATAAGATCGTTCCTTAATGACCGAAACCTGTGTAGCAAACAACACGCCTACCTTAAAGGTAAGTCGGTGGAAACAGCGCTACACGAGGTAGTCTCGGTAATTGAGAGAAACCTCCACTTCAAAGATTACACCCTAGCTGCTTTTCTTGATATCGAAGGGGCTTTCAACAATGTAAGCACAGATTCAATAAGGGCAGCTCTTGAAAATCTACAAGTGGAAGATAAGATAACCAAGTGGATTGTTGAAATGCTGAAAAGCAGAATCATCAACACACAAATCGGAAACAGTAAAGCAAGGAAAACAACTTCAAGAGGAACACCTCAAGGGGGAGTCATATCTCCCTTGCTTTGGATCCTAGTTGTAAACGAACTGCTGACTACTCTCAGCGAAAAAGGCTTTAAAGTGACAGCATATGCTGACGATGTCGTACTGCTGGTGGGAGGGAAGCATCTCTCAACCATCAGCAACATGATAGAAACAGCACTTAAAGAAACTGTCGCGTGGGCAGTACCAAACGGACTAGGGGTCAATCCCGATAAAACCGAACTGGTGCTATTCACAAAAAGAAACAAGATTGAGAATTTCTGCCTCCCAAAAATAAATGGCAGAACCCTGCAGCTATCCAATAAAGCAAAATATCTCGGAGTAATCCTTGATTCAAAGCTCACTTGGAAAAGCAACACTGATGAAAGAATAAAGAAAGCAACCAGTGCCTTCTATGCCTGCAAGAAAACCTTCGGTACCAATTGGGGGATGAAACCCAATGTCATCCATTGGATGTACACGGCTATCGTCAGACCCATACTAACCTACGGCTCGATTGTATGGTGGAAGGCCACTGAGAAGACAAGCTACCTCAACTCTCTCTCTAGAGTACAGAGACTGGCCTGTCTAGGAATAACAGGTGCACAACGATCAACGCCTCAGGCAGGCTTGGAGGTCATATTGAACCTTCTTCCCCTGGACGAGTACATGAAATCCACTGCAACCAAAGCGGCGTTTCGACTTAAGGAGGCTAAGCTTTGGAGGCACTGGACGCATGGACATGCCTCTATACTCACAAAGTATAGTCCTGAGGATCTCGCTACCACCTCGGATTACATCAACCCGAAAATAGAGTTTCGGCAGAACATGTCATTCTCCTTTCCAAAAAGAGAAGAATGGGATTCGAACCACCCTTTCAGTGAACACGACATCCAGATCTTCACTGATGGATCCAAAACGGAGAATGGCACGGGGGCCGGAGTCTACTGCAGTGCACTACAATTATCCTTGTCATACAGACTACCAGATTACTGTAGTGTCTTTCAAGCAGAAATTTTCGCGATCGAAAAAGCGGCTACGACAATCCTAACAAAGAACATCAATCCATCAAGGATAACAATCTTTGTGGACAGTCAAGCTGCGATAAAAGCACTCCGCAGCGAAACAACAAATTCGAAATCTGTACTGAGCTGCCGACAAGCTCTCATCAGAATGAGTCCTCCCCACAAGATTAATATCTGCTGGGTCCCCGGTCACCGTGACATAGAGGGAAACGAAATAGCAGACAGATTGGCAAGAGAGGGCTCAGAACTGGAAAGAAGTTCTGCGATCGGGTCGATTATGGCTCCAATCGGAGAATTTAAGAAGAGAATGAATGACAAAGCCAGAAATAACACAAACAACTCCTGGTCAAACAGGGACGACTGTGTTATCTCTCGCCACCTATGGCCTAAACTCTGCGAAAAAAGGACCCAATCCCTACTTTCAATGAGTAAAAATGAAACTCGCATCCTAGTAGGAGTCCTCACGGGGCACTGTCGTATAGGCACAATGGCCTCGAGACTGGGAATTCCGCACCCAGACTTCTGCAGAAGCTGTGGAGATGTCGAGGAAACAGAAACCATCAAACATCTGCTCTGCGAGTGTCCTAACCTCCAACAACGCCGACTTCGCCACATGGGAAGCAGAGTGTACGGAGAACTGCAGGAGCTCGTAGATGTACCACTGATGGATCTTTTCAAATTTATACGGAGCACCGGTTGGTTCAACCAACCTCGCTCCAGTGACTAACAAGACTTAGGTGTTTTGACATTTTTAGGACCACAGATATAGGGAACCACAATGGACCAATAGGCCCCCGTGCAGGCAACGTTAGGTTGCCCCTCCCTTCTAACCTAACCTAACCTAAGTAAGTAAGTAAGTAAGTAAGTAAGTAAGTAAGTAAGTAAGTTAGTAAGTAAGTTAATACGTAAGTAAGTAACTAAGCAAGTGTGAAAGTAAGTAAGTAAGTAAGTAAGTAATAAGTAAGTAAGTAAGTAAGTAAGTAAGTAAGTAATAAGTAAGTAAGTAAGTAAGTAAGTAGGTAGGTAAGTAAGTAAGTAAGTAAGTAATTAAGTAACTAAGTAAGTAAGTAAGTAAGTAAGTAAGTAAGTAATAAGTAAGTAAGTAAGTAAGTAAGTAAGTAAGTAAGTAAGTAAGTTAGTAAGTAAGTAAGTAAGTAAGTAAGTACGTACGTAAGTAAGTATGAATTTGTGCTGTGATGTGTTCAATATGTGCTGTCATGTAATGCATTTGAAAGAAAATTTCTACTAATGGGTTGTTTTTTGTTAGGTTGTACTATATGAAATATGCATCTGCGCCATTTTTTTAACTTCCGAATTTCCAAAATTGCTCTATATTATGCTTTATTTGTGTCGAATGTAAATATTTTTTTCAAATATGATTGATTTTTTTATAGAAGTCAGCAGCGCTATTATTTTTTTTGAGAAATTCACAGATTGTGCCATAATGTGCTCAAGTTGTGCTGAAATGTTTCATATAAATATTAAGAAAATTTACATTTCTAACAAATTTAAATATTTTCACAATTTATTCAATATATTGCCTTTATTATTAGTAATGCCTGAATTTTACATCTCAAAATCCCTTGACTGCTTTATTGAAATATTGCTCTTGTTAAACTTATCAATTAAGTTCTACTCTCAGTCACCCACTCATTTGAATTCCAACAAGATTATTTGAGTCATATACTTACTGCACCTACTTAAGAATAGCCCCAAATAGTCTAACCGCATGCTCTGCTCATCTGTCGCCCAAAACGATCGCAATATAATTGTTTTTATTGAGCTATAAAATTAATGGAAATTTAATTGTTGAATTAATAAAATAAAGTGCAATGTTTTTTTTTTCAATTATAAAATTAGTTTAAAGCAGACTATTTCATTATTTAATAAAATAAAAATAGAATTAAAAATAACAAAAAACAAAACGACAACAACAGCAAAAATCAAAGCAAGTCACTGCGACCGTGGCGGCGGCTACAGTCATAATTATACTGAACCGCAGACAGCGCTGCAATAATCGTCTGTCTGGGTGACGAGTAACGCCATCTATTTTTCGATTGCGAAAGCGTGCATTGAACTATAAACAAATAGAGAAACAGCAGTAGCAACAACAACAAAAACAACAACTGCTCCCATAAAAAAAAAAAAAAAAAAATAAACAAGCATGTATTTAAATATAAACAAATTCAATTAGAAATAATTATAAATAAAAGCGAACAATCGAGTGATGAACTGAAAAGCACGCTGATGAAAGAGTGTATGATGAGGGTAGGTGTGGGAGAAAATGAGGTGTGCACAAATAATGGGGATATGTAAAGAGTATGTGGACAAGAAGACAGGCAGCTTCTTTTATGGAGTTATGATGTTTATAGAACAGCTAGTTGAACGGTGTTTAAAAATGTTTAGATAAAAGTAATCAAAGTGGAAATGCTGCCATTTCGAATGAAGATGGTGTTTTGCTTAATCAGTTCATTTTACAACAAAGCCAAGGTAGAAAAAAGTCTTGACAGACACTATAGAGCGAACAGACGTTGGCATCTTCAAATTCCAACAGTTTATTGCAAAATAATTTTTATTTGAACAGTCAAAACAAAATTTGAATGCATAACAAAAACAACACTATATAGGAGTTAAGGATACAACAAATACAAAATAAGCTTTAACTTTTTTTTAGAAATTTAAAAAAAGAATATTTTATAACAAAAAGATAAGATGTATATCAAGATTCTAATAGTTCTTTTAAGAATAGAACATATTTTTTCTAAACATTCGATTTTTTTATTCATTGATACATAAGACCGTCTTCGCAACAATTTTGGGAGACTTACCCATTATATTTTCAATATTTCATTCAATTTGAGAAGTAGTGTATTCCAAGCGGATAATACAATACTGGAGAAGCCTAGCAGGGTTAAAGCACTCTAGAATACTCATAGGGGCATGCGACTTAAAGAGTTTCAAAGAATGTATGAAGCTAACAACGAATGATCTAAAAATCATCATATAACTGATAGTAGGTCACTGTAGGTTATACTATCTCCGAACAAAACTGGGAATTCTTAGTGATGACACATGTAGCTTTTGAATTGAAGACGAAGAACCTGCGAAACACATCCTAGGCCAGTGTCCTGCACTTGTTCAAACTCGACAAAAATATCTGCGTTACCACATAACTCATTAAAATCAAGAGATATATGTCATATATCAGAATTTATCTCAGAGATTGGATTAAAAGAGTCCAACAATAATAATAATAATAATGGCAGTCATGAGACTTTGAATTCCAATATCCATTTTCATATCCATATCCATATCCATATCCATATCCATATCCATATCCACATCCATATCCATATCCATATTCATAGCCATATCCATATCTATATCCATATATATATCCATATCCATATTTATATTCATATCCATATCCATATCCATATCCATATTCATATCTATATCCATATACATATCCGTATCCATATCCATATCCATATTCATATTCATATCTATATCCATATACATATCCATATCCATATCCATATCCATATCCATGTCCATATCCATATCCATATTCCTATCCATATCCATATCCATGTCCATATTCAAATCCATATCCATTTCCATATCCATATCCATATCCATATCCATATCCAAATCCATATACATATTCATATCTATATTCTTATCTATATTCATATCTATTATTAAATTTCCAACCAAGGCAGACTGGACTCATCCTGAAACTTTTGGTGCAAAGCTTAACAAATGTTAAAAAACATTACCCACTAGGTAAAATTTAAAAATGTTAACTGAGTTTTGGTCAAGCTAATTACTTTGTGACTTTTTTTCTTCATTAATTTAATTAGCAAGCCTTTGATTTATAATATTTCCACTGACTTTTACTCATTTAACTCAACACCCAATACCACCCATTGCAGTGGGTGAGAGGTTGGGTGACGTTGGGTTGCGTTGGCTGTCATGGTGTTGCTCAAATTAATTTATTAACAGAACACAAAAAAATGTGTAAAAAGTGCAAAAAAAAAACACAAAAAAAATAAAATCATATAAAAAAAGTACAAAAATAAACCAAAAATAATATCTATTCACTTGATGCACTCGATCCTGCGCAGCGTAGAAAATTTTTCTGTATTGTTTATATTTCAGTGAAAAAGTATAAAAAAAATAAAAAATTTTCAGTATGTATTGCGTGTGTTTTCTTTTTACACAATTTGTATCATTATCTCTTCAATGTGAATATCTACGTATTTTTTTTTTATTGTTGTTTTTGTACTTAAAATTTAATATCTCTTGTAATGATTTATAAAGTATGGGGTTGGTTAATGAGTTCTAGGTAAAAAAGTGCAGCTAATTTTGGTTTATTTTTCGAGGTATGATAATCTTTTTATTATACGATTTCAAGAAATTTCCGCAAAAATAATTTTTTCCAGGCGTGGGTGGTTTTTAACTTGCAAAAAAGAAAAGCAGACATACATTTTTTTAGTATTAAAAAAAAAATTGTTTATAGCGGAAATTATGTAGAAATGTCGCCATTGTGTTTTTTATAAACTATTTAGATGTAAATGTTTTTCAAACTTCCGCTTACTCTATCGTTGCAAAAGTAACCGCTTTGATCTACCTCTTGCACATTGACTGTATCTGATTTAACAAAAAGTCTGTTGAACTTTTTATTTACTCTACTCCAAATCATAACATCTTATCATATATTTATTTGTAGCTTTTCAACAACCTTCAAAATAAATGCTGCCAAATAAAAATCGTTATCTTGTTACTTCTATCTACGACTCTTAACTAGTTATAAGATATTTTCGGTTCATTTACTTTGTTAATCATTATGTGCGATTACCCAGACATGTCTTAGATTCTTACGCATTTGATATGAGACACTCGTAGAATCCTTGAGAAGTATTAGTTTCTTGTTTTATTTATTTTTTTTTTTGTTTTTGTAAGCGGAAATTTTTTTAGATACCTGTTTCTCTTTAATTTATATATTTATTTATCTATGTATCTTGAAAATAACGCCAATTGCAAATCAGTCTATTGATATTGTAACTGTCAGTTTGAAAATTGTGTTGATTGGGAGTGACAGTTGTTGAAATGAATTAATAAACTGCTATTTAACAAAGTAAGTTTGTGTGTTATGCCTAGAAAAAGTATGTTACAGAAAGCAACTTACAAATTTATTGAACACTTATTGCTTTGATTCAGAAAGTTTCTTTTTGTAAAATGAAACAGCTTTACCACGACCTTAACTTTTCTGATTTATATTAATATTGTTTCAATTTTAAAATAAAAAGCTAAACCAAGAAATGACTTTGTTGAATTTATTTTATATGTAAAACCATAACCAAATTACCATAATCGTAACCATAACCATAACCATAACCACAATCATAATCATAACCATAACCATAACCATAACCATAACCATAACCATAACCATAATCATAACCACAACCACAACCATAACCATAACCATAACCATAACCATAACCATAACCATAACCATAACCATAACCATAACCATAACCATATCCATATCCATATCCGTATGCATATCCATAATGATATCCATATCGAATCGATGTCCACACCCACATCCACATCCACATCTAAATATCTCATAACCAGAAAAATAACCAACTTTATATCCTCATCCATATCCATATCCATTACCACATCCGTATTCATTCCATATTCATGTCTACATCCATATCCATATCCGTATCCATAACTATATCAATATCCATATCCATATCCATATCCATATCCATATCCATATCCATATCCATATCCATATCCATATTCATATTCATATTCATATCCATATCCATATCCTATCCATATCCAAATTCATATCCATATCCATATGCATATCCACATCCATATCCATATCCATATCCATATCTATATCCATATCCATATCCATATCCATATCCATATCCATATCCATATCCATATCCATATCCATATCCATATCCATACCCATATCCATATCCATATTCATATTTATATCCATATCCATATCCATATCCATATCCATATCCATATCCATATCCATATCCATATACATATCCAATACATATCCAAATCCATATCCGTACACATACCCCCGCAATCTGGCTGTCAAATATATCTCTTTTCAACGCCCTCTTTTAAACTACATTCATTAGATTATTTCATTTAGAGGTAGAACGAACAAATTGCAAAAAAATATGGCAGCTCTACAGCCACCCACTACCACTAACTATCATTTCTGTAAATGTAATCGGTGAATGACAGCGAATCGGTTTAAACATCAATTATTTAGTCATCATAATAGGTTGGATTGTTACATTCATTTTATTGTGCTTGTTGGTCTTTCTAAATAATTGACAATTATTAACCCATTAGTGCTCATTTTATTGAGAACAGTTAGAGGCTTAGTGTAAATAAACATAAGGAGTATAAAGAATACAATATAAGAAAGCAAAGACACAGTCAGCGTTCAGTTCTAACAAACGATGACGAAGAAATACGAGAACGAAGGCGGTTATAAGCTTGTAAATGAATAATTGAGTGAGTGTTTTAGTTGTGCTACTTCTCTTGTGCACGTGTGTACACTTAAAGGTTCATATTTTTGTTTTCCTATAAACGGTTTTAAATGCTTAAATATTGCTAATAATTGAAGTGCTATTGTCACTCATCTCACTAGTTATAGCTTTATTTTTAATTATATAAGTGCCACGCAAATCCTTATTTCCTTTTCTAAAGCCAATAATCATGAAAGAACCTTAGGTGCTTTTTCGGAAGTTAAACTTATAATTATAGTACAGGGGCGTCTAGTTTATCTACGCACAAGTAAAAATCTTGAGTAATATTCTCCTATGATCAAAATTTCTCATCGGACTAAAATTGAGGCTCAAAAATCTTCACCAAATGCCCTACTGCCTTATCGGATGAAACTACTTTGTACCTCGTATTAGTGACGATTTTACTGTCTTACTACTTGGGCCTTCAGAATGTGCCAAAGATTTTCAATTGGGGTTTAATCAGAGGTATTGAAAGGCCATAACTGGCTTTTATATCATTTTGAAGATTCCCGGACATCCGATCAAATCTTTTTATGGTTTAATGTGAAAAAAAAGAATCCTAATGAAATACGAGTACGTATGGCCTTTCAGTACTTTTAGCACACTATCTTAGTCGGATTTCACAGCTGTTTCCAAAACCTCAATGTATGCCACAGCTTTCACCCGAAGTTCTCAAGGAAAGAACTGGATTCATAACGTGGAAAACATCTGTGGGGTCCGAGCATAGACACCTATTATTTCATGGGTCAACTTTTTAACAATTGTCAACGTCGTTTTTTCCTTCAGAATAAAACCAAAGCAAATTCGGGATTCCCGAGGATATTTTAACTTGTTCGAATGAGTCGCTGTCCACGAAATGTTCCAACAGCAATTGACCTCTGTGCATTTCGTTAGACTTGCACGGGATGTGTCAGGATGTATTAAGAGATATCAGTTGGAGTAGAGCAGGACAGTTAGTTTTTCCGTTTAGAAGTTGACGAGGGAAGATTACATCGGTGGCTTTCCTGCGTTTTTCAAGAGTTTGGATGTTACTCAACATCAATCGATCAGGTAATGATCAGGAGGTAATCAACATCAGGAGGTAAATTGGAACTGTCAGAACCGGGAAGACTGCGAAAAGAGAACCGAATGAATATCCGCTGTGTACGACTTCGATACGCATCGAATAGGAGTTATTGAAAGAGGATCAGACCTCGCTAGCATATTCAAGGATATATCTTACAAAAGTGAGGTAAATACATTTCGTAACGTATGGGTTGGAGGATTCTCTGATCTATTCCTATTCTCTAATATTCCACAAAACCTAATGGCTTCTTGGCTCTACGTATGATATTATCGATGTGGGTCCGAAAATTTAGTTCCTTGCTGCAAATAACACTCAAGTCACGTAAAAAAATTACCTGTTAAGAGACAAAACAAATTTTTTGTCCCGGACATTCCATTTCTAGTATTAATTTTCAATCCTGTTTTAATGATCTGAAATGAGATGAAACAAAAAACCCTTTTCTGAGATGTATCCTGACACAAAATGGAATGTCCGTACATAGCAAACTCACACTGTATTTCAATAGAATAAATGCCATTCGGCCCCGATGGTTTGTTGAGCACGAATCTATTTACCTCCATTTAAGCTACCTCACAGACGCTATATCGTCGACATACCGCTGTAAATAACTAGAATGGGGCAGTTTCATTACATGTCAATAGGAGATATACTGAAGATATACTAAGAATTTTATGAATTTTAATTTTAAAAAGTTTCTATCATAATTTCAAAGAATTCAAAATGACTTATTGCAATACAACTTTTTCCTTAAAGTATCCTTTTACTTTATCTGATACTAATTTCATTTTTCTCTCTCTCTATTTTAGGTAAGTTTCAAACATTATCTTGGACTTCAACTCAGCACTTTCTGTACAGTAAGTGGTAAAGCTTATACAAGGAAAAAAAAAACATTTCTAAAGGTGAATTTATCCTCTCTATTAAATAACATTATGAATTGCCATGAAATATAGATGGTTGGTTTCTGTAAAACATTTTGCGTGTGACGTTACTAAAGTCGGACATTCGTGTTTTGATCTAATATAAATTCCTTTATCGTAACC
This sequence comes from Pherbina coryleti, assembly GCA_943735915.1. Taxonomy (NCBI): domain Eukaryota; kingdom Metazoa; phylum Arthropoda; class Insecta; order Diptera; family Sciomyzidae; genus Pherbina; species Pherbina coryleti. The sequence goes on along the minus strand of OX030950.1, from coordinate 161,690,603 downwards.
AAAGCTGCGAATACTGCTCGCAATAATATCGCTGTGTTTCTTCACCGTAGTCAGTTTACCGCTGAACTTGTCACTATGCCTTGTAAACTTTCCTTCCAGTGATTTCGACTTGACCAATGAGGCACACGAGCGACCTGAAATAAAGGTGGACAATGAGCAGCTGAAAGTTTCACTCAAATTGAATCATCACACAGTGCACAGGAATTATCATTGGTGTAACCTTAAAACAGTTCCGACTTATTTGACTCACTTCGGTTAATTAAAAGAATAGGATAAATTGATGTTGTATGGCTGTCTTTCGCTGCATTCGCGACATGAAAATTATTTATTTTTTAATCGACTTGTTATGTGCCATGAAAAATGGATCCTCTACGATAAACACAAATGTTCATCAAAATAGCTGGATGCAGATGAAGCATCGAAACACTTACCAGAACAAGACATCCATCAGAGGAAGCTTATGGTGACTGCAAAGTAATCGTGCTTAGAAGTTGTCTATAAAAGCTTCATGTTGTTAAGCAATTTGATCACGGCGAAGGTCGACTAAAGGAACTTGTATTAATCAGGCAACATTAGGCGACCGAATGACTCCAAAACTGTTGCATAACAATGGATTATCACATACTGAACAAATGGAAAAGCTACAATAGAAGAGCTTGAAATCTCATCGTTGTTATTGGAATCTCAACCATATACCGCAGTCATAGTATTTACTGACATAGACAATTGTCAGTATCACTCCGCGATACTATTGTATGACAACTCACCTTCACACATCGTACGAATGACAGTGGTAAAAACCCCAAGAATTGAATTTGAAAACTCTTCGTCATCTGACGTATTCTTCAAACTCGGACTGTCCACGTTCGCACACAGTGGAAATAACAGTAGGAAATCACAGTGGAATAACAGTGGGAGACTCCAAGAGTTGAACTTGGAATTCCTCCGTCTGCTACCGTATTCCCCAAACTTAGACCATCCACATTTGCACACCCAAGAATGACAGTGGGAAACTCCAAGAGAAGAACTTCGAATATTGCCGTCAGCTACCGTATTCCCTAAGCTTAGAAGTACGACTTTGTTCCACTGGCATAGTCAGTTTAATGACTTCGATACTGTTGCACGACTACACTGGGCCGCACTCCACACGGAAAACTTGGGAAAAGCTTTAAAAGTTTAACTTAGAAACTCTCCGTTACTCACCGTATTCGCCGGTCCAAAGACCCACTGACATAGTCACTTGAATTACTCCGCGATGATGTTGCACGATAACGCTGGGCCGTGCCCCACAAGATGGACTGTAGCAAAGCTAATGAAGTTGGACTTGGAAACTCTCCGTTAGTCACCGTATTAGAGTGTCCGAAGACCCACTGACATATTCAATTGAATAACTCAACGATGATGTTGCACGATAACGCTAGGCCGCACAACTTATAAATGACTGTGAAAAAGCTTTACGAGTTGAAATTGAAAAATTTCCGTCAGTCACTGTACTCGCCAGTCCTAAGACCCATTGACATAGTCAATTGAATGACTCCGTGATACTGTTTCACAAACATCCTTTGACGCACACCACAAGAATGAATGTGGCAAAGCTTTAGGAGTCAACCTTTTCGTAAATCAACCTCCGTGGCAACTTATTCGCTGGTCCTAAGAGCTACTGACATAGTCAATTGAATAACTCCGTGATACTGTTCCACGACCATACTCGGCCTCACATCGCACGAATGACTACGGCGAAGCTCCAGAAGTTGACTTCGGAAACTCCTCGTCAACCTGTTAGTAAATCGACCTCCGTGGCAACTTATTTGCCGGTTCTAAGAGCTACTGACATAGTCACTTGAATAACTCCGTGATACTGTTGCACGACCATACTCGGCCTCACATCGCACGAATGACTACGGCGAAGCTCCAGAAGTTGACTTCGGAAACTCCTCATCAACCTGTTCGTAAATCGACCCCCGTGGCAACTTATTTGCCGGTTCTAAGAGCTACTGACATAGTCAATTGAATAACTCCGTGATACTGTTGCACGACCATACTCGGTCTCACATCGCACGAATGACTGTGGCAAAGCTATAGGAATTAAACTTGGAAACTCCTCAATAACCTAATTTTAAACTCCTCGGCACCTTACTTGCCGGTCCTAAGATCCACTGATATACTCTACTGAATGCCACCGCAATACTGTTGCACGACAACGCTAGGCCGTATAACGTACGGATGACTGTGGTAAAGATAAATACAACAGTTGATCTAATAGCCTACTGACATATCAATCGAATGATTGAAATACTGTTGAACGGCAACACTAGGTCGCACAACTTGCGAATGCATGTGGTAAAGCTATATAAGCTCATTTCGAAATTATCTCCCAACCACTTATTACATACAGTTTAACCACAGTCTGTAGCAAAGCTATAGGAGTTGACCTTAGAAACTTCTCGTCACCCTCTACGTAAACTCCTCAGCACCTTATTCGCTGGTTCTAAGACCCATTGACATAGTGAATTGAAATACTCCGCGATACTGTCGCACGACAACGCTAGGCCGCACTACGTACTGTGGTAAATCTTGGAAACTCCTTGTCACCCACCTAATTCGCGGGTGCTACAAAGCACTGACTTGTCAATCGAATAACTGCACTACTGTTGTACGACAAAGCTAGCCCGAAAAACATAAAAACGAATGTGGTTAAGATGTAGGAGTTCATTTGGAAATTATCTCTCACCCACTAAATTCCAGTTTTACCGTAGCCCTTTGCCGTATAGGTTAAATACTCCGTGTCCCTTGGCTAGGGGTTTAAGTTTCAAGGAATTGACGCTCAACAGTTAGATCTTCTGGACGTTAATGTGTAGACAATCTCATACACTAACATCCATTTAAACATCTCCTGGGTTTCACTTTTATAACTCCAGATGTGACTAGCGCCCTATTTTAGTAGTTTCAATACCGGATTCACCTTACTTCTTCATATATTTAATTTAATAAATCTACTGTATGGATGTTACCAGTATTGGAATGCAGCATTGTCAATTTCTGGATTGAATTAGTTGATAACAACCCACATTTACTGTTGGTTTTATTGCGAAACTCCACGCCAATCTATATATGAGTAGGTCTACTCGTGACTTTGAGTTACCACAGCAAGCACCATACTTCCCGAAGGAGCAATCCTGCGATAGGCTGCCGGGCAAAAGGACACAGCATTTCAACATCAGTGGCATTTAACATTATCATACATGACTGAAACGACACACTATTTGCCACTATTTCCCATCATATTCTCCCTGAGCTACTAAATAATATCCAACAGTTCTATCATACTCTAGCAAACACCAAAACCATACTTAACTATACAGTAAACTGAACCTCTCCAAACTAACGCACCATTCATCATGACTGCCTTGACGACGAGGATATCGTTACTATAACATCCATATCTTTACAAAACTGGGGCGTCAGACATCATCCATTAGCTCACCGTATACTACACTCATACAATTCCACGGTTTTTGCAGTAAAAGTGCTCCATCCATTTTCAAATCATCAAATCATAAAACCAACCGATATGTTAATGTCCCTGTGGTATTATGTTCGCTTAAGACAAGATCTCTGACTATATCTGTGTTTTTGTTATTTTAGGTTTGAACCCAGAATTTCAGGTGATATACCTATTCAAATCAAGTCTACCTTGGTTTGAAAATGGGGTAATGGATTGGTGGGAAGGAAGGTTCAATCAATTGAAGCATGTGTAGGATGTTCTATGAAAGGTGGAAAGCCGTAGAAACATGTGAATTTTAAATAGCCCTTTAAGTGCTATGTCTTTACCTCAGTCAATTCTAGTTATAAGGCTAGGCAATCTCCAACTACAACTTTAAATCGTATATATTGATGAGTTTTCAATTTGAGTTGATTAAAAATGGGGAAGGAAATGCAGAAATATTAAAGCGTAGGTCCATGACCTGAACGGGATTCAAACCTGGGACTTCGACTACTCGACTCCTCGACTACCAAGACAGTCAACCCCGTGGGATCTGGGTAGTCCCTTTCATTAGGATATGGCGAACCCGTCGTCTGAGAACATCCTCCTTTATCCTGGCCTTGGACAGGCTGGCAAATACCAGACGGAGTTTTCTTACCCATAGCATCCACTAGGCCAAGCTCCCACTGATTACCATTTCGTTCGGAATTTAGACTTTTAGGCAGGAAAAGATATTAAATTCCGCATAGGCCAAAAAAAGGATCTTCCAGAATTTCCCCGATTTCCGGAAGATAGCATTCTACAGCAGAGGGATAAGTGATATACCGTTGAAATGTTGAAAGTTTGACGATGTTTTGGGTGTCGAACCAACTTTATCTTTGAATGGGTGTTAGAAATAATTCGCACCGTTTTACAAAATATGGCACTGATAAAATATGGACGTTCTTTCGCTGTTCCCTTTAACCAAATATTCCACGTATAACAGCTGTTATTAGACGTAAGATTCATTGTAAGTCATTCGGATGAAAGATAAATAAAAACACTTTGTACTTTATCGAATACTTGTGTCAAATTTTATTCCGGATAAATTGTTTTTGCAGGGAGTCCCTCTGTTTCCCAAAGTCGCATTTTTGTGGAAGCTTATAACTCTACCTGAGTAATTATGTTGGAAATAGTTTGTTGCTTTTTAAAGTGACGATTTCGACTTTGAAGACAAGCAACTGACTTTAGAATGTTGAACTTATCTATCACAGAATTTCGGTTTAACTCAAAAGTCATATTGTAACGGTACATGTCATCTATATATGTGACCCGGTCTACGAAAAGGGACCTTCGGTGTAAAAACAAGTTTTCGAGAAAACAGCACTTTATATTTCGATTTTTATGTAAAATGGCTGGTTTCCCTTCAAATAAAAGTTGTTCAAATAAAAACTTTACGAGTTGGAAACTTCTGCTTTGCGCCATTAGAAAGAGCACACATTAGTCTATCCGAATCGCCAAAAAAGTGAAAAATGATATTTTCACACCGAAGGTCCCTTTTCGTAGACCGGGTCACATATAAATAGGCGTAGGCAAAACAGTTAAGAACCATTTTCTCCCGTGTTTCTCAACCGATTTTGGTAATTTTTTTAAATCAATAAAAGTAGGGAGAAGGAGTGCACCGAATAACTTTTCCGGGCGTGGCACGGGCGTGGCACATCCCATACAATCCAAATTTGCGATATCGAATAGCTTTAGAGTTATAGGAAACACAGCCTCAGAAATCGGTATTCGACCTCAACTTACACGTACCATTCCACTGGTTACATTTAATGGGGGTTAAAAGAGGGGCGTGGCATTTTTCAGTAGCCCATATTTTCGGTATAACAGTTATAAGTCACAAATCAAAGAAACTTGGTAGGAACTTCCTATTTAGTCTTCGTTCTTCGTGTTCTTCTTCTAGAAAAATTTAACAAGCATTAGACAAAGGGGCGTGGCACCACCTATGCAATTAAAAGTTTATGTTTCGAAAAGCTTTGGAAGTAAATGTCGTATAGCAATGAAACTCAATATGAAGTTTCCACTTGGTGATATCCTTCTACTAGAAAGTAGTATATGGAAAGTAGGGTACTAGGACGGGCAAAGGGATCTGGCCAAAAGTAAAAAAAAAATGTTTTCAATAAAAATAAAAATCCATTTTTAAATGGTCGAATTTCGACCAAAGACGATACTAGTATATATAACTCCTAAACAATTTATCTCCTTATATTCAATTTATATTTTCTAAAAGTTACAAAAAAAAGCATTCAAGGCTAAAAAGCGGCAATTGATCTAAAAAGAAAGAGAAAGCTAAGTAGAGCAATAATAAATGCATGAAAATTGATGGAACAATTTAGTAGCAACTCAACAAGAAACACCAAGAGATACAAGCTGCATCAACATGCAGATAGATACTCGTACATTTGCTGCACAAGAAGCACACAAACGTACTATCTATCTATGCTCTAGCGTTACAAAACAAATTAGTACAAATTATAAATACAACAAATACGAGATCACATGCAGATAGTGATCGAAGGCATTGAAGTTGAATTAAAGTAAGAAAAAAAAAAGTATCTATAGCTCGTTCCGTTGAGTGCAACACACAACAACATCATAACAGATAATAATAGTAATCATAAGCTACTAACTACAACATGGCAGAGACAACAAAAATGTTGGAAATTTTTATGTTTTCACTGGCGATAATTTTGATTTTCTTCTCTGATCGTGGTTTTTGTTTTCATTACTATGCTTGTTTGCTTGTGCATTTTCTTTGTTTATGTTTTACATTAGATTTTTTTTTTTTTAGTTGTCTTTTCACCTGCTCTGCTAACATTAAATCTGACTTTAGCGCTTAGTTGGTTTTTCTTTTTTCATCTTCATCTTCTCCTTGTGTGCTTTAGTTTTTCTTCGTTCTACTCTAATCTGCTCATCTTTCTTCAATTTTGTTTGTATATCGTTTTTCATTTCGCACTCGCCCAACATCCATTCATCATGCATTGTGCGATAGCAGAAGCAGAAAAAAAAAACAACAACAACAACAATGAAATGCCTGTTCTATCTATGTATCTCTATGCACACATATCTTGTGTACATGTATCTGCTAGATACATGGTGCATATTTATTATTTGCTGGTCGTTGTTGTTATTGTTGCGTTCTTTTATGCATCCATCCGTCTATCTATTCGTCCATTTATCCATCCATCTATCCGCCAGTACATTGCCTCATTCAGTCGTTCACTAGTTTTGTGTGTCTTCACATAAATTGTATAGAATTTATTTAAGTGTATCTCGCATCTAGCAGATACTTTTCTTTAGCCATGCTCTTCAACCATCACATATAAGGTTTATCGTTCTTTTTTTTTATTTTTGTTTTTGTCTCTAGTGACTTTTTGCCTCGCTGCAATTTTCATTATTTCTAGCTACCTCTCGAACTATCGCTTTCTCTTCCCTTTCTCTTTCTCTTCAACTCATACTCTCTCTCTCTCTCTTTCTCTTCTCTTCTTACACTCCACACTTCTACTGCTCTTTCCAGAGCCCGTTTTTCTATAATTCTTGCACTCCAGCCGCCTATTTTGGCCGTCTGCAAACTGCACAAAAAAAAGTATCTGCAACATGTTATTTATCTGTATCTTCAGCTATGTGCATTTGTATACATCGCATATAATTCATTAGAACTTTTTTTGTTATCGTTGGTGTTTTAATCTTGTTTCAACTTCAACTTGACACTCACACGTGACTGCGTGTTTGACTTTTTGAGCGTCTCTTTCATGCTCTTGTCGCTACAGCGATTGTTTTTTTTCGAAACTACCCAGTGGTAAATTAACACATGATGTAATTTCATAAAAACGATGTGAATATAAGCGCTCTTACACCAGTATTCTATGCTCTTATACATTTGCTTGGGCATGGCCACTCAAACACTGATGACATCTACCTTACACTGTAAGCGGGCATTGGAGTAGCTACGCTATTTATGATGCACAAGAAAGCAGAAAACCCAGTGGTAAATGGATACATGAAATAAACGACTATTTCTTAAATTCAATGTGGTCTCGAGGACTCCAATGCCTGCATATAATTTTCTACGACATACGTTTAAACCTGACCTTTCCAACACTGATACCTTGTACGTTACACTGTAAGCGGGCATTGATGTAGGTAGCTAACGATACATATAAAACCACAAAACACACGTTATTTAACGTAATTTTCCTCCCAGCCAAATACACAATCAAAATAGAAAAAAACCGACCGATAAAAATAAAAACAACATCAAAAATAATTTTCATCTTAATTTTTAGGATATAATAAACGAATGTTTTACCTTTTCGCTAGTATTTCAAGATTTATAAGATAAAACTTAAGTTTTAAGAATCAATATACACTGCGGCTCATCAGATGAGAGTCAGTCAAGTTATGATAAATTTTTGGGCTAAATTTGTCAACTGGACGGGAGAGAGAAATCTTATCTACAAAAAACAAAAATCTAAAGATGTCTCTTTATGATTTTAATATCAAACTAGCTTGAAACTCTCAACCAAATGGCACTTTTTTGAAGATTACGTTAAATGAGCTGAAAATTAACATTCTCTTTGGTTCATCAGGAGTAGGCTTATTGCACACTGATTTAGAGTGAGAACCATAGTTCTTGTTAAAATACTGTTGAGCTATTCAATTTTTGCAGGAATGGGTCAAAATAGAAGTTTGACTTATTCAAAAACTACCAAAATAAATTGCATTTCGAAGGATACTCAAGGCTTGTAAAAACCTTAAATGTGAAACGAAACCAGTTCTTCGGCGGTTATGTATGAAATAAGCAAAACAACTGTGGAAAAGCTTTAAGGGAGACTCAGAACAAGAAATTAGTTTTATATTTTCACTTGAAAGTCATGATTCATTTTACATCTCAACCAGACACTGAAGCTGCTTTTCCCGAACGAAAAATCATTACCATCCAACAAAAATCTTTTAAATTTTTGAAAGAAGTGCTTTCTAGAACTTAATCAACTTTTTCGACATTCCTCTCCACACTATACGTATAACTCCACTTCCTCTGCCTTGATGATGGATTACAAACTTTTATCTCTCATTTTTATATGAGCGTTGTATGATTTTAACCAGATTATATCTCAAATCCGCAATCAACAAGAGTAATTCCATAAGATTGAACCCACATTTAATTATTTTTATTCAAACTGCATGCAATTTTTTCCATTTACAAGCAGCTGTTGAGTATTTTTTTCTTGAATTAAAGTCTTCTCAAATATTTAAAACTCTTAATACTACGATTTACAGTCCATTTTATTTTTTTTTATGTTTATGTCTTATTTTCAAAGTTGAAACTTCTAAGAAAGAATCAGTTCTCAGAATTTTGGTTTTTTTTGTAAAGAAAGGACCCGGTATAACCTTTGTTTGTAATTTTTTTCCATTTATTTTAATAAATTTAAGGTATCTTCTAACGTTCCCCATTACACGTTTTATCAACTCTTGACAGCATAACACCATCTCGCTTACAGTTCAGCATTACATAAGGATCACTAACGAATTTTTACCAGTGGGTTGCTACACAAATTTACTCATATCGCTCTCAATTTATATTTGTCTCTTTTACTCTTTGGAAACTTCTGATATTTGCCAATCGGAGACTGAAATTTACCTCTCTAAAAAAGTCGCACATTTTCATTTTAAGCTTAGTTTCTGTGTGTTACTGCACTTGATTCCATCGTTCCTCCACACTTTTGCTACTCAACCATACAAATGCTCTGTTTTATTATCGTTCCTTGACTGTTGCGTCGTCTGCTGCACACCCTGTAGTCCGTCCACGAACCGGCACAGCTTACTCCATAACCATGCTCCATACAATGCGCGTTAAAATCTCTCTCGCTTTTTCTACCTCTCTCTCTCTCTCTCGCTCTTCATTATACCGGCTTCATATCTTTTTGCTTTGTAATTTTTTGTGTTTTTTTTTAACTTAAATTAAAATTGAGTTCGAGGCTCTCGTGCCGCTGCATACTTTTATTAGTTTTTATCTATGTTTAGCTTATGTGTCTGTGTTGTTTTTGTATCGCAAGAAATACACTTGAACTTGCACATTTATGCGCTGACTTTGTTGCAGATACTATTCGTTCGTTCGTTAGCTTCTTGCTTGCTTGCTTGCTTACATTTCAATCGCTTAAGAATGTGTTTTTGTATCTATAACTATATCTAGTAGCACTGCAAACTGTGGTGTGGAAATATTTTCTATTGAATTTTTTTCTTGCTATATTTGATAGTTGTTATTGGTCCAGAGCACTTTTTGTTTTGATTCTGCAATATGTTGAAGGTCAATTAATAATCATTTGTATTCATGGCAAATTTTATTCTATACTTCACATCTGGTTTTGGACAATTTAAGACAGGTTTTCACATTCTTAGGATATATGTATATTCAAAAAGTCTTCTGGAAGTATTAAACATCTAGCCTCTGGCTGAAAGAGCTTTAACCTCCCCCCCCCCCTTGGAGATTTTTTTTTTGTATGGGAAAAAATGAAAATAAGCCCTAAAATGCATTTTAGCCCCCCCCCTTGGCCTACAAAACTGCTAGCTTATCCCACCCCTCTGGCGAATCCTAGATCCTCCACTGCCTCTGGCGGATGTATTTTGAATATAATCTATCTATGAAAGTTGTATGTTGATACGATATCAAGATTTGTATTTTTCGCTTCGTTTCTTTTATAAGAGCCCCTTTAGGCCTCTTTAAGGCCCCCTAATTGAAGTTTTGAACGGGGTAAATCATCCAGAGCCTCAAGTTGAGTTAATCGATCAAGCCTGAAAGGTTCGTTAGGAATTCAATGGCTACTAGGAAGATTCCATTGACAGAAGCACGATCTATGTCAGAAACGGAGACTTTACCGTATTGTATGATCGACTTATCTTTCGTATTGTATAGTTCCGATCTTGTTTATGACTAGGATAGTATGTATTCGTGTTATTGATTCGATTCTATCTGGAGAATTTAAATTATTTGTATTTGTTGATAATTGTGTGTCTCTCCTCTTTTCTTTTATGGGCTCCTTAGATAGAGTTTCAAAAGGAGGTTAAAACTCATAACCTTTTAGAATTTTATTCGGTCGATTCAACCCTGAGGGATGGGACGAATGGAATTCAAAAACTTCTTAGATGAAAACAATGACAAAAGTGTTATCCAGGGAATTGGCTTGGACTTTGTCGAAATATTTGAACCATGTGTAATTTTCTTTTGTTTCCTATTACGGTACGATACGGTTCGGATACGGTTTAGGGTAAATTACTTTGTATGGACCATATGGTTTCAATTCTACCTGGAAAATTTATAATTATTTGTGTCCGTTGAGGAATATAAAGTATTGTATGACTTTTGTGGATACTCTTATGGATCCCTGAGGAAGAGTTCCTAACGAGGTCAAATCAATCAACGGGTTGATTGCACAGATTGAACCAGTCAGGATCGTAAAGAATTTAAAGTCTACTTGTAAGGAAAATGTGGAAGTTTGTGCACTTTACCGAAATATTTAAACCCTGGATGTTTTTCGGTCATTTAATAAACCTTCCGATACGGCGCATGGTAAAATGCTCGTTACCTTTATATCCTACCAGAAAGATTTATAATATTTGTATTCTTAGATCCGACACCAATAATTACGTGTCTGTGTTCGTTTCTTTCGTGGTCTTCTAAATTGGAGTTTTTTTTGAGATTTTTACTTTTTACTTCATACTTCTTTGTCAGGTGGAGATTTCTAGGCACAACTACTGAGTATTCGACAGTCAATGTGGATAGCGGATAATATCCAAGAGTTGATCTCAAGTGAAAAGAGAATATTATTCATGAAAATATTAACATTTCAATTCTAAACAGTTTAAATTTGTAAACTTAAGAGTTATTTTGATTATTCTTTAAAACTTTATTTAAAAAATCAGAAAATTTATTCGTACTCTACTCTAAGGTTCAAAGAATATCATAAACTCTATAGAATATATGTCTCTATAACGTATGTCTCTCGTTTATTGGTAAGAATGTGAAAGAGTCACACACCAGGAATCTATGATGGTTCCGTTTAGGACTTGAAAAAATGTATTAGGGCCTTAGGTTCAGGGAAGATTTGAAGAAAAATCTTATCGATCATTCAAGGGCTTAACGATCTTATCACGATCGGGGTTTTATCGATCATTGATGTGTAACTAATGTTTTGAAATTAATAGTTTTAAGAAATTATCTATGTAACCATTAGATTACACAGCCAGAAGACTATACAGTTTAAAAAGTATCTATTGAACCATCGCATCTATGTGGGCCTTGGGACGGAGGTTTGTGGTGGAAGAAAGAGTAGTGGAAACATCTATTACACCTTCGGAGCTATCGAAGGCTTGAAAGCTATTTCAATAAATTCTCTAAAAAGCACAGAACTTATTCAAAGTTACGAATGAGTATTTCAACTGATTTCTCGAGTTATTTTTATAATTTTAAAATGATTCAAAAAAAAAAACCTAGTGAATAGTTTGCTATGAAATATTTTTTAAATTTTCAAATGAAAAGGAAAAATCTGTTATTTACTTAGAAATCATTGTAGCAGCAACTTACAAGATTGAGTTTTAATTAAATTTTAGAGGAATTGGCTCAGAAATTTTGAATTTCTGAAAATTGTTGATCATTTGAAAATCTATTTCAGCATCTTTCAAGATTAAATTTGCTGAATTCAGTACTGAGAGAATTGCCTTCAAAATTTTAATTCTCAGAAATTTGATTCCAACCTTTTCAGAAATTTTTATTCTGATAGAATGTGGGGGTAGATTAGGTTGCCTTAAATTTCAAGGCTTAATATTCGTCTAAATTTTGGAATAAGTTACTGAGAACTTAAAATTGCTGTCGCATGAATGCAAAATAAATTTGGTGTCGAAAAATATGGACAAATTTTAAACTTATATCAAAATGGAATCAATAACGAATAGAGGAAAATGCTCTAATGGAAAAAAAGTTTTTAAAAAAAAAAGCAAAATTAAACTTGTAATCAACAAACCTTCAAATTTGCTCCACTGTGCAAGAAAAAGCTTGTGTGTTTGAATTGTGCTGTTCACTTGTTTAACAAATTCTTGGCGTTTTTGGAATGGTTTGTCAGCCTCTTCCCCCATCTACCGTCCCCCCTTGCTCACTTTCCCAACTAATACACTGTCATAAACCAACAGTGAGAGTGAATGAGAGTGAGAGCGCTGGACAAAACACACACACAACTAAAGGGAATGTATCTGTGAAATTTCTTGCACACCATCAAGTTTAATTCACGACTGAAATAATTCAAGATGAGTGAAGGAAAAACATGAAGTGATGAAACGAGATGATTGTATATAGTGTGTGTGAGAGAGAGAGAGAGAGAGAAAGAGAGAAAGCAAGAGCGATTAGGCGCAGTGAATGCATCGGTATTTCATTCATGACGCAGCAGTGTTGAGAGCACATGTCGCCAAAGCCAAAAAACACTGTTTATGCGATACATGTGCATGAGCGAGAGAGCAAGCTAGTGTGTGAGGGAGCAAGTGAGTCAGCGAGTGAGCGAATTAGTGTGCGAGTAAATGTATCTATGTGCACATAAGTATCTGCAAGTACACTGTGCGATGTTAGTCATGCTAGCCCACTGCTACAGATACTTTTTTTTACTTTTCTTTGTTTTATTTTTTATTTTGTTTTTTTTTTTTATTTAAGCCTGCTTTGTTCGTATCTTTAGCGTTGTTTCTGCCTTGCCAAAGCACAAGCAGATAGAATGAAAGACGAACACAAAGCAAAGCGACGTCGACATATGTAAAGATTATCTACGGCGCGGTCGCCTCATTGATTCGCCGCTGTCGTTGCGACGTTTAGTATTTGTTTGGTCGCCAACGTCGTTAGCGGTGTGTATGAAGAACGAACGGTTGCGGCTTTGTAGATACATTCGCTCGAACGCGCCTCAGATACAATCTCTATATATTATTTGTCTTCTTTTTTGTGTTCTTTTGAGTACAAAGAAAAGTTTTTCATTTCGTTTATTTGAAAAAACATAAAAAAAAAAATAATAAATACAAATTTGTGTGAAAACTACGCGTGTTCAACAACAGCAAAAAAAAACACCCAATAAGATACTTTTCCACAAAAAGTATCGCATAAATGCAATTGAAGCATAAAAATATCTCGAGTTTTTTTTTCTACAATAATTAATATCTACGTGAGAAATAAGTGCAATTCGTGTTAAAGGTGCAAATTTAAAGTGTATACAACAACAACAACCACAACAAAGAAAAAAAAAACAACAAAATATCTGCCTGAGTTTTACAAAGTATCTGACAAATGTACAACGTACAAATATTGAGCAAAAAGTGATTTGACACAAAATATTTACAATATTTTATTTAACAAAATAAAATTGCAACAAAGTATCTGTGAGATACTTTTACAATAAACGCGATTTCAGCCAGCTAAAAGCTATAGTTGTCGTATCTTTTGAACACTTTTAGCATAACAACTACAATAACATTTACTTACAACAGTGTTGTAATCTTTAGAACAATAACAACAACAACATCAATAACAACAACAAATATCAAGTATTTATTTACTATTGAAATTATATTTTCTCAACTCTAAGCATACGCGTCTCGTCTACGGTGCGCCACTATAACAAAAAAACAACAACAACATACACTAAATTTTTGTAAAACAACAACAACGAGTAGAACAACAAAATATATATCAAAAAGTCGGTGTCTCGGTGTCAAAAACGTTGTTGTATTTATTGCGTCCCCCTCAACAAGCGTCTTGTGCGCATCTTCGGTTTGTGCGTGTTTTTTTTTGTTTGTTTTTCTTTTATTTTTTTTTTTTTTTTGGTGTTTCGTCGTCTTCGTTTTTGGTTATCTGTGCGTGCGTTCTTATCCTGAAGGTGCGTCTGGAATTTTATGCGTTGCAGCAACAACATCAACAACAACAACAACAACAATAATAGCAACAACCACAACACCACCGAACTTGGTGAAATATAAATAAATTTCTTACCCGCTTCGCATAACAAAATATTGCGTGTATGCGTGCCTGTGTCTGTCTGTGTGCGTGAAAAAATAGAGAGCGCAAAGATAAACCCATAGAAACAAATAGAAAGCAGCTCAAAAACTAGCAGAAAAATAAATAAAAATATTCCTCAAATTCAAAAGAGCAAAGAAAATAGAAAATAGAAAAAAAATACTGAAAATGTAAACAAAATTGCTAAAAGGTTGAGCATAAAAATAACAGTGATTGAAGAAAATTTTATTTTTCTTTTAAAAATTATTTACAATTTTTTTGTTTTTCGGTAAGAAACGAAACCTTTCCTAAATGGATCTAGATTATCTAGCACCATTCCAACACCAACATCAACAACAACAACAACCAGATTTTTACTATATGGATTACGCTACCGAGCACAGCAGCAACAACAACAGCAACAGCAATGATTGTGGATTAGAACGCGTCTTTGAATTCTATGGCAAACGAGGTGAATATCTTGCAGTTGAAAAAAAAAACTTTTTTTTAAAAAGCTACTTTTTATTGTTGTATTTGTATTGGTTACTTAAGCTTGAATAATTAATTAAATATCGTTAAGATTTAAGATTCAATCAGTATTTTTTTATTTTTTAATTTTTTTTTTTAAATTTTTTTTTTGTTATTTTTCCTCTCAACTTCAACTAATTAAGAGCTGACCAACGAGTTGGTGAACTATGAATTTTTAATGAAATGGCAAAAAACTGAAAAGCTTAACAATTAAGAGAACAAGAAACCAGTTCATAATTTTTTTTAAGGTATTTTTTTATTTTTTTTTTTTTTTTTTTTTTTTTGTTGAAGATATCTGAATTATAAAATTTTAGAAACTTGCATTAATTTAAATTAGTGATAAATTAAATTTAATTTTGCTAACTTCTTAATTTTTGACATTTAATAATAAAAATTCTTATATGAGGTGTATCAACAAGAAGTGTAGGCTTGAAAAAGCATTTTATTTAACAGCTTGTCGCTTAGCAGTTTTAAAAGTTATTATGTTCATACATAATCTCCATATATTTACTTTATAATTCAATAAAAAATTGAAAGATATTTAAAATATTTTTCGTTTTATTTCAAAAACAAATTCTACACCTCTTGCTGATACACCTTTTATTAAATATAATGAAAAATAAAAAAAAAAATGACATTACTTGCTTTTGATGACCCTAAGCAATTTTGCTTTATAAATTTGATGATGTCGCAACTTAAAAAAAAAAAAAAAAATTATCATTTTGTTCGAAAAATAATACAGTCTGTATTGCACCTGCTTGCATTGAGACGCCATTTTGTATGTAAGATACTGAAATTTCCATGTTTCTATGACTTTCCGTCGCACTTAGAACAACCTACACATGTTTCACTTGATTTCCCCTTTCTACCCGCTAATCTAAACTATCCCTTTCTTCCCCTTTCTTCCCCGTAATCCCACTAATCTATTTAAGGTCCCATTTCGAACCTTATCTGAAAAGGCTTTATACCTGAAATCCTTGATTGAAAAAAATAAGAAATCAGCATTCATAGTGTTAATAGTGGGTCCATGGATACAAATCTTTCAATCAACTTAGAAAACTCTGTAAAATTATGATGCGAAAATAAAAATCACACGGTAAAAAGTGTAAAAAAACTCAATTTTTTCTTTTATCAGAAAACTCCATGTATCTGCTCTTACATATAGTCCGATCATATTTTTGTTTTTTTTGAGTCTTTTAAGACTCATATAAATGAGTTTTTATCGTCATAATGCGCTCAAAAAAGCCTCTTTTATGATTACATTTTCATAGGTTATGGGCTTCAAAATATGATTCATAATAATGACTGCTTTAGGTCTCATTTTGGACTCAAAATTGAGACTCTTTCAAGATTCATATGTTATACTTATTTAATACTCATAATAAAGACTCTTTAAAGACTCTTTTAGAACTCATATAAATGAGTCTTTTTGGACTCAAAATTAAGACTCTTTTAAGACTCATAATGAAGACTCTTTTAGAACTCATATAAATTAGTCTTTTTGGACTCAAAATTAAGACCTTTTTAAGACTCATATTTAAAACTCATAATAAAGACTCTTTTAGAACTCATATATTTTAGTCTAAAAAATAAAAATAAATAACTGGCCATTTCAGCCCTTGAAAGGACTTTGAACTAGCTTCTTATGATCAATTGTGTTGCGTGTTATTAAGTTTGTACACAATTGACCGAGAAATGGACCTACAGGCTTAACGCCGACTCCGAACGGCGATGAACGCAATGTTCTCGTTCTCAAGAAGCTTTACATGGCATTTTGATTACTCTCTGAGGTTTGCCATTGTCTGCAGAGAGGTGGCGGCCGTACAGAAAAATTATTTTAATTCAAATAATTTTCTGTCGCTGCTGGGTTTCGAACCTGGGTCTCCAGGTTCTTTGACATAGCGGCCACGCACTTTAACCAACTACGCCACGGACGCCATATTTTAGTCTAATGCGCTCAAAAAACACTCTTTTATGAGTACATTTTCATAGGTTATGGGCGTGTATGGGCAGAGAGCGCTCTTGGAGCGCTGAGAACAAGAATTGAGAGCAAAGGCTTATGTAGCAACACAAAAAGCAACAACAAATCAAAAACAAAAGACAAACACAGAAACGACACAGAAGCTTTAAATGTAGTGGTGCCCATAGCCGGTTATGGGCTTCAAAATATGATTCATAATAATGGCTTTATGTCTCAATTTGGACTCTTAATTAAGACTCTTTTAAGATTTATATGTAATACTCTTTTAAGACTCATAATAAAAACTCTTTAAAGACTCATAATAAAGACGCTCTTAGAACTCATATCAATAAGTCTTTTTGGACTCAAGTTAAGACTCTTTTAAGACTCATATTTAACATATTTACATTTTTTTAGGACTCATAATAAAGACTCATAATAAAGACTCAAAATTAAGACTCTTTTAATAGCCATATTTAATACTCTTTTAAGAATCATGTAATGGAATCTTCAAAGACTCATAATGGAAGACTCTTTCAGAACTCATAAAAGTAACAACGATCCGTTTAGGTTAAAATATATATTTAGAATAAAATTTATTTAAATATTTTATAATTGAAAAATTTAAAAATAAAAAATTCCTAAATATTTTTTCTTAAACATTTAAAACAAAAAGTAATTGTAGAAAAATTAAAAGTTTAAAATTTCACTTTGCCATATTCGATTCGACTTCATTCGATTTTGCAATCTCCTCAACTGCACACTGAACGACTGAAAGATAAATTATGACGTATTGGAGCATTCATTTCGAAAAAAAATATTCACATTCTCACAAATTACCATCACATTACAAATTACAGAGGATCAGCCGTGATGGTCAGACATACATATGCACCAACATTTTTATATATTAAGAAGATAAAAATATAACTTTAAAGTTTATAAAATCCTCTCAGAACCTTTTTGTCGAGTTCTCGTATAAGACTCTTTTATGAGGCCTTTTTATAATTACGCATATATCACGCAGTATAAGTATAATCCTTTTCATCATGCAGTACAAGTATAATCATGCAGTGTAAATATAATCCTTTTGCGAGTCTTTGTTATGAACAATCATAATACCGTCTTAGTTAGGACTTTTTAATGAGTTCTATTTATGAGAACTCATAAAGCAAGCATAATATTGACTCTTTTAAGAGTCCTTTTTTTTTGAGGAGTCATTTTACAATCATATCAAAGACTCCTTTAGGAGTATTTTTATTGCGTACTCATAAAACACGCAACACAAATACTCTTTTAAGAGTCTTATTTCTGAGCAATCATTTTACAATCGTATCAAATTTAATTGCGTACTCATAAGACATGTATAAAAAATACTCTTTTAGAGTCTTATTTCTGACCAATCAGTTTACAATCATATCAAAGACTCCTTTAGGAGTCTTTTTATTGCTTACTCATAAAAAAACGCATAAGAAATACTCTTTTTAGAGTTTTTTGAGGCACTCAGAAAATATTTGCAGAGTTGCTTTAATAAAAAAAAAAACAGTTAAAAACTATATCGAACTTGCTGCCCCGGCATTTTTAATGTTAGGATTTGAAATTTTTAATTTTCTGCATACATCTTTTGAACTTAAGTTCTCTCAAATGCGAATCTACCCAGTGAGCCAAACTATTGTTTTCGAATTCATTTATGAACCTTTTCGAGTAGAGTATTTTCGGCGCTCATGAATAAAATCATTTGTAACATCTGCCGGACTAAAATGCCTCTCAAAAATTAACCTTTGTTCGTAAATGAGTTAAAAAAATAACCATAAATTAACCTTTTTTGTTCGGAAATGAGTTTAACAGAGAACAATAGAAAAGTTATTTTTCGACACTCGGAAATGAACTTTTTTTGAATCAATCGCCAGACGAAAATGCCTCTCAGAAAGGAACCATTTTTTCTTATGAAATGAAATTAAATTTTTACATAAAAAACATTTTTTCAATAAGATTCTGAAAGTTCAGCTCATTTTGGTTTTTAGTTGACCTAGTCCCGTTTTTATTGAAAAAACTCTCCATGAAAAATTGTGAACCAAACACTTCCGCTGTGTAATTAATGATTAATTTCTTTTTTTATCAAAATATATTGTTTATAAAGGATGTAAAATTTAGAGATTTAAAACTTTGAATTGAAATAAAATATCTACTGAAATCTTTTATTTGGTCGTGTCTCGACAGTGGTTCTCACAATGTTGTCTTCCAAGGCGTCCATAGTTGTATGTTTCTTTCTAGTTTGTGGTCTCTTGACTGACGAAGTGACTTGTCTATTTCTAGAAATAACGCATTTACCAAATGTTTGCTTCTTTAGGTCGATTTTTTTAACGCGCTGTGTGACATGTGGCACCGCACTGTTAAAAAAAAAAATGTCTTCAATAAACCTCCCATTCACATGGGGCATTTACTGCTATGAATTGCAACTGTTTTGAGTATTGTTAGCCCAGAAAAATATAAACTTTTTGTTTATTTTAAACATAATTCCATCTTGAAGAATAAGAAAAGCAAACAATTTAACTGTGAAAAAGTTTATGTTTGGTTCGGATTTTATTTTTCTGTTTTACTTTTCATAAAACTGTCATATTTTTTGCAAAATCAGAAACAGAAATCACAATAACTTCCGAACTACATGAGATATCATGCCGAAATTTGATTTTTTACAAAGATGTGACAAGGAGAATTGATAAAAAGATTAAGGTTATTCAAGGTCATTAGATTATTAAAAATATTTTTCAATGAACTATAGGAAATTGATTTCAATTTCTTTACTTTGAGGCATGGAAACACTTGAACATAATAACAGAAATCACAATAACTTCTGAACTACATGAGATATCATGCTCAAATTTAATTTTTTATAAAGGTGGGACAAGGAGGTTTCATGAAAAGGGTAGGTTATTCAAAGTCGTTAGATCATGGAAATTTTTTTTCAAAGAATAGTGGGCAATTAATTTCCATTTCTTCACTTTGAGGCATGGAAACACTTCAACATGAATCTGTTAAGATATAGAAATATATTCGAGACATTTATGAGACCATTATTGTAGTGAAAACGATATTGAATAGAAATAAATTCGGAATCAAACATTATGTTCGGGATGCAATAAAAAATTAAAAAAAAAATCGATGGCTGCATAGATGCATCTTAAGTTTGAGTTTGAATGTTTTAATATGAATTAAGTAAATTTTGATTTTGAATTTTTTTTCTATTTTTTTTTTTTCTCCCAAATGCGGCAGTTATTTTTATTAAGAAAGTTGCCAATGTGAAAATGAGCAACACGATTGTTTTTGTAGAAATCACCATCAACATTCATACATTCCAAGACCCAATCAGAGAACTTAAGGCGTTGCTGGTGGTCCGCCGGCTACAATGTTTGAGTCAATTGAACCTTGTACAAATGCAAAGCCAACTTTTTTGTCCATATTCGCTTCCATGTGAACGTGGAAAAGTCGAGTCTTCCTGAGCACGTTGCCGAATTGAGGTGCTTGGGTCGTTCAAACACTTTCCTTCTTTGCATTGATATTTTCGTTCGAACGTGTGGGTTAAGTCGTTTCGGTGTCTTCACATCTTGCACTGAACCAGTCTCTTGAAATTTTGTGAATATGTTGCGCACACACGGGGCACATGAGGACGAGGAAAATTTGCTCGAATTTTGCGAAACGTAACTGTGATTGAAGGAAAATTTTCGTAAAGAAATTCAATGAATTTCGTTCTTTTTTTTTCTTATGTAATATTCCATGGTAAATTTCCAATATTTATAAATGTCAAATGTCAATATGTGTCAATTGCCAATCGACCCAGCTATTAAATAATACGCCTTTGCAATACTACACCTCTTGTTGGTACTTCCTTTGCTTGTAAAAGCGTTTAAAAATATAAGTATTCGAATGAAATACTTTCTAAGAAATCTTGGGATAGCTAAAAATTTTGAAAATTTTTTTATATTTATATTTGGGAAACACAAATGTACTGTATAAAAATATACCAAAAAGTAGTTTACCCCTCCTGTACCCATCCACAACGATAGACAAATGACGTATCTGACAACTTTGTTGATGCCTATCGATAAAGCGTACAATTTTTCTTCGCCGGAGCGAACACAGCTTTTGACCTTTTCAATAGAAAAGGCGGCCTGCTTTGTTTTACGAATAATTTTCTTTTCTGCAGCTCATTTCTCAAATATTTTTCTTCAATAACGCTAACATTCTTCGGTTATTCTCACTTTTTCAATACTAAGAGGGATTGAATTTAGGAGACATTTGTTCTTAAAAGATTCCTTTTTATATTATTGTTTAAAATATATCACTAACTAATCGTAAGAATAAAAATAAGTTCATGAAAATTTCAAATAAGCTTTCAATGGCATCAATACTTGCGTCATTTATTGGTGCCTTTTACTTTATCATTTAAACAGTAGGTTAATTTTGAATTATTTTGGCATTTTCTTTTGAAAGCCTTTCTAAGCAAACTATTAAAAATAAATTATATGTGTCTACTCGAATTTCAAAGAAATCAATTTGCGACAATTTACACTGACAATTTTAAACAATGACTTCATAAGCGAAAGTGTGAAAATACTTTTGGCAAAATTGCTTTGAATTTCTTTGACCACTTAATAAAGAGATAAAAAAACGAAAAAATACAAAAGAAAAAAAAAAAAACATCGAAGTGAAAATTAATGGTCTGAAAAATTTAACATCTGGACATCATTATTTGCTTTTATTGCTCTCAGAGAATGCCGCCCATTTTTTGGACTGTAACTATATGAAATAAAATTGAAATGTTGCACACTTTCGAAAACTTTTCACTTAATATATTTTTTTAAGTTTTTACGCATTTTTTTTTATTAGCTATTTATTGCAAAAATTTTGAGTATTATTGGCCAAGACAAAATATAAATTTATTTCGCACACAATTCAATTTTGTGGCATAAGTAAAACAAAAAATTCAACTGTGAAAAGGTTTATGCTTGGCTCGGGTTTTGTTTAGTTTTTCTTTTTCATGAAACTGTCATATTTTTTTGCTCAATCCAAAATAGAAATCATAATAACTTCTGAAGTACTTGAGATATCATGCTCAAATTTAATTTTTTATAAAGGTGGGACAAGGAAGTTTTATAAAAAGGTCAAGGTTATTCAAGGTCTTTAGATTATGGAAATTTTTTTTAAAGAATAATGGGAAATTAATCTCAATTTCTTCACTTTGAGGCATGGAAACACTTCCACATGAATATTTTAAGATATAGAAATATATTCGAGACAGTTATGAGACCATTCTTGTAGTGAAAACGATATTGAATAGAAATAAATGCGTAATCATATATTATGTTCGAGGTTTAGTCAAAGATAACCAAAAACTATTGTTGAGCTTAAATAGAACTTATAACATACATACATTAGTCGATGGATGCATCTTAATTTTTAATTTCAATGTTTGTAGATTTTTTTAATTAATTTCAGAGTTTGATTTCGATTTTGAGTTGTACTTTGATTTGCCTTTTTATGTTAATATATATATATATTTTTTTTTTGTTCTTTTCCCATTTTTTTTTTCTTTCTTTTTCTTAATTTTTTATTGATTTATTTATTTATATGGACAGGTAGTCATGGAACAATAAAGATTTCTCTTTTTCATTTACACAAGCATTAATTTAACATTAAAAAAGTATAATTTTGGATATTTTTTCTTATATATGTCTATATATTTTTTATTAGTGTTTTGAGGTCAAAAATTCTTAGGTCCATCGCAATTTTCCATTTCATTGAGCTTAATTGCTTTTCGTATCAATCATTCAATTAGTACTGATTGATTTTCTACATTATGAAGGAAATTTATGACAGCTTTTGCAAAAATTACAAAAATCATAACAAAATATAACCCATTAGGAAATTAACAAAAATGCTAAAATTTCTTAAAAATTCCTGGCAAATGTAGAGACACACCAAAAAGATGTGTTGACAGTGCAAGAAAGCTGTAAAAAAATAAAAATAAACAATAAGAAAAAATACAGCAAAAAATTCCAAATGGTGCCAATCTAAAAATACTTCCACTGCAACGCACAATATATAAAAAATAAAAATTCAAATATATAAATATAAAAATTTAAAAAAAAAAAACAAAATTAAAGAAAAGTAAAGCGAGAAAATTGGTCGATAAAGTGCAGAAAAACTTTATAATACTCGTAATAAAATTAGATATAAAAAAAACAAGAACAATAAAACTAATGTTTAACAAAGACATAAAAATCGTTTTAAATAAAAAAAAGAATAAATTTTATTCAGCTCATAAAAATGCACGAATTTGATTTATGGAGACATTTAAAAATAAAATAGCCTCAACAGCCTAACTAAACATTTAAGTGGGCGTTACACTGAAAGCATTTTTGCACAGCGAATGGTATGTGAGCGAAAAAGTCTTAAAAAATCAGCATTATTAACACAATGGAAGACAAATATGGAACATTCAATGATAATACTCTGAACATGATACATTCCAGATACTGACCATGGAATGGGTTGGTCTTAAAAAGCCAACAACCAGTTTTAAAATCCTGAAATATAAATCTCCAAAGAAGATTCTACAGTAAAACGAAACAGCAAGCCAAAAATCAATTGTCATTGTCGAACGTAAATTAATACTTTATGAAAATATAAGCTCATATACCAATGTATTTGTGAATACATAAAACAACAGTGAGCAGTTAGTGCCTCAATTGGGTCAGCTGACTCAATTGGGTTAAAAAATAAAAATAAATAACTGGCCATTTCAGCCCTTGAAAGGACTTTGACCTAGCTTCTTATGATCAATTGTCTTGTGCGTGTTATTAAGTTTGTACACAATTGACCGAGAAATGGACCTACAGGCTTAACGCCGACTCCGAACGACGATGAACGGAATGTTCTTATTCTCAAGAAGCTTTACATGGCATTTTTATTACTCTCTGAGGTTTGCCATTGTCTGCAGAGAGGTGGCGGCCGTACAGAAAAATTATTTTAATTCAAATAATTTTCTGTCGCTGCTGGGGTTCGAACCTGGGTCTCCAGGTTCGTTGACATAGCGGCCACGCACTTTAACCAACTACGCCACGGACCCACTTGGGTTGGTTGGCTCAATTGGGTCCGTTGGCTGATTTGGGTTAGTTGGCTCAATTGGGTCGGTTCTCTCAATTTCAGTTGGCTCAATTGGGTCAGTTGGCTCAATTGGGTCAGTTGGTTCAATTAGGTTAGTTGGCTCAATTGGGTCAGTTGGCTCAATTAAGTTAGTTGGCTTAAATGGGTCAGTAAGCTTAATTGGGTCCGTTGGCTAAAAAAATTATTAAAGTAGCAAACAATTCATAAAAAATAAAAAAAAAATTACAAATCAAAATAACTTCCCTAAAAAAAATACACAAAATATCATCCCCCGTTCAGTTCTTAATTTTCAAACAGATTAATTTTCCCCATGAAATTCTCTAGATTCACCTGTTTGATTCCGAATTTTCATTTAAATTTTCATTCAATATTATTTTCACTTTTATAACTTTCAAATTTGTCTCCAATATTTTTTTATAACTTAGTATTTTCAAATTTAAGTCTTTTCATGTTTAAAAGTGTTGATTTTAAAAAAAATTTTCTCATTGTCTACTAAAAACTATTTTCCAAATCCTTATGACCTTGAATAACCTTGACCTTTTTATGAGACACCTTTATCTCAGCTTTGTAAAGAAATAAATTTGAGGACAATATCTCATATATTTCAAAAGTTATTTTGATTTATTTTTGTGGTTCTGCAAAAAAAAAAAACTGACAATTTTAAAAAATTGCAAACAAAAACAAAACACAATCCAAACAAAAAACTTCTTTTAGTTTTCTATCCAATCTACCCAAATTATATAAAATTTTAAAAACTTTTTTGTGAAATTTTATAGTAAAATTTTGCGTGAAATTGTCCATCGACTACAAAAAACAATTGGAAAAAAATTTAGTATTTTAAAAAATTAAATAAAAAATCAAAATAAATTATTTAAAAAAAAACACAAAATATCAAAACTCTTACACTTCTCAAAAGAATAAAAGAAAAAAAATAAAAAAAATATAAAATATATAAGACCTTAAAATAATATCATAAAATAAATAAATTCAAACAAACAAAACCAAAATATCTTCAAATCAAAATATAGATTATCAAAAATTCTTAGTCATGAAACGTAATAAAATTAAAAATAAAAAACTCAAATAAATATGTAAAACATTAAAACATTAAAACGTTAAAACATTAAAACATTAAAATATTAAAACATTAAAACATTAAAACAATGAAACCTTAAAACATTAAAACATTAAAACAGTAAAACATTAAAACATTAAAACAATGAAACCTTAAAACATTAAAACATTAAAACAGTTAAACATTAAAACATTAAAACGTTAAAACATTAAGACATTAAAACATTAAAATACTAAAACATTAAAACATTAAAACATTAAAATATTAAAACATTAAAACTTCGATAATATTTTTTAATAATTTTCACACATTTCACAAGCGTTAAATAATGCCGGATAAATGGCGAACCGTACTGAATATTTTGACAGCTAAATGTCATTGGTAACTTTGATAGTTACTGAAACATAACAATTGGAAAAACTATCATTGCTATTTGGTCACTCTATATAAAAAAAAAATTTCCATATTTTTAGTATTTATTAAATATATTTCAATAAATTCAAATATTAATTCTATTTTATTTTTTTGTTTTCAGAAAGTAGAAATTTTAGATCATATCCTCTGTCATGTGAATAACTTTTCGCTTTGCATATAATTTTCTTGCCTTAAAATCAGTCTTAACTCCCACTTATCTCGATTTTTTTCCCTTCTGCACTATTGCGCATAAATTAATAATAATAATAAAAGTTTTCACTTCGTGCTCAAAATCACTTTTGTTTTCTTTTCCATGCACTATAAACTGCTGATATTTTCTGCCTTAAATAACATTGAAAACCTTTTTCCTAAAATTAAAATAAATTCCATTATTTATCCTTCAACCGTGTGCTCAAGCACGTCTTTACAACATTTTTGTCTATTCCAGTAGGTCCCTGTGTTTACTTGCCACCAATCATTCAATACATAACACCCTTGTGTGTATCTTCAGGGTTTCCCTCCTTGAATATGAGCTATAAAAAGGATAGCCCTAATTTTACTTTTTCTTTTCTTATTTTCATGTCTGTGTTTAATCAGAAAGTCGTTTGTTGGGTCACTGAACAATTTTTTTTTTCCTATGCTCATCATTCTTCATTTCTCCACGTGATTTTTTTTCTTTTTTTTTTTTTGCTCCTTCCATTCAAGACGACCTCCATAAATTCATTTATTTTGAAACATTTCAGTTTTTAGCTCTGCAGGTTCTTCAACTGTCTCGGGTGTACAGACTGTCTACCTGTATGCATTGAAGTTTTTCTGCCTCTCGCTCTTTTTTCTACTATTTTTCTTCGAAGTTGTCTGAGCAGACTAATAACACAGATTTTTTTTCCCACAGCATTTTCTACTTTTCGACTTTCATTACAGCTGAATTTTAGGATTTACCATTTATATTCGGTTTTGTGTTTTTTTATTTCTTATTCGTGCGCGTACTGCTTGATTTTCATTCCATTTTTATTTTCTTTTTTATTTTCATTTATATTTTCATTTATATTTTCTTTTATTTTTTCTTCAGTATTATCCTGTCTGCAAACTTATCTAAATTATTTGTCCTGCTTTGAACTTTGTCTCGAGCGTGATTTGTCTTGAATTTCAAGTAACGAAATTCTGTCCTGTTGTCTACATATATTTATAATGAAAATTGTCTGTCTTCATTACATACACACTCTTACAGACATTTATGTATACACTGCATATAAAAATTGTTCTACATCCTTAATTGTTAAAAACAGACAAAAAAAAAATAGCTTTTAAGCGTTCAGTTATCATGTCTGCACGTAATTCACATTAGATTTTTGATGGTGTTATATGGTTGTAGTGCACTTTCGGTTCTATTTATTTACTTGTTTGAGTATGTAATTGTCTGTGTCATAAATTTTGGTTTAAATATTTGTAAATTCCACGCTGACACGCAATATTATTTGAAATGTTTGAAGTTGCAAAATTGCGCAAACTTTTGTAATCAACAGATTGACGAAATTTTGATGGAACATATGGGTTGTTTTTAAGGTTCTTATAAATTTTTTTTTTACTTATAGCTGAACCTTATTGTAAAAATTTAACAAAATACTTACTTTTTGTTTAGTTTGTCGAAGAAAGAATTTGGAATTTTCATGAAAATAGTACGAGTACCATCTGGTTTCTTGGTATAGTTTTCGGTTTATTTCATATAATATTGAAAAAATTTCGATGATATTCTATGAAATGGAAAATTCTTGTTTTCAAATATTCAAAATTTAGTTTTTTTTTATTTCTGAGTAAAAATCACCTTTTGTTGGACCTCAAAATCCAATGAAAACCACACATACATTCCAAGCAAAGTGACGTCATCAAAATAGTAAAACCTTCATAAATTCCACAAAAATTAGTGTTTTGACTTAATATTTTACCACTAAGCCTTGATATATAAAAGGTACATAGAGGTTGAAATTTGGATGGATTGAACAAAAATCACGCCTATCCACTATACAAGCTGACGTCATCAAAATCGTCCTCAAACCTTCATAACTTCGGAAATGATATATTATACACAGGTGTTGGTGTATTTTAACTTCGATCAAGGCATAATACATTCTTTACTAATTGTTTTTGTCCTATGAATACATTTCCAAATTTTCAAACTTAACTCTTCATTTTTCAATTCTTTTTCCAGTGCTCAAATTCCAAATCAAATTTTCAACAACATTTTTTTCAACTGTTCCATCGTTATTTAGATCTCTATGTTAAAATTGAGAAATTATTCCAGCATTCCAATCGATTTCTTCAATTATTTTCAGCTTTTCAACGCATACGAACTGAACTTTATAACCATTTATACCAGATTTTTGTAATTCCCTGATGATTATTTTCGGTTAAGAATCAACTTTTCTGTTAAATGGTAGATAGCATAGATAAGTAGTATAGAAATATAAAAATGGTAGATAATAGAAATCAGCTCTCCAATATTAAAAAATATATTTCAAGTTTCTTTGAAAAAATGTTAAAATTTTCCATATCTTCAAATTGTACTCTTATCTTTCCAGTTGGTTTTTCAGTATCAAGAATTTATTAAAAATGTTTGATCAGCCATCCAACTTATAAACTCTGAAAGACTTTCTGAGCAAAAATATTAAAATTTACAGCAACCCGATTTATTTTTGAAATATTTGCCATCTGTACGATAATTATTTTAATCTTTTTGATTATATAAAAAAATTACTGATTTTTCCAGTAGATTCCTGCCATTTTGAATGCTTTTTATTTCATATAAATCGAGCTTTCCATACATTAGTTCCAAAATTTTTATTTCTAAAACTATTTAAAAACTATTTTCTATTTTGAATTAACTTTCCAGTACGTTAGTATATAAAAATTAACTTTCCCGTACAAAAAATTGAGTACTGGATCATGATCATTTATTTGAACTATAAACCAAAATAACTGCCATACAAGACAAGATATTAAGCTCGAAATTACTTTTCTACAAAGATATTGCAAAGAGGTTTTGGAAAAAGGTCAAGGTTACTCAAGGTCACATAAGTTTTGAAGTCACATTAGAATTCTAAGAAAAAAATTATCTCAAAAACACTCGTAAGTTTGAATTCCCGTGACATTTTTCAAATTAACTTTTTTGATTCAAAGTTTTCAATAAAATTATTTTTAATATTTTTGATTTTTAAAAGTCTCAAATCTATCTGAAATATGTTTCTATAACTTAGTCTTTTCAAATTAACGCCATTTTATGTTTAAAGTGTCGATTTTCGAAAAACTTTTCTATTACATACAGAAAAATATTTTTCATGACCTTACGACCTTGAATAACCTTGACCTTTTTACTAGACACCTTTATCTTAGCTTTATAAAAAACTAAATTTGAGCACGATATCTCACGTATTTGAAAAGTTATTGTGATTTCTGTTTGTGGTTTTTCAATAAAAACGGTCAGTTTTATGAAATTTAAAAACCTTACTCCAAACAAGAAGCTTATTTTTGCTATGAAATTAAGCTCAAATATAATGAACACTAAAAATCTTTCTAAATTATATAAAATTTTATTAACTTTTTTGTGAAATTTTATTATAAAATTATGTGTGAAATTGTGTATGACTTCAAAAATCGATTTGAAAAAAATGTTAGTCTTTTTAATAAAAAATAACGACATTCATTTAAACTCATAGCTCACTGTAAAAAGTTGTCTGTCAATATTTCTCTAGAAGTCTGAGCCTGTAAGCACTTTCATAAATTATACTCATTCAACGAAGCATTAAAAAAGTCTTGATATCTTCATGCCCAATACTATGCGATTCCATTAAATGCTTGCGGTGGCATTTGAACATTTGAAAAACTAAACTTAATCGTTTGTAAAAATTGCCAAATAAGTATAAAATCCCTTTCGATATGCAACGTTTTTTTGTTTTTTTTTTTAACCTTTTTTATAGCAACAACATTTACACAAAAAGCACAACATTTTGACGGCGCAAGAGATTTGCAGTTTCTTGGGAGAAGTTTTATTTTTTTTTTTTCTTGAACCCTCCTCAAGTAGTCCGTCCACCCACAGCAGTTGCTGTTTATTTTGCGTAAGTCTCAATTTTGAGAATTTTCGGTAATGGTAGCCGACGCTTCGCATAAATTTTTGGTTTGCCATCTTTTTGACTCACTTACTGTGACGTGACTGCGACACACGCCATGCGTTTTTGGTTTTACTTCTTGTTGTTGTTATTGTTGGGGTTTTTGTTTTTTGGCTACTGCCATTTCTTTCTTTTTTATTTTTGTTTTTTGTTGGGGTTGCTTCAACTTTCACGCAGGACATTCACTTTTGGAGTTGGTATGTCTGGCATGTTGTTGTTGTGATTGTATATCTTAAGTTGTTGTAGTAATATCATATTAGTTGTGGTTGCTGTGTTTTGCTGTTCTTGTTGTTGTTGTTGTTGGTGTGCTCAATGTTACTGACACAGTCTAGAAAATTTTCAATGCGGTCAAATTTGATGCGGACGGTTACTGCGGTATAGAGAGCCTAAAGCCTGAGACGAAGGCGTAGTGTTTGTTTTTCTTTTTTTTCTGTATATAATTTATTTTGTCCTTTTATGTTAATTTACATTTTTCTCTTGGTAATGGCAAGACTTTTCATCAAATTTGTAGCTTAGCAAAAAGCTGCTGTGTGACAGCTTAATTTAAATTGACGTAGATACAAATTTGACCTTGAGCTCTATGCTGGAAAATTTTAGGTCATTACATCTTAATTCTTGACAAAATAGCACTTTTAACACTTACTTAAATCTTATGCATAAAACTATGCATAAAAAAAAATTTAATTTATAAATTTCTTATTTTGAGTGGGGTATGCTTAGGTCTAAACATGGAAAATGCTTGGGTCCAGTAACTTTATTGGAAAAGTTTTTCTTCTCTGGAACACCTAACCTTTATGAATTGATTTATTTCCGAAGCAAAAACTTTCGACGCCTCCACATTTCTAAGCTTCACTTTAAATTTCTTCAAAAAGCTTTGTCTGCTTTTAGGCGCCACCAGTTGGTAACGTCAACAATTTCTGAAATAAAATTTAAGGCCTTTTTTTCTCACTGAGCTTTTTAATACTTTATTTGCTCACACTCAGAACTTTGATGTTTTGCTCTACCTTTCAAAATGTATCGAAATTTATGAGCAGACAAAACTTTTACAGGCTGTAATAGCTAGACTAATAACGCTCGAAAGTATGCATATTTGTTGGCACAAACAAGTTATTTTGCACAAATAAAAAAATAAAAAGAAATAAATAAAAAACATAAAATAATAGAAAATCCTTAGAATCTTAAACAATACCTTTTACACACATCCCGTCGGAGAGAAGAATGAGATGAACATTATTGGTAAAATTTTAATGACTTCTTTTTCCATGTTTTACCAAAAAATTTCCTACATCAAAACATGTCAGCGCGTCATATTTCTTTGTTATGGACAGCCAGTATTTGGCGTTAATAAGCCGCTAAGTTTTTACAGCTTCTGTTTGTGCTATTTTTCTAGATGACAATGAAAGCGAAGCCACCACATCAATCAATTGTTAAGAAACCTAATTGGGCGCAGCAGCTATTTCTAAAGTCGCCTGCGACCTTGTTCATGAAAACAACCTCATGACCTTGTTTACATAATCTTTTCATTCTTGAACTCATTCTTATAACTCATGCCAATATAAAAGTCTTCTTGGAAAATTCTTCTATATTTGTATTGAAATGAGATATTCCAAAGAAAAATTCACAAACACCTTATAAATGCTCTAAATAAAGCGCCATTGACAAAAACTGTAAAGATCCCTTCAACAAAAAGTTTAGAAAAACAACTGAAAATGCTTCATATCTATTAAGTTATATCGACTTTTTACTTTATTAGTTCTTTTTATACGACTTAATAATTTGTGTTAATTTTAACTAGGTAATGAACCCCGTAATGTTCCATAATGTAGAATTTCGAATTTATTCCCATTAAATATCGTTTTTTCTCTCAAAATGGATCACAAATCCGTTGCCAATATTTTCCTTATCTTATTCTTTTCAATTAAAGTCTTTTCATGACTTGAAAAGTTGATTTTCTAAAAAATTTGCCCATTTCTTAATGAAAAATATTTTAAACAACCTATTGACCTTGAATAACCTTGACCTTTTTATGCAACTTATTTCTCATGCCTATATGAAAAATTCAATTTTAGCACGATATCTCAAGTATTTCAGAAGTTATTGTGATTTCTATTTACGGTTTTGCAAGAAAAACGGCTAGTTTAATGAAATTACAAACAAAAACCAAACCTTTATTAATAAGAGTTTTTATTTTTTTCTTATGCTAAAAGATCGAATAAAGATATCTTAATAAAAAGATATGATTTATCACAGTTTCATTTCATTTTTTATAAAAAGAAATTATTTTTTTATACAAATTCCCGAAATTTCTCGTTTTCAAAATTGTACATCGTGTAATTTCATTGTTTTTTTATATCACAAATTCTCATATGTCACAAATTTTATCATAAATTTAGATTGTTTTTTAATTGAGCGAAATTTATTCGAAATATTCCAAATTACATTTCGAAATAATACAAAAATGATGTGACCTCACATAGCGTCCCAAAGACCCCTTGACAAAAAAAAAACCTTGACATATGTTCTAAGGACCTTCTTACTACCTCTGAAAAAAACTTACTTTTAAATTGATATCTCTTGTTTAGTTTAGCAATTATTGTGATTTCAATTTCTCGTTTTATAAAAAATTATGATATTTTTTTTTTAATATTCGCATTCGAATACTTAAGTGCAACTTAAAAAGTTGCGTTTTTAAGGTAATTCTTATGTCCAATACCATTTCTCCGCCATTTCTTATGTATTTATTGTAATCATCAATTGTTTAAAAAACACTAAGTTTTTTTTGTATATCAAAATGTTTATCTAGAATTTTATCCCAAATAACATTTGAAAACATTGTTTCAAGTTTTTGCTTTCTTAAAATGTTAATAGTTTTATTAATTCTAAGAACATATAAAAAAAGAGCCAAGCAGGCAACTTAGAAATTTCATATTTTGCAATTTGAGTTGAAGAAATTTTTCGTAATATGTTTTAAAAAAAGAATTAGGTATACAACTTTGAAGGACCCCTGTTCTCTTGATCTTGACCCAAGCCCTTAGTGAAGGAGGCTTTTGAGGGGGTTGAAAGAAAACTGTTTTGGTGTTGAAAGTCAAAAAATTCCATATCAAAGCAATCTTTAATTGAAAGTGAGTAATTTGGCTGTACATTTTGGATATCAAAACCCCCTCTCCCTCTCTTCCTCAGGAAAATGCGAGCTACGTACCTGCCTTGACCTATTGTAATTTTTTTGTTTTATTTCTTTTAAAATCTTTTAAAATCTTTAAAAAATTATTTAAAAAAAATTAAATTTTAAGATATTCTAATTTGAAGTATTCCGGCGGCCTCTGTAGTAGACAATGTACCGGGCTTGACTGCCATCCCAAAGGTCCCGGTCCTAGGTTGTGTCCTTTCTGTATTTCTTTCCTTATTTCTAATCAACTGAAATTGAAAACTTATCAATATTAACGACTTAAAGTCGTAGTCGTTGGTAAAAACAATTTTGGATGAGATTACCTTAAAACATGAATTGACCGAGGTAAAGGCATAACACTTGCCTCAGATTCAAATTCACATATTTGTACGGCTTTCTTACTCTTAGAACATACTACAAATGTTTCGCTTGATTGCTCGTTCCTTCCCACTAATCTATCATAAAATTTCGCGCCAAGGCAGACTTGACTGAATAGGTATTACACCTGAAATCCTAGGCTTAAATCTTGAAAAAAGTTTACTTTTAAAATTCATTTATCGTAACCTTAAACTTTTTGCAAATGATTAGGAAACAGTATTTAAGTTTTCAAAATTTGAATTAAAATGGAATTTATGTAAGTTAAAATTGACATAAAATAAAATAACAAGTTGCCATACATCCAAGACTTATTTCTTAAAAGCTCAATTTTGAAATAATTGTTGAATAGCATTTTACAGAAGTTTTTGATCTTTTAAAGTTCATTTTTAATTTTTTCAAAAAATTTTAAATTCTATGACCTTGATTCAACCTTGACCTTTGTATGCAAGAGCTTAACAATAGCTGCACAAAAATGTAATTTTGAGTTGAATACGTCAACTATAACAGAAGTTATTGCGTTTTATTTATTTGATTTATGATATTCTAAAAAAATTTCAAAACAGTATAACTCGAGAAATACCCCAAAATTGATTTTGAAAATTTGACACTTTTTAAAGAGAAGGCTCATAAGCATGGATGCAAAGTTTCACTTTGCTCAAAAAATGGTAAATAAAAAATTTTGGGTGTTTTCTGTCATTTTTTCAATGATTTAAAAAATTTCATGTTTATCATGTTAATCAAACATATCTAAAATATGACATTTATTTATATCTTGTGAGCTTACGACATTACTTTACTTATGATTTTGTGGTAAAATGACTTTGAATTAAAAAAAAAAAATTTAAGCTACACCATCTTTATAGGTATACAGAAAAGCAGCATTTTCATTACAAAATACTTGAGTTTCTGTTTTGATTTTTCTTTTCTGTGCCAAAAGTGCTTTCTTATTTTTCATATTATAACCTCTTCATAATATGAGCTTTTAAAATAATAACCCAATAAATCGAGAATTACCAAGATAAGACCCCTCTCAAAATTCTTTAAATTAAGTACAACTAATCAATTGCTTTGTAGATGTGGAAAGATTTTTCGTTAACTGCTAAATAATTATTTAAAAAAAAATGTGCTGCTTGGATATGCATCACATGACAAACGAGCAGCCCAGGCTGGACAAAAAAAAAAAAAAAAAAAAAAAGCGGAGCCACTCAGTAGAGTGGATAATTTATTACTTTAATT
This sequence comes from Pherbina coryleti, assembly GCA_943735915.1. Taxonomy (NCBI): domain Eukaryota; kingdom Metazoa; phylum Arthropoda; class Insecta; order Diptera; family Sciomyzidae; genus Pherbina; species Pherbina coryleti. Next base: position 161,655,979 of record OX030950.1, on the reverse strand, counting down.
TTATGTCCAAGTGTTGAAAGTTTTTTTTTTATTGTCAAAAATTTTTCAGATTTTTGTGGCTTTAGTAATACGTCTCATTTGTTGTTGTTATTGTTGTAGTCATTTTATCATTATGGCCCTGGTAATGACCTGAGTTGACGGCTAAGCCATTTTTCTTGCATCTCAAATGGAAAGCAACACCAACAACAACAACAATAGCTACAACGAGAAAAAAATTAGTAATAAAACCGGTGACTAATGGCTAAAAATTTGTCACAAATGCATGCACTCGAGTTTAATGCGATTTTAGGCACATTCAAGGTCGCCTCAAAGTTATGCAAACCAAAGCAATATTCACCAAAAAAACTTTGTGTATCTATGTATGAGTGGCTGAGTGTGTTTGTGTGTGTTGTTTGTATTTGTCAAATATTTTTAAAAGCATTAACAAATTTTTAAAAGCAAAGACAACAATAACAACAACAACAACAACTACTACTACGTAAACGTCAACATGGCGCAGTATTTTTAACAAATGTCTGCAGCTCACGCATGCAAATCGCTGAGTCGCAAAAGTCATTCAACCGCCTGCGATCGCTCGCTTCGAACTCGTCGCTGCTGACGCTGCGCTAGTCGTTAGTCATTGAAATTAATTCTTCGATTTTTGGTTTTCACATAAATATTTGATTGTTAATAAGCAACAACAAAAGCAACAGCAAATAGCTTTAGCAACAAGAATAACCGGAAAAGGAAATGTTAAAAGTAGCCTATAAACAAGTTTTTTCTTTTTTTTATTCTTTTTTTCTCTCTTTTGATTTGCATTAATTTTGTTTTAAGTGTAGTTAATTTTGTTTTGTTAATTGACCTTTTTAGGTTTTGCTTAGTACATATTTTTTAATAAATAATTTAGGTTAGTATTAATTGGGATTTATTTATTTCGCAAATTGAACTGGGTATCGGGAAGGTGTTAATTCTTGATTCTCAGATTCTAAGATTTTAAAATTTAAAAATGAGTAGTTTTTTTGCTAGTAAAATGTTAGAGTAGCAAAATCTTGGATGCAGAGAGCTAAGCGCTCAATAAAATTGTTCGCTAGTGCTCGATGATACTAAAGCATTTTTTTATTTTCAATATCCTCGACCTTTTTCCGAAAGCTCTTCTTCTAATCTTGTTGCATACAAAATTTGAATCCTTTATTTCATCAAATTTAAGGGTTATTGTGATTTATTGTGTTGCCTTCTTTGTTCTTCATGTTGTCTTGTTGTCAACATGCTTGGCCTAAAGCTCAAAAATTTGTTTTCAACATTAAATTTAAAAGAAATTTAGAGGCGTAATTTGGATTTTTTTAATCAAATTCAAAATTTTTTTCATCTCAAAAGTTAAAATTTAAAAAATAAAAATCTAAAAAAATTTTTTCTTCTATTTAACCTTGACCTTATTGCGAAAGCATTTTGTCAATGCTTTATAAAAAATTAATTTTGAGCGTTATAACTCATCTAGTTCAGCAGTTATTGTGATTTATGTATTCTAATGTAAAAACCCATTTCTGATGGTTATTGCAAAATTTTAAAATATTTCTAAATTTTCTGAATTTCTACAAAAAAACTTCAAAAACAGTTTGAAAAACTTTGTTTTCAAATTTTTAACTCAAAAAGTTTTTTTATTTTGTTTTTGTTTTTAAAAACTTTTATATTTTTTTTTTTTCTAATTTTTAACCTTGATCTTTTCGCAAAATTTTGTTGCCATAGTATTGCAAAAAATGCTTTTTGAGGTTGATATCTCCGTTAAAACCTAAATTATTGTGATTCATAGTTTTGTCCTGAAAAAAATTCCGATGGTTTTTCGAAATTTAAAAATCTTAAGAAATTTATACTTTTCAACTATAAAAATTTAAATTGTGATCTTTACTTGTAAAAACCTGTACTTCTGATAAAAAATAATTTGTTAAATGATATTTAAAGTTTTCAACCTTATTTAAAACTTGCCTATTTTTCCAATTCTTTTCATCATGGCTTTGGCAAAAAACCACTTTGAGCTCAACTTTCACCACCTTCATCTAGTTTAGAAGTTATTGAAATATACGTTTATTACAATGCTGATTTTTTTTTTTTAATAAATTTTTAGCTATTGAGATTATAGCTATACTCAGCTATTATTATAGCTATACTCAGTACTTTTTAAACCATAAAAACCATCAATATATGTGAGGAAGCAAAAACTAAATCTTGATGAGATATGAAGCTCCAAATAATTATATCATAAGAGCATAAGAAAGAGCATTCTCGGATGAGTTATCATGATTACATAATTAATGTTTTTTTTTATCATTTTATTTTTTAGGTTTTTCAATGTTCTTTTTTTTAATGACTCAGCTTAAATTAAAGAACCATCATAAAATGTTAAGAAGAAAAAACTAAATCACAATAACTTTAGTATTAGATGAGTTATGACGCTCTAAATGGTTATTCTATAAAGAAACACGAAAGATCTTTCACTTAAAGGTCCAGATTATCAAGTTCATATAGATTAAAAAAATTTTTGGATGATATATGCAAAAAATTAAAAGATGAAATGAAAAAGTCAATCAAGTGAAACATGTGTAGGACATTTAAAGCGTGGTAGAAAGCCATACAAACATGTGTATTTGAATATGAGGCAAGTGTTATGCCCTTACTTCAGTCAACAGTCAATTCTAATGATAAGACAATATCATCCACAAATTTCTCAATCACCAACTTCGACTTCAAGTCGTAAATAATGATGATTTTTCAATTTCAGTTGATTAGAAATGAGGGTAGAAACTGCATAGAAGGTAAAGCGTAGGACCATAGCCTGGTCAGAATTTGAATCCGGAACCTCTAGGGTGGCAGTCGAGCAATCTACTTGACTACCGAAGAGTTAGTGGCTTCGGTAGTCTTCAGTATCAAGTTCAAAATTGTTTTTTCGTAAACTTAGTACAATTAAGTTTTATAAAAGGGGATAGTGGCTTCAGTAGTCTTCAGTATCAAATTAAAAATTGTTTTTTCGTAAAATTGGTACATTCAAGTTTTATAAAAAGGACTATTTCGATCACATCATTTTTGGAGTATTTCGAAAAGCAATATAAATACTATTTAAAAATTTCGCTTATTTAAAAAAAAAAATCCAAATAGAAGATGGGCCGGGATATCCCACCAAAGTGGTTTTATAAAAAGGTCGAGACTGGTAGAGGTCACACAATTTTTGGAGTATTTCGAAATGTTATCGAAGAACTATTAAAAAATACCACTTATTTCTAAAAAAATCGAAATTGAAGATGGGCCTGGAGAATTTGTGACATGGAAATATGTGAAATGTAAAAATACGGCCAAAGCCCAATTTAAAAATTTAAACAAACAACAGAAGACCGAATAATAACAACGGAACATAACAATTTTGAATATGAAAAATGATATTGGGAATGCAAAAATGCATATTGAATAATTTTGAAAAAGAGAAATGATAATGGAAATGCAAAAATCCTGAATTCTTAAAGAGATTAATTTCAATTTAATAATGATTTCAAAAGTATAACTGAAAATCCAATTTTTAAAATCAGTAGTAAAGAATTTTAACTAACTTGAGTTCGGGAATTCTTTTTTTTTCAATAAATTATATGAAATTGTTGTGAATAATTTCTTCTTTTTTAATATCCTAGTTTTATCTTGTAGCTTAAGAAAATAAAATAAAAAATTTACTTACGAAAAGATTTTTTAGCTCGAATTTTGTTTTTGTTTTTACATTTCACAAAAACTGACAGTTTTTTTTTTTTGCAAAGCCAGAAAGTAAAATCACAATAACTTCTGAAATACATTAGATATCATATTCAAATTAAATTTTTTGCAAAGATATGATAAAAAAGTTGCATGAAAAGGTCAAGGTTATTCAAGGTCAAAGGGTAGTGGAATACATTTTTCAAAGAGCAAGGAGAAATTATTCTGTATTTCTACACTTTGAGTTACAAGAAGACACGTATATGAAAATTTTTGACTTTAAAATCAGGACTTATGTTTTTTTTAAATAAGTATAACGGGAGAAAAACTGAAAGAATGACTGGAGTAATGGAGCTATTACGATTTACGATTATTAAAAGAAATTTTTAACTATGTTAAAAATAAGTAACTTGGGTCTTTATCGAAGGATGGACTGCAATTCGGTTACATTTTTTGATTAATGTTATAAACATATTTACTTTAAATATTTGAAATCCTTAAAGACAACGTAAATACATTTCTGGTATATTGGATTCTATTAAAAAATCTATTTTTGTTATTTAAGACACACTGAATTTTTTACAATTAAAAACAACTTAACTTGATAAAATAACAGGCTTTAACTTGATTCAATAAAAGGTGAATTTCATTATAAAAATAGTTAAAAGAATTTTAAAAATTTTTTTTTCTTTTATATAACCTTGACCTTTTTGAGAAAGATTTATGACATAGCTTTGTAGAAAACCCAATTTGAGCTTGTTATCTCAAACAGTTTAGAAGTTATAATGATTTGCGTTTATGATAAATGATGGTTTTACAAAATTTTTAAACGTTTATAAATCCAGAAATACTTCAAGGAGAACTCTGAAATTTTGTCAACAATAAAAGGCGATTATTAAAAAGTACTGAAACAGTTTTTAAGCAATTTTAAAAGATGTAACTATAAAATTTTTCAGTTTTTGTGTGGATTTTCAGGTTTCTTATATTAACAAAAATTTATGAATGGCAATAATTTCAACTTTTCTGACCTCATGTGTTTAAGGTTATGAAACTCTAATTTTGTATATACGAAATTTATGCTATGATACCGGACTAAAACTTAAATGGGTACTTTCGATATAAGCAGAGCAAGAAAATGCATTTTAATTTTGCTAAAAACTAAAGTTTTTTGCTATCATCTTATAAATTGATTGGCTCTCTTGAGACAACAACCACAAAAATGTCACATGCTCTCAAACATTTCGTTTTCTATGTTCAATAAGGAGTTCACTTCACTTCCATCTAATTTTCTGTGATCAGTGATCCTCAACATTTCATTTTCTGTGTTGAATAAGGAGTTCTCTTCACTTCCATGCAATTTTCTGGGATCAGTGATCTTTCTATGGATTTATTGTTCTTTGATTAGTGATCTTTCTATAGATTTGTTGTTCTTTGATCAGTGATCTTTCTATGGATTTGTTGTTCTTTGATCAGTGATAATTGCTCAGAAGAAAGATCTAGGTAAGATCTCTGTTCGTTTTTAGTAAATATGAGCTGTGATTTTTTTTTCTTAATTGTATTCGAGAGTATTGCATGGCACAATGCAATTAAAACAAAAAAATCGACCCATTTAGAAAATGCAAATGAACGCCTGCGACAATTAAATTCAAGAATAAACGCGATATTTCTCTCAGTTAGCAGATATTATTAACACACAGAGAAAGTGCCCAAGAAACCACAATTTTATGGATCATATTCATAAAAGCTGGCTGGTAACGGCAGACATGTTTAACAATTTTTTTATTTTTTTTTTTTAAATTTAAAATTTTTCTTTTTAATTTCAATCATGACGAAAACAGCGTTTAATAGCAAAAACTAAAAGAAAACATAAAATAAGCAACAATAAAAAAACAAAATTCAATTAAATTGTGGTTAAGGAGATATATATAGAGTTATTAAATAAAAAGAGAAATTCATCATGATTGGCAGCATCAACATTTTCCAAAACAACTTTTTTTTTTTTGTTTCGTTTTTCTCTACTGAACTTGAACTGCTGTTGCGCCGGCGCAGTAACAAGATGACTCGCGCGGTTTTTCGCTTTTCTTTCTCAACTTTTCCGTTTTACTACTTTTTCGCGCAGCCATTACAATGCTGCAATGAAATTGAAAACTTGCTTCTCATACGCTACACATAGCGTTGCATTTTCTGGGTTATTAAAATGGAGAAGCGAGAAAAAAAAAAAGAAGACAAGCCATAAGAAGTTCGCACTTTTATGACTTGTTGGGTTATTTTTGCAACACATGCAATATAATTGTAATTTATTGCGGTTTTTCTTTTATGCTTTTATGGCCGCTTATTCACTCATTTACGCGCCATAAAAGTGTAAGAAATGCGCAAAACTTTGTGCAGCAAGAATGATGCGAGAAGTGAACAAAAACACTTGAGTACGAGTAGGAGTACGAATTAAGTACAACTTGTTTTGGCTGAATTTGGGTATTTTTTTTTTTTTTGTGATATTTTTTAGTATTCTGCACATTTCCTTCATTAAACTTCCTGCTTTACTCGCTCGAAAAAACACGCTATGCACTGATTTATTTTGGTTTTAAGTTGTCTGCGTAGCTTTCAGTTTTTAGCGAGTTTTTTTTATTTATAGATCCAGAAAAAAGCATCTTATGAACTGCAAAACAAACAAAAAACAAAAAAAAAAATAAATCTTTACAAGTTTTTGCAGAAAACTTGTTCTTTTTGCGCACTTCTGTGGCCATCCCTGTTGGAGCGCGTTTATTGCGCTTTTATTACCGTGACTTTTTTATATTCCTTCTTGTTGTTGTTGTCTTAAGAGTATTTTTATATATTTCTTTAAGAAATTTTGTTGTTGCTGTAGTGATTGTTTGTGTTGTTATTTCAGTCTTAAACTTTCTAAACTACTTCTTTTATATTCGCAGAATTATAACTTTAACTTATCTTACTAAGCATTACATTGAAATTAGTCAGAATGAATGCAAAAATAACCAATTTAGCTGTTATTTTTAACCATATTTTGTACGCTGAAATTTTTATCGAGTTCTTAAAGACTTCGTGCTCTTTATGAATTGACAAGTCCTCCTTTAGTACTTCTTTTGAAACAATAAACTTTTGTTCTCACTTTTGCAAAGTAAGTTTACAAAAGTAAGTAAGTAAGTTTCCAAGTAAGTGATTGCGCAAAGGATAACATTAGAAATATTATTTAAAAGAAACGACGAAAGTTTTATTTTCCTGGTCGTCCATCCTCCAGTGTAACTGACGAAAACATTGAAAAAGTTAAGAAAATTATCCTCGCATATCATAGTGTGAGCATAAGGGAGATAACACCTAATCTTGGTGTCTCGTTCGGATTGGTGCAGAGCGTTATGTACAAGGTTTTGGGCATGAGAAGAGTTGAAGCGCTCTCCTATCTCATATTTTAAACGACTGTTTCACCAAAAACAACATTCATACCCAAGAGTGATAGAAACAAGATTACGCGTTCCGCAGTACCGTTATCTAATGCTTTCTTTCTCAATTGAGTGCATGACGTCACACAGTACTTTTGCTTGACAAAAATGAATGCAAATGTGCGATCGCTTAGAATATCTACTCTTCTGTATAAAAATATGAACATTTTCGTATACAAAAAATATGAATTTTTTTAAATTTTAAGATTTTTATCTCCTAAACCATTCGAGGCCGACAAAATTTTATTGCACCAATAGGTTTAGGAGGTCCATATACATATTATGAAAATAAGAAAAAAAAATATTTAGGTGTTGGCCCCTAAGTAAAATTATTTCAAAGTCTGACAATATCACTTGTGACGTCATGCTCTCTCTCTCTCAGTTGCAGAACGCGAAATCTTGTTTCTATCATTCTTTGTTCATACCGTTCTGCAATGTCCATATTCACCTGACATGGCTCCTAGTGATTTTTTCCTATTCCCACGATCCAAGTCCCAATAAAAGTTACAACCGCAGAAAGCGTTTTGAAATGGTTGGGGCTATAAAGGAGATTAACGTGCTAAAGGAGCTGAAAGCGATTCCATAATCTTCCTATGAAATGTGTTTTCAATACTGAACGGAGTTCAAACACTTATTGTTTATGCTTGCAATGGAATAATTGGACCGTTTTCGTCTTATTGAAGAATTCTGGGTTTGTTTTGATCAGAAATATTTCTTTCTTTTTTTTTTTTTTGATCTCTGGAAACTCCTCTAAAACAGTCTTGTGGTGAGCACGATATCTCTAGACTGAATCATCTAAAATAAAACAAAAAACAGGGAAATTTCGTTGACAGAAGCTATAATTTAATATTTAATCAAAAGATTAAGCAAAATATCAATTTTTCACAAAATAGCGGCTTCTCAAAAACAAAATCGATTTTCAACATTAATTAGGCCTTAAGTTCTTTATAAAATGAAAAATATTTATCGGTGAGAAAAATCCTTTGATCAGTTACTAAAATATGAACTAAAAAAGCTTTTTGAGCTTTGAGACTGATCGGTTCGGCCGTTTCAGAGAATCTTGCTCACCGAATTCAAAAAGAAGAATCGAGACGTCTTTACAAATGTGCGTGTAACTTCGAAAATATTCTTCGGATTAATGTGAAATTCTCTTTATGTGTTGGGTGTTAACCATTGATGGGCATTCTTACACAGCCGCAATCTTAGCGTTTATGTGTATTTGTGCATTCAAAAGCTTTCCAATGTTGTGTGTAAAAATCTCTAACAGCGTACGTGTGAAGCTCTAGCAGCGTACATGTGGCGGCAGAGAAAGCTCTTTGCCCGCGAGCGACAGAATGCCCGACATTGGTGTAAACATTGAAAACCGAACGTTTTTGAATGAAATTAATGCTTTTTTAATTAATTAAAGAATTTACATGTTATACAAAATATTTTCCATCGCATGCGATCACTTTATCCCACCTTTCTGGTAGCAAATGAATTCCGCGTCGGAAAAAGGCTTCGTCCTTTGAGGCCAAGAACGTACCAAGCCAATTGTTGATAAATTGCTCAGAAGTAAAGCTTATTCCAGTGAGGACGTTTTGCATCGAACGAAATAAATGGTAGTCGGATGTCGCCAAGTCTGGAGAATATAGCGGATGAGGTAAAACTTCCCAGCCACTATCCTCCAGATAATTTTTGACCGGTATAGCAGCGTGTAATCGAGCATTGTTATGATAGAAAATTACAGACGCGTGCATAGGCGTCCTCAGGAAGTTTTCAAGGGGGGGACCAAAGTATGAATTGATGTGCACGTATATAAAAATGGTGATATGAAAATGTAACATATAAACATAGGAAATAAAAATATATAAAATTTTTCCAGTCCAGTGGGGGAAAGTGGCCCTCCGTGCCGCCCTGTGGACGCCCTTGGACCCATGCCTGGTCGATTATTCTAACCGTTTTTCTGTCAATGCTCGCTTCAAACGAATTAATTGTTGTCTGTAAAGTTGTCCCGAAATGGTTTCACCTGATTTCAGCAACTCGTAGTCGATCGATCAGTCTCTTCTGATCCCATCAAATACTGATCATTACCTTAGAGCGTGTACATTGGCCTTTGACATCGATGTTCCTGGTTGGCCGGGCTTCACATATGATTTCTTGCACTTCGGGTTATTATAATGTATCCATTTTTCGTCGCCAGTAATAATTCGATGCAAAAACGACTTTCTTTTGTAGCGTTCGAGGTGCATTCGTGCAGTTCGTGTGGCACCCAATATCCTACCTTATGCTTTCAAACGCCTGGAAATGGTTGCTTGTGTCACGCCTAGTGCTTTTGCGAGCTCATCTTCCTTTTTGGCACGAGTCTTCAATGAGGAGGGTCCCTAATACTTTTTCTTCAAAGATTTTTCTCTTGACCACGGCGCTCTTTATGTCAAAATCGCCACTTTCGAAGCATTTAAACCACTGTGTTCTAAATAGTACATCGTCGCCACAAACATCCACCACCAAACGATGACTTTCGGCAAAAGTTTTCTTGGCAAAATAGTATCCCAACAATACTTCCTACAAATTATGTTCTTTTCGTCAATTTTCGATGTTTTCCAAGGGGGTAAATAACTTATGCGCACACAATTTTAGCAAATTGTCTTTGTGGTTTTGACAACTGACCGATGATTCCTTCAAATGACATATATGTCATTGGAGTGTTCCAGCGCATGTCTTAGTGGGGCCATCTGTTGTAAAAGTTCAGTTTTCAATGCATACACCAAATACAAAAATATATGCACATTGCGAAAAAAATAAACATTTTTTGTCCCCTGGACTATCTATAACCCCTTAATAGAAACATAATTATTAGTTCCGTTATTTCTAATGAAATTGTCAATTCAATTTCCAATTTACTAACGTCGCAGATATAGATCAATTGCATATTAAAAAGAACACATAAGTTCTCCCCCCACGTACAGTTAATTGTGTTTTTTCTTATTTTCTTATTTCTGACATAAGTGTCCGAAAAAAGTTTCTGCGAATTATACGATTTCTTGAAGACGAATGGAAATGTATTGCTCAAAGTAGAGAATCTAAGGGAGTCCAAGGGACTCCTCTACAATGCAAAAAAAAAGAGCACAAGCAATGTTCAAAAGCCGGTGATAATTTTTTTTTCTAATGCCACTGATCGAAAAAGTTGCTGCGAATTATATGATTTATTTGGGACGAATAGAGAAATAATATTCTTATATTAAGCAAATATTTTGCTTGATCTAAAAAAATTTTAAATTAAGCCTCATTTGCTCAAATCAAGCAAAAAAACCACTAAGAGAAAAAAAAAACTTATAAAAAACATTTATTCCTAAAATTGAGTAAATTAAACGATTTATTGAAACAAAAAAAAAATACATGATTTTAGAACGTGGAACAAGATCTGATCAAGAAAATATTTTCTTAATTTAAGCAATCGCAGATAACTACTTTACATTTCAGCAAATTGTTTACTTAAATCAAGCAAATTTTTCTCATTCCTACTTATATTGGCATGCGTATAATTCACAACATGTTAACATGAAAAACTGTTTAAGATGATGCGGATTGGCAAACTATGGCATGGTTCGAAGGTGTAGTGTCTTATCTGTTACTTTACTTGGAAACATGTTAGCGTCTACAAGATATATTTAGTATATTCGAGTAGTTTTTTATGATCGGTTATCCTACATCTTTGCTAAAGGACTTTCACTATAATAAGAAAATTAAGTTTCTTACATCAAGCAATAGATTATAGTATGAAGAAAATTGTTAACTTGAACCAAGCAAATTATTTTAGTTTTCAGTAAATTCTTTACTTGAATCAATCAAATTGTTCTCAATTCAAGAAAATCAATTTCTCAAATCAAGCAAATAATTTTTGTTTTCAGCAAATTGTTACTTGAATTAAGCAAATTTTTCTCACTTCAAGCAAATATAAGTCTTGAATATAAAGTAATATTCTTGAGTTTTAAGCGAATTGTTACTTGAATTAAGCTTTTTTTTTCTTAATATCATGTGCTTGAAATTTGCTCAATTCTAGCAAAATAATGCTTGTATTGAGTAATTTACGCTTGAGTGTAAGTTGAGAGCTTATTTGCTTGATTCAAGCAAAGAAGGCTTAATTTTTTTCTCTCCGTGAAAATATACTGCTCGAAATAGAGTAGGTATATAAGGTAGCATTCTGCTACATGTAATAAAAAAAATTGGTTCAAACTATGTTCAAAAACAATATGTAAAGATGGAGTACATAATGTCAATGATTGAATTAGTTCAGGGTTCGAAAAAGTTCCTGAGAATTATACGGGGAATTCCAATAAAAGTAACGATTTTCATTATGAAGGCAGATGATTATTCTTTTCTTTTACGTAACTTGACCGTCCTTAAAAATCCTGGAATACAAAAATTCCAAATGTGTCTAATTTCATTCCAAAATTTCTAATTTCATACCATTATTGAAAAATTAATAAAATTTTACATTAACATCAATAAAATTTGTACATAAATAATTTATAAACATTTTTTTTTAAGCTGATAATTTGTGTTCGAAAAAAGTCATCTTTTGATTTGAGATGATTTTACGAAGCTCATAATTTAGAAACTAGTCTTTGCTCAAGTCCAAACTTTTGTACACAACTTAGGGACTTAAGAGGCGTTACATAGATTACATTCATAAAAAGAAACAAAATCAAAGAAATACACCTCTCTTGGTTCTTCGCCTCGAAATGCCCTATGTATTCTATTTCTCTTGTCCGATAGTTCTTTCTCGACCCTAAATTCAAAATTCAAAAATTGCCCGTTCTCCTATGAGAACTTTAGCATGATATTTAAATATCATTCTCTCAGGCTTAACTTCACTTTCTGTTAAATGGCTCTTTTGTAATTTCACCACTCTATATAATATTGATTTTATGCCCTTAACTTTTTTCATTCTCTAGAGACCTTTGTTTAATTTTATGACCTAGTTCGTTTTTTATGCCATTCAAAATCATTCAATATTTCACATAATGACCCATTTTCATTTTTTGTTATTCTTTTTTTAAGTCGCAATACCAGGAATGTAATCGTTGATCTCAACTGTTGATCCTCTAGCAAAACCCAAATACGATGTTAAAGTGGATGATTACCCAGTGGCCTGGATTGGCGTTTATGAATTGGTTGGTTGGTGGTAGTGGTGTTGTTTGTGAACGGGCTTGTTGACATTTTTTAGGGTTCGCTTTATTTTTAGCTCTTGCTTGGTTTTGCCTTTCCCGTTTATTGGGCAGTCACTCTCTTCAACGCCATAACTATTCATGGCTTTATAAATACTTTAACTTCGACTCTAAATAGGGATTTTTGTTTTTTTTTTTGTTTTTTCGGTTTTCTTTTTGTATATTTGGTTTGTTGTTTTGTTGTCGTTTTCTGTTTACCGGTTTCTTTGTGCGTTCTTTGCTGCTTCTGGTTTTCTCTTTTAATTTCTTTCAAAAAATCATACCTTTACAGCAACAACTACAGGCGTGTATAACTGTTTTTTAGGTCTTACAACAACAAAAACAACAACAAGAATATTTACAATAACGTGGAAGGCACACGTGTGCCTGTTGATGTGTAAAAATAAGGTCAAATGACGTTTGTTGGAACTTTTCGTTTACGAATAATATCAATGATTGCTGGTTTTTAAGTTTTTTGTGTATTTCTTTTCCGATTCTGTTCTTGTTCAACAGATTTGGCACATATTTACATTTACTTTTTGGTTTTTGTTTTTATTGTTTTTCGAAAAAGTCATACGGATATTTTGGTTTTTTTTTTAAAGACGATTTTGCGCATTTGACGTAGTAGTGCTAATTGTAGATATTTACAGTGGCAACTTTTACAACAAACAGTCAACGGCTTCGGTTTTCAGTACTGACCCGAATTTAGTGAGATAGCAGGTAGCGGTTAGTCATACATTTTCTTATTGCTTCTTTGAATATTATGGACGATGTTTCTATAACCCAGGGAAGACTGTTCGACATTTTTAAATTTTTTTTCCGAATTAGATACAGACTTCATCGACGAATTCTGGTGAAAGAAACATATCAGGATAAGTTTTGTAAAATATTTTTTGTAAAATATGTGTGGCTTGTGGCCCCATCTTGTTGAAACTACATATTTTCCAGATCCATATCTTCAATATCAGGCCAAAAAGCGATTAACATACGGCCATAGCACGCAGAATTGACTGTAACGGTTGTTCCTTGATCGTTTAAAAAAAAAACGGACCAATGACACCACTAGACCTTAATGCAGACCAGACAGTCACTTGGGGATTTTCAGATCCCCATACATGGCAAAATTTTGCTTATTCACGTTTCCACCTAGCGCGAAATGAGCCTCATTGCTGAAGAAAATTTGCTTCAAAAAATTTGCATTGAATATCCAAAGTTTTGAAAGTTTTATTCCTTGATGACGTCAATTTGTAGTATTTTATGTATTTCATGTATTTCATTTTTTTCTACCTGATTTTGTGTTTTATGTATAAAAATCTTATAAAGCTTACAAACATTGAGTCAATGCATTAATTTTTGCGAAATTTCTAAAGATTTTGCTATTGTGGTGACGTCACTTTGTATAGGAGGTAGTCGGGAGCTTCCATTCGATCTAGATAAATTTCAAAATGAGAGTTTGTATTTGCAATCAAAGCTTATTTGCAAGATGTGAATTTTTTAAATTATTTTTTTTGTGGAATTTTTAGCAATGCTGCCATCTTTAAAAAAGTCATTTTGTATGGGAGATAGGCGTGTTTTTCATTCGATTATGAAAAAATTTCAAGCTTAGAGCGGTTAACTGAAATCAAAGTTCATATGCAAAATCTGAAGTGTTTAGATATATTTTTGAGGTAATAAACAGAGTTTCTACAATTTGATGACGTCACTTTGCATGGAAAGTAGGCGAAGTTTTGATTCGATTTTTACAAATTTCAAATTAATTGTTTTTATATGAAATCAAAACATATTTGGAGGTTTTCAAGTGTTTAGATTTAGTTTTGTGGAATTTTTAGAAATTCTGATGACGTCACTTTGTATAGGAGGTAGGAGTGGTTTTCGTCTAATTTTGCCAAGTCTTATATGTAGAGTTTGTATTTGAAATTAAAACTTATGTGCAGAATTTCAAGTGTTTAGATAAAGTTTTGTGGAATTGTAAAAGTTTTTTCCATTTCTATATAGTCGCTTTGTATGGGAGAGTGGGAGTGGTTTTCATCCGATTTTAACAAATTCCACACGATGAGTGTGTATTTAAAATCAAAGCTTTTGTGCAAAATATTAAGTGTATAGATGGATTTTTGTGGAAGCCTCTAGAGATTTTTACCATTTTCATATAGTCAGGTTTGTATGGGAGGTAGGCGTGACATACATTCGATTTGGCCAAATTTCAAGCTTAGAGTGTGTATCTAAAATCAAAGATCTTGTGCAAAATCTTAAGTATTTACATAAATTTTTTAGGTAATTTCCAGAGTTTTTACCATTTTGATGACGTCACTTTTCGTCGATTTTGACAAATTTCTAACTGAGAGTGCATATTTGGAATCAAAGTTTATTGGCACAATTTCTAGTTTGTAGATTGATTTTTGTGGAATTTTTAGAGATTTAACATTTTTATATAGTCGCTTTCCATAGGAGGAAGGCGTGGTTTTAATTTGAATTTGATAAATTTGTAGAATTTGAAGAAAATAAAAGAAAGATTTAAATAAAAGAAGATAAGAATTTATATTTTGCACCAGACCTAAATTATAAGTTTTTGGATTAATTATTTGGGTAATTTTTAGAGTTTTCACCATTTTGATGACGTTACTTTGTGTGGGAGGTAGGAGTATTTTTCATCCGATTTTGAAAAATTTCAAATTGTGAGTATGTATTTATAATCAAAGCTTATTCCCAAGATTCCAAGTTATTAGATTAATTTTTGTGAAATTTATAGAGGTCATACCATTTTGATGACGTCATTTTGAGTACAGGTAGGCGTGAATTTCATGCAATTTTGTGAAATTTCAAACGTAGAGTGCATATTTAGAGTCAAAATTTATGTGTAAAATGTCAAGGTTTTAAATTTATTTTTGTATAAATTGTAAAGATTTTACCATTTTGATCTATCCAATTTGTATGAGTGGTAGGCGTGGTTATCATCTGATTTCAAAAACGGAGACGATAAATAGACAAACAGACAGATAAGCATGGCGCAATAATACTTTCTATATCCCCTCCTCCCCCCTCCCCCCCTCCCTTTGAGCGTTACCAACGGAGTGACAAAGTTGGAGCTACGCTTGGGGGTATTAATATACCCAAAAAATTACCCGTAGAGAGTTAATATACTTTAAGAAAATATTCTTTATAAATTTCACTTTTATTCTCTATGGACAAGATTTGTGTACAGCTGATTTTTATGGAGAGAAATAGCAAGTTTAGGAATTCTTAATCCGAAGAAGATCATCACCAGCGAAAATGTTCATTGCATACTTTTGGGCACATTGTACATTGAATAACTAAAAACTATCTATTTTTCGCCACAGATATAAACTGTAGACAAATCTTGTCCACGTAGACTTATAGTGAATTTTCACAAGGAATATATTCTTGCAATATTTTAACCCTCTAGGACTACGCTCAAGTGTCTTTTTTGACCCTTTTTTGAAAAAACATAAAAAATAACCTTAACAAAGTGTGCAAGAGACTTAAAATATTCTACAAAAATATTGCTCATACAGTTTATGGTATATCTGTGAACATAGCAACTATGTCAACGGCATATATTGGGAAGTTTTTCGTAATTTTTTTTTTTTTTTTTTTTTTTGTTGACTGCTATTAAAAATATTTTCATATTAATTCTAACTATGTACTTTGATTATTACTTTGATTAAATCGTTTACTTAAATTCAATATTATTCAAACATTGTTATATATACAATATAATAACAAAAAAAATTGTACCTTTAAGGTCATGAAGCACACCCTAAAACTTACTTTTACCCCAATAACATTGCCTTTAATATCTTGACTCAACACTTCTTCTTCATACAACTTTTATAAGAAACTGTTTTGAACTCTCCCCTGCAATAGCAAAGTAACTTTCTCCCCTTTACCTCACACCTCTCCTCTCTCCACAACACTCCTAGCAAAAAAAAAAAGAAAACCTTTGTATAACCACAGGTCATTAATTTTTATTTGACTCCACCTACAAATCTAGCCCAAAAGAAAAACCTGTAATTATGTTAAGCAAAAGTATTTTCAAATATACCTTAACTGCGTGGTGGCAACTCTCACACATCAACCCTGTAACATAAAATTTACCTAGCCTAGTCTATTAACCATATTTCAGCAATTTAGGCCGTGTGCCTGTCAGGCTGACTATTTGGAGCGGGGCAACATTTCTAGTTCACTACACAAGTGTATCGATTTTTTGCCTCTACTCCTTAGATTTAAAAAAAAAATTAACTTAGCTGTCATAAACGCGTATAAAAATAGCAATAAAGCAATAATAACAAAAAAGAAACGTCAATTAGGCAACGTAACGCCAAATGCTGGTCATTCAACTGAATTGTTTTTTATTTTTTTTTTTTTTTCGATATGTTTTGTTTTTAAACTAGTTACTAGCCGATGTTTTGTAAAATTAATATTCATAAATTAAAACTAACAGAGCGAAGATTTTTTTTTTAAATATTTGCCTACAAAATTTGAATTTCGCACAAAATTCTTGCTATCTTAATAGTTAGCTACTATCAGTTCAAGGTTATGGTTATCTTTTTTATAAATAGTATCGAATTTTTTATAATGAAATATTTTACATTTTTCGACTGAATTTGGTTTATTGCTAAATTAATATTTAAATGAAAGATACAAAATTCAATGACGAGTGGGAAATACCTAGAAGATACTAGTTCTAAAGACTTCGCAAGTATTTTTCTTATGAAGTGGTCTGAATTTTGATACGAAATTCCGGAAAAATTTACAAAACATTCACCAAGAATTCCCCAAGAAATTCAAGAAAATTTTAACTTTTTAAATGAACTTTCTTAACAGGTAATCACTGAGAAGAATAGGCTTTGGTAAAATGACCTTGCCGAGGAGCCTCCTGTTAGTAAATAAAAGCAAATTGCGGCCTTTTTAGTTTAAGTCTAAGTCTAAGTCTAAGTCTAAGTCTAAGTCTAAGTCTAAGTCTAAGTCTAAGTCTAAGTCTAAGTCTAAGTCTAAGTCTAAGTCTAAGTCTAAGTCTAAGTCTAAGTCTAAGTCTAAGTCTAAGTCTAAGTCTAAGTCTAAGTCTAAGTCTAAGTCTAAGTCTAAGTCTAAGTCTAAGTCTAAGTCTAAGTTCTAAGTCTAAGTCTAAGTCTTTGTCTAAGTTTTAGTCTAAGTCTAAGTCTAAGTCTAAGTCTAAGTCTAAGTCTAAGTCTAAGTCTAAGTCTAAGTCTAAGTCTAAGTCTAAGTCTAAGTCTAAGTCTAAGTCTAAGTCTAAGTCTAAGTCTTAGTCTAAGTCTAAGTCTAAGTCTAAAACTAAGTCTAAGTCTAAGTCTAAGTCTAAGTCTAAGTCTAAGTCTAAGTCTAAGTCTAAGTCTAAGTCTAAGTCTAAGTCTAAGTCTAAGTCTAAGTCTAAGTCTAAGTCTAAGTCTAAGTCTAAGTCTAAGTCTAAGTCTTAGTCTAAGTCTAAGTCTAAGTCTAAGTCTAAGTCTAAGTCTAAGTCTAAGTCTAAGTCTAAGTCTAAGTCTAAGTCTAAGTCTAAGTCTAAGTCTAAGTCTAAGTCTAAGTCTTAGTCTAAGTCTTAGTCTAAGTCTAAGTTCTAAGTCTAAGTCTAAGTCTTTGTCTAAGTCTAAGTCTAAGTCTAAGTCTAAGTCTAAGTCTAAGTCTAAGTCTAAGTCTAAGTCTAAGTCTTAGTCTAAGTCTTAGTCTAAGTCTAAGTTCTAAGTCTAAGTCTAAGTCTTTGTCTAAGTCTAAGTCTAAGTCTAAGTCTAAGTCGAAGTTTAAATCTAAGTCTTAGTCTAAGTCTTAGTCTAAATCTAAGTCAAAGTCAAAGTCAAAGTCAAAATTAACTGGCCATTTTAGACCTTGAAAGGACTTTGACCGAACTCCTTATGATCAAATTGTGTTGTCTGTGTTATCAAATATTTGAACACAATTCATCGAGAACTGGACCTACTATGTTAGTTTTATGACGACTCTGAACGGCTAATGTGCTAATTTTGTTGTGCTGTGCTTGCTGAGAACAAAGAGAGTAGAAAAGAGAGAAACATGGAGTTTATTGAAGCTCTCACAGCACAAACGCATGAAAAACTTACGATCAAGCACTGCATGGCATTGTTGATGATATTTTAAAAAAACTTTACACTTTAGCTAAAGATACTTATTATTAAAATTTCGTAAAGAAAATACCCCTATATCCTTTTGTAGCACAACTGTGATAATTTGAAACTTATTTCAAAAAAATAGGACCAGTAGTTTTGGAGTTTAGCGGCAACAAAAAATGTTCACTTTAATTTTATATAATAGTATAGATATAGATATAGATATAGATATAGATATAGATATAAATAAAAAAATTAACTGGCTATTTTAGCCCTTGAAAGGACTTTCACCGAACTCTTTATGATCAAATTGTGTTGTCCGTGTTATTAAATGTTTGAAGACAATTGATCGAGAACTGGACCTACTAGTTTTATGCCGACTCCGAACGCTTAACGTGGCATTATTTACTCTCTGAGGCTTGCCATTGTCTGCAGAGAGGTGACGGCCGAACAGAAAAATTAATTCTATAGGAACAACTTTCGGTGTCAGATGGAATTGAACCAAGGTTCTCTAGCGTATGGGTCACGCACTCTATCCACTGCGCCACGGCCGTCACAACTGAAATTGAAAATTCATCAATATTTACGACTTGAATTTGTTGTTGCAGGTAGAGAGTTTGTGGAAGAGATTGCCTTATAACTTGAATTGACTGAGGTAAAGGCATAACACTTGCCTCTAATTCAAAAATTCACATAGTTCTTTGGTTTTCCACCATCTATAACCCATCTATTTCGAACCAAGGCAGACTTGACTGAATAGGTAGTCCATCTGAAATCCTTGGTTCAAAGCTAAGCAAAAAACAAAAATAAAACAGTCTGAGTCTCATTCTTTTAGTTTTAATCTTAAACCATTAATTTTAGTTTAAGTCTTAGCCTTAATCTTAGTCTTCATCTTAGTGTTCTTGGTGCTCCTAGTCTTGGTCTTGGTCTTGATCTTGGTCTTGCTCTTGGTCTTTGTCTTTGTCTTGGTCTTGGTCTTGGTCTTGGTCTTGGTCTTGGTCTTGGTCTTGGTCTTGGTCTTGGTCTTGGTCTTGGTCTTAGTCTTGGTCTTGGTCTTGGTCTTGGTCTTGGTCTTGGTCTTGGTCTTGGTCTTGGTCTTGGTCTTGGTCTTGGTCTTGGTCTTGGTCTTGGTCTTGGTCTTGGTCTTGGTCTTGGTCTTGGTCTTGGTCTTGGTCTTGGTCTTGGTCTTGGTCTTGGTCTTGGTCTTGGTCTTGGTCTTGGTCTTGGTCTTGGTCTTGGTCTTGGTCTTGGTCTTGGTCTTGGTCTTGGTCTTGGTCTTGGTCTTGGTCTTGGTCTTGGTCTTGGTCTTGGTCTTGGTCTTGGTCTTGGTCTTGGTCTTGGTCTTGGTCTTGGTCTTGGTCTTGGTCTTAGTCTTGGTCTTGGTCTTGGTCTTGGTCTTGGTCTTGGTCTTGGTCTTGGTCTTGGTCTTGGTCTTGGTCTTGGTCTTGGTCTTGGTCTTGGTCTTGGTCTTGGTCTTGGTCTTGGTCTTGGTCTTGGTCTTGGTCTTGGTCTTGGTCTTGGTCTTGGTCTTGGTCTTGGTCTTGGTCTTGGTCTTGGTCTTGGTCTTGGTCTTGGTCTTGGTCTTGGTCTTGGTCTTGGTCTTGGTCTTGGTCTTGATCTTGATCTTGATCTCGATTTTGATCTTGATCTTGATCTTAGTATTTATCTTAAACTTGACCTTGAATTTGATCTTGATCTTGATGATCTTAATCTTGATCTTGATGATCTGGATCTTGATGATCTTAACCTTGAATTTGATCTTGATCTTGATGATCTGGATCTTGATGATCTTAACCTTGAATTTGATCTTGATCTTGATGATCTTAATCTTGATCTTGGTCTTGATCTTGATGATCTTAATCTTGATGATCTTAATCTTGATCTTTGATCTTGATCTTGATGATCTAAATCTTGATCTTCTTCTTGATCTTGATCTTGATCTTAGTATTTATCTTAAACTTGACCTTGAATTTGATCTTGATCTTGATGATCTTAATCTTGATCTTTATGATCTTAATCTTGATCTTGGTCTTGATCTTGGTCTTGATCTTTATCTTGATCTTAATATTAATCTTGATCTTGATCTTGA
The DNA here is from genome assembly GCA_943735915.1 of Pherbina coryleti. NCBI lineage: Eukaryota > Metazoa > Arthropoda > Insecta > Diptera > Sciomyzidae > Pherbina > Pherbina coryleti. Next base: position 161,635,449 of record OX030950.1, on the reverse strand, counting down.
TCTTAATCTTGATCTTGATCTTGATCTTGATCTTAATATTAATCTTGATCTTGATCTTAATCTTGATCTTGATCTTGATCTTGATCTTGATCTTGATCTTGATCTTGATCTTGATCTTGATCTTGATCTTGATCTTGATCTTGATCTTGATCTTGATCGTGATCTTGATATTGATCTTGATCGTGATCTTGATTTTGATCTTGATGATCTTGATCTTGATCTCGATTTTGATCTTGATCTTGATCTTAGTATTTATCTTAAACTTGACCTTGAATTTGATCTTGATCTTGATGATCTTAATCTTGATCTTGGTCTTGATCTTGATGATCTGGATCTTGATGATCTTAATCTTGATCTTTGATCTTGATCTTGATGATCTAAATCTTGATCCTGTTCTTGATCTTGACCTTAAACTTGATCTTGAACTTGGTCTGGAACGTTATCACAATCTTGGTCTTCTAGCCTAAGTCTTCATTTTAGTAATATTTCTAGTTTTAGTTTTTTTCGATTTAATTTTTTCGACTGCACCAAACTAATCAAAATTTTTAGGGAGACTTTTTGAGCAGCATAAAGAGCTGATCTATGTATTTTGTGAGGAATAAAAATAATATTTTGAAATATTCGCTTAAATTCTTATATTACGATGAGGAAACAGAATTTATCAAAAATTAATTATTCTCTTGACAGAATCAGGTAAACATGAAACAGTTTCTGACCTTTAAATAAAAACAGCTTTTTTTAAAGTTTTTATTTATATTTCAACAGCTTTTTTGGTGAAAATTTATGGATGCAGTAAATTAAAAATCTTGCTGAGCAAAATTGCTCAACCTTGAGGTACAACTTTGACTTAGAAATGTAATTCTACTTCACAAAATGTATTTTGTAGACACTTTCGAATATTGACTTTTAATTTTTTGACTACAAAGTTTACACAAAGTTCTTATAAAGCTCGATTTTGAACAATAATGACGTCACAGTTGTAACGAGAACCAAGAAACACTTGACTAGTGCTATTAACTCTGCTGCTGATGATAATGATGATGTAACTTTTGTAGGTTCTAACTCGTAAACTTTTGCCTTGAAACCTTATTTTAATGGAGCTCAAATAAATTATATGATTAAGTTTAAATGAGCTTTGTTTTGTAAATTTTGCTGAAAATTTGAATTTACAAGTTTAACTAATTTTTCGATATTGAAAAAACCCGCCTCGGCATCTATTGATTTCTTTTTACAGAACTTATTTCTATCATAACTCAAAATAATTCAAGGTATCGTTCTATAATTAAAGATTTCTTTCTATTCTGTAAGTTTGCTGAAAATATCGTCATCTTATCGGCCAAACTTGGCAGCAACAACAGAGCCTAAACTCGTTTAGATGCCGCAGATTTGACTTAACTTGACTTGGCCTAAAGTCAAGACAGTTTGACTGACTGTCTTAACAAAAAGCAAACAGCAACAACAACAAACTCACTACAAAACACATGCTTACCAACTAGTTACGAGCAACAACGAAAACGCGGCGGATTACGACGACCACGACGCTCCACACGCTTTCAGCGTATCTCTAGCTTTTTTGTATTTTTGATTATTTTTTCCTGACTTCTTTACCTTAACCTGCCCGAATGAAAGCTATTAAAATAAAAAATGCCTTAAATGCGAGATTCTTTTTTTTCTTACTCTTGTTGTTGTGTTTTCATTATAATTATAATATTTTTAGAAAAAAAAAAAATATTCAACAAGAACAATAAAACAAAATATATGCGAGTCGCTATAGAGTAGAAGCTCAACCTGATGTTAAGACAGGTTTTTTTCCCTGATATTTATGTGATTTTTTGTTGTTTTATTCTTTTAAGTATTTTGTGGTTTTTGTTATTGCTGTTGTTGTGGTTGTTGTTAACTTAATGATGGCTGACTGGCTCGTTCATTATTCGAGTCAGCACGGTATGAAGTTAAGCTTTGGCATTTTTATTTTATTTTATAAAAATTTGTATTTTTTTTTTATTTTTTTTTTTCGTAAGAGTTGGAGTTCTGAACCTGAGCATCTTCCAAAAGCCACACAACAATAAAAACCAAAACACGCAAAACAAAAACAAGTTTTGTTTTTTACACTGGCTTTTGTTGGCATTTAAGTGAATTTTGCTGTTTGGCAAAATAATTTGTCACTCATGCGAGCTGCTCTCAAGCGTACCTTATTTTATAGTGTTTTTAACTCTAACCCCACATTTGATCTGCAGGCGACTCTGTCTAAATCAGAACGCCATTTTTAATACTGCCAGATTGTAATTTTTATTTTTATTTTTTTATTTTTTTTACTTTTAAGTGGTTCCATAAGGTAGACATCATCAGCAACATCATTATCATCAACATCATTATCAACATCATCATCATCATGATCATCATATGGAGCAGAATGATTTACAAGTTCAGGTTTCTGTCATTGTTGGTAATTATTTTGGTTGATAACTTCGAGTGAATCATCAACTCATCAACAAATACCAAGAGTGGTTGAACTTTCAGTGGTTTTATTTCATTACGTTGCTAGTATAGTTTTATGAAATCATTTGATGAAATAGTTTTGTAGAGTAGATGTTTTGGGCTCGGTTGAATGGCATACATTCCAGAGGACCTTTGTGACAATCTTTACTATTTTATGTTAGTTGACATAAAGTTTTACTTAAATTAAAAACTTTTTTTTACATATATGTATGCGACTTAATGAATCGTTTCAACAACTCACTCCCCCAGGGCGCTTTGTCAACATTAATTAGATTGAGTATATGTATGTGTATGTGTGTGTGTGTGTTTGCGTTTCTTTCTTAATGACCTATTTAATTGAAATATATTTGATGCACATAAATCAAAGCTAAATCAATCACATAGCGCACTGTGGGGCCAAACATCGAGTTTAATGTGTAAATCTTTTCAAAGAATTTAAGAACTAGAAGAACAAAAACTAATGACAGTAGAAAAAAAAAACAATGAGCATCTAACAATTCACATAGACTTCAAAAGCTTCACAATTAAATTGGTAATAAATTTTTTTTTATTATTTGCGTATTTTAATGAAATTCACAACAGGTTTTTCAGAGATTTTATGTTGCATTTTGCACTCTGCATTTTTATTTTGCACTTTGCACGTTGCATTTGCCTACTGCATATTGCATCTTGCATGTTTCATGTTACATATTGCATATTGCATAGTCCATACTGCACACTGAAAATTGCACATTTTATTTTGTATATTGCAAATTGCATTTTACATACTCTTTTTGCATAATACTGATAGCATATTTCTATTGCACATAACAACATGTAAAATGATTAAATTTTGCATTTTATCTATTGCATGTTGCATATTACACTTCACATATTTTATTTTGCTGTAACCATATTGCATGTTACATAATGCACATTGCACATTGTATGTTGCACACCGATATTGCATATTGCGTTTTACTTTTACGTTTTGCATAATAAATATTGCATATTGTATTTTGCATTTGCGTATTGCATATTGCATATAGTGTATTGCACATTCCTTACTTCATATTGCATATTGCACATATATCATATTGCATATTTCATACTTAACATTACATGTTTCTTTTGCATATTGTGAATAGCATGTTCCTATTGCATATAACAAAATTTAACTGCATTACATTTTGAATTTTGTCTATTGTATGTTGCATATTACATTTCACATACTTTCTTTTACTTTAAGCCTATTGCATATTGCATATTGCATATTTAATGTTGCAAGTTGATATTGCATATTGCATGTATAGCATATTTTACTTTGAATTTTACATAATGCACATTGCATATTGTATTTTGTTTTTTGAATATTGTATTTTGCGTATTCAATTTTGAAAATACTTTTTGTATGTTATATATTGTGAATTGTGTATTGCAATTGTTAACATTACATATTAGATATTGCATATTACATATAACATAGTGTACATTGAAGAATGCATATTGCATACTGTATATTGCCAGCTGTATATGCAATAAATAATATTATATTAACGGTCTAAGTAGTCGAGTAGATCTTGCTTGACTGCCAGCCCAGTGATGTCAAACCCCATCCAGGTCATGGTCCTACGTTATAACCTTTCTTAATTCTTTCTTCCTTCTTGGAGAGGAATAAAATCAACACATATTTAATTTGATTGCGCCTTCTTTCAAACTACTTTATCACCCCATTTCAAGCTAAAGCAGACTTGACAAAAAGGTGTAACACATGAATTCCTTGGTTCAAAGCTAAAAAAAAAAAATTTGAATTTTGGTTTTTGTATTTCACAATTTGTTTTTTTGCGTGTTGCATTTTGTATGTGCATTTGACACTTTCGTTGTCCATATCCCATGTTTCATATTGCATATTGCATGTTGCATGTCACATATTGGATATTTAATTTTATATTTTGCATTGTGCATCTTCTGTTTTCCATATTGCATACTGCATACTTTTGAATATGAAGTACAACTGCAAGTTTCTTATTGCATTTTGCAACTTGAGTTTCGCATTTCACATATTCTGTTCTATATTTTGCATATTGCATGGTTCATATTTCACAATAAAAATTAAATTTTATGTGTTGCAGACTGAATATTATATGTTGAAAATTGCATTTTTTATTTTAAATATTGCATATTCTGTGTTGCATATCGCATATTGCAAATTGTATGTTTTCTATTGCATTTTACTCAGTGCATATTGCATATTACATATTACATGCTGTATGTTGCATATAACATACCATATTGTATATCATATAGTGCATATTTCACAGTGCTTATTGCATGTTTAGTATTGCATTTTGCATTAAGCCTTTCACAATTTTTGTTTTCCACATGGTATATTGCATTTTTAATATTGCATATTGCATAGCACATACCATATTGCTATTTCATATTGCACATTCCAGATTATGTGCTGCATTTGCATTTTGTATTGTGTATTTCACATTTTCTTTCTTCCATATTGCATATGAACCATAGTGCTACTGCACATCACATATTCCATTTTGCAATTTGAATTCTGCATTTTGCATATCCCTTTTTTCATTTTACATATTGCATAGTTCATATTACAAATAGGAAATTTCATTTCACATGTTGTGGACTGAATATTGCATATCGCAATTTGAATATTGCGTATTCTGTATTGCTTATAGCATAGTGTAGATTATTTATTTCATATTCCAAATTGCAAATTTCAAACTGGATATTCAATATTGAAAATTTCAGTTTACGTATTGCTTATATCCTTTTGGATATTGTATATTGTGTATTATATGTCGCTTATTGTATATTACATATTATATAAAACATACTCCTTATTTCATATTGCGTAGTGTATTCACTTTTACATCTTGTGTTTTATGTAATGCACATTGCATATTTAATTTGGCCTATTTTATATTTCATATTACAAACTGTATATTTCATAATACAAATTGCAAATAGTATATTGCAAATTGAAAATTACATATTAATTATTGTATATTGCGTATTGGATTTCATATATTTTCATATTGCATTGTATACCGCATATTTCATATTGCATATCGCAGTTTTTCAGTTGCATATAGCATATTGCATTTTGCATTTTACGTATTGCGTGTAATATTATGCATATTCATATTGTATATTATATATTGCAGATTGCTTATTTCATATTGCATATTGCATATTGCATATTGCACATTTCATATTGCATATTGCATATTACATTTTGTGTATTGAATTTATTGCATATTGCAAATTACATATTGCATATTACATATTGCATATTGCATATTGCATATTGCAAATTGCATATTGTAAATTGCATATTACATATTGCATTTTATGTATTGAATTTTGCATTTTTCAGAATATATTGTATTTTTAATTTTTTTTTTTTATTATTGAATTCCCATATTTAAGTGGGTCAAATTGACCATTTCAGCCTTTCAAAGAACTTTGATTGATGTTCTTATGATCAGTTCTGGTATGCGTGTTGTGCGTGTAAATGTTTGTACACAAATTATGGAGAACTGGACCTTCAAGTTTTAATGCCAACTCCAATAGACTACTGTTTGTGCTCTCAACAGGAGTCTTCTCTGTTCATGTTCTCTTTTGTATGGCATTATTTCCTCTCTTAGGAAAGTACAACGAGTATTTTCTGCTCATTATTAATTATAATATTTCTCTGATACAACCAACATACCGTTTGAAACTCTTGGTTTTTGAATTTTAGAGCATTTCTTTGTTATCATAACCCCACTGTGCATTCTTATCTACACTTTTCTCCATTAACGCAAACCAAAAAATTTCCTGTGGACACACATGTTAGTCCATGTTCACATAATACATCTCCCACAGCTTACTTGAGTAATTTCAGCCTTTGGCGTTAAGATTGCTTTAATCTAATATATTTTGTTCTAATGTGAAAAATCGCTGTTCCTACATAAGAGCAGTTTTTCTCAATATTTTTTACATGCCTCCTATACTTTAGTTATGTATGTGCTTCCTTTTTCTTCACTTTTCACAACACTGACACCTATTACCACCACTCACTATTGCCCATTACCCACAGATACTTTCTCAGCCGCATGTTAATAATTGTTGAGGTTCTGTTGGCTTCCATGGCGTTTGAAATGAAACGCCTTACTTGCTGGACTTCCTGTTGTGCTGTGCTGAGCTCCATTCTCATGGGGGCCTCTTTTCTTTGTTATTTTCTGTCTTTTTTTTTATTTTTTATTACGTTCTATATTACTTATTGTAATTTCATTATATGGCTCGTTGTTTGTAGGCTTTCATGCATTTAGTCATGTTTTTATATTAAATTGAAATGTATACATTTTTAATGGAGTTTCTTGGATTGGAAAGTTTTCTATGGTAATGAAAAGCAGCTGTATTGCTTATTAGAATTTCTTCAAATACCACGTTGTAAACAATTTTCTTGAAGCATATAAAATTTGTTAATATATTTCGAATATAGACTGTATTCCATCTACTCTACTCCATCTATTCTCATTAGAGAGTTTTTCTCATTTTTCTTTATACGATTTTTGCTTTTTTATAATTTTTTTCTATTTCCACCTGCTCTCACTGCTCTGCCAGACAATTAACCTGTTTTGTAACCTTCACTAATTCCTTTAGAATCTTCTATTATATGGGAACCTTTCGAAAAAAAAAAAACCTGTATTTTCTATGCTGATCATTCGTCGTCTTAATCTAATGATCTAGCATGACAAACTTCTATAAATATGTTTTTTTCTTTACAAATAAATGTACGTCGTTCTTATGTTCTATACTAATTGTGATTAATTTTAATTATGATTACTCTGCCATCCGCTAGATGGCTAACTATTAATGATGTTTGGTAGTTTGAGCTAAGCTGCTTTTTGCAACGACACGCTAGCCAGGTGGGTCTACAGGTTAAATGTTGTTGGTTTGTAGATTATTTGTGTCATGTAAGTTAAGGTTACATTATTTAAAAAAAAAATTTTAAATTAAAAATCTTGCATCTTTAAAAAATATTTAAAAAAATCTACGTTTTCTTTAAAAATTAGAAAAAACAAAAAAAATTTCGGGAAAGAAAATAAAATCCGGAACAGACCAAATTTACAAAATTTATGCAATTAATGCACATTTAAAATCTACGAGTTGGACATCGAGAGGACAGAGAGAAACCGAGAGAGATAGAGATTGAAAGAGAGGTTATGAAAGAGTTCAGCGACTCGTGACGATAATTTGCACCTGAATTACTCGTTACCTTGAAAAAAGTGCGCATATCACGTTCAATTTTAAATTACAATTCATTAGAAAAACTAATAACTACAAAATCAAATACAAAAACAAGAATAAAGTGAATCTCAGTTACAAAAATGAACCCGACAACTATTAAAATTGATCGCTACCTTTGATAATTTCAAATTCTAAAATTCTCAAAATAATCATTTAATGAAGTCTTGAGTTACTACTCAACCCATTCCGTTTATATAGGGTGTATCAACAAGAAGTAAGATTGTTTTTTTAATAAAATAAACAATTCTTTGGAGAATTATGTATCAAATAAAACATCTTCCAAAACTGTCAAATAACTAGGCGATAGGTAATACGCTTTTATTTACAACCCTAAACCTCTGGTCTGGTCTTTTGTCTGATTTGTTCGATTGATATGGAACAATTTCTGAGATACCGTATAACTAACATCCACTAAAACACTAAAAAAACGGGTCTCCTCACATTGCATAAAGATATATGCAATCCTAAGAGATATAGCAGGGTAATTTAGAAATGATTGTGACAATTTTCGTTGACCTTTCGGGGCAAATATTTACGAGTATGCGTATAAATATAAAAGCGAAAATAAGGAAATTTTCAGCTGCTAAGTGCGAAGCAATGTTATGTTACGTTATGTTATGTTATGCTAATGTTATGTTATGTTATTTTGAATTATGACATGTTTTATTATGTTATATGATGTTATCTAATATTATGTAAAAATATGTTATGTTATATTAGGCTTTGTATCTTTTAATTTTATGTTACATCATGTTATGTTATGCTATGTTATATTTCCTTATGTAAAACTATGTTATTTTATATAATATTGATATTCTAGGTATGTAATGTTCTGTTATGTTATGTAAAATATGTTATGTTATATTAGGCTTTGTATCTTTTAATTTTATGTTACATCATGTTATGTTATGCGATGTTATATTTCCTTATGTAAAACTATGTTATTTTATATAATATTGATATTTTAGGTATGCAATGTTCTGTTATGTTATGTTACGCTATGTAACTTTGTGTTATTTTAACTTACGTTATATTATGCTATGTTACGTTATTTTATATTATGCTATGTTATGTTGTGTTATGCAATGTCATTTGATGTTATGTAATGTTATGTCATAGTATATCGTCTAATGTTATGTAAAGATATGTTATGTTATGATTTTTTATAGTGTTATATTATGTTATGATATTTTATGGTGTTGTATTATGTTCTACTATGGTATGTTATGTTATGTTGTTATATTATGTTATGTTATTTTATGCTATATTGTATTATGTTGTGTTATGTTATTAAATTTTATGGTGTTATATTATGTTCTACTATAGTATGTTGTTATGTTTTTATATTATGTTATGTAATGTTATGTAATATAATCCTATACTATATATGTTATGTTATATTATATTATGTGGCATTATGCTGTGTATATTGTTATGTTATGTTATGTTATGAAAATGTTATGTTATGTTAATTTAAGTTGTGTTATGTTACATTTTGCTGCATGATCTAATGTTATGTAAAAATATGTTATGTTTTGTTAGGATTTGTATCGTCTTGTAATCTTATGTCACATCATGAAATGTTATGATATATCACATCATGTTATGTTATGTTTTGTTATATTATATTATGTTATTTTACATAATGTTGTTATTTTAGGTATGTAATGTTCTGTTATGTTATGTTATGCTATGTTACGTTATGATAATTAAAGTTATGTTTTGTTATTTTTATGTTATGTTGTGTTATGTTGTGTTATGTAATGTTATTTAATGTTATATCATATTGTATTGTCTAATGTTATGTAATCTATGGTATGGTATGTTATGTTATGTTATGTTATATTCTTATATTATGTTATGTATTGTAATGCTATATTATATTTTGTTATGTTGAGTTATGTTGTGTTGTGTTCTGTTGTGTTAGGTAATGTTATTTGTAAAGTAATGCTCTGTTGTATTATTTGGTCTAATGTTTTGTTAATGTTCATAATATTATGATATTTTATGTTTTTATATTATGTTCTACTATGTTATGTTATGTTCTTATACTATCTTATGTTATACATATGCTATGTTATGTTATGTTATGTTATGTTATGTAATGTTATGTTATGTTGTGTTATGTTATGTTATTTTATGTTATGTTATGTTATGTTACGTTATTGCCTTTAATACTGTACGAACTTCTTACGATCATTTGGTTTGTTCATGCTATCGAGAACTGGATAACTTATGGATAAATGGACCTATTAGTTTTATAGCAAACGGCTAATGTACATGTTCTCAAGAAGCTTTTTATTACCTTTTTACTCTCTAAGTGTTGCCATTATCAGCAAAGAGGACTTCCAATCAGAAAAATTAATTTCAATGGAAAACATTTTCTGTGTGTTGTGTCGAATTCAAACGTGCCGCGTTGTTCTCAAAATTGGTATCGAACCATTTAGGCGCTTTAATGCACTCAGCCAAAGCAGCCACTTATTCCTAAACTTAGTATTTTCCTGACTTAATTACTTATTTACGTTGAAATATTTAACATAAAGCATTATTCTTCTAAATTAAATAATAACTGAAGAAATTTATCGATATCTTATACTCTAAGAAATAAATCGTTGAAAATGGATAATTCTTGGTAAAAACCCAACTTTAAAACAAATATCCAATCGCAATCGAAAAATTATCGATATATGTCTATAGATATATTTCGATATATGCATAAATTATCGATATATTTTTTAATTTTGGTCCAGCATAAGATTAAAAGCATGTCGAGCTCAATCTTTTCTTAAAATTTCATCGATTTTTAGACGATAATTTTCCGTATTTTTCGATAATTTTCTATATTTTCCGATAATTTTCTCTTTTGGAAAAATTAATAATTATTTTTGTCAATGATTTTGAAAAAATTGCAATTTATAAAAAAATATTTCGATAAAAAATTGTTGGATAATTGCAATAATCCTTTTCGAAATGTTAACACGGTAAATATTTCATTCTACCTATTACAAAAATCTTCATATTCGATTATTATGAGAGTGATTAAAGTGACAAGAAAAATTTTTTTTCGAAATAGTTTGAATTTTTAAATATTTCAAAAATGTATCGATATTTTGAAGATAATCATTGAAAATTTCATTTGAAGTGAGGGATACGCATTGTTTTAAACAAATTCTTCGATTATTGATCAATATTTAGTGTTAATGGATTTTCACATTTATCGATGTTTTGTTAAAAAGGCATTTTTTTTAAATATTATTAAATTAATATCGATTTTACATAAGAATCGATATATGGACTAAATTTTTAGTCAATTCTCAGATTTTTTTAATTTGCGAAATCGATTGAATGGAAAGAATGGAAAAGTAATCTATAATTTGTTTTTTTACATCGAATAACTATGAAGAACTACAAGCTTCAAAAAAGCTCTTTGATTTCTATAATCTTCTATACCAAAAAGCTTTAACGTAAACATTTTCAATTGGAATTTATTTATTTTACTGAGTATTTTACTGAGCCAATGTACTTTTCCAACGTATTTGGTAAAATATTGAAATTTTTCGAATTACTTTAGATACTTAGTACCTATCGATAATTTTCTGAAGATCTTTGAGCTTTTAAAATTCATTTTCAACTTTTTAAATTTGAACTTTATTTAATATTTACTTAAATTTTTGAAAAAATGATTTCTGAAATTATATTGCAGAAAATTTCTACGTAAATTGTCGTTTTTTTTTTTTAATTAAAATTTCTTGATAATGTGTTGAACGTATGTCGAAAAATTGTCATTATTTGCCTGTTTTATTATAAAGTCATAAAAGCTCTTTCGAACTCCACTGAATAATTTGAACTGGTTTTTCTGATACTTGAACTTAATTCGCACTCGAGCTTAAATACTTGCCAATCAGCAGAATTTTCAGACTGCCCACAAAAAACAAAAAAAAAAAAAAAAAAACAAGTAACAAACGATCGATCGATCGTTTACGATCAACTTGGATCAAGAATTTTATTAAATATGCGCAGAGATATTTAGCTAAAGAGCTTTGAAAAAAAAATCAAGCAAAATAATTTAAACGACGTCTTGCCAGCTACGCGCAACTTTTGAAACTTTTTGAAACTGGTTTAGAAACCGATTGGTAACCAATACAAATACACACAAAAAAAGTAACGAATTTCAAGATCAACCAGACAAGCATTAAAAACGAATATTTTTCGTTCTTTTTTCTCTCTCTCTCTCTCTCTCCCCCTCTCTTTCTCGTTTCTCGTTTCAGTTTAAGACAATTAAACACAACGAACTGCGCTGGACTGAAGCACAAAAAGCTAAAAAAGCACATGCAAAAAAACAAAAAAAGCTGAAAAAGCACAAAATTACTGTCGAAAATTATTCTAATTCAAGTTCGAGAACGTGTTCAGCGACGGTTCGGTTCAAGTGTGTTAATATTTTTTCACCAAAAGCAACAAAAGATTTTGACGCTAATAAAAATAAACTAAAAATAATCGTTATCGTTGCCAAAAAAGCACAAATATGCGCTACGAACGCAAACAAGTTCGAAAAAAATTGAAAGCGTCAACTTATTAATAAGCTACCACGATACAACAACAACAATTCTACTGCCTACAACAAATTCTTTTTTTTTTCAAAAAAAAAAAGAAAAAGCAGCATTTATTTTTTAATAAATTTTACGAAAATTTTGCTCGAAACGCACGCAAGCAGCTTTAAGCTCTTCGAAATGATACAGCATTTATTGACTTCATAAGCGCAGCACCATCATCATCATCATCATCTAAGAATTTTTTTCCACTTTTCGAACGAATTCTGATCCAGTCACGGTTCAAATAAAGCCTATAAAAGTTCCACATTCATTTCGAAAATTCATTTTCGAACACGTTTTCGAATATCGCATTAGGCATCAAATACAACCAGACAAATGATGAAACGTCGCTGGTCGAATAACGGCGGCTTCGCCAATCTGCGCATGCTTGAGGAGTCCTCCTCGGAGGTGACATCATCCTCCAATGGCCTTGTGCTCTCCACATCCGGCATCAATATGTCGCCCTCATCGATGGACTCGCCCGAGTATGTCGGTCAGGATTGGCTATACAGCGATGCAGCTTTTAATGCGCATCAGCACAGCGTAATCACTTCGGTGAACGGCTGCGCCTCCTCGTTGCCTGCACAGACTACAATCATTCCGCTGCCGCCACTACAGAGTGGTAATGGCTTAAATGGACATCATCATAATCATCTCAGCACGGCTCTGGCAGGCGGCGGTAGTGGTGGTCTTGGTGGTGGTGGTGGAGTGCCAGGTGGTGGAGTTGCTGGCAGTGGGGGAGGTGGTACTGGCGGCCTTGTCTTAGGCAGCACGACAGCGTTGCATGGTTTAAACATCAACGGCTTAAATGTTAGCATTCACAATGGTTTCCATCATGGCGCCCATCAAAATGGCACGGGCCAAACAATGCTGGGACTCGCACAGCAGCATGGTTTACAAAATGTTCTTCATATAAATAGCAACAACAATAACAACAACAACAACAACAGCAGCAGCAGTAATAATAATAATAACATCAACAACAACAACAACAATAATATGCATCATACGCCGCGCAGCGATTCGGCAAATTCAATATCGTCAGGTGAGTGACTGGGTGGGTAGAGATCTTGAAAAAAGAATGAGTGGGGGGAAGGGTGTTAAGTAGAGTTTTTAAGGAAATTGCATCAAAATTGAAAAAAACATTTTTTTTATGTATTCCCAAAATTAAAAAGTTCCTAAAAATAGTTTTTTTTTAGTAAATTCGACAAAAGTTAATCATTTATCGATTATATTCAGTTGGAAAATATATCGATTACGAAATAGGATAATTGTTCTAAGCATATAAGAAAATGTTAAAAGTCGTTGAACACTGCCTTTTTTTTCAGCTTTAATAGAAGTTTAATGCATCGATTATATCCAGCAAGACATAAATCGATTGCATAAATTTAAAAATAAATCGATTACACAGGAAACAAAATCTTATAAAAATTCGATCGTTTAAAAAATTCTGCTGCTTTGTGCGAATATCTCGATATTTAGTTAAAAAACTTGTAATTTTAACAGCAGCTAAATTAATCAAAATTCTATCGATATTTTTTATTATCGATCAGAGTTGCCCAATACTTTTTCATATGGCAACACTTTCGAAAAGTAAAATGATTTTACTCATGAACAATTTATTTTAAATACATGTTATCGAAAACTATCGGTGTTTTTATATAAATACTTATAAGAATAAGTCGATATATCATTTAAAAAACTATCGATAAATTTAAATCCACAAAATTTATCGATCTGAACACACAATAAACTTCAACAACCCATATTTATTTCGATTTCAACACTTGTTTTATTAACAAGTTATCATTCAATCGTTATAAATGATTTTTCTAAAAAAAAATCGATTAAGTTATGAACATCGATTTTTCAATCGAAGACTAATACTTATCGTGTTCTTGAATGATCGAAAATTATCAAGGAATTAATTGATAACTTTATTTTTTTTATTTTCGTCCAAAGTTCGAAGTCCAGTTGGAAGTCTATATGGAATCAAGTTCAAAGTCAAATTTTTAGTCCAGTTCAAAATTAAATTTGGTCAAATTTAAGTTCAAAATTTAGACTAAATTCGAGTTCGAATACAAGTTTGATGTCAAGTTCAAAGTCGATTTCGAAATCAAATGCGAAGTTATGTTGAAAGTCTAGGCTGAAAAGTCCAGATTCAAATCTAGATACAAGTCAAGTTCGAATACAAATTCGAATCAAGATTGAAGTCTAGTTCGAATCTAAAACGACTTTGAAGTTTTTAGTTAAATTCGAAGTCAAACTAAAAGTCAAGTTCTAAGTCTAGATTCATATCGATTTCGAAGTCGAGTATGAAGTCAAGTTTCAAGTCAAATTTGAATTTTAGTTCAGAGTTAAGTTCGAAATCTTCTTTTAATGACAGGTTCAAAGTCAAGTTTGAAGTCAAGTTATTTAATCAAATTTGAAATCACGTTCGAATCTATATCAAAGTCAAGTTTTAAGTTCAGTTCGAAGTCCAGTATGAAGTCAAGTTCAAAGTGGTGTTTGAAGTCAAGTTTAAAGTCAAGTTCAAAGTCAAGTTTTATTCAAAGTTCGACATTTAGTTTGAAATCAAGTTTAATATCACGCTCGAATCTATATCGAAGTCAACTTTTAAGTTCAGTTCGAAGTCCAGTATAAAGTCAAGTTTGAAGTCAAGTTCGAAGTGCAGTTTAAAGTTTAGTTCAAAGTAAAGTTCGAAGTGCAGTTTGAAGGCAAGTTTGAAATCACATTCGAATCTATATCGAAGTCAACTTTTAAGTTCAGTTCGAAGTCCAGTATGAAGTCAAGTTCGAAGTCAAGTTCGAAGTGCAGTTTAAAGTTTAGTTCAAAGTAAAGTTCGAAGTGCAGTATGAAATCAAGTTTGAATCCACGTTCGAATCTATATCGAAGATAAGTTTGAAGTCAAGATCAAATTGGAGTTTGAAGTCAAGTCAAGTTCAAATTAAAGCTTTGAGTAAAGTTCAAAGTTACAGTTTGAAGTCAAGTTTGAAATCACGTTCGAATATACTTTTATCGAAGTCAAGTTTTAAGTTCACTTCGAAGTTCAGCATGAAGTTAAGTTCAAAGTAGAGCTTGAAGTCAAGTTCAAAGTCAAGCTTTAAGTTAAGTTCAAAGTAAAGGTCGAAGTACAGTTGAAGTCAAGTTCGAAGTGATATTCGAAGCTCAATTCAAAGGCAAATTCATATTGAAGTTACTTGAAATTTATTCCAAAATCATTTCCAAATTCAATTTCGAAGTCGAGTTGGAAATCATGTTCTAAGTCAAGTTTCAAATTGAGTTTAAAATAAAATTCTTTTAGATACAACTATCGATAACTGCATAATATTTCAAACAAGAACATATTTTTAAATTAAATAGAACTTCTACTTTTTGATTAAAATTTTGATTATTTGATCATTCTACTTTTTTAAATAATAAATTATAAATAAATCTATCGATAATTCTAAAAAAATATTTTCTTAAAATCTACGACTTTAATTTTAAAATAATTAAAATATTTAAAATATCAAAAAATTGCTACGAATATCGACAAATGAAGTTTATATCTAAATATATTTATCTCAACATAACGATATTGTTGAGATAAATTTAGATAACTTTTTTAATTTGGATCTAAAAATAGATGAATTTATGAATTTAATATTTGATATTATCGATATATTATGTCATAATCGATGACATCGATAACTTTGAAAACAAGCTCTTATAAATACTATCCGTTGTAACTCTAAAATGTTTATGAAATCGATAATTTTCAATAACCATCGATAAATTTTTATTTAAAAAATTTACTTACCTTAAATTTAAATGGAATTTCGCGTTTAAGACCAGAAATATTGATTATCTGATTTACTTTTTTTTATATTCGATGTAATAAACTTTTGATTATTTACAATCAAAAATATCGATAACTTGCAAAAAATTTCTTATAACATAACCATATCTTTTAATGTTGCCATCGATCATTAATAAATATATTTTTAAAACAAAACATTTCAGTGACGATAAAATTTATCGATTACTTATGGACACAAAAAAAGTGTTAAAAAGTTATTGATAACTTTTAATTAAACTCATCTCAGAGATGAACAGTTTTTATTTAGATCGATAATTTTTATCGATAATTTTTTCAAACATTAAAAACTTTCTTAAATTGAAATGGAAATTTTCATTATAAAATATTATAAGACAAATTTAAATGGTCAATAATCGATAAATTACTTACTTTTTTAAAAGAAAAAAACTTCCTTAATTTGAAATGAAACATTTAATTAACAAATATTGGTTTTTTGGTACATGTACTTTTTGGCACAAAAATGTAAATGGTAAATAATTGATAAATTGTAGGTATTTAAACAAACATATCGATCATTTCGAACAAAATTTATTTTGAATGTCTCCATAGTTATTTTTAATATGTTTAAACTAGGGACGTAACGGAGCTTCGAATTCGGTTCCAAAAGGTCGGAACTTCCGATTGATTTTATACCTCCGACTCCGACTTCGGATCCGATAATTTTGAATCGGATTTATAACGAAGATCGAAACGCACTGATTCGATTGATTCGATACGATTTGACGTATCTCATACACGAGCGGAGTTCTCCGTAATTGAATAATTTTAATTGCTTATTAGCTCCCTGTCAGTATTGTTGTTCAACGTTAATGTTTGCTTATTTTCGTTTTTTCGATCTATTTCGATCCCGCTCCGATAAATCAAAATTAAAAATTCCGATTCCGACTTCGGTTCCGATAAACTCACCTCCGTTACATCCCTAGTTTAAATTAACGATAGAATGTTTAAGTAATATTAGAGATAATTCATCAATGCTTTAAATATCGATAAATTTATGTATAAAAAAGCAAAACTTAAAAAAAACTTAAAAAAAAAAATTAAAACTTTTAATTAAAGGCAAACAATTTTGATTGGTTGACAATTTCACTTTCCGATACAGTTGAAAGACCCTCCGATGAATTTAAGACTTATGATTAATATATCGACAAATTTGAAAAAATCTTACAAGTATCTAGTTTTTTATAAATATTTATGGAACCCATATTTTTCTACTTCAACTATTGATATGCTTGTATTGAAGTGCTTTAATTTTAATATAATTTTTCATTTTAGATTTAAAATATTAAGAAAATAATTAATTTATGAACAACTTTCGATAAATTAAACATTTAATTTGAAAAAAAAAAATGAATTTTTAATAATTTTATTTGATATAATAAATGATCGATGAGTCATGGAGTAGTTAATAATAACATAATAATTTTGTAATAAAAATATAAAAAAAAAAAATTTTAAATAAATAATTACAAAAATTATAAAAAAATAAAAAAAATAAAATCCTATCGATAATTTTTAAGGAAATCTTTATTAAATATCTAAAGTTTTAATATAAAACTTCTTAAAATAACGATAATTTCTGAAAAAAATACTAAGATCGAAAAATATACACTAGAAAATGAAAATTTTACAAAAATTAATTAAAATTCAGATACAATTTTTGATATGAAGCAAAAAAAAAGTAAGATAATCGGATAATTTCCTACTTATCTTAATATAATAAATAACCGATAATTTAAAGTATATAATCAAACATATCGGTAACTATCAAAGAAATCTCGTTTTGATAACAACAGTTTAAATTTTAAGAAATTCAAAATATATAAAAAAAAAAAACAAAAAAAACTTTTAATAAAATCGATAGGATGGGTTTATAGGTACATATAAAAAATTTCTTTACATTCCAAAGCTTTGGAAAATTCCTTTGCAAAGGTACAAAAAAAACCTTAAAATTTTTCGATTTACTCGTAGAATTTAGTTGATATGGTAAATTATCGATGAATTATAAGAAGAACATCAAATATATCAATAATTAGGAAGAAACTCTGAAGTAAAATGTTCAATTGTAATATTAAAATATTTAAAATATCGGTTGTTTTCTTTACAAATGCTATCTATGTTTTCTATAAAAAGGTACAAAAAATTCCTTAAAAATTTTTGATTTTGGTACTCTTACAATTTTGTTGATATGGTAAATTATCGATAAATTATGAGTAAAACATCAAATATATCGATAGTTAAGAAGAAACTCCTTCCTAACTATTAAAATACTTAAAATATCGATAGTTTTCTATAAAAATGCTATAACTATCGATATATTTAAAACTTTCTCTTATTTAAAGGAAATTTCTAATTTTATACTAAAAAATATAAATCGATAAATAATCGATTAATTTTAGATTTATCGAAAAAGATATCGATAGCTTTCAAAGAAAATTATCTTAAATATAAAGAGTTTAAATTGTAAAATATTAAATTTATCGATAACTTTATGGAAAAATTCTTTAACTATTCATCAGTTTATTTCATTAAATTTGTCTCTAACTGATGTAGCAACAAGAGGTATAGAACCTATTTCTTTAATAAAACCAAAAAATGTTCAGATGTTTCGTGAATTTTTATTGAATTGTAAGGTAGATATATGGAGATTATGTATGAAATACAAAATATTTCAAATGAACACCTTGGCTTAGCTTGCAGACCTTTATAAAAAAAAAAAAAAAAAAATAAATAACTGGCCATTTCAGCCCTTGAAAGGACTTTGACCTAGCTTCTTATGATCAATTGTGTTGTGCGTGTTTATTAAGTTTGTACACAATTGACCGAGAAATGGACCTACAGGTTTAACGCCGACTCCGAACGGCGATGAACGTAATGTTCTTATTCTCAAGAAGCTTTACATGGCATTTTGATTACTCTCTGAGGTTTGCCATTGTCTGCAGAGAGGTGGCGGCCGTACAGAAAAATTATTTTAATTCAAATAATTTTCTGTCGCTGCTGGGGTTCGAACCCGGGTCTCCAGGTTCGTTGACATAGCGGCCACGCACTTTAACCAACTACGCCACGGACGCCACAAGACCTTTATACTTTTTCGAAATTTTCGAAAAGTTATATTCGCATAATTGTGGCTCTATTTTGGCGAATGCGAATATTCAGTGTTTGCTTTGAGAGTTCGCGATTGGTTAGCGTGGACATAGCTCTTTACATAACTTCAACAAAAGAAGAAATTGAACGGTGTTAAATTGCAAGATCTTGGTGGCCAATTGGTATCTCCAAAACGCTAAATAAGGAGAATGGGGGCTTCGGGCGCAATAACTCGATTGTTTCGCGACTTTTAAATGACTTAGCATCATCCTGTTGAAAGTAGTATTCCATCTCCGACCACAAAAAATTGTTTAACATATCTCTTAAGCCCACAACTCCATGGACTGTAATTCCTCTGCTACCATTTTCAAAAAAGTACGGCCCTATGACACCTCCGGTCGACAATCCGCACCAAACAGACACTCATTGTTAATACATTGGCATCTTCTGAATCACTCGTGTGTCTTCGGAGCCCAAAATGCGTCTATTTGACTTATTGACGCAACCGCCTAAAAACGACTTTTTGCAAAAATCACCATTCAAGTTTTCCAAGACCCAATCCGAGAACGCAAGACGCTGCTAGTGGTCCGTCTTCTGCAATTTTTGAGTGAATTGAGCCCTGAACACATGCAGAGCCATATCTTTCTACAATATTCGATTGAGTGTGGAAGTGAAGAAGTCGAGTTCCATTGCACGATGACGAATTGAGTTGCTTGGGTCGTTTTCTATACTTTTCTTCTCTGCGTCGATATTTTAGGTCGTACGTCTGGAGCGTAGACTTGCCGGTGTCTTCAAATCTTGCTCTTAGCCGGTCTATACGAATATTTTTTATTATATTGTCAGAAGACACATGATGACGAGGAAAATTTGCTTGAATTTAACGCATCGTAACTACAATTGAACACAAATTTTGAAATGCAATGAATTCTATCTATTCTTTCACTATGCATAGTAAGTAGCTTTCTATGGTAAATTTCCCGAGTTTATTAATGACAAGTGTGAAGACTGGATAAATATCAAATGACTATCTGCTAAATACTTCATCTTTGCAACCGTACAGCTCTTGCTGATACAATTCTTATAAATTAAAAGGTGACTCACATTGACATTTTGTCAAATAACAAGATGTAATCGATATCAAATCATTGCACCTGATATTCAAACTTAACAATGCATCATTAAATTTCTTCGAAATAATACCAAAATTTGCATTCTTGCAAATGCATTGTCATGACTAGCCATGCATGTCTTGAGGTAGGACATGTTTTTGTTTGGCCCGTTTATTACTCGATGCATGCTGCTCGATGCATTAATGCAGGTCACAATGCATTTTGTTGCGTATGATTGTTGGTGTGCGTTACTCATGCGTGCTAATGACAGACAGTTCGTCACCCCTTTTCCAGCACATTAAAAAAAAAAAAAAGAAAGAAAACACTCACAAAAAAAATCACAAACAAGGCACCGAAAGAAAAGGTACAAAAAACAAACTAAGGCAAAAAAAGAAAAAAAATGCATGTCCTTCACGCATGAATGCAACGCAGTCAAACGAACGTCACACAAACGGAACAAGGAGTCGAAGGACGTCCATTGCTTGGCTGGCGGTTACAGCCAGCCCCTGGAACTGGGTTACTAGTACAAGCGTAAAGTTCAATTCTTGCATTTTTTTGCATTATGCTCGTTTTTTTTTTTGTGTTTTATGCTTTTCACTCGATGCTATTGCACTCGTTTTTTGTCATTCCTGCAGTTCTTTTATTATTTTGGTACATTTAGGGTGCACTTCGGCGTTTTGTTTTTTCTTCTTTGTGTGCTCCGACGAATGAAGGTAAAACGTGCTGTTGTAAGCTCGTGTTCAATTACAGTTGTTCGGCTGTTTGTTGTTGTATTTTTTCTCCTCTTACACTTATGCAAATTTTGCAATTTCTGAAAAATAAAAAATGGAATTTTTTTAAGGGTTGCATTTTTGCACATACCATGACTTTGTGCAAAGTCCTTTTCTTTATTGTCTCCACAGCACTTTATTATAATTCATATTTATTCTGAGTAAGGCAAAAATAAGAAATCCTTGCATAATTTTGTGCGCAAAAGCGTCAAATGTAGTTATTGTCTGAGCTAAAGCGATGCTTTGTCCTCCACTGTTCGGCGACTAACTCGTTTTTGCTTGACTTGTTTATATTTTTTTTTTTTATTTTCGGCCAAGACTGCTTATGCAGCCGTTAGTTTCAAGGACAACTAGTTTACTTTGAGTCCTTGTTGCTTTTGTTATTTCTAAACGCAGTGAAGTGGCAGCTTGTTTGCTTAGGAGCTGCATAAAAATATCTCCATAAAAAATTACAAGAAGAAAAAGTGCAAAGTATCTACAGGATGTTAGGAGCCTGTTATGACTATAATTTTGCATGGATTGACAGAAATGGAGTATAATTTTTTTTTATTTCTAATATTGCAAAATCAGCAAAAACTTTTTAGTCATTTTTATGAGTAATTTTTACGTAACTCACAAGTAAATAGAACCTTGTTTAAAATAACATGCTGTTGAAAATAAATTTTTCAATAGCAAAGCGCGCCTTTTAAACATTAATCAGCTCATTACTAGATCTGCCAAATGTCCTTAGATACTCGAAAATTTTTATCTCTAAATATTGCTTAAATTCACACGCATAAAGAGGAGTGGCTACACTCGTCATGGTCAACGGATATAAAATTTTTATTGCTTTTGATCAAACGCCGCTAATAACAGCGATAAGATTCACAAAAAATATAAATCCTTGTAATTTTTATAAAACGAAAAAGTAGGTAACTGCAAATAAACGATTAAGTCAACACGAATTTTGATATTTTTTATTTTTTTGTTAACGTTTTTTCTGTGAATTTTTAAAACGCACGCATTGAATTGCAATGAACCATCGACAACAACTACCAACCGCAACCAAAAAGGCTGACAATGAAATAAAACACATGCTATGACAAATAAAATAAGACAACAATTTAACGAAAAATTAAACAGCAAATAAGCCCAACAACAACAACAACAGCTATTTTAAGTATTTTGTTTAAATACAATAAATGAAAGAATAAATAAAGTCAACAACTGCTACAGCAACAACAGCAACGCATTAACATTGACACCAAAAAATTGCACAAACATGTAGTGTAAAGAATTAAAAAAAAATTAAAAAAAAAAATTGAAATAAAAACTGTTGACAGAAAAACACGCAATCTTCGATATATGTCTGTGCGGATACACACGCACACACTTGCATTCTTTAGTTTGCATTTATTTTCGAATAAAACATGATACATACAAAAAATTGTCAATAAATTTTGTAAACTTTGCAGTGAAACGTTAAAAATATTGTAAATAAATAAAAAATAAAAATAAAAATAAGCATTACATCGATATATTGATAAATTTGAATATTATGTAATTTAAACAGATAAACTTGATACCATAACTGACGCTAGAATATCTAATAGCATAGCTTTCTTTGTTAACCATCCGACTTGGATAAATATTGAAAACATCTATCCGCAGTAATATGGTTAAAAAAAAAACGATAAAAAATTAGGAATTAATTTCTCAAAAAAAAAGGCAAATATCGAATGTCATTTCAAAACAATCACTGCAACTAAGAGATCATTTGATATACATTCTTTACATACCTACAAATATCGCACGAACAAACGTTAAACCATTCAACCTTTCGAACTAAAGAACAAAACTGAAGTAGATTTGATGTCAATTTCGAAAATAAGTAAAAAAACAAATTCTAAATCAATTTTGAAACAAATTCGAAATCAATTCCGAAATCAATTTCGAAAACAAATTCGAAATCAATTTCGAAAACAAATTCGAAATCAATTTCGAAAACAAATTTGAAATCAATTTCGAAAACAAATTCGAAATCAATTTCGAAATCAATTTCGAAAACAAATTTGAAATCAATTTCGAAAACAAATTCGAAATCAATTTCGAAAACAAATTCGAAATCAATTTCGAAAACAAATTCGAAATCAATTTCGAAAACAAATTCGAAATCAATTTTGAAAAAAAATTTGAAATCAATTTTGAAAACAAATTCGAAATAAATTTCGAAAACAAATTCGAAAACAAATTTGAAATCAATTTCGAAAACAATTTCGAAAACAAATTTGAAATCAATTTCGAAAACAAATTCGAAATCAATTTTGAAAACAAATTCGAAATAAATTTCGAAAACAAATTCGAAATCAATTTCGAAAACAAATTCGAAATAAATTTCGAAAACAAAGAAATCAATTTCGAAATCGATTTTGAAAACGAATTCGAAATCAATTTCGAAAACAAATTCGAAATTGATTTCGAACTTATAAGTTGACTGCAAGTTCTCGGTCATGCTCGAATATGACTTTGAACTGTGAATTAAACTTGATTTTGAACTGAACTTTTCATTCCACCTCGAGTTTGGTTTCGAAATCGATTTAAAATTTGAAGTGGATAACTTGGATTTGATTTTAATACGACTTGTTCTTGATTTGATTCTAAAAGTTGATAAGGAGTTGATTGAAATTTGTGTTGAATATGGCTCTTATCATGAATATGTTTTTTTTTTCAATTAACTATGGTTTGATTTGAAATTCCCTTGGATTTCATTTGACCACAAAAATCCATTTTATGATATTCAAGAAGATTCGGCTTAGCTGAAAAGACAAATAAGGTATTTTAAGGTATGTCTGTATATATCACTGTCACGGGATATCATTTTTTGCAATGATGCCAGTCATCAATCACCAGAAAATGAACAATTCCCACAATAAAAAACATAAAATTAAAGCTTTGAAACCTCAGACTGCGGCAGGAGATCTTATTGTTTCGAATTTTGATTTCGAGTAACTTTGATGGTACAAACGAATATTGCAAATTTTCAAATTTCTACAAAATACATAATTTCTGCTACTTATTCAAACGCGCTCCAATAAACACATTTGTAGTAATGAAACTCGACAGGGGTGTGCCAGAGCGAGAACGCGATAACGCACGCATATCTCACTGACAATAACCTAATTCTTACAATTGACCTTGTTCTGGATTCTGCACAGTAACAAAACAAAAAAAAAAAAAAAAACGAGTGCAGAACCGAACTGAACCGAAATCTAACCAGGCGAAGGACACTTCAATTCAAGTGCAGAGCATGGAAATTTTTTACGTTTTTTTTTTCGTTTTTCATTTGATGTGTATACAATGCGTCATTTCAAATTGGAGCTAAACTTAAAAATTAGTAGGTTAACAAGTGAAATATTTTCTGGAGTTGAAATAACAAGTAATTTTATTAAAATTTCAGGAACTTTATTTTTATATTATTAAAAATTCAATTTAATTTAGAGCTTCTAATTTAAAAGCTTTTAGCATTTTTTGATCAATCAAATTTAAAATTTCAGAATCAAATATCATTCTGTAAATATATAAACTTTTGAAAGACTTACGAATAATGGGCTTTAATGTTTACTTCTGCTTAAATGGGTTTTGTAAGCTTTTTATAGCTTAACTTTTAAAAGAGTGATACCTGCAATTTACAGTAAGTAAAATATTGTTCGTAGAGACATTTGTACTTGAATTAAACTTACCCCGTCATTCTGTAACACGAAAAAGCACACGAACGATAAGCAAGAAACGAGAGCCCATCGGTTTTTGTGTGGGAGATGTTTTGTCGTTCGTGCCTTGTTTCGTGATACAGCATGATGGGGTTACTTTACAATGTAATGATATGAATTTTATTGATAAAAGATTTTTCTCTTTAATAAATAATAAGAAAATTGAAACCTCTTTTGATTTCAGTTCAACTTACTTAGATTCCATAAGTAAGTTTACGTTGTGAAGGTTGACTTACGAAAGTTGACTTTAACTATGATGTTTTTTGAGTTTTTTTTGTTTTTTTTTTTGAGTTTCAATATCGTAAAAGTTTTTTAATTGATGGGCTTATATCAAAAAATTTAAATAATCGACTTAGAACTTTAAATAAAAATATACAATTGAATTCGAAATTTATTTGAAAATTGGCGCAATAATTGCAGTAGATTTCGATTTTACAATTAACAATATAGAAGAAAGTACCAGAAAATCAATTTTACAAATCACATGATAAACTCTACGGTTTTTCTATCAATTCTCTCTTTGATGACCTAATTTCAAAGTTATGATGAATTGTTGAAGTTATGATATATCTTTGAAAGAGATACTATATCTTACTAAGCTTTAAAGGGCTAAAGGTCACTATTCAGTTATCGATTAAAGCAAAAATTAAACGATCTTGAACAAAATTTTTCTATAACAGAAAACTACTTTTAAAATTTCAGAAATTTTGACCTTCTCCCTGTTTTGGCATAGATCTCACCACCGTGCTCCGTACTTGTTTTCGAAATTGATTTCGAATTTGTTTTCGAACATAATTTCGAATAAGTTTTCGAAAACAAATTCGAAATCAATTTGCTATGTTCGAAAACTTATTTGATGCTATATTCGAAAACTTATTTGAAACTATGTTCGAAAACTTATTCGAAATTATGTTCGAAAACGTATTCGAAATTATGTTCGAAAATATGTTCGGAAACTTATTCGAAAACGTATTCGAAAATATGTTCGAAAACTTATTCGAAATTATGTTCGAAATTCATGTTCAAATCAATTTGAAACTAAGCCCGAAAAATAGTTCGAAATTTTTTTCGAAAACAATAAAAATCTTGAAATTAATTGTGATATTAATTTCGAAAACATGTCTTAAATAAATTCTAAATGCATTTCAAGTACAAATATTGATAACATGAAATAAGGAAGGATTTATATCCAAAGTAAATAAGACAATTGTTAAGATTCAAGTCAAAATCAAGTTCGAACCAAGTGTGAATCCAAGGTTAAGATGAGTTGAAGATAAGTTCGAAATCAGCTTCAACATCTAGTTTGTAGTCAAGTGCAATGATGTTGTAAAGTTAGAAATTAACTTAATATAACATCACATCGTCTCACAACACTTCACATCACATCACGTCACATCACATTACATTGCATCACGTCATGTCACATCACTTCATATTAGATGACATACAGCATAAAATTGCATTGCATATCGAATCACATCATATAACATCATATCACATCACTTCATGTTAGACGACACACAGCACATCACATCCTATCACATTGCTTCACATTACATTGCATCACATCATATCACATAACATCATATAAAATCACATTAGATCACATTACATCAAATCACATCACATCAGTCATATCACAACACATCACATCACATCGCATCATATCAGATCACGTCACATGACATGACATTATATCACATCAGATCACATTACATCTTATCACAACAACTCAAATTTCATCAAATTACATTGCATCACATCACATCACTCCACATGATGTGATATCACATCACATCACATTGCTGCACATCATATTGCATCACATCACAAAATAACACATCATATGGCATCACATCACATCGCTTCACACCACATTGCATCACATCATATCACATAACATCATATAAACTCACATAAGATCAGGTTACATCACATCATATCCCCTTGCTTAACATCACATCACATCACATCACATCACATCACATCATATCACATCACATCACATCACATCACATCACATCACATCACATCACATCACATCATATCACATCACATTATATCACATCACATCACATCAAATCACATCATATCACATCACTCCACATGATATGACATCACACATTACACATTACATCGCATCATATCAAATCACATCACATCACATCACATCACATCACATCACATCACATCACATCACATCACATCACATTACATCACATCGCATGACATCACATGACATCACATGACATCTTATCATATTACATCATATCACATCACATCATATCCCATTACATCGCTTAACATCAGATTACATTAAATCAAAATACATCACGTCACATCACATGGTATCAAATCAGATCATATAACATCATATAACATCATATCACATAAAATTATATCGTATCACATCAAATCACATCAAATCACATCACTCCACATGATATGACATCACACATTACACATTACATCGCATCATATCAAATCACATCACATCACATCACATCACATCACATCACATCACATCACATCACATCACATTACATCACATCGCATGACATCACATGACATCACATGACATCTTATCATATTACATCATATCACATCACATCATATCCCATTACATCGCTTAACATCAGATTACATTAAATCAAAATACATCACGTCACATCACATGGTATCAAATCAGATCATATAACATCATATAACATCATATCACATAAAATTATATCGTATCACATCAAATCACATTACATTACATCACATCACATCGCGTCACATGGTATCAAATGAGATCATATAACATCAAATCACAAAAAATTATATCGTATCACATCAAATCACATTACACTACATCACATCACATCGCATCATAACACATCATATCACATCACATCAGATTACAACACATCACATCACATTTAATCACAGATTCATAGATAACATAGACCATTGTTCATTATTTTCTTTACAATTTGTCTTGATTGCAAAGTTTGCAAATTTGCTGTTGCTTAAATTTGCCTGAATATTTAGTAAATTTGACGCTGCCTTCAATATTATGAAAATGTATTCTAGCTGCTTAAATTTCTTTGCTCATTACTTATTGCCTTCGCCTTAGTATTGCTTGGCATGCAAATAATTTTCGCACTCACAAAAAACACACACACACAGACACACACCTAAAACACTTTCACAGAGAAACGTGATTTTTAGCAAATTGCATGAATATCACGTTTGACCGTAAACGGGATTTACCAGCAAGATTCATAGATTAACGTGATTGCATAGAGATGAACAACATTTGCCTTGACATAATTTGTGCTAATGCCATAATTTAACTAAATATCAAATTATATAAAATTATTTAAATGAAAATTTTCTTATTAAGAATATAAAGAGTATAAAACAACATGTGATTAATTAACAGTTTTCTTAGGCGGCCATTAATTTTATGCATTAAGCAAAAATTAAACATAAGAAAATTTATGCTATTTCAAACACTACAATTATGCATAAAGTTGAAAATTTTGCATTTTTCAATTGCAGTCAAGAATTTGCGTTTTTCTTCTCTTCATTTTATTGCAAATTTAATTCACTTTTAATTTCAACCCTGATCAAGGCTATTTGATAGAGTGAGCAACGAGTTGCCAACGAAATAGCGTGCAGTTTGTAGATATTTTTATTATTTTTACTACTTGCGCGCCACACATGATGATGATGATGATGATGATGTTGTTGATGTGGATGAGCTCATTAAAATAATTATTTCAGATATTGTATGAATGACGCTGCATTAAAAGTTTCTCTTTTAAATATTTTTTTTTCGTTTTAATCAGCTCACTTTATAAAAAAAAAAAAATATTTATGAAATATTATTTTGATGTTTTCCACTCTCTTAATAAAAATAATTTTTAATTAGGCGAATTTCGTGTCGTTGTCATAATTATTATCGCCACAACTGTAGCGCAAGTTATTATTTCATTATATTTTCAATTTTAATATATGGTGTTTTTTTTTTTTTTTGCTTGCCCATTATTTTCATTAACAAAGTTTTGCACATTCGCCAAATAATTTTATAGGTACTCCATCCTAATTATGCCGAAGTGTATTTCACTTGCCGGAGTAAAGTGCGTGTTGTTTCGCCTGTAAAGCTTGAAGTGCACCAGAATGGAAAGAAAAATTTTTGGAACTCTTTTCTCTCCCCACACATCAATTACAAATACAATAAATATGCTATCTAGCAACTTTACTATTTTAAAGAAGTAGACAGGAAAGAAAATGTGGAAAACATATGTATTTCCTAAATTTAAATTTTGCAGGAATTCAGGCTAGAGCTGATGAAAACCACTCTTAAACATTGATTTTGTTGTCAAAATTACTGGTTGGTATTATCCTGAAATACTGCTTGATTTTGTGGAAAAAAATTTCGTTTTGAATTAACTTTTTAGAATTTTCAATCTTGTGACTTAAGTACCCAGTAGTTCATGGGAAGATATTTTCAATATCCGGGAATTCAGGTGTGGTGAAAGAAACGAAACTTCAGAATTTTTTGTTTGGAAACGTATATCGAAATTTATGTAAAAATATCTTTCACGCGATTAGATACATTTCTCTTCAGAAACCAATTTAAGCATGGTAGCCCAAATACCCCGAATTGATGTCGGAAGCAAATGTTTGAAAAAGAAAAATTATTCTCGAGTTTCGATAGTAAATGTTTAAACAGCAGTTTTCATTTCAAATAGGCTCACATCTGTTTTCAGCCTAAAGGTTCATGAGACCTTCGGGCTCATTTTGGAGTACTTAGCTATGAATTTTATTTATTTATGTTATAAAATTTTATTTATGTTAAAAAATTTGATTACGTCATATTTTTTTATTTTGTCAAAATTTTAGAATTGCTGTTAATATTTGGGTTCCCCTGAACATTAGAATTTGTGCTATATACCCGGTACTTCAAAGGAAATGAAAAACTTTTATATCTAAGCATAAAAAATTATTCATAATTTAAAAAAATTTATCATTTTTAAGATATAGGCCTACTTAAAATAAATAAAAGAAATCATAAATTTCCTTTTCTCTCTGATTTCTTACGATCCAAAACACAAAAAAAAAAACGATTTGTCTAACAGAATACAACTATAAATAAATATATAAGAACATTTGGCTTAAAAAAAAAACTAAATAAATAAAATAAACAGAAACAAACCAGAAAAAATGAAAAATTGAAACCAAGTCAAAGCATAAATAAAAATGAAAACAAACACTTAAATATTAACATCAAAAAACTTAAGAAAATCAAAATTTATGGACAGATTTAAAACAACAAATAAAAATAAAAAAAATAAAAGTAATAAATAATATATTTAAGACAATAACTAAGAAATAGAAATTAACACAAATAAAGATTTATATAACAACTAAAATATAACGACAATATATGTAATTTATTATAATAAAATTAAAATATACAAAAATTAAAATAAAAAATTAAAATTTGAAATTAAAACAAAACATTCAAATAAAAAATTAATATATAATAACTTAAAATATAAAAAATTAAAATGTAAAAAAATAAAAATATTTAGAAATGTAAAAACAAATAACTATAAAAATTAAAAAACAATAAAAAGACATACACACTAATATTAAAAAAAGAAAAGAAATAAAAATAACAAATAAGTATTGAAAAAGAATAAATCAAAAGCTATTTAGTAACAAAAGTATTGAAAAAATTTAAAAAATTAAAAAGTAAAATATACAAAAACAGAAAAATGAACAATTTTAAAACAAAAACTAAAAATAAAATTACATTAATAGGAATAAAAACATTAAATAGATAAATAATAAAATTTAAAGATTGAAATAAGAAAACAATATCAAGTAATAAATTAATAAAAAAATTAAAACAAATAAAACTAAAAATAAAAAATACAATTAAAACAGAGACAAATTCAAAGAATACAAACTAAAAATTAAGTAATTATTTAAAAAATTAACATACAAAAACTAAAGGCTAAAAATTTAATTATAAACAACAATATTCAAAAATCAATACATAAAAATAAAAATATTTTGAAATTTAAAACAATAAATAAAAACAAATAAAAATGAAAGTAATAATTAATAATATATTTAGAAAAATAAATAAGAATGAAAATTAAAACAAATAACGATTTAAATAAAAACTAAAATAAAACTTAAATATATGGAATTTATTATAAGAAAATTAAAATGTAAAAAAATTGCAATAAAAAATTACAATAAAAAATTAAAATATAAAAAATTAAAACATAAAAGAATTAATACATAAAAAAATAAAAATAATAAGAAATGTAAAAATAAATCAATAAAAAATTAATAATCAATAAAAAACATTAATACAAATATTAAAAAAGACATAATTAAGCACTTAAATATAAAAACTAAGAAATAAATAATTGGAAAAAAAAATAAAAAATTAATATACATAAAAAACGCGAACAGAAGAAACAAAATATATATATAATTATGATAATTAATATTAATACACAATAAAACATAATATGTGGCGTCCGTGGCGTAGTTGGTTAAAGTACGTGGCCGCTATGTCAACGAACTTTGGAGACCCAGGTTCGAACCCCAGCAGCGAGAGAAAATTATCTGAATTAAAATAATTTTTCTGTACGGCCGCCACCTCTCTGCAGACAAACCTCAGAGAGTAATCAAAATGCCATGTAAAGTTTCTTGAGAACGAGAACATTTCGTTCATCGCCGTTCGGAGTCGGCGTTAAGCATTAGGTCCGGTTCTCGGTCAATTGTGTACAAACTTAATAACACGCACAACACAATAGATCATAAGAAGCTAGGTCAAAGTCCTTTCAAGGGCTAAAATGGCCAGTTATTTATTTTTTTTTTTTTATTTTACATAATAAAACTAAGAATACGAAAAAAACGAAAAACTGATTTATCTCTCTGCCTAGAAAATAAATGTTACAAAAAAACTATATAAATATAAATATAAAAATAGAAATACGAAAGATTTTAAAAAATATTAAATGAAAACAAAAAAATAAAAATAAAATAAAAAAACCCAGCAGGAAACAATAATAAAACCAAGAATAAAAAAACGGAAAAAAAGAAACAGAAAAAAAGAAAACAACAACTTAAACATTAACATAAAAAAAACTAAAAACAATAAAAAAATTAAAATGTATTTTATATAAATATTTAAAATATATACAACAAAAAATATCTTGAAAATAATAGTTATAGAAATATTTTAAAATAGTAAATAAGAACAAAAATGAAAATATATTAAAATAAATAAGAAAACTAAAAAAAAACTAAAACATAAAAAATTAAAAATTAATAATGAAAATAAATAATAAGGAATAAAAACTTATTGAATAAAAAATTGAAAATAAAGTATACATAAGGAGTTAAAAAATAAAATTCAACACAAAAATAATTTATAAAATACGAGAAATAAACAATAATAAACCATAAATCGAAACTGAAAAATAAAAATACATTAACAGAAATATAAAAATAAATTAAACATATAATAAAAAATTTAAATATAAAAAAAACAAAAATATATTATACAAAATTTAAAATAAAAAATAATACAAAAATAGAGTTTTATTCAAAGAATAAAGATTAAAAAATTAACAATAAATAATGATTTAAAAATTTGACCAATAAAAATTAAATGCTAGAGATAAAAATATAAAAACTTAATACAGTGAATAAAAAATAAAAGTTAAAAACATAAAATATAACACAAAAATAATTTATAAAATACAAGAAATCAAAAAAAAAACAATAAATCGAAACTGAAAACTAAAAATATTTTAACAGATATACAAAAAATAAATTATATAAATAGTTAAAAGTTAAAATAATTAAAGAAAAAAAAAATTAAAAAATAAATTTAACAAAATTACACATAAAAATAATATCAAAATAGAGTTTAAGTGAAAGAATATAAATTAAAAAATTAATAATAAATAATAATTTCAAAATTTAACAAATAAAAATTAAATGCTAGAAATAAATATATACAAACTTAATAAACTGAAGAAAAAATAAAAAATAAATTATATATTAGAAGTTAGAAATATAAAATACAATACAAAAAAAATTTTTAAACACAAGAAATAAAAAAAAAATCATACATCGAAACTGAAAAATAAAAATACATTAACAGAAATATAAGAAAATAAATTAAACAAATAATAAAAAATTGAAATATTAATAAAAAATTAAAAAAAATAAATTAAACAAAATAAAACATAAAAAATAATATAAAATAGAACTTAAGTGAAAGTATATTGATTAAAAAATTATTAATAAATAATAATTGCAAAATTTGACAAATAAAAATTTAATGCTAGAGATAAAAATATAGAATTTTAACAAACTGAATAAAAAATAAATTATATATAAGAAGTTCAAAATATAGAATATAACACAAAGATAATTTATAAAAAACAAGAAATCGAAAAATAAAAAACCATAAATCGAAACTGAAAAATAAAAATACATTAACAGAAATAAAAAAAATAAATTAAACAAATAATAAAAAATTGAAATATAAATAAAAAATTAAAAAAATAAATTAAACAAAATTAATAATAAAAAACAATATAAAATAGAGTTTAAGTGAAGGTATATAAATGAATTAATTATTAATAAATAATATTTTCAAAATTTAACAAATAAAAATTAAATGCTAGGAATAAAAATATAAAAAATCACATAAAAATAAAAATTTATTTAAAAAAATAAAAATTTGAACATATATAAAAAATAAAAATATTACAAATCACTATTATAAAAAAATTTTTTATTTATTTTTTTTATTATAAAAAAATAAAAAAATAATGAATAAACTTAATATAAACATTAAAAAAATTATTGATTACATATTAAAAAATTTAAAACATGAAATAAAAATTGAAAAGAAATAAAAAATGTATAAGAACAAAAAATGGAAATAAAATTAGAATACAAAATAAAACTTTAAACTTAAATAAAAGTAATTAAAAAACACAAATAAATATAAAAACCAAAAATAGCAAATAATAAAGTAAAAAATAATATTTCTACAAATCAAAGGTTAAGTAAAAAATAAAAAAATACAAAATAAAAATATAAGTGAAAATTAAAGAAAATATGCAGTAGACCACCCACGAGATATATGGAATGTGCCTTTTCTAAATTTTTTTCGCTACTGATCTATTTTCATTTAGATTGAGACTAAAAAATAAGATTAGCAAAAAAAAAAACTGGACATTAGTTGTGGAAAAAACCCAGGCCACCTGGGCTTTATGGCCCAATAACGGTCTAAAAATGGTACATGGCTTAATTACTAAATAACTCTTTAAATACAGTTTTACGCTGTTATATTACATAAACATTTTCATGCATAAGAAAAAGACAAATATTTTATTTTCCACAAAAAAAGTCACAATTTAGAGGTAACTACTTTTTTGAACGACCCTTATAAATTTTGGGAGTGAGATATTTCTAGACAATTAACATTAAAAAAAAAATAAATAAATAACTGGCCATTTCAGCCCTTGAAAGGACTTTGACCTAGCTTCTTATGATCAATTGTGTTGTGCGTGTTATTAAGTTTGTACACAATTGACTGAGAACCGGACCTACTTGCTTAACGCCGACTCCGAACAATTAACATTACGTGGTGGAATATAAAATTAAGTTTATTCCAAAGTTTACCATTTTTAGAAATATTGATTTTTAAGGAAGAGAGAGCAATTTAAAGTTTCGCTCAAGGCAAATACCTGATTTTCTTCACTAAAAAATCAGAAAAAGGCACATATTGGTGCCCTTATATACAGGGTTATTCATTTTGGGTTTCAGAAAGTGCTGCCCTGGTATTTGACAGCTGTCAAATGTTCATATCTTCTAAACTGGTTTTTTTGTGAATACAAAGTTTCCATTTTACAATATGGAGCGTTTTATAACCCAATAATGCGTTAAAATTGTTAAATTGTTCTACAAAAAGAGATTGATTTCCATGAATAAACCTTAAATCTTCAGAAATTAAAAACCAACATTCGTCAAATCAAGCTTAAAAAAACTGGAATAATATCCCATAAAATTATTTCTTTCAACTTATTCCTCATTTATTTACATACAATTTCTTTTAAATACAGGCAAACATCAAGTAGTAATTTCTCCCTTTAAGATCACCTTAAATTATTAAAATGAAAATCTTCCCTCTATTAAGTTCTCTTGACTAACGAGCATATTTTTTCATATCTCTCTTGAGAGGATTTCATACTTCTTGTAAGCTCCAATCACGGCACATAATTTAATTCTAATTGCAAATTACAATCAATTCCCAAATGATTCTGCAACTGTGTAAAGCTCAGCACTATGAAAGCTCAGCAGAAGAGGAAAGTAACAAACTTGAGCCTACTCTACCGCCGGATTGTCGTCAGCACTCTTATTTCGCCTGTACACCATCTCCAGTCACTCTGTCATTATCATTTTGATTGTCATGCGAATTTCGACTCAATAAAATTACTTTTTAATGCAATTGAATGAAATTTTATTCCCCCCAAGAGTTGTTTGGAAAAACTCGAAGAAAAAAAAGAAATGTGCCACACTAAAATGCAATGAAAAGCAAAAGTTGCAAAGAAAGAAATAATGAAAGAAAGAAAGAATGGAAAGAAAAAAATATGTTTAAGCTTTCACCGCGTCTTAAATTACAGCCAAGCGTAGAAGAGTAGAGGCAGAAAGTGGCAAGAAATAAGAAATGCCAAAGACGCAGTCATGAATTTTAAAGATGTTGCTGTAGAAACAGGTAACAGGCCGTAGCAGGCAAAAAGTGGGGTACGCGCTGGTTTTTCTTAATATATCTATACTTATTTCACAATTTATGGCAAAAGAAGAAAGTTTTTTCTTTCTTGTACAGCAGACAATGAAAGAGTATTCAATGAAAGCAGACAAAGCAGAAACCAACAAGCTACAGAAACCAGTTAAGAGAAGAAAAGGAATTTTTGCAAGACGACTCTGTGGCGGCTATTCTGCTAAGAATGAAAGTTGTTGTCTAGTGAATCTAGTTGGTCGGTTTGAAAAAAAAAACAACAAAAAAAAACAAGTTTGTTTAAGAATTAGCGATGTTTGAAAAAGAAAAGGAAAAAAATCGAAATGCGTTAATTAAAAACGCATATATTGAAGGCACAAATTCGACGATGGATATTTATAAAACCACTTTTTTTTCATACTAACATGTACTAGACGCCACAGATGACAACTTTGTGGCAACGCTTTTTGCTCTATGAAGGCACTTTTGTTCAAAAGAAATCGTTAGATTTGTATAGAAATCGGTTTCGATAGAACCCATAGCTACTTATTTGCAATATAATAGTCTAAAGTAGTCTATAGTAGTCTATAGTAGTCTTTAGTAGTCTATTGTAGTCTATAGTAGTCTATATACATATATGTGTCATCGAAATTGTTTTACGCTCATTCAATAAAAATATGCAATTTCATATTTTCCACTGTCTAGTTATCACACTCAAAGATTCTTCAGAGACTTAGTAAAAGCGAAAAGAATCTTAAGTGAAATAAATTCAAATCTGTTTAACGTAGACACCTATCTTGGCGGCTTAATTTTAAAGTGCTCCAAGCACGAGACCTTAACATTGCTTCGACCGACGCCCTTTTGAGGATTCAAAGGTACCACATCAGCTTTATGTTGCGATGACATGTCACAACCCCTGGTAGGAGCGGAATCCTATACAGCACCTCCTCCGTACCGGTTGGAAAATGCAACTCTATATCGCGCTGGAAAGCTCTGTCCGCGATATGGTTATTAAACCACAACAACCGCCATGTTCTCAAGAAGCTTTGCATGGCAATATTTACTCTCTGAGATTTGCCATTGTCTGCAGAGAGGTGAGACCGAACAGAAGCATTAATTCAATCGAAAAAACTTTCTGTGTCAGATGAAAATTGAACCAGGGTTCTAGGCGTATGGGTTACGAATTTTATCCGCTGCGCCACGGCTGTCAACAATATATGATAACCGATCATAAAAAACCACTCTAATATACTAAATATATATTTCAGATGCTTACATGTTTCCAAGTAAAGTAACAGATAAGACACTGCGCCTTCGAACCATGCCATAGTTTGTCAATCTGCACCATCTTAAACATTCTTTCATGTAAACATGTTGTGAACTATAAGCATGCCAATATAAATTGAAATGAGAAAACTTTGCTTCCGTGTACCAGTTCAGCCTCATCGTAACTCCGAACTAGTGGTCATTGAAAAATATTCTCAAAGAAGAGCATCGCACCTGACCCATCAAGTTGGATCAAACAGACTATTTTCATATGAATCATTCACCAGTTACTCGTATGACGTCCAGTAAACATCTGATATGTGAATTCCTTCAACTTAACAAATTAATCATGAGATGCTAGCACATTCTCATATTGAACTCTCTATTTGCTGCATTTATGCCCATGACACTCAAGTCTCAATTGTCTTCACAAAGAAACAAGACATTTGTGCGAAACAAGACGTTTGACAAATCTTCAAGGACTGATCCGGCTTCGGTAGCATAGTGGTAGTGCGCTTGAAAGCCAACCTAGAGGTCCCGGGTTCGAATCCCAGGCAGACCATGGTCTTTGACCATAGGGGCTCGGGACTTATTCCTAATTGAAAATCTGGGTTCTATTTCCTCCATAAACTTCAGATTTTGAGATATTTTAGGAATGATCCCGAAGAAAATGGTTTTTTGTTTTTCTTTTATAGCTGATGATGGAAGGTTGGGATTAAATTAATATTTTAAACTTAATTTATCGTTCATATGAATTAATCGATAGTTATTAATAAAACTTTCTGATATTTCATGTCAATCAACCCATTTAAACTAGATCTACCTCGTGAAAGACATTTTAAATAAGACAAATCAATATTTTTAAAATTGATTTTTTGATATATTTTACTATCGATAGCTTTTCTTATTCAATTTATTATTTTATTTTAAATAAATTTTTCGATATATTGAAGTAAATTTTGAGTAAATCGATATTGGGTTTGAGTAAATTAAATTTTGAGCAAATCGATATTGAGTAAATCGATAGTATTTATTAATTAGATTGTTCAAAAAGATTAATTGCTACTTACGTATTTGTTATATCGATAATTTCTACTTAATTTATCGATATTTCTCATTGTTCTCATGAAAAGTTTTGGTCTGGACACCCAGTTATGTCATTTTATAAAGCTATATTATCAATTATTGTATTGTTATATTAAAATTTTATGTATCGATAACATCAAGTATTATTTTCCATATCTTATAACTAATTTTCAGCAGTCTATTAATTATTTTATTCATAAAATATCGATATTATCAAAAAATTATCGATATTTTCACTTAAATTAATCTATTTTTAAATTAAATTTATCAAATTTTATCGGAATTTATCGATACTTTTTCTTAGATTATCGATATTTCTCATTGTACTTACTCATTGATATTTTTTAGTCTGGACATCCAGTTTTGTCATACTATTAAGCTATATTTTCAATTAATGTATCGTTATATTCAAATTTTAAATATCGATAACATTAAGATATATTTTCCATAATTTATAAATTGTTTTCAGTAGTCTATCAATTATTTCGTTTATAATTTATCGATATTATAAAAAATTAAATAAATATATTAAATTAAATTTATTTATTTTTGATTAAATTCATCGACTTTTATCGAAATTTATCGATATTTTTTATAAGATTATCAATATATCTCATTGTACTCATTGATATTTTTTTATTCTGGACACCCAGTTTTGTCATTTTATAAGGCTATATTATCAGCTAATGTATCGTTATATTCAAATTTTATGTATCGATAACATCAAGTTATATTTTCCATATTTTGTTACTTATTTTCAGTAGTCTATTAATTATTTTATTTATAATCTATCGATATTATCAAAAAATTATCGATACTTTAATTTTAGATTAATCCATTTTTAATTAAATTTATCGATTTTTATCGAAATTTATCTTACTTACTCATTGATATTTTATAGGCTGGACACCCAGTTTTGTTATTGTATTAAGCTATATTTTCAATTAATGTATCGTTATATTGAAATCGTATACATCGATAACATTAAGATATACTTTCCATAATTTTGAACTATTTTTCAGTAGTTTATCAATTATTTTATTTTTGATCTATCGATATAAAAAGAATTATTGATATTTTAAATTAATTTGATCTATTTTTAAATTAAATTTATCGATTTTTTGTAACAATGCAAATACATGGATATTTTCTAAGCAGATTCTGTTGCTTTTGAATCGATCTGCGAAATTTGTTCATTCGATTTACATTTATTTGGATACAGTTGTCGATATTTTCAAATTCTTTATGCCCATAACTTATGAAAACTCATGAAAATATTGAAAAACAAGTTTTTTTTAAAATACAATAAAAAAAATTAATATTTTGAAAATATTGTTAAGTAATTTATCGATTTATTAATGTTGATTTATTGATTAAATAAGTTAATTGAATGCATTTTACAAAAAATAGTTATGAATGTCTTAAAGAGTGAAATTTCAAATTTTCTAATTGGATTTGTCAATATTTTCAGAGAAGCTTTATCGAAATTTTCTATTATATTTATCGATGGCTTCAAATTTGATTTGATTTATAGAAATTTGCTTTTTTATTTATCGATAGTTTTAAAAGTGAAGTAGTATATAGTATGCATAGATGCATTAAAATTTAATTTAAAAATAAGCTACATTCGATTTTGTGATATTTTTAACTAGATTTATCGATATTTTCAGTGAAATTAATTCGCAATCGATACTTTTTAAGATTTCTGGTTATAACTAATTTACTTTCTTTTGTGTGATTGTGTAAATTGTTTATTTTAATAAAATTTGTAAATTATTTTTATATCTTCACATGCCAAAAATCGATAAATTTATCAGAAATCGAAGAAATTTATCGTTTGCAATGTTATAAACAATAAATTTCATGACATCGAGAACATTTTATATGACATCAAGCAATCGATTGTATCAAAACAATAACACATCGCTACTAGTTGAAATTACAAAAAAAAAAAAAAAACCAACAATAAATATCGAGTTACCATCATCTGTCAAAGAAAAAAACTCAGCAATGCAATTAGCGGCAACGTTGTGCAGTCACTCAAGCAACAAAAACGGCAACAACAAAATCAAAAAATTATAAAAAAAATGCAACAACAACAACAACAAAACCAACAACAACAACAACAAAAACAACAACTGAAAGAACAACAACAACAACATATCAACATTACATAGCGTTGACATTAAACTAAATAAATGAGTTCAACAAAACTTTTGCGTCGCGTTGCCAACTACAACTTTGTAGTTGATTGCATTGCGATGTGAGCTGTTTATTGCTGTTGTTGTTATTGTTGTTGTAGTGGTTTTTCAAAGCTCGCCAGTAGCAAGCAACGCCAACAAGTGCAGCCAGTATCAAAAATAGTTCATTAGTGAATCGAAAATAGTTTCGTTTTCTTCTTGTTTCTTTATTTTTATTTTTTTTTTTTTGCTAGTGTTCTTTGAATATTTGTGTGTTTGTAATTTGTTTTTTTATTTCTCTATCATTTTGCTATTTATTTCTTTTTCTCTTTTATACACTCAGCAATATTTTTATTTTTGTGTCATTAACCCATAAAAACGTGCTCACACAACCAACACACACATACACCCAGAAACTTGAACTAGGCGACCGGCCTGGCTGTGTTTAGTAAGTAGTGCGACGTGCATTACAAAGATGCTTAGAAGGTTGAACGTTCATGAGCAATATAGTTGTCTCTTTCTGCCTTCTCTTTCTGCGAAGAAATTGTATGCGTGCTGAAGAGGAAGAGTAGAAGAATTGTAATATTTTTGTGCAAGTTTTCAATTAAATTTTTTAACGCATGACGTCGCGATTGAAAAGTAAACGTGTTTTTAGCCAGGCAAGAATGTTTTGAGAAGAAAAAGTTTATTTCTTCGAAATAATTAACAAAAGTTTAAGAGAAAGTTGAGTTAGTGTTAAAAAAGTACATAATTGGAAGAATTTGTGAAAAAAAGTGAATCGAAAAAAATTCGTTGGAGTAGTTTTAGGAAAGCAGAGTTAGAGTGGCTGATAAAAAAAAATATAATTTTCTAGAAATTAAATAAAAAATAAAAAAATATCACAAGTTGTATGAAATTTCGAGTTATTATTTAGGCCGTCGTTTTTTGTTGTTATGGTGCTTCGAAAATGTGTTTTTGGGCTTCCATGGAACATCTTTCAAAAATGAAAACAAAAAAAAAAAAAACCGAGTGAAGCAGAAAGGTGTTTGGTTGCAAAAAGAAGATTAAATGGTTGGTGTCTCGACTAATT
This sequence comes from Pherbina coryleti, assembly GCA_943735915.1. Lineage (NCBI taxonomy): Eukaryota > Metazoa > Arthropoda > Insecta > Diptera > Sciomyzidae > Pherbina > Pherbina coryleti. The sequence continues at coordinate 161,594,072 of OX030950.1, read as the reverse complement.
TTGTTAGAAAAATTTCAAGTCGTTCGTGCATTGGTTTTAATTTTTTAAGCACTTTTAATAACTTTGAAAAAATCAGTTTTAAAATAAAATTATATTTTAACAAATAAAATAACAAAAAAATTTTTTGATGACTAAATTTTTACGGTAATTAAACGATAATCAAAGAGATTAAAAAAAACAAAAATTGCATTTTGGCCAGCATAAAAGTTTTTTTACTGAAAACTTATAAATGTAAGTTTTAAAAATAAAATTATTTTTATAGTTACCTTTAAAGATATATATCAAATTTTATTGAATTTTCTAATTTGAAGGATGATCGTACACAATGAAAAATCCAGAACTCATTGCAAGCAACAACAGCACAACATAACGACTCGTCGTTAAGTCGAATCATCATTAAAACATATCCATCCATCGCCTACTTGTCTAGTCGATGGATTGTCTACTAGTCGCTGCCGACTAAACTGTAAACAAACCCTAAGAAATTGAGTAAATTTCATATTTACTGAAAAACAAATTAAAAAAAGATCCAAGCCGACAACAGCAACATTGTTGCATAGAATTTCATAAAACATTTCAATAGAATTCTGCTAAACAAGGAATTCATGTAAAGAAACATTTGACGGATACATTGTTGTCATTCGTAATGCTAACAAAATGTAAACAAACTCTGAGAAAATGAGCCAATTTAATTTTTTGCCGCCCTTCAAATTAAAAATGAATCCAAGCCGACAACAGCAACATTGTTGCAAAGAAGCCACGTAGTTGCGACAATTCAATTCACTTCTTTTATAATTTGTTAAAAATTAAAAAAAAAAAAAATTCTGCTAAATTTTTATTTATTTTAAATTGTCAGGGGAAAGGGTTCGGTTTTGAGCACCAAAGATCTGCAGGAGACCATTCGTCATTTTTTGCCACTCGAATAACATTCGTCGTCAGCCACAATCACACACAAAAATGAATGCATGCATACCACTCGAGTTCGTAAACAACGATTAGTGTTAAGAACAGTTTGTCACGATTGCAACATTCGGATGCTTCGCTTAAAACTCAAGTGTCTGCTGCTGCATGAATTTTTCATAAAATCATAAAATTTGTATGGGAGACCCCCCCCCCCCCCTCTCTCAAAGAAGAAGCAACATCCAGGGCGGATAGATGCTTAGCTGTTTTCAAACGCATTCCTATGTCTGTATTTCCTCTTGATGCTATCGAAAAGACTCCTTTACACTTGAGAGCAGAACACCTTACTCTCAATTTTTGTTTTTTCCAGGAATAAATATCTTCTTTAAGTTGATTATTTAAAAAACTCACTTAATCTTCGACATTTTGACAAGTTAAAAAAATAAAATGAGTGGTGCAGACAGGGTTACAGTGTAACACGTTTAACAGAGTCGGCAAAAAAAGGGAAAAGTGTATTGAGCGAAATTTTCAAAGCTATTCGATATCAAAAATTTGGCTTATTTATGCGGAGCCACACCCCTTTGTCCAATCCCCGTGACAGTACCCTACTTCCTATATTTTACTTTCTAGTAGAAGGATATCACCAACTGGGAACTCCATTTTGAGTTTCATTGTTATGCGGCACTTACTTCCAAAGCTATTCGATAGAAAAACTTTGAATTATATCGATGGTGCCAGGCCCCTTGTCTAATGCTCGTTCTATTTTTTCAGTCGAATAACACGACTAAATAGGAAGTTTCTGCCGAGTTTCATTGACTTGTGACTTATAGTTTCAAAGTTATACCGCAAATTTGGTCTGTTGAAAAGTGCCACGCCCCTCTTTCAATGCCCATGAAATGTAACCAGTGGAATGGTACGTGTGATCGAATACCGATTTCCGAGGCTGTGTGACCTCGAGAGTTATAACTCTAAAGCTTTTTGATATCACAAATTTTGGTTGTTTGGGATGTGCCACGCCCACCATAGATATTCGGTGCACTCCTTCCTCCTACTCTTATTGATTAAAAAAAAATTATCAAAATGGGTTGAGAAACACAGGATAAAATGGGTCTTAAGTCTTCTGCCTGCGTCTATTTAAATATATGTATATTCAGAATGTGATTGGCTCAATTGGTTATACTGCTAAAGTGGTCATATTGGCTCTATTGGTATTGGCTTAACTGATCTTATTATCTCAATCAGTCATATTGGCTTAATTAGTAATATTGGCTCAATTGGTCCTATTGGCTGAATTAGTCATATTGGCTCAATTGGCTTATTTTGAAAAGTTCAAAATATAAACAACATATTTGAAGATTCTTGCGTGACTTTAACAAATTTCTCAAAATTTGCTGTGATATAGACTCATTTTTTTTTTAAATCAGTCGTAAATAGATAATGGCTCAACTGGCCATATAAGTTCACTTGATCATATTAGCTCGATTGGTCGTAATGGCTCAATTGGTCATTGGTTCAATTGGTCATATTGTCTCTCATATTGGCTCCATCGGTCATATCGGCCTAATTGATATTATTTTTAAAAAGTCATAATATTATTATTTGAAGATTTCTACGTGACTTTAACACATTCCTTAAAATTTACTTTGATCTAGATAAATTTGGTTTTAAATCAGTTGCCCATAGCTTATGGCTCAATTGGTCATATCAGCTCACTTCATCGAACTAGCTCGATTGCTCATAATGGCTCAATTGGTGATATTGGATGAGTGATTAATTTGGCTCTATTGTATCAATTGACTATATTGGAGTAATTGGTCATATTGGCTCCATTGGTCATATTGGCTGCATTGGTCATATTGGCTAAATTGGTCATATTGGCTCAATTAACGAATTTTGTCATCTTATGAACACTTGTAACTTATTTCAGCACACAGTGAACCTGTTCACCTAAGCTAGAATTAATCTCAATTTTGAGCTTATAAGTATAATAGAAAAATTAACATTATAATTATAATTTATGTATACTTTCTCATTCTTATAAGCTTATGTCTAACATATATTCTCTCTCTTCTCTCTTTACAGGTACGTTCACATAATAAATCTTTCAAAAATCAGTTAATACCCATGATTTCTCTGCTATTTGGTAAGATTTTAAGAACTTGGAATATATAAAAATAAAAATTATTAAACTTGTTGCCATAACTCTCAGGAAACTCTGGCGCCTACGCACCTTACACCTTACTATTCAAGTTGGTAAAATCCAAGAATAAAAAAAAAGAAAAATAACAAAATCTTATTTTTTTTTTCAATTTTTTTTATCAAAGAAATTAGGTCATATAACAGCCGCTGGTAAACTTCATCTTTCCGTCTCACAAAAGTACCGTCCGTCACCTTTGAGTTTTTGCCGGTTCTTATTTACAATTTTCCCCCATGCTGGTTTATGTCAATATTTTTTGATTTTAATAAGGATTTTGTCGTAGTTGTTGTTATATAGGTTGTTGTCAATTTTGTATTGTTAAAAAAAATCGCAAATATCTGAAGTATCTCAAAGCTGAAGACGCGACAACGCGTCGACATCGTCTTTTTTTTCTTCATCGCCACACGCACACGTGTCCTAAAATAAAAGAATGTAAAGACTAACAGGCATAAAAGTAACTACAATGGAAAAATATAATGGAAATTCGTTAAACTGGTGGAGAGGTTAACAAGAGTCAGAGACGTGGTAGACACTTTCGCAAAAATACTGTTGCTAACGCATGGGAATCCACTGCTTCAAGCGCGTGTAGGGCACATTTGAGACCTACGATGCTCAACATTCACTTACCTTGTAAGACATTCCATAAGCGAATCAGAATTGAAAAGTCAAAAAACTCAACGAGAAGCATAAACAACTTGGCCCGTCGTGAGTGCAAGAGTGAGATAGCATGATTATAATATCATGATAGCAGCAATATGAATACCTTCTTTTGGAGACATGTCAATTTTTTTGTTTTTGTTTTTATAATCGCAATATTGTGATATGATTTATTTTCAAGCTAACCCGGTCAAAGTCACGGGCTTGTCAGTTTATTGTTAATAAGGCGATTTTTATTTTGACATTTTTTGACATGATTTATTTTGTTTTTTAGTTGATGGAATTTTTTAATATCCATGATACATGAACATTTGCTTGAACCGAAAACCGTTATTTATGAGTTCTTTAAGGTTTTGAAGCAAGGGAGTTCCTTAGATGCAGTTACGTTTGTAACGTAGAGTTATAGATTTTCATAATCATCGTAATATTATGACTAAATTTTGACATTGAGCGCAGAAACGGACATATCTATGAACATCTAGTTTTAGTCATGCTAAAACAAAAATAACTTCCATATCTAGTTCCAATAACATCTATCATATTAAAAAACAAAATCCCGCTATAAAAATCAATCAAGCTGGGCAAAAAAAAACACTAGAAAGGCTATAAAAACAAAAAGCAAACAAAATAAATCTGAATATTTAGGTCAACAATGACCACAAGCAACAACAAAATACATCAAAAGCATAACAAAATTATAAGAATTTGACTTTAAAATAATTGAGTGGGCAAAATTGAGAGATAAAAACGTGGCTTTAAAAAATCAGTTTGAACAATAAATCAAAAATATACAAAAAAAAAAAAACAAAAAAAAAATTCAAAAAATCACAAGGAGCCAGCAAGCATTTATAGACTGTTCTTATAATCTAGCATAAGAGACATTCCTTGAAGTTTTTTTTTAAAATCGTAGGCACTTCGAACAAAATTTCGTTTCAGGGTCTTATTTTCAATTTGACGAAGATTTTTTGAGAATTATACAAATAAAATAAGAAGACATCTACATCAAAATCAAAATCGAAATCAAAATCGGAATCAAAATCAAAATCAAAATCAAAATCAAAATTAAAATGAGAATCAAAATCCAAAAATCAAAAAATCGAAATCAAAATCAAAATCAAAATTAAAAAATCAAAATCGAAATCAAAATCCAAATCAAAGTGAAAAACAAAACCCAAAATTAAAGTAAAATTGGGACAATTCTAAGAACAAGGATTAGAAAAGGGCAAGAGTTTGGACGGAGGTGAGAATCAAGACAAGACTATCCTAATAAGATAAAGACAAGGATTAAAAAACAGATTTGGAAGAGAAAAATGGGATTCGGATTAAGATTAGGACAAGAATTTGGACATGGATGAAAAGAAAAATTTTGCTAGGTAAGCCATATCCCATAGGGATATGGCGCCTCGGTAGTCGAGTAGGTAGCGTGCTCGACTGCTATCCCAGCGGTCCCGGGTTCAATTCCAGGCCAGGCCATGGTCCTTCGCTTTAAAAACCTTTCTAAATTTTCTTTTCCTCTTTCCTAAATCAACTGAAACAAATTTACCACTGAAACAATTAATATTTACCACTTGAAATGAAATTATTGAAAATGTATTTATCACCAATGTTAACGACTTGAAATGAAACTATTGTAACTATTGAAACTATTGAAAGAATTGAAAATGTATATATGAATAATTTTATATAAGTAGTCTGTAAGAGTTGATCTCTGTTAGATGAAATAAATAAATAAATAAATAATGATATGGATGAGGACAGGCGAAAAAATATGAATAGGAACATGGACTAGACTAAAGATACGTTATAACTTTAAAAATCTGCAAGTGGGTCCATGGAACAGTCAACTACATTCCTTTCTTAAATTATATCTCGATATCTATTAATCTTGGCTATGTTTGGTTTTTAAACCCTGAAAGCTAATGAATTTAAATTATGTCGAATATTTTGTACTTATTTTATTTTATTTATATATATTTCGACTTTAACGGTTCCTTCAATTATATTTATTTATAAAAAGTATTGCTATTAAAAATGTTATATATAATACTTAAGGCAATTATTCAATTTCAAAAGGTTAGTATTAGAAAAAATGAAAAAAAAAAACACAAATCCTGTTAGTGAGGTAATCTGAATCCGTGGTCTGAGTTGGTCTATCATGTCAGGATTTTAAGATGTTGAAGTCCATATTCTCCAAAAAACCTTCCAAAGATGCTTTTGTAGTTAATTACAGAACGAATCACGTCGGGGGTTTTAAATACTTAGCCTAGTATCCAAATCTGAGTTCCAATTTGATATATTTATGTGTACAACTTGATAAAAAACTTTCAAGACATTTCAAAAAAGAAACTGTTGATTATGTGTCCGAATTCTTAAAGAATACCCCATATTTAAGTTCCAAATTGATAACAAATCTAGTCAAATTTCTTATACTCTCCTGAACCGATTGTAGTTCAAAGGACAAATTTTTTTTCCAAAAACTGTCATAAACTCCACAGGTTTACAAAAAACGGGGTTTTGGATTGTTTTGGGCAATTGTGAGTCAACAACATTGTAGTTTTTGTATTAGCCTCCGATTCCGAGGCCCAGAAAGCCCATCACGTCAAGATTTTTAAACGGTTAAAGAGTCGGGACTACAAGATTTCGGTTTGGAGTTGTCATTCATACCGTAATATCCAAATCTTAGATCCAAATTAGTCGTTCATGTCAGGAATTTTAGATATTTAGAGATAATTAGAATCAGAGAAATTGCGAAATATCCTTAATAATATCACAGAAGATTTTCCTGAAGATTTTGTTTTTGAGCAGCTCCATTTTTGTACTTTTGATGGTAGAATCCAAATCTGAGTTCTAAATTAACCCAAATAAGACATGATGTTAGAGTTTTAATCTGTTTGAGGCCTTATAATTAAAAAATTACATTTTCGGCTTCCCTTTTGGCAAAGTACAGAACGCATCACGTCAGGATTTTGGGATAATTTGGAAGAAATGAGAAAAGAACCAGAGAAACTAAAAAATATCATTAATATAGGTTAATTATAAATTGGCAAGATTTCGCTTTTGAGCACATGCGTTTCTATAATTTTATACGTAGAATCCGAATCCATGATCCGAATTGCCCCACCACGTCAGGATTTTAAGATATTTGGGGCTATGTTCTTCCAAATGTATTTAGAATTATTAGCTTCTTTAGCTTTTTCTCCAAAATGAGCTATGGAATGGTAAGCTGGAAATGGTGTCGCATATTTTCAAGTTTCGATACTCTCAGACTCTTTCTCTTACTTGCAGTTTTGATACCCCAGACTCTTTCTCTTAATTACTGTTACTTTTTCTCATATCACTAGCTTTAATTACTCTCCAATAGATCAAAATACACATTGAAATTTAAAAGCGCTGCTCTGAAAAATCAACTCCATAGCTTTTGTGGCGCTTGACCTAAATAAGCCAATAGCCGGTAGACGCCTTAATTTTCAAACGAGAAAAAAAAACTACAACTCATTAAAAGTAACGAAAATAAACATATTTAAAAACAGAAAAAATAAATAAAAACATAATAAAATTTCCCAATAAAGCTCAATATGTTTGTTCTCTTTCCAATATAGAAAGTTCAATTAATAGTATTTTTTTTTTTTTTTTGTTTTGAGGTTATACTCTCCTGCAATGTTATAAAAACAATACTGAGCAAGAGAGAGAGAAGGAAAGAGTACGCAGAGCACGTGTTTTTCTAGTTGACCTGGATAAAATATGCAGCTAAGTAAAACTTTCTGTATAAGCACAGATAACAGCAACAATAACAACAACAACAACAAAAACATTAATACCAACAACAAAAAGAACAGAACTTTTATTCAAACAGCAGCATTAAATAAACGTTCATTTCTAAACACTTTTTTTCAAATTTTTTGTTTTGTCTCCTTATTTTTTGTGTTCACCCAAAAAACATCTGAGAAACATAAAATAATCAGAAGAAAAAAAAAATAAACACCATTTTATAGCAGCCGGAAAAACTCATAAGTGACGCAGCCCTAACCTATAGATTGTGTGTGAGTTAGAAATGCGTGTCCCTCAATTTTTTCAGCAAGGTTGTCCAAAATATGCTCTCACTCTTCATCTCTCAATCAGCTCTCAGTTTTTCTCTTCCTGTTAGTCCGGCAAACAAATTTGTTTTTTCCTAGGCGTCATCCGAAACTATCGTTCTTCGATTTATGACGGCCGTTGATTATTTTTCTAGTCGTTGTTGTTATTAATTTTAGAGAGGATAGAAAAAAAAATTGGAGATGCACTGGAAAAAAATATTTATTTAATGACTTCAAATATTTTTTAAAAAAGTAAAATATTTTCATTAACTAAATATTTACATATATTATTAAATAAATTATAGATATTTCTACTATTTGTCACTTAACATAGAATGAAAAACACCAAAATTTGTTGAAAAGTTTTTTTTTTAATTTGCTTTTTTTATCAATTTTTAAATATATTTTTATATCCAGCTGTATTATTTTATTTTATTTTTTATGACCATATAAATATATCCTGAAAGTGCGTAAAACATAAATATCAATATTTTTTATAACCTAGAACCAAGGATTTTAGGTTATGTTATGTTAGTTATGTCTGCCTTAGTTCAAAGTGGGGCGATAGATTACAAGTTAAATTTGTGTAGGATGTTCTAAACGTAAACGAAATCCCTTGAAAGATATGAATTTGAATCTGAGGCAAGTTTCATGCCGTTACATCAGTCATTTCAAGTTACTAACTTTTCAAATGTGCTTAAAGCTTTTGTTTCAAATACACCCTGTTTCAAATGTAAGACGTACTTAAAAATTGATAATTTTTATATAGAATGATCATAAAATCTTTCCTAAAAAACCGAACTTTTAGGGTAAAATTATATTAGATGAACCCAAAACTTTACTTATTTAAATGTCTTGAGAATTAGGGATTTTTTTATGTAAAATAAATGTTTCGTTTCTTTCGATAGTTTCAGACTATTTTTCGGTCAATTCTCACTTCGAACAAATCTTTTCATTTCTCTAAAGCGCTCAACTAATAGATTGACCAGGCTTTTGCATGAAACTCAGACACTTTAAACGCTTGAAAATTGAGTACCTCACAATAGTTTTGCATGTTCTTTTTGAGTTTGAAACGGGGCTTCGGCGAGTAACGCCTCCAATGCTTCATCTTTGAACCGCTCATCTTCCGTGACAAAATCACCCATTTCAAATGGTCCAAACCAGAATTCGCATGTTTTTGTCTAATTAAGCATAAACTAGAAAATTATTAAAAAGTTATCACGCATAATCTTTAAAAATAAGTAAAAAATCGATTACGTAAAAGACAACTAAGGAAACGGGGCAAAATACAAATCTTTGAAGATTCAAACAGCGCAACCCGGAGGTTGATCCTCTCTAAGCTCCGGGTATCTGCCTGTTCAAACCGTTTCGAGATAACTGAAATGTTTCAGTGGTACAACCCGATTAAATAAATATGAATCTACGACTTCTGTCGCTCTAAAAAACCACCCAAACAATCATTACTAATAAAAATATTTGAACTTATTTAACTTCTGTGCATTTTTTATGCCTACATCTTTTAGTAGTTATAACTTCGGAACTTTATGTTAAGTTGTAACTTTGAAATTAAAAAATTTTAATCTCAATGGTTTTAATGGTTGTCCTTTACTGGCTTTAATGGTTCGATTTTTAAAATGATTTGTGTTATGTCTCTCCCCGAAACTTTGGTGGCATAGTTGAAGGAGCCCGTTGTTCGAACGATGCCTTGTGTCACTACATAATTATTCCCCGCAGAAGTTTTGTAAATTTAGAGAAGTAATTTTTTTTAACAAGATAGTTGCTTAATTTGATGATGTTTTCGAACTTAAACTGTATAAAGAATAATTGTAATCGGAAAATGGAAAAAACGTATTCGGCGTTTTTTCGTAAAAATATAAATCATTTTATTTATTTTTTTTTTATTCAGAAAGCATTTAATTCAAATTTTGCCTATTCTTTTTAACTACTTTCTGCCATTTGTCGGCTATAACCATGATTCCTTTATTGTAGAATTCCGGGATTTACTTTTTGAAACTGACGAAGGTGCTTTTCGCAGTCATCTTTTGAGGCCAACTTGTGTTCCGAGCAGGAGAGCGTTGGAGTGATCGAAATAAATGATAATCTGATAATGCAATGTCTGGTCTATACGGTGGATGCATCAGAACTTCCCAGCCATAATGAAATGCAACACTCTTCCTGTTGATCAATATCAGCATCTTTTTGTTCAATTTCTTACTTTCATCACATTAATTCTTGTAAGAAGAGATTCCAATCAATCCTTTCGCCAGAAAGTCGTAGCTTAGAATGGATGATACCCTTGTATTCCCATCAGACACACAGCATCACTTTCCTTGTCGTCAATCCCGCCTTTGACACCGTTCTTGGAGCTTCACCTTTTTTCGACCAAGATTGTTTTCGCACAATATTATCATATGTTTTCATCACCTGTTACCATACGTTTCGAAAATAGCTCGATTTCAATTCGTTTTAACAGCGAATCACAGATGAAAATTCTTTCCATTATATTTTTTCCACTTAGTTTACGAAGCATCCACACATTGAGCTGCTTTTTAAAGCCAACTTTATGCAAATCGTTTTAAACTGTTTTGTAGTCCATCTTCAGTGCCTTAGCGATGTCGTGACTGTTCACATGATGGTTTTCTTGTATCTTATCCATAATTTCATCGACTTTACCAGTGATAGGTCGACCAGAGCGAGGAGCATCTTTCACTTCAAAATTTCCAGAGCAAAAGCGAGCGAACCATTTCCTAGCAGTTGATTGGGATAGAGTACCTGTATTATAAAAACCGCAAATCTTTTCACACGCCTGTGTCCCATTCTTTCCTTTGTCGTAGTAAAATTGTAAAATAAAACTTTTTTTTTGAAATTTCACTAATCTTTGGTCTCCTGTTAAGCAATTTAAATCGGGTTTGTCTCCTGTTAAGCAATTTGACAAATAATCAGCTGATTTGTCTCCTGTTCCAGAGAATTTCCAGATGCTTACCGCTTTAAATTAACACTTTAAAGTCAAGATAACAGAAAAACGCCGAGTACTTTTTCCACAATCCAATATATAATATTAGTTCTATCAAGTGGGCAGGCTCCATTTTTCTTTTCAGTGTACCTCAATAATAAATACCTATCAAATTTAGCACACAAACGATGCATTGGCGCTCTCACCATCCCTCTCTCAAATTTAAGAGCAATCAAGGTCTTCACATTGCCCTAGTTTTGCACTCTACCCAGTAATATATTTTGGGTCTTTATATTTTTTGCTTTATATTCCTTTTAGATGACGCAGCAAGTGTTCTGATAATAAACTAAATGATGATAAACAAAATATGGAGCATAGCGAAGGAGAGTTCTTTGATAGTCGGTAACGAAAATTGTGTGTGTGTGTTGCTGTATAAGACCACGTTCTTAATTAAAGCGTTTATAAAGCAAAAGTAAAACTTTCTTGTTTATGGGGTCTTATAGACAAGCCCATTGTGTTATTCTGGTAATGGTATCGAAGAATATAAATAGGTTTATTTGCAAATATATTAAATTTTTCGAAAACTTCCAAGAGAATCATTAGATTGATGAGGTAAGGGAAATTGCAAGAATTCGTTTATAGGAATTAAAAGACATTATCTTTATCATTCACTTTGGACTCCTGTGAACAGCCACGTTTTATGATAATGTTATCTAAAAATTTGGTAAATAATCTATATTTAGGGAATTTTAAAACAAAATCACAAATTCAATAATTGAGGAAAATACTTAGATAAAAAATAAACTAACAAAAGTTCAAATAAATTAAAACCATTTAAATTTTAAAACTTACAATTTAGTGAGTAGACTCCCAAGCTAAGTAACACGGGCTCGAATACCAATAACGTATTCAAAGATCTCTACAGACAAAAGCTTTTTGAAATCATTCAAAGATCATTATCAGCTATGAGCAGAGAGCGCTCTGGGAGCGTTGAGAGTAAGAATTGAGAGCAAAGCCTTCTGTAGCAACACAAAACGCAACAACACATCAAAGACAAAAGACAAACACAGAAACAACATAGAAGCTTTAAATGTAGTGGTGCCTATACCCGATCATGATCAATCAAATTTACGGCTCTTTACAAACAAAAGCTTTTTTTGATCATTATTCATCAAATTCAAGGATCTCTTGCGATAAGAGTTTTTTAGCTCTTCAATTTACCATAATAAAGCTTTTAAAGATCATAATTTATCAAATTTACAGCCATCTACGGACAAGAGCCCTTAAATTAACATTAAAAAAAGCTTTTTTAAATCATTCAAAGATCACGAAAAATAGCAACACAAAATGCAACAACAAATCAAAGACAATAGACAAACACAGAAACAACGCAGAAGCTTTAAATGTAGTGGTGCCCATACCCGTTCATTATTCATCAAATTCAAGGCTCTCCACAGAGAAGAACTATAAATTTACCTTAAAGCTTTTTGAAAGCGTTCAGAGATCATGATCGGGTATGGGCACCACTACATTTAAAGGTTCTGTGTTGTTTCTGTGTTTGTCTTTTGTATTTACTTTGTTGTTGCGTTTTGTGTTGCTTCATAAGCCTTTGCTCTCAATTGCTCTCAGCTGGCTCCGAAGCTTGCTCTGTGCCCATAGCTGATCATGATTCATCAAATGTAAGACTTACTACACACAAAAGCTTTTCCAGCTCTTAAATTTTCATTAAAAAAGCTTTTTGTAATCATTCAAAAATCACCGTCCATCAAATTTAAGGGTCTCTGCAGACAAGAGCTTTTTCAGCTTTTAAATTTACCTTAATCAAGCTTTTTGAGCTTATTCGCTGGAATTTTAGAATTCCAAGCTTTCTTTCCACTGTTTGCAACGCATCTACTTTGTATTTTGTTACAAATTTTGTTGCTTATCAGTTACTTTTATTTTTTTTTTTCGTATTTATTTTGTTACCAAAATTTCTGCTCTTATCAGCAACTTTCGTTTTTTTTTATTGCTCTAAACAAGCAATTGTTGCTGTAATCGTTGCATTTAAATATTTATTGTTGACGCCTGCCGTTGCGACGCGTCGACGGGCACGTTCAGCAGCTGATAAAGCGGCAGCAGCTCACAATCAGTCTAGTTAGAATCTCTTTTTTTTTTTTTGTTTTTGTACAATTTGTGGCTGTGTCTGTGCTAAGGTTCAAAAATGAGGTTAATGCGTCAGTGTTGATGGCTGTCTATGGCTGCGTATGAATGTGTTTGTGTTGCTCTATTTACACATATTGATAAAAATGCATTTTTAATATTTATTTTTTTTTTCCTTTTGGCTTCATAAACACCGAACAATTTTTTGATGTTTGGTATAGAATTTTTTTGTGATTTTTTTTATGATAAGCAACAGTGTGTTAAGTGGTAGCAATGCTAGGCGAGAGGGCAGTGACAGCGCAAAGGGGTGATTGAGGGAGGGACACTTCTGAAACAGCAAAAAAAAAAAAGGAAAATTTATGCAGTTGAATGACTTATGAAGAAATTGCGTTTTAGGCAGTCGCTGGCAGAAATTGCGTTCTAGAAAATTTTACTTTTTTTAGTTAAAGACAACTCAAAAATGCTTAAAATAAACAGAGATAAGTACAATTTATTTATAAAATTTATAATTTTCTTATATTTTAAAATTTTACACATTTTGCCAAAATAGAATCTGGCAAAATAGACTCTAATCTGTCTGCTTCACAATTTTGCTTTTGATTCTGTCTATTTTGACATAAAGTTCAACTTCCAAAGGCGGATATGTTATCCTCCAGTTTTTTTTAATACCTTAATTTCCCGATTTAGTACATTTTATCGGATCAGATGAGATTTATTATACGATCGCACATTCATCTTGACATAACCTTTACCTTTACCTTTACCTTTACCTTTAGCTTTACCTTTACCTTTACCTTTACCTTTACCTTTACCTTTACCTTTACCTTTACCTTTACATTTACCTTTACCTTTAGCTTTACCTTTACCTTTACCTTTACCTTTACCTTTACCTTTACCTTTACCTTTACCTTTACCTTTACCTTTACCTTTACCTTTACCTTTACCTTTACCTTTACCTTTACCTTTACCTTTACCTTTACCTTTACCTTTACCTTTACCTTTACCTTTACCTTTACCTTTACCTTTACCTTTACCTTTACCTTTACCTTTACCTTTACCTTTACCTTTACCTTTACCTTTACCTTTACCTTTACCTTTACCTTTACCTTTACCTTTACCTTTACCTTTACCTTTACCTTTACCTTTACCTTTACCTTTACCTTTACCTTTACCTTTACCTTTACCTTTACCTTTACCTTTACCTTTACCTTTACCTTTACCTTTACCTTTACCTTTACCTTTACCTTTACCTTTACCTTTACCTTTACCTTTACCTTTACCTTTACCTTTACCTTTACCTTTACCTTTACCTTTACCTTTACCTTTACCTTTACCTTTACCTTTACCTTTACCTTTACCTTTACCTTTACCTTTACCTTTACCTTTACCTTTACCTTTACCTTTACCTTTACCTTTACCTTTACCTTTACCTTTACCTTTACCTTTACCTTTACCTTTACCTTTACCTTTACCTTTACCTTTACCTTTACCTTTACCTTTACCTTAACATTAACATTAACATTAACATTAACATTAACGTTAACATTAACAATTACTTTTACCTTTAACTCTTTAACACAAAAGCTAATGTGTACTTTACAACTTTAGCTCTCTTGCAATTTTGCTCTTTTGCGCTTTTTATTTTTTGCACTATTTTACTTTTCTGGTGAAATGTGCACACTTATCTACATTTTTATATTTTAACACTTAGAGTTTTACACTTTAACTCTATTTACTTAAGTACGCTCTTTTGCATTTTTTCATTGTTGCACCTTTCACTTTTTTACTTGTGGAAAGTTATACTTTTAAAGTTTTGCGCTTATATACTTATAAAATCTTATACTTTAACACTTTTACACTTCTACTTCTTTCACTTTAGTAGTTCTACAATTTTGCACTTTAACACCTTTATGCTTTCCTACTTTTTTCCTTTCCTTTACACTCTTGTACTTTTGTACTTTTACCATTTTACCCTTTTACCCTTCCACACTTTTAACATTTGCACCTTAACACTTTTGCTCTTTTGCCCTTTTGAGTGTAAAACTCTTGCAATTTAGCACTTTTATACTCTTTAATTTTACTGTTTTGTTTATTTACTTTTTTCACTTGTATACTTTCACTTTTACATTTTTACAATTTTGCACTTTAGCTCTTACACTTTTACTTTTGTACTTTTACAATTTGCACTTTTTCCATTCATGCTTTTGTACATTCACACTTTTACACTCTTGTATTTTTGCATTTTTACATTTTTGTAGTTTTACACTTTTTACTTTTACTGTTTTGCTGTTTTTTCTTTGCTTTTTTCACTTTTTACTTTTGCACAGTTGTACTTTTAAATTTTTGCACTTATTCACTTTTACAATTTTACACTTTCACTCTTTTGCACTTTTACATCTAATACTTTTCTAATTTTAGAATTTTGTTCTTTTACTCTTTTGAACTTTTGCACCTTAGCACTTTTGCACCTTTACACTTTTCCACTTTTAAACTTTTGTGCGTTCACATTTTTCACTCTTGCACTTTTACACTTTTGCACTTTAGTAATTGTATGCATTTGCCATTTTCCACTTCAACACTTTTGCACTTTTTCACTTTTACATCTCAGACTTTTGTACTTTTACAATTTTGCTCTGTTAAATCTTTGCACCTTAACACCTTTTGTACTTGCACACAGTATTGCACTTTAAGACTTTCGTACTTTTACACTATTGCCTTTTTACACTTTCGTACTTTTACACTTTTGCCCATCTTTACTTTTGCACTCTTGCACTTTTACACTCTTGCACTTTTACACTTTCGTACTGTTTGCCTTTCTTTACTTTTACACTTGAATATTTTTCCACCTTAACTTTTTTAGAAATGTCTTATAGTTTTAGATAAACAAATCAAGATATACTCGCCCTCAAGAGTGAAAGAAATTCAACTCCAATTTATATTATTTCTCCTATATCCAGTTGGTCAGTTTAAGCCTAAACGCTTTTAAAGGCAAAGCACTTTCCGTATCGAATTTAATAATCGATAATACATAATGCAAAGTTCTAACAGCTATTTACTCGTCAATTCAAATGGGGTTCAAAGAACTCAAAATGTTTTCTTACATACACGACTATATTCTATCATTTTTAATAGTTTAACAACAAATTAAGTTCAAATCACATGATATGTCAATTTCATTTCTTTTTTTTCACTGTCTAACTACTTTTGAGTCAAATTATACTCACGACATAAATTATTAATGGAGTTCATTAAACTTTAAATCGATATGTTTTACCTTGAAATTTTCCATTACATGACATGCTTTACTTGAACAGTACTTAGAGTGGGGAAAAAAAAATATTAACCCCTTATTAAAGCAATTTTTTTTTTCACTGGCCATTAATTATTTGTATGGAAATTTCATGCAATATGTTTGCAATGTAAAATGCGGACGAAATTTCATTCACATGAAAATAATGCCCTAGAGATGGTTAAAATTTTCTGGAAAAACCGTGCATTCTGATGAATTGGGGTTTAACCCGAAAAATTTTTCTTTTAAAACAAAAAACATGCAATTTTGTCACAAGAAACCTAAAAAGACATCACCGATGGGACATTTTTTTAAAACTTTCGCAGGGTAAATGAAGATGCAATCTCATTCACAGGAGGTTAATGCTCTAGAGTTGTTAAAAAAGGTTTGGAAATACCGCCAAGTTTTAATGATTTTAACATTTTTCCAGCTTGAATTGAACGAAATCCTCATTTTTATTGAAAATTTAAGAAATTAAAACCTATTTTTTTAAAATACTCTTTCAAGACTCATATAAATGAGTATTTCTCGTCAGAAGACGTTAAAAAAAGACTACATTTTAATAGGTTGTGGGCTACAAAATATGTTTCATAATAATGAGTGCTTTATGTCTCATTTTAAACTCAAATTTAGACTCTTTTAAGACTCATGCTTAATACTCTTAAAAGACTCATAATAAAGACTCTTTATACTCATATACTCATAGACTCATACATATTAGTCTTTTTGTCTCAAAATTAAGACTTTTTAAGACTTATGGCTAATACTCTTTTAAGAATCATGTAATGTACTCTTTAAAGACTCATAATTAAGACTCTTTTAGAACTCATATAAGTTATTCATTTAAAAAAGTCATAAGTCTCATATTAATGGATCCCTTTATTCGACTGAAAGATAAAAAATTGAGAATTGGGGCAATTCACTTCGAAAAAATACTCATATTTTCAAAAATTACCTTATTATAATTACGCATATATCATCATCATAATCCTTATGTGAGTCATTGTTGTGAGCAATCATAAAGCAGGCATAACAATGACTCTTTTAAGAGTCTAACTTTTGATCAACCATTTAACAATCATATCAAAGACTGCTTTAGGAGTTTTTTTAATGCGTTCTCATAAAATACGCATAAAAATATCCTTCTTAGAGTCATTTATTTTGAGCAATCAAAAAATATTTGCAGGCATATTTCTAAAATGTAGTTCGAACTTCGAGAACCCGACCTCAATGGGTTAACAAATCTTAATCTCCAACACTCACAATACAACCAACTTTTCTCAGTGGCTGTTAATAGCTTAGCTTTTGCTACCCAGTTATTTATGCCTTCCTGTAAATAATTACCCTCTTTGGCTGGCTAATGCCTTTAATTTTCTGGCTCTGACCTCTGAGTCGACTTCCAAGTTGTCGCTTGGTTGAGCGCTCTATTTTTGTTTTTTTGATCACTCATGTACGGAAAATTTTTGTCGCTAAGTATACAAAGACATTTTATTGCCGGTCATATAACTTTTGTTGTTGGTGTTGTTGTTGCTCAAATTCTTTTAACATTGTCACACAAAGTTGGCCAAAAAAGGTCAAAGTTTTGTTGTGGCTCTGAATTTTTTCAATTACTTTTTTTTTGTTTTTTTTTTTTCTTATGGCATTACTTTTATTTCTGGTCTTTAGGAATTTCTTCTGGCGTGACAAAAATCAATTTATTTTCTTGTTGCTAGTTGTTCGTTGTACTCATTTCTATTGTATGTCCTTAAAAGCTCGAAAGCACTAAACGTATTCAAAATTGTTGAACTATTTTTTTTTTTGTACTTTTTTCTTATCAAACAAATTGTGTTTCCGTGTTTTATAGTGATTTGGGGTGGGATAGAGTAGTATAGTGATTTGAGTGCCATTAGCTTTAGTTTTGAGCACTTAATTCAAGGTTATTTCATCAAAAATTTCCTTAAGAAAAGACATACCTCTTTAGGCTTTCTGCATAGCCATAGAAATTTGTACTTTTTCCTTAAAAATGGGTGGCAGACTTAATTTCTAACTATTAAATATTAAACAAAAGTGCCGATAATTTCATTTCATGAATTTTTATATTTTTTTTTTATATTTTAATTGCTACAACTTGATATGAAAACTCTCTTAAACTCTCTTAAAGTTTTAGTGTAAACTATGTTCCTATGTTCACTGACATTTTAATTTTTTAATAAAACGCATTGTTATCTTGAAATGTCTATGAGTTTTTATTGCATTATAAAGTAGAGGCATGGAGGTTACTAATGCAATTTAATGAGTATGAAATGGCCGCCTCGACCTTGTTAGCACACGCGAACCTTTTTCATGAAATTTTCCACGACATTCTGGCATAATTTTTTATCAATTGCTGCAATGGGCAATTGGATTTCCTCTTTCAGCTCCGATATCTTTCGGAGTTTATTGTCATGGACCTTTCCTTTGAGCAAACCACAAAGAAAGAAGTCCAGCGGTATCAAATAGCATGATCGGGTCTTGCAAAGCGTCTCCGCATAATTTTGACTCTTTTTGTAGTAAATTTTTTACAATTATTTCGCGTCACTTGACATTTTCTTCATAATCTCCATACTTCTATACTTGCTGTTGACAGCTGTCATGTATTGAAAACTCTACGCTTATCACAAAAAAGTATTTCCCCGATCAAAATGTCGGTAACTTTTGGGACACCCTTCTTAGTACCTTAAATCTTAACTTAACCTGTACCTTAACAATAGTCCTTAGATGCTATATAAATTTATTAAATACCGTCCAATACTTTTGTCTTTTGTTTTTGTACGCTTTTTTATGATTTGTTTATAATACTCAAATTGTCATAACTGAATTTTACGATCTTTTGTCATGCTCTTGATAAAGACTTTGTTTTGAGTTTTATTTTTTTCACAAAGTTCATGAACTTGTTTCTTAAAATAATCGTTTTATTATTTCACTAGTTTGTTTTTTTATAACACGACAATATTATTTATTTTCTTTATTTTTTTTTTCTTTTTTTTTTGCTGATTAATACAATGTTTTATTTTGCTATTTTGCTATCAAATGTGGCAAAAATTCAAGTTCAAGGTCTACAGTAAACTTGAAGTTATTTTAAACACTTAGCTATGTTTGGCTTGTATAACATTTCTATAGTTTTCTTAAATTACTAGTTGTAACCCGTCAAAAATTATGACCGTTTTTTAATTCAAAAAGCAAAATATTATTAAGACTTTACTACTCGCCTCTCTCTCCTGCTTCAGGGAAGCACTTCTCCGACCGACAAAATATGAGTGTAGTGGACACAAATTTCCCACTCTATGCGTACGGTTGCTGAAGAGATGTTTGGCTACCACCGCCCCCGCCGCAATCAGTGGCACGACCAAGAGTGTCGCGACGCCACAGCAGAGAAAAACGCCGCCTACAAAGCTTCTCTGCAATCGGTTGCAACGCGTACTGCTATGGAGCGATACAAAGAGAAGAGAAAGGAAGAGAGACGCATTTTCAGGTTAAGAACAAGAATGATAGAAACAAGATTACGCGTTCCGCAGTCCCGTTATCTAATGCTCTCTTTCTCAATTGAGTGCATTACGCCACGCAGCGCTTCTGCCTTTCAAAAACATATGCAAACGTGCGATCGCTTAGGCAAATCCATGAAATTGAATATAAATTCTTGCGGAAAAGTAATGTAAAAATAATTGCTCTTCTGTATAAAAATGTGGATATTTTCGTATACGAAAAAATATCAATTTTTTCAACTTTCACTATTTTTATCTCCTAAAACATTCGAGACAGACAAAATTTAATTGCACCAATAGGCTTAGGACGTCCATATACATATTAAAAAAATAAGAAAAAAAATAATTAGGCATGGTCCCCAAAGTAAAATTATACCAAAGTCTGACAATAGCGCTGGATGACATATCATGCTCGCTCTCTCTCTCTCTCTCTCTCTCATTTGTGGAACGCAAATTCTTGTATCTATCATTATTGGGTAAAGAAAAAAGATGCAGAAAAGCATGAGTGCGAGAAAATTGAGAAAAAACTGAAATCTAGTGACAGATACTTTCTAGAGTGCGAAAGTTGCCTTTTAAGTTTTGCGGTTAACAATGAAAAATCAGTGAAAATAGTTTTATTGTTTTTCAAAGTATTCTCCAAGGTGATCAATACACTTTTTCATTCGTTTGAACCAATTTTCGAAACAGTTTTGTAGTTCCACGTTGAAAATCGTAAAAAATGATCACCCAAAAATGTTCACGTTTCCAATTCCAATTTTTTTGTTGAAATACAATTTTCAAACCACTGTACACAACGCAATAAGCTCTCATAAACCCCAAAAATTATAACCACGTTTATGCTAGAAAATGTCAAATGTTCGAATGGAACTGTCAAAATTCATCTGCCACTACTGAGTGCTGCCGAGGCGCAAGACTTAAAATGCAGCCCATGCAGGAGGGGTTTTCATCCAATTTTTCCAGATTTAAAAGACCATGAGCGAAATTTTATTATTTTTGGTTATTATTTGTGCATTTTTAAAGATTTTACCAATTGGATGACGTCACTTTTTGGAAAGTTGGAGTGACTTTTGTTCAATTTTTCCAAATTTCAAAATTAAAGTTTCTATTTGGAATCAATGCTTAGGTGCAAAATTTCATTGTTTAGATCAATATTATTGTATATTTACATATATAGGTTTATATATATTATTTCTGAAATTTTAAGAGATTTTATAATTGTGATGACGTCACTTTGTATGGTAGATAGGAGTGGCATTCATTCGATTTTAACAAATTTCAAAATTAGAGTTTTTATTTGGAATCAAAGCTTAGGTGCAAAATTTGGAAGTGTTTAGATTAATATTTGTAGAATTTTTAGAGATTGTAGCATTTCAATGACGTCACTTTGAATGCGAGGTAGAAGTGGTTTTGTCACGTTTGTATTTGATATCAAATCATATTTGTCGAGAATTAAAATTTCGAGGTTTAAGATTAATTTTTGTGAAATTTTTAGAGATTTTATCATTTTGATGACGTCACTTTGTATGGGAGGTAGGCGTGGCCTTAAAGAACCTCTTTTAGTCCAATCTCTGAAATAAAAGTTAGTATATGCTCTTGATTTTAATGAGCTATCTGGTATTATGTAGAAACCCAGATATTTCTGTTGTGTTTGAACAAATGCAGGACTCTGTCCTAGGACGTGCATCGCTAAATTCTTCGTCCTCCATGCAAAACCTACATGTGTCTTCAGAAGAATTCCTAGTTTGTAAGTCGATAGTTCAACCTACATAAAATGACCTTTTAGCAGTCCTATGATGATTCTTAGATCATTCTTTCTAAGCTTCATATATTCTTTGAACCTGTTTAGGTCGTATGCCCCCACGAGAAGTTTAGAATGCTTTACTCCTGGTAAGTTTCTCCAGTTTTTTTTCTTTCTCTTTCTTTATTGAAAGAGAGAGGATTCTTTTGCCTATCCCACAGAATGGTTTCGGACCAAAAAGGGGAGTTGGTGCTCATTTCTTTATTTTCTTTTTTTTTTTATTTTTATACCATGTAATCTTATAGGTTTCTGATAAACCCTTCCATTTCTTATTGCTACTTAGTTCAGTTTGAAATCTTGTATAGTTATTTCAGGATGTTGTCTCGATAGAATATTGAACTTCTTCCGAGTTACGCAATCCCTTATCCCGCTATCTTTATCAGTCATCCTTAGAATAGCCCTCTTCGCCTGGGATTGAATATAAATGTGAAGAGGTGTTAGTTCTAGTAGAACCTCTCTAGTTCTAGCCGCCTTCTTTGATATTTCGTTCAAATGCGTTTGCCAAGGTAGTTTTTAGTCTAGAAATACTCCCAAAAATTTAACTTCTCTTTAAATTCTATCTCTATTCCATCTAGCTTTATAGGCTTAAGGTTTATATTTCCTTGTAAATGATACAATGGTAGTTTTTGCTGGATTTATTTTCAGCCCCATCTTATTGCACCATTTTTTTTTTGTCACTTTTAGACCCATTTCAATTCTATCACACAGGGTTTCTTTGTATTTCCTCCTGCAGATAATTACTATGCCATCAGCGTAACACTGGAATGTTAGACCAGTTTAACTAGTTCTTTCAGTAGTACAACAATGCTCAGCATTAGAGGAGATAAAACTCCCCCATGTGGACATCCTCTTGTTGTAACTGCTGCCATCGTGCTGGTACTAGTTTGCATTGTCCTAGTACTAATCATGTTGCCCGTCCATTTCGTAAGAGATTGCACCATTTAGATGACGTCCTTTGAATGCGAGGTAGGACTGATTTTCATCTGATTTTGGCAAATTTTAAAATTCACGTTTTTATTTTTTATCAAATCATATGTTTCGAGAATTCAAATTTCGAGGTTTAAGATTAATTTTTCTGGAATTTGTAGACATTTTATCATTTTGAGGCGAGCTTTACTTAGGGCTTCATGAGAAGCGTTGTCAAAAGCACCTTCTATGTCGAGAAAGGCACATAGTGCTATTTCTTTCAGTCTTTGTCAGTTGATATAGAGCAGTCTCTGTTGATCTATCTACCTGTTCTGTATGCATGCTGACAAGGGTGCAAGGGAAGTTTTCTTAGGACGCTGGTCCTTGCATTACTACTTTTTCTAGAGTAAGAAGTAATATTAGACAAATTGGTCTGAAGAATTTTGGGAGAAGAGGGTCCCTTTTCTCTGCCTTCGGAATTAAGATCACTTTTAACCGTCTCCAAGCAGTTGGTATATAACCAAAGGTGGAAATTTTTAAGAAACACAAGACATTTAATTTTTAAATGAAAAACATTTCTAAATGAAAAAAAAAATTGTAAAATAAAATCATTAGAAAAGAGTCATTATATATCTAACTTTTAATATTTTAGAAAAAAAAAAAACATTTAAGTTTTAAATGAATAAAAAACAAATATAAAATGTTGTTAATTTTGAAAAAAATATAAAAATTATTTTTTTTTTAATTTTAGTTTTTTTTTTTTGCTACCATCTAGGCTTGTTTGCTTGGTTGCGCCAACGCGAATGTCAAGCTTTCTAAAGAGCTTTTGACGCCTCTTTGCAGAAGAAAGTCCTTTTATATCTAACTGGTTGTTGTTGTTGCTGTTGCTGTGGTTAACCCACGATCACGACTAAAAGCAGCATTTGCTGTGTGTATATGTCGATAACATGTATGAAAAAGTGGGCCAAACATGCAAGTGTTGCCAGCTTGACAAGTATTTTTTTTTTCAATTCAATTGAAGCATGATTCAAGCATGTTTTTTTTAATTTTACTTTTTTTCTATCATTTATTTTGTTGGCTAAAACCTTGAGCTATGCCTTGTTTAGGCATAGAAGCCAAATTTTGTTGCCACCATTAGTATTGTTGTTGTTGTTGTTTTTGCAATTAATTTCTTTCAATAGTTTTTGCACTTCAAATTATTTAATAGTTTTGGCGCAATTGAATGAAGCGTGAGCAAAAAAGCAACATTGACAGCAACATGCTGCTGGTTGTTGTTGTTGCTATTTTTGTTGTTGTTGTTGTTAATTTTAATAATTTTGACATTTCACTAACAATTGCCAAAATACAATCAATTGTAATCATGCAACTTTTTTTTTGCAGTCCAATTTTTTGTTTTTTTTTCATTTTGGCCAATAGTGTGTCAAATCGTGGTAGAAGGTTAAAATTCGACTGGCTTTATTTGTTATGCCAAATTATTAGTTATAGCTATTTTGCAAAAAAAAAAAAAAAAATTGGTGCTCTTATTGAAAGGTTTTATTTTATGTATGTAGGTCTGTTTGTTGATTATAATTTTGGGCACAACGCAAACAATTTGAAGTGTTTGTTTAGTGCTCATTAGTTCGATTGTATGATGTTGATGTGCGTGTTGTTGTTGTTGTTGTAGTGTTGGTTTTGTGGGTGATGGTGTGGTATCTTCATTACGTTTGTGAAGGTTTCACCTTTTGATACTTATTTTTTTTTTTGCAATTAGTTGTGGTTTTTTGTTATATTTTTGAAAAATTTTATTCTCTATTTATTTCTATAGATTTCATTTTTAATGAGTATAACATTTAAATATGGCTCAAGGTTGCCAGATTTTTGGTTATAATCAATTTAGTTCTTTAGCATAGTAATGCAGTGCTTTCTATAACTCCAATAAAACCAATAAGTAAGACCTTGAGTAATCAATATGATAGTTTATATGCTAACGGTTTAATTAATGTAAGTTATTTAACAAAATATATATGTATATAATCACATCCTCCACCAATCTTATTTTGTATATTAATCAAGTTAGAGACACATCTTTAATAATATCTTGCTTATGTACTTAATTATCTGTCATTTACAACCGTTGATCGTTTTTGGCCTCGTCAAAAAACGAATTTCCGCCAGCATTTCTATTTTGCTCTTACTGGCCCCAGTTGGAAACACCAAGCGTCGCACGGAAATGCGAAAGGGCATGCATATCAAAACCCTTCGAAGATTTTTAAGCATAACACAAATATTTGGTGCAAAAATGTTGGTTACGAACTCAATTCCACATCACTAACTATCAAAGCACTTTACTTTTATTATTTTTATCATAAAAGTGCCCTCAAAAAATTACATCAACAGAAAGAAAACGTGAAAAGCTCTGTGCCAGCAACTTCAACTGAATATTCCACAATTTCGGATTTTAACTTAAGCTTTTCGAACAATTAAATTGAATAAACAAAACACAGTTAACTGAATTCCATGAATTCCACTTCAATTTTTAGATTTGTGTATGTAGTGTGTTGACAGTTTGTCGTACTTTTTTGCTATTTTGCACAAGAATATAACAAAGAGCTCCGGATCGTGAATACCTCTAATATTGTTGTATAAAATAATTACTCGCTGAACAAAAATGTTACGGATAAATTGGAAATTGGTTATTTGACCTAAAATGAAAATGAAAAACAAATTTTTGGAGCCTCGACACGAAGGAGGTAACCGCTTAATAAAGTAAAAATGCAACAATATTGAAAAACGTTGCATGGAATTATAACTTTGTGACTATTATTAATACTATTATTACTACGACATTAAAGCTGAGGTTTAGCCACATTATTAAAACAAAAAAAAAAAAATTAGTGGCGTTATAAGGGCTCTCAGGGAATACTTTAAAGCAAACATGCCCACGTAGTGGTCCGTATGGCCCGCGTGGCCCCTCATACAAATTTTTTTCTATCTTAATTTTGTCTTTGCGATGAGCCAAAATCAACGAACGCCTGCAAAAAACCACAACACAAACCGAACTCGTTCAGTGTTCAGCACATTTGCCAGCGAATTTTACAAAAACAAAGACCTGCAAAGCCAAAACAAAAAACGCACACTCGAAGATGTCGATGCTGAAGCTGATTGTCCAAAAAAAAATTAAAAATAAAAAATTTTTATAAAAAAAATAAAAATAAAAAGAAAATTAATTACAATTAAATTATGATCATGTATAAAACAAGTATTTGGATAAGAATTTGAACAAGGATTAAAAAAAAACGATATGTACAGTGATATAGACAAAGATTAAGACCAGGAATAAGTTAAGGAGTAGGACAAAAGCTGGGACAAAGTTTAGAACATAGAATTGGACAAGAGTTCAGACGTGTATTGCACACAGAAAACTTGTTTATTTACCGCAACTGAAAAATTCACCAACTACACTTCGCGTTTGCGAGTTGTATTTGCCGCAAACGAATATTCAGTTGTCATCAAGTCAAAAATATATTTTATGGTAGTATATACCGCAATCTATTTAGCTCATTATTATTTATTATTAATTAGTATATTAATTATCTTTCTCCCTATGTTCGTCCGTCTTCTTATGGATTGCACTTATCGCACCTCTGCTGCTATCTCCGTCCGCGTATTAAGCAAATTATCACTTTGCTTATATAGTAAGCATTTATCCAAAAAGTAACTCTGAACTATAAGCGTTGTGTTTATACAATGAAGGGAGAAACAAACGAAGTTTTCAGTTGGAAAAAACAAATTTTTCAATTGCTGCAATTAAAAAATCACTTGCGCTCATGATAAACGAAATTAATTTCCTAAAACTAAATGACGCGTTTCTCGCAACTGACTAATATTATGACAACTATTGAAACGTTTGCAAATAACGATTTTAAGCACGTCAAACGAAGTTCGTTTTTTTTTCTTTGTGTGTAAGAACAAGATTTAGGACAAAGATTGTGAAAAGAAGTGCCACAACGAAAGGGTGCATCCGACATAGAATAAGGGACAAGAAGTAGGATAAATATAAGACCAAGGTTAAGGATGGAGACAAATTTGAGAACAAAAGAAAAGTTTGAAACAAGAATGAGGACAATGTTAAAAAAATGCTGTCAACTCTAAACCTGCGGATGTGTTCACGATACAGCCTATTTTTTTATATCATATTTTTTATTATTTTCTTTTAATTGTATTTCATTAAAATTGATTTAATTAATATTTTATTTTTTTTTTCATTTTATACTATTATATCTTGTGTTTTATTTGATGTTATTTAATTTTATTTTTTAATGTAATTTTAATTTAAATTTTTTCAATGAATTTCTTTTATTTTATTTGGTTTTATTTTATTTAATATATTTTATCTTATGTTTTTTAATTTTAATTTATTTTATTTTTGATTTTATTTAATTTTTACTTGTTTTATTTTATATTATTTCATTTTATTTGATTTTACTCTATTGTATTTTATTTTAATTTATTTCGTATTATTTCATGTTATTTTTTATATTATATTATTTTCCTTTAATTTTTATTTTATTTAATTTCTTTTTATTGGCTTTATAATATAATAATATTTTATTTTATTTTATTTAATTTTTTGTTTTATTTTTTATATTATTTAATTTGATTTAATTTATTTAATCTATAATTTATTTAATTGAATTTAGTTTTTTTATTATTTTGATTTTTTATTTTGCTTTGCTTGGTGTTATTTAATTTTATTTTTAATGATTTTTACAATGTTTTAATTTGTAAGATTTAAGTTAATTTGTTTTTTGTTATGTTATATTATTTTATTTAATTTTATTTTGTTTAATTTCATTTAATTTCTTCTTAATTTTACTTTGTTTTATATCATTTAATTTTATTTGATTTTTAAATTTTATTTTCTTTTTGTTTTTATTTTTTTTGATGATATTTAATTTTGTTTTTAATGCTTTTACTTTATTTTCATTTATATTATTTTAGTTTATTTGCTGTATTTAATTTTTTTTGGTCTTGGTTTTTTTATCTGGTGTTATTTAATTTTATTTTTAATATATTGTACTTTATATTACTTAAGTAAGTTTGTTTTATATACTTTTATTTTATTTTATTGTATTTGATCTTACTTTTTATATAATGTTATATAATTTTATATAAATTTATTTTACATGTTATTTAATTTTATGTTATTTTAATTTATTTGTTTTATTTTATTATATATTATTTCATTTTACTTTATCTTGTTTTTTATCTTATGTTATTTAATGTTAGTTATAATGTATTTTACTTTATATTGTTATAAGTTTATTTATTTTATTTATTCTTATTTTTTTTATTTAATGTTGTTTAATTTTATTGTAATATATTTTACTTTATTTTCATTGATATTATTTTATATAATTTGCTTTTTTGTATATTATATTATTTTACTTTGTTTTATTTTATTTAATTTAATTTATTATTTTTTTACTTTTTTATTGTATTTAATTTTTTATACAATATCATTTGATTTTTATAATTTTTTTTTAATTTTATCTTATTTTTCTGTCTTATTTGATGTTATTTAATATTATTTTTTATATATTAATTTGCATCATTTTAGTTACTTTGTTTCATTTTATTTTATATTAGTTTTTTTATTTTGTCTTATTTTATTTTAAATTATATTATATAATTTTATTTTATTTTGTCGTCTGTTATTTTTTTGATGAATGAATGTTTTAAAAAAAGAAGTAAAATATAGTTTTTAGTAGTTCAGTTTTTATTTAGATAATAATAAAATATTTTGTTTTTTTGACGTGACGAAGTAACGTTGTACTGCTCTAGTTTCCAAAAAAGTTAAAAAATGAATTTTTTAAAAATTCATCTGCGTTTCATTGAATTGTTTCTCGCTGGATATAAGAGCTATGATTAAATAAATAGTATGACCATAAAGGTTAATTCTTTGACTATATTAAAAAAACAAAAAAAAAATTTAATACGGCATAGGGACGTAGTGGGAGCTGCGTAAGCAACGCAACTGAAAATTTGTTACATGGAATTATTACTCGCTGAGTATTAGTGCTAGGATTAAAAATACGGTACGTCAATAAAGGCCTACTGGAAGCCGTCACAACAAAATTAGACAAAAAATTTCTGACATCATGGAGACGCTGAAAGAGCCGCTCAAAGATCGATAACGCAACATTCATGCAGCGGCGTTGCATTGAATTTTTACGCAATGAGTATATAACCTACGATAAAAGTTTAAAAAGGAAAATGAAGGTTTTATAAATGGCTTTACGACAAAAATAAAAAAAAAAATTCCGGCGTCGTCAGGTCGTGAATATAGCAGCTTATGTAACAGAAATGTAATATCGTTGCATGGAATTATTACTCACTCAGGAGGAGTGCTACAGTAAATTTTGTTTACTGTTTTGTTAAACACCAACACCAACACCAACACCAACACCAACACCAACACCAACACCAACAGCAACACTAACACCAAAACCAACACCAACACCAACACCAACACCAACACCAACACCAACACCAACACCAACACCAACACCAACACCAACACTAACACAAACACCAACACCAACACCAACACCAACACCAACACCAATACCAACACCAACATCAATACCAACACCAACATCAACACCAACACCAACACCAACACCAACACCAACACCAACACCAACACTAACACCAACACCAACACCAACACCAACACCAACATCAACATCAACATCAACATCACCAACATCAACATCAACATCAAAATCAACATCAACATCAACATCAACATCAACATCAACATCAACATCAACATCAACATCAACATCAACATCAACATCAACATCAACATCAACATCAACATCAACATCAAAATCAACATCAACATCAACATCAACATCAACATCAACATCAACATCAAAATCAACATCAACATCAACATCAATATCAACATCAACACCAACATCAACATCAACATTAACAACAGCAGCAAGAAACTTCGTCACGTCAAAAACTACGGGTGTGTCCACGGCACAGCCAACTCTTTTTTTTAATTAATTTTTGCTTAATTTTTGATTTGCTTAATTTTTGCTTAATTAATGCTTTCTATTGATTTTTTGTGTGCTTCCTCTATAAGCTCTTGTAAAATATTGATTTTAGTGCAGTTAAGATTATTTTCTGAAGATCGTTGTATAGAAGCCCTTAAGTGTTCCATAGCATTTGTGTGGGATATTTTGGGGGTCATTTCAGTCACAGGTTCTCCTTAATTTAAAAATCTTTCGGTTACTTGCCATTGCTAAATATTTTTTTTATATAGAACTTTAAACACGCGTGGTGAAAAATGACTACTGGCCTAAGCACGCACCACTCATTCCTTTTTTGCAGTTCAACAAACATAAATGTTGATTCATAGCAATTTATAACATTACCAAGAATAAAAAACAAAGAGAATCTGTGTATGGAGAATTATGCGAGATGAGATTATAGCTACAGCTGATCAATGAAAATAGTTTCAACTCATATTGTTATCATTCTTTAAATCGAATGACAATACAAAATTTGAATTCTTTATATAGAATAGTCAATGAAGAGATTTTGCCGTTCGTTATAGTGGACATTTGTGAAATCGGGTATTCGTTATATTGGACGTGTACTGTAAATTGAAATTAACGTTAAGTTATTTTATTTTATCTCATGTAATTTTATTTTATTTCATTTATTATTTATTTTACTTTATTTCATTTTTTTATTAATTTATTTTTTTTGTTTTTTTTTAATTTTTAAATTAAATTTTTATTTTCTTTTATTTTATTAAATTGCATTTGAGCTTAATTTTTGTTTTTATTTTTTTTCATTTTATTTTTTTTTTTATTTAAATTCCTTAAATTTAATTTGTTTATTATAATTTCATATTATTTATTATTATTTTTTATTTTTTGTTTTTTTTATTCAAAAACTGTTATAAATCCAAATTGATTTAATTTAATTTAGTTTTATTTAAAATCATTTCATTTTATTTTTTTTTTAAGAATTGATTTAGTTTTGTTTTACTTTCTATTTATATGTATATATATTTTAATTAATTTTATTTATATCATTTAATTTTATTTTTTTTTATTTAATTTATTTTTTATTTTTTATACTGTATTTTTATGTGTATGTTATTTTATTATATTTCTTATTTTATTTTATATTTTCTTCAATTATTTTTTTATTTTCCATTATTTAATTTTATTTTTTTATATATAATATAATAATTTATTTTATTTTTCTTTTATTGTTTTTTTAAATTTTATTGAATTGAAATAAATTCTCTAACTTCAATTAATTTTTATTTTAATTTTTTTCTTTCAATAATATTATTTTTTTTTTTTATTATATTGTTATTCACATATGTAATTTTTTTATTTTTTCTTATATTATTAATTTTATTTTATTGAATTTAATTAAATTTTCTAAATTGAAAATTTTATTTTATCTTATCTTATTTTAATTTTTTTTTAATATAATTTTTTCATTATATATTTTATTTTTATGTATAATTTATTTAATTTTTTCTTATGTTATTTATTTTATTTTATCAAATTTAATAAAATTTTCTAGTTTAGATTAATTTTTATTTTAATTTCTCCTTTAAATAATAAATAATATTTTTTTATATTAATTTATTTACTTTTTATTTTTTTTTAATTTATTTTATTGTTTTTCTTTTATGTTTTTAATTTGAACAACAAATTGGGATGTATTTTGTTTTTGTGTTTTTTATTTTGTGCAAAATAATAAAAAGCTCCTCACATGAATTGGCCAAAATTTCAAGTACACTCAAGTTTTATGAAATTCAATTTAAAATTAATTTCAAGTACGCACGTTTAGCTTTGAAGAAGTCTGCGAATTTCAACAAATACAACAACAATAACAAACATATCAGCAATTTCAGCGACAACACTAACACCAGCAATAATAAGAACCGAATTTTAAGAAAACTAATCAAATCAACAAGTTACGAATAAGTAATGAATAAAAAAAAAAACAAAAAAATCGGTGACTCGACTGTTTGTTGTTAACGAAAAAAAGGCAAAAAAAAAAAAAAAAAAAAAAAACAAATAACAAAAATTTGCAATTGTTCAAAATTGTTTTCGTTATAAAATCAACAGAATAAAATCAACGAGTTCATGTCTTGAAACTTCAAACATTTGAATGCTTTTGCACGTTCTCTTTAAGTTTTTCGTTTTTATTTTCTACTTTATTTTTTAATTGAAAAGGTCTCAAATCCATTTCAGCCAGTTTGTTTTTTTTTTATTTCAATTAATTATTTAACTATGCTGCTCACGTTTAGAGCTTAAATGTCAGAATAATAGGTTTTGAAAGAAGAAAAAATCAAACCACAAATAAATACATACAAAGAAAACAAAAAACTTTGTGCAAAAAAGAAAAGCTCAAGCTTTAAATTTCAACATCAGCAGTTTGAGATACAAAAGAATTTTAATATCGAAATTTGAAAGCTTACATTTGAGAAAAAAAAGAAGTCGTAGACAACAACAAGTTGAACCTAAGGCGAAGTCATAAATTCACCAAACGTTTCAAAAGGATGTATTTGTTATAATGATTAATTTCGGATTTAATTTAAACATTTGATTTTAAATTTTGAATTTTAATTTTTAATTTTATATTTCATAGAAGAAATCTCAAAAATAAAAACTCAAACAACATAGAAATCAAAATAAAAAAATGTAGTGACCAATTTCATTTTGAATAAGAAAGCATTCTCATCTATAACAACCGATTATTTAGTCAGATATAAACCTCGCGTATAAAATCTACTCATACAAAGAACCAACAAATTTGCGAACTTAAAAATATACAAAAACCTTTGTTTTTATTCAATAGTTTAAAGAATAAAGAATTAATAAAATCAGCCAAAAGCAGCAAAAATTTTAAAAAGAATCCAATCGAATTTGTTCGGCACATTCTTCTACAAAAGACTCAAAATCGATTGAACGATACAACATAAATCAATGTTGATTGCTGCATTGTTAAATTTTATTTATTTTTTGTTTTTAATTTTTTTTTTTCTTTTTGGTTGACAGCCATTGTTAAGAAACAAAATTTAAATCAAATTTTATGCAAGTTCAATAAAAACGCAAAAAAAAATTTGATACTTATTTAAATCGCACAAAAAAAAACTTTAAAAACAATTTAGGAAGTAGAGGGAAAAAACACAACGCGAAAAGAATATTAAATAGAATGTCAGAGAATGAAAAAAAAACAAACAAACAACCAAAATTGTTACAAACATGGCTGCTATGGGTCTCTCATTACGCTGTGTCGCTGAATTCGCACGCGTTTCAATCAAAAGTTTGAGAATTTTTTGAAGCGTTTCCAGTAGCCCGGTTTACATGCGCTCTAAGGGCCATTTGGGCTACCGGTTGGTAATACTTACTTGCATGACTTAGTTGCTGCGCACGTTCATGTCTTTTGCCATTCACGCAAACGCGTTAACCTTGACTTTGGGAGCAATGTACGTCTCGATTGTACGTCTTGGCCAGCAATTTTCTGCGTTTCACAGCGTAAGAAACAAAAACAAAATCCATTTAAATGAAAACAAAAAATTTAAATAAAAATAATTACAAATTAAGT
The DNA here is from genome assembly GCA_943735915.1 of Pherbina coryleti. Lineage (NCBI taxonomy): Eukaryota > Metazoa > Arthropoda > Insecta > Diptera > Sciomyzidae > Pherbina > Pherbina coryleti. The sequence continues at coordinate 161,561,022 of OX030950.1, read as the reverse complement.
AGAGTTCAAACAAAACAAGAGAGTTCTATTTGGGCTTAAGAATTTCTATTGTTAAGGTTACAAGTCATGATTTTGCACAAAATTAAATTTTTATTTATTATAGCCATGATGTTTCAAGCTTTAATTAGGCGTGAAGAGAACAAAAGATGTACGGCAGAAATCTACGAAAATACAAAAACAGTATTTTTGTGTTTGCGTGTGCGGCGTAATTTTTATTTTTTATACTTTTTTTTTAGAAATATTAATTTTGACTTATTATTATTAATTATCTTCTAGCTGTAGATGATGTATCATTTATTTATGAAGATCTTCGAAATATACTTTTCTTGAGTCATATTTTTCCGTTTTTGTGCAAAAATAAATGTAATCAAATAAAGGTTTAATAACAAAATGGTGGGCATTTTGTAGATGAGATTTTAAGTGGTGTTGATTAAAGTCCGATTCGTTATAAAGAGTGATTTTTTAAGTGCCTGATAACTTTTTTTTTAAAAAAAACGCATAAAATTTGCAAAATCTCATCGGTTCTTTATTTGAAACGTTAGATTGGTCCATGACATTTACTTTTTGAAGATAATTTCATTTAAATGTTGACCGCGGCTGCGTCTTAGGTGGTCCATTCGGAAAGTCCAATTTTGGGCAACTTTTTCGAGCATTTCGGCCGGAATAGCCCGAATTTCTTCGGAAATGTTGTCTTCCAAAGCTGGAATAGTTGCTGGCTTATTTCTGTAGACTTTAGACTTGACGTAGCCCCACAAAAAATAGTCTAAAGGCGTCAAATCGCATGATCTTGGTGGCCAACTTACCGGTCCATTTCTTGAGATTAATTGTTCTCCGAAGTTTTCCCTCAAAATGGCCATAGAATCGCGAGATGTGTGGCATGTAGCGCCATCTTGTTGAAACCACATGTCAACCAAGTTCAGTTCTTCCATTTTTGGCAACAAAAAGTTTGTTAGCATCGAACGATAGCGATCACCATTCACCGTAACGTTGCGTCCAACAGCATCTTTGAAAAAATACGGTCCAATGATTCCACCAGCGTACAAACCACACCAAACAGTGCATTTTTCGGGATGCATGGCCAGTTCTTGAACGGCTTCTGGTTGCTCTTCACTCCAAATGCGGCAATTTTGCTTATTTACGTAGCCATTCAACCAGAAATGAGCCTCATCGCTGAACAAAATTTGTCGATAAAAGTTGCCCAAAATTGGACTTTCCGAATGGACCACCTAAGACGCAGCCGCGGTCAACATTTAAATGAAATTATCTTCAAAAAGTAAATGTCATGGACCAATCTAACGTTTCAAATAAAGAACCGATGAGATTTTGCAAATTTTATGCGTTTTTTTTAAAAAAAAAGTTATCAGGCACTTAAAAAATCACCCATTATAAGATACTAAGAATTAAAAAAAAAAACAAATACAGAGAAAAGAACACATAAAAATAAAAAGAAAATTAAGAATAAGTTTAAGAATCTAAAAACAAAAATCGAGTATAAAGAATCAAAAATCACGAATCAATTAACAAAAATCACAAATTGAGGATCAAGAATCATGAATTAAAATCAATAATAAAGAATCAAGGATCAAGAATCATAAATCAAGAATGATTAATCGGGAATCAAAAACCAAACATCAAGAAACAAGAATCAAGAATTTAGAATCAAAAATCAAGAATCAAGAATCAAGAATCAAGAATCAAGAATCAATAATCATGAATAATGAATCAAGAATCAATAATCATGAATCATGAATCAAGAATCAAAAATTAAGAATCAAGAATAAAAAAGTAAAAGTCAATTAATAATAAATAAACAACAATCAAGAATAAAGACTCACGAATCAAGAGTTAAAAATCAAAAGTTTAGAATCAAAAATCGAGGATCACAAATTAAGAATCAATAACAAAGAATCAAAAATCAAGAACCAAACATCAAGAATCAAAAATCAACTATCTAAAAACAAGACTCACCAATCAAGAATCCACAATCAAGAATGAGGTATCAAATGTCAGGTATCAAGAATTAAGTATCAAGAATCAAAAATCTAGAATCAAGAATTAAAAGCAAAAATCAAAAATTAAGAACCAAGAATCGAGAATCATCAATCACGAATCAAGAATCATAAATAAAGAATCGAGAATCAATTATCAATAATAAATAATCAACAATCAAAACTAAAGAATCACGAATCAAGAATTAAAAAGCAAAAATTTAGAATCAAGAGTCATGAATCGAGAATCACAAATCAAGAATCAATAACCAAGAATAAAAAAACAAGAACCAAAAATCAAAAAGCTAAAATCAAGACTCAAGAATCAAGAATCTTATTAAATAATCAGGTTTCAAGTATCAAGAATCTAGTGTCAAGAATCTAGAATCAAGAATTAAAAAACGACAATCAAATATTAAGAATCAAGAATCGAGAATTCAGAATCAAGAATCGCGAATCAAAAACAAAACATAAGGAATCAAAAATCAAGGAGATAAAATCAGGAATGCAAAATCGAGAATTCAGAATCAAGAATTAAAGAACAAAAACCAAGAACCAAGAATCAAGAATCAAGAATCAAAAAGCAAAAATCACGAATCAAGATTCACAAAACAATAATCAAGAATCAGGTATCAAGAATCAAGAATTAAAAAGCAAAAATGAAGAATCAATATCAAAGAATCAAGAATCACGAATCACGAAGCATGAATCATGAATCAAGAATCAGGATCCAAGAATCAAAAATCAAGAACCAAGATCCAAGAACCAAGAATCAAGAATCAAAAATCACGAATCAAGATTCACAAATCAAGAATCAAGAATCAGGTATCAATAATGAAGAATTAAAAAGCAAAATTAAGAATTAGGAATCAAGATCAAAGAATCAAGAATCACGAATCATGAATCAAGAATCAAAAATCAGGAATCGAAAATCAAAACTCAGAAATAAAGAATCAAAAAGCTAGAATCCAAAATAAAGAATTAAAATGCAAAAAGCAACAATTTAGAATCAGGAATTCAGAATAAAGAATAAAGAGTCAAAAGTCAAAAACCAAGAGTCAAGAATCAGGAATGAATCATGAATCAAAAATTAAAAGCACAGGATCAAAAAGCTAGAATCAAGATCAAAGAATCACGAATCACAAATCAAGAATCAAAACTCAAGAATTGAAAATCAAGAATCAAGAGCACAGAATCAAGAATTAAGAAAAAATAATTAACAAGCAAAAAGGAACAATTAAGAATCGAGAATTCAGAATCAAGTATAAAGTGTCGAAATTGAAGAATCAAGTATTTAGAATCAAGAGTCAAGAACCAAGAATCAAAAATCAATAATTTAGAATCAAGTATCAAGAACCAAGAATCAAAAATAAAATAATCAAGAAGTCATGATAGAATCAAAACTCAATAATCATGAATCAAGAATCAATAATCAAGAATCAAGAGTCAAGAATCATGAATCAAGAATCAAAAATCAAGAATAAAAAATTAAAAAGCAACATTAACAATCAAGAATTTAGAATCAAGTGTAAAGAATCAAGAATAAAGAATCAAGAATCAGGAGTCAAGAGTCATTAATAAAAAATTAAGAATGAATGAATATTTGAAAATCAGAAATGAATCATGAATAGGAAATAAAAAATCAAGTAGCAATAATCAAGAACCAAGAATCAAGAATCAAAAAGTGAGAGTCAAAGATCAAGAATCAGGAATCGAAAATAAAAAAATCAAGAATCAATACTAAAGAATCAAGAGTCAAGAATAAAAAATCAAGAATCAAGCATCAAAAATCAAAAACAAAAACAAAAATAAATTACGAATTAAGAATCAAGATTCTAGAATCAAATATCAAAAATTAAGCATCAAGAATCAAAAATCAAAAACAAAAAATCAAGAATCAAGAATCAAGAATTAAGAATCTAGATTTAAGAATCAAGAATCAAGAAGACATGTGACATGATAAGAAGGCATGTGATATGACACAACATATAAAAGCTTTTTGGGGGTAAAATTGTTTATTTACATCATTCCTTGAATTGCCAACAACTGTCGTAATTCTTCAAAAATTTAGCAAATTTCTAGCAGCTGCTAAGTGCATTAGCAGCTAACAAGCTAATGATATAACAAGCTTCTAATTATAACTGCCAATAAGGTCTGTCAAAACCACACACACGTTAGCGCAGAGGTTTTCTATAGAAACCTTTTTTATAAATTTAAAATGTTTAAAAGGAGTTACTAGCCGAAGTTTGCTCATATAAACACCTTTAACTTAGTAGCCATCCTGTCATTCTTGCTTCCTACCTTCCTTTATTCCTTCCTTGCTATGCTAAGCAATAGTTGCGATTTGCAGCCACTTAGCTGCTTGTTAAGAAAACATTTGAAACTTTTTTTATGATGTGTATCTATAAATTAGATGCTATCAACTGAAAATTGGACAAAACAATAGCAGCTGCTGTCGCTGCATTTAAGGAATCAGCCCTGGTCAAGCCTTGACGCGGTCAGCTGTGTTTGGTTTTTTGTCTCCCAATCTTGCCGCGAGCTTTAATCATCATAGCAGGCAGCCAAAAAAAAAAAAACAAAAAACAAAAACAAACCTTGAAAAATGAAAAAGTTAATCCTTTTTTTGTCCTCAACCTCTTGCTGAACTTTAACTTTAAATTAGAACTGAATTTGCAGGCACTCGGCAGGACCTTCGAAAAAATGTCCAAAACATAAATATCGACCGCATGTTGCTGTTTATTGGACAATCCTTGATGCAAGGCGGCATCTGCTGCTTGTCATGGGCTTAATTTTGCCCATATCGTTGTCATAGTTGTTGTTTTTTATGGTCACTCTTAATTTTCGTATCCTTTGGCAAGCCGACACAGCCTGCGATTGGCATCATGAATAATTCAAATATTGGAAATTTAATTGGATTTGTCAAAACAAAAAAAAAAAAAAAAACCAATAAAAGAAAAATAAAATAGGCGTCAAATATGAAGTAGTCGAAAGGATATCAAATAAGGGTAATTTATTTATATCAAATAATTTACTTCCAAATTTTTCCCAAATGACCGCAGCAAATTTACTGCGGTGATATTGAGATTTGCGCTCTTCCGGTTGTTGTATTTGCTAAGTTGCGGTTTTTTGACTCACAAACCCATCGGAACATCCCTAATGCAACAAGTGGCTCCGAGAGTATTCTTGAAGTCAAAAATAAGTAACAGATAAAATAAAGGCTTTAGAGCCATTAGATCCATCAGTTTCATATTCTCGCTATAAACATTTCCCATTTCCTTTTCAAATTTTTTCAGCCTTACGGGTTATAGGGCTAATTCAACATTTTGCGTGGATTCTTAACTTAATGTTTCACTTTAAATAGTTATAAAAACTTAAAATAAAACATCATAAAATTGGAAAAAAAAACCAAGTTTGAAAAACTTGCGCTCGTAACTTTAAAACCAGCTTAACTACAAAGCGTAACAAAAGACGCCGCAAAAAACTGCTGGTTTTCACAGAAAAAAAATTTTTTTTTGTAATTTTTCTTTTGTATTTTTTATACCTAAAACTAGCTTTATAGCTTGACATGGCAGCCACCTGTAGTTAGCCATAATTAAATTTGTACTTTTTTTACTACTAACTACTAGGCATGACAAGTAAAATGGAAAAAAAATAAAAACCCATTGAAACCTGCTGCTTCTCAGGACCGGCATGTTGAACCCTCATGGAAAAAAGTTGTCGTTTTTTAACGACATATTTAAATGGTGCAATTTATGACAGTGGAAATAACAAGAATACAATCATAAATTTAACTATGGAAATTATGAGCAATAATAAAAAATTATATGCAACAGATAAAGCACATTTTATGCTTTTTTAAAAAAGCTTTTAAATATTTAAAAAAAAAGGATCACGCATGTCTCATTAAGAGCACCGAAAGCAAAAGAGAGGAAGAGAAGGGACGATAGTGAGCCTCATATTGTTTGACATTTAACCGATTAACGCTCGTTAGACTATTTTTGGGCACAAGAATCAAGCAGAATAAAGAATAAAGTATCAAGAATCAGGAAAAAAGGATCAAGAATCTAGAATCAACATTCAAAATGAAGAATGAAGATCAAGAATCCATATTCAAGAATGAAGAATGAAGAATTTAATATCAATACTCAAGAATCAATTCAGTATCAAGAATCAAGAATCCACAAAGAAAAATCAAGAATCAAAAATCAATAATAAAGAATCAAAAATCAAAACTCAAAAATCTAGAATCCAGAATCAGGAATAAAGAATCAATATTAATAATCAAAAATCAAGAATCAAGAATCAATAATCTAAAATCAAGAATCAAGAATAAGAAATCAAGAATCAAGAATAAAGAATCAAGAGTCAATAATCAAGACTCAGGTATAAAGAATCAAGAATCAGGAATAAATATTCATGAATCAAGAATCAATAATAGAAGATCAAGAATCAGGAATCAAGAATCAAAAATTAAGAATAGTAGTCAAGAGTCAAGAATCAAGAATCAAGAATTAAAAATTAAGAATCAAGAATAAGGAATCAAGAATCAGGAAACAGGAATTAAGAATCAAGAGTCGAGAATCAAGACTCAGGTATAAAGAAGCAATAATCAGGAAATATTCATGAATCAAGAATCAATAATAAAGGATCAAGAAACAAGAATCATAAATCACAAATCAAGACTCAAGAATAAAAAATCAAGAACCAAGAACTTAGGATAAAAAATCAAGAATAAAGAATCATAAATCAAGAATCATGAATACAAAATCAAGAATAGAGAATCTAGATTCAAGAATCAATAATCAAGCATCAGGGGTCAAGTATCAAAAATCAGGAATCAATAATTAAGAACCAAGAACCAAAAATCAAGATTCATAAGTAAAGAATCAAGAATAAAAAATCAAGAACCGAAAATCTAGAATCAAGAATCAAAAATCAAGCATCAGGAGTCAATAATCAAGAATCAAAAATCAGGAATCAAGAATTAAGAACCAAAAATCAAAAACCAAAAAACAAGAATCATAAGTTTAAAATCAAGAATAAAAAATCAAGAACCGAGAATCTAGAATCAAGAATCAAAAATCAAGAATCTGGAGTCAAAAAATCAAGAATCAGGAATTAAGAATCAAGAATCAAGAATCTAGAACCAAGAATCAAGAATAAGGAATCAGAAAGCAAGAATCAAGATTTAGGTAATAAGAATCAATAATTAAAAATCAAGAATCAAGTATAAGAAATCAGGAAGCAAGAATCAAGAATAAGGAATCAAGAATCAAGAATTAAGAACCAAGAGTCAAGAATCAAGATTCAGGTATAAAGAATCAAGAATCAGGAATAAATATTCTTGAATCAAGAATCAATAATAAAGGATTAAGAATCAAGAAAGAATAATCATAAATCATAAATCAAAAATCAAGAATAAAAAATCAAGAACCAAAAACTTAGGATAAAAAATCAAGAATCATAAATCAAGAATCAAGAACCGAGAATCTAGAATCAAGAATCAAAAATCAAGCATCAGGAGTCAAGAATCAAAAATCGAAAATCAGGAATCAAGAATCAAGAACCAAGAATCAAAAATCAAGAATCATAAGTAAAAAATCAAGAATAAAAATGAAAAACTGAGAATCTAGAATCAAGAATCAAAAATCAAGAATCAGGAGTCAAGAATCAAGAATCAGGAATTAAGAATCAAGAATCAAGAGTCTAGAACCAAGTATCTAGAACCAAAAATCAAGAATCAGGAATCAAGTTGATCAAGAATAAGGAATCAGAAAGCAATAATCAAGAATAAGGAATAAAGAATCAAGAGTCAAGAATTAAGACTCAGTTATTAAGAATTAACAATAAGGAATAAATATTTATGAATCAAGAATCAATAATAAAAAATAAAAAATCAAGAATCAAGAACCAAAAATCAAGAATTAAAAGTTAAAAATCAAGAATTCAGAATCAAGAAACAAGAATTAAGAATCAAGAATCAAAAATAAAAAATCAAGAACTAAGAATTAGGATTAAGAATCAAGAATCAGCAATTTGTGAATTTCACAGAATTTGAAGATTCACAGAATTTTCGCTCAATTCGACTGAATTACGTGATGACGTTATTTCGATATTAAACCTCAGAAAAAAAAAAAAAATATATATATATAAAAACGATATGGGACCCCGCCAAAATTTGAAAGACTTTACCTAACATATGTTTCTAATGAACATATTGTGTTGTACATTTAATTTAATGTTTATACATAGATGATCGAGAACCAGACGTACAAGTTTTATGTCAACTCTGTAGGATGAAAGTTAATGTCTTCAACACTCAAAGAAAAAAAACGTTTATTGCAAGTTTGTCGTGCTTGGGATCGTTATTTGCAAACGTTTCAACAGTTGTCATAATAATAGTCAGTTGCGAGAAACGCGTCATTTAATCCATAAGAAGACGGACGGACATAGGGTGAAAGACAATTAATATAATAAATAATTATGACCGAAATAGCTTGCGATATATATACATATATATAAGATATATTTTTAAGTTGACCACTGAATATTCGTTTGTGATAAAGACAACTTGCAAACGAAGTGTAGTTGGATAATTTTTTAGTTGTGGTGAACGAAAAATACCTATGCGTAAAAAACCTTTCCAAGACATAAGATTCCTTCTGGGCCTTGCTATTGTCTGCAAAGCGTAAGTGGTTAATTAGAAAATGAACTTTGGTTGAAGATGGGATTTGAAATTGGTTCAGAACGGTCCACACATTCTAATGTCTTCGGCCACGACCGCCACAAGCCTTATAATAAGCTTTTTTTCGACTTCATCAACTTTTTTACTATTTCATACCGGGTCACCGAAGAACTAAAATTATTCAGCATCCTGGGTTCCTGAGATTCGGTATTACTCCCATTTTAGTGAATGGAATATAAAATTCCTTCGATTGGACTCAAGGAAGTTTATATGGATGAACTTTTGAACAAAAGGAATTTAAAAATTTGTATGTTTGGACAAACATATCTGCATTTTCGAAATTCACTCCCATTTTCAGGCATTCTGAGTAGTTGGTGGTCGAAATGTGTCAGGGTTGTACTCATTACGACGGTGTTATGAACTTTTCTCATTAAGATGGCCTTTTTTCTGTGCATTGTGTCCAAAAATTGGACGTTAATCGATTAAATGTCAAGAACTATTACTCTTCATTTAAACATTTCTCTCTCCATGGCTCTATCTCTCTCTGTCTCTCTCTTTCTCTCACTCATATAATCTCTCATATCAATCTCCATAAATATCTCTCGCTTTGGCGTTTCTTTTAAAACATGTATGAACTATTTTCAATATTTAAAAGCTTTCCCGAAAAAGTTCTATATTTTCAAACATTATGTCTTGCAAGTCAAAGTGAATATCAGATTTTGATATAAAAAAAAAATTGAAGAGGATGGGTTCATGTTTTCAGAAATAGTCAATTGGGCGTTAATCGGTTAAATTAGTGCGTCTTCTTTATTTAGATATATTTTTCGTTTTTCTCTGTTGAATTTTTAGCACGCAATTTTTGCGCTTCGTGACTTCACGCAACATTCTCTATATTTTTATATTTTTTCCTTTTACTTTTATGTTGATTGGTTGTTTTTGTACGTTGTTTTTCGACTAGCTTTTTCTGACACTTTTTAGTTCTTTATTCTTTTTCAATTCAACTGCGCATGCCTAACCGTCATTTTATGTTTCATTCTTTGCTATTTTATGCTTTATTTTTCTTATGGCTTTAATAAGTTCTACCAATTTTGTCGGTTCGTCTGTCTTTATTGTTGTTATCATACCCGTCTGTCGATCTGCTTTTTGTCTGTTCTGCGCCTGTTTGTCCGACCGGCCGTTTAATTTCCGCATATAATTTAGATCTTCTATCTTTGAGTTTTGCTTCTTTTTTAGCTACTTTTAGTTGAGTTGTTTTTCTTGCATGCTTTTTACACTCCGCTTGGTTGTTATTGTCTTCGTAATTGTTGTATTTTGTTTTTTTTTTTTTTGGTTTTTATTATTGTTGTTAAGGTTTTTTCCCTGTACAACTGCCGCCGTCTGTACAACAACTGTCTGATTGGCAGTTCAATCTTGTGTACCCCCCTCTATCCCACCAACTTCATTCTTTTTTGCCTCAAAGTTTTGGCCAGTTTGTTTTTTTTTTCTTTCTCTTCTCTTAGCCTGGCTTAAAACTGCCTCATGCGTGTGGAAGCAATCATTCTTTGCTAGTTCTGCGTTGTTAAGTTTTTGTCTTTTCCTTATTTTTTTTTTTTTTTATTTATAATAAATTTATTTTTTGCTTCTAAGATACTACTTTTGTTTAAGCCATTAAAAGTCATGCCATTCTCTATGTTATGTTGTGTCAGTCGGTAGGCCCTTCTCCGCTTACTCAGCCCTGACTTTGTCTATATTTTTATTTTTTTTTTTTTTTATTTTTCTGTTTACTTTTCATTAACATCGTTTTATTCTTTTGGCTCTAACCAGTCAGTTTTATTTTCTTCACAAGTTCTTTTTAACCAATTTTGTTTGTTAACTCGTTCTAGTTGCAACAATTATAGTGTTTTGTTGTTGTTTTTCTTACTAATGAGTATCATCTGTTGGTCTTCTAATTACATAGATAGATGTATAAGATACTCGTATCTCAATTTGCCATCTCTGTCCGGCCGATTATTTTGAGTAAAATCTGCCAATCTGCCTATTTTGTGCTTTGAAAAAAAGCAAAATTGCCTTCGAAATTAATTTGTTTTCTCTTTTTAATTTTATTGAGTTTTTAATGCTTGTGACTTATTTTTATATTATTCTTGGAAGAAACTCTAAATAATTAGAGGCCCAATGAAAAAGGTTCACTTTGGTCTTTGTCCCAATCAGTCTAATCCTTGCCCCAATCCTAGTTCTTGCCCTTGTCGTTGTCCAAGTCCTAGCACTAGCACTTGTCCTTGTCCCAGTCCCTGTCCTAATCCTCCAAAGAACAGTCCAAATCTTCCAAAGATCAGTCCAAATCTTTATCTTTACATATGATTTATCTGTTATTTGATTTGGGTTTTGATTTTGATTTGATTTTGATTTTGATTTTGATTTTGATTTTGATTTTGATTTTGATATTGATTTTGATATTGATTTTGATTTTGATTTTGATTTTGATTTTGATTTTGATTTTGATTTTGATTTTGATTTTGATTTTGATTTTGATTTTGATTTTGATTTTGATTTTGATTTTGATTTTGATTTTGATTTTGATTTTGATTTTGATTTTGATTTTGATTTTGATTTTGATTTTGATTTTGATTTTGATTTTGATTTTGATTTTGATTTTGATTTTGGATTTGGATTTTGATTTTCAATCCATGAGGTCGACATAAATTTTTTTGTTTAATTTTCATGAGAAAAAAATCAATCTGTACTGGCGTAAAATAACTCTGATTCTTTGTTCCTGATTCCCTCAAAACTGGTTCTTGATTCTTGATTCTTAATTCTTTAGTCTTGATTCTTGATTCCTGATTCTTTATTCTTTATTCTTTATTCTTTATTCTTTATTCTTTATTCTTTATTCTTTATTCTTTACTCTTTATTCTTTATTCTTTATTCTTTATTCTTTATTCTTTATTCTTTATTCTTTATTCTTTATTCTTTATTCTTTATTCTTTATTCTTTATTCTTTATTCTTTATTCTTTATTCTTTATTCTTTATTCTTTATTCTTTATTCTTTATTCTTTATTCTTTATTCTTTATTCTTTATTCTTTATTCTTTATTCTTTATTCTTTATTCTTTATTCTTTATTCTTTATTCTTTATTCTTTATTCTTTATTCTTTATTCTTTATTCTTTATTCTTTATTCTTTATTCTTTATTCTTTATTCTTTATTCTTTATTCTTTATTCTTTATTCTTTATTCTTTATTCTTTATTCTTTATTCTTTATTCTTTTTTCTTTATTCTTTATTCTTTATTCTTTATTATTTATTCTTTATTCTTTATTCTTTATTCTTTATTCTTTATTCTTTATTCTTTATTCTTTATTCTTTATTCTTTATTCTTTATTCTTTATTCTTTATTCTTTATTCTTTATTCTTTATTCTTTATTCTTTATTCTTTATTCTTTATTCTTTATTCTTTATTCTTTATTCTTTATTCTTTATTCTTTATTCTTTATTCTTTGTTCTTTATTCTTTATTCTTTATTCTTTATTCTTTATCCTTTATTCTTTATTCTTTATTCTTTATTCTTTATTCTTTATTCTTTATTCTTTATTCTTTATTCTTTATTCTTTATTCTTTATTCTTCATTCTTTATTCTTTATTCTTTATTCTTTATTCTTTATTCTTTATTCTTTATTCTTTATTCTTTATTCTTTATTCTTTATTCTTTATTCTTTATTCTTTATTCTTTATTCTTTATTCTTTATTCTTTATTCTTTATTCTTTATTCTTTATTCTTTATTCTTTATTCTTTATTCTTTATTCTTTATTCTTTATTCTTTATTCTTTATTCTTTATTCTTTATTCTTTATTCTTTATTCTTTATTCTTTATTCTTTATTCTTTATTCTTTATTCTTTATTCTTTATTCTTTATTCTTTATTCTTTATTCTTTATTCTTTATTCTTTATTCTTTATTCTTTATTCTTTATTCTTTATTCTTTATTCTTTATTCTTTATTCTTTATTCTTTATTCTTTATTCTTTATTCTTTATTCTTTATTCTTTATTCTTTATTCTTTATTCTTTATTCTTTATTCTTTATTCTTTATTCTTTATTCTTTATTCTTTATTCTTTATTCTTTATTCTTTATTCTTTATTCTTTATTCTTTATTCTTTATTCTTTATTCTTTATTCTTTATTCTTTATTCTTTATTCTTTATTCTTTATTCTTTATTCTTTATTCTTTATTCTTTATTCTTTATTCTTTATTCTTTATTCTTTATTCTTTATTCTTTATTCTTTATTCTTTATTCTTTATTCTTTATTCTTTATTCTTTATTCTTTATTCTTTATTCTTTATTCTTTATTCTTTATTCTTTATTCTTTATTCTTTATTCTTTATTCTTTATTCTTTATTCTTTATTCTTTATTCTTTATTCTTTATTCTTTATTCTTTATTCTTTATTCTTTATTCTTTATTCTTTATTCTTTATTCTTTATTCTTTATTCTTTATTCTTTATTCTTTATTCTTTATTCTTTATTCTTTATTCTTTATTCTTTATTCTTTTTTCTTTATTCTTTATTCTTTATTCTTTATTCTTTATTCTTTATTATTTATTATTTATTCTTTATTCTTTATTCTTTATTCTTTATTCTTTATTCTTTATTCTTTATTCTTTATTCTTTATTCTTTATTCTTTATTCTTTATTCTTTATTCTTTATTCTTTATTCTTTATTCTTTATTCTTTATTCTTTATTCTTTATTCTTTATTCTTTATCCTTTATTCTTTATTCTTTATTCTTTATTCTTTATTCTTTATTCTTTATTCTTTATTCTTTATTCTTTATTCTTTATTCTTTATTCTTTATTCTTTATTCTTTATTCTTTATTCTTTATTCTTTATTCTTTATTCTTTATTCTTTATTCTTTATTCTTTATTCTTTATTCTTTATTCTTTATTCTTTATTCTTCATTCTTTATTCTTTATTCTTTATTCTTTATTCTTTATTCTTTATTCTTTATTCTTTATTTTTTATTCTTTATTCTTTATTCTTTATTCTTTATTCTTTATTCTTTATTCTTTATTCTTTATTCTTTATTCTTTATTCTTTATTCTTTATTCTTTATTCTTTATTCTTTATTCTTTATTCTTTATTCTTTATTCTTTATTCTTTATTCTTTATTCTTTATTCTTTATTCTTTATTCTTTATCCTTTATTCTGTATTCTTTATTCTTTATTCTTTATTCTTGATTCTTGATTCTTGATTCTTGATTCTTGATTCTTGATTCTTGATTCTTGATTCTTGATTCTTGATTCTTGATACTTGATTCTTGATTATTGATTCCTGATTCCTGATTCTTTATTCTGTATTCTTTATTCTTTATTCTTTATTCTTTATTCTTTACTCTTTATTCTTTATTCTTTATTCTTTATTCTTTATTCTTTATTCTTTATTTTTTATTCTTTATTCTTTATTCTTTATTCTTTATTCTTTATTCTTTATTCTTTATTCTTTATTCTTTATTCTTTATTCTTTATTCTTTATTCTTTATTCTTTATTCTTTATTCTTTATTCTTTATTCTTTATTCTTTATTCTTTATTCTTTATTCTTTATTCTTTATTCTTTATTCTTTATTCTTTATTCTTTATTCTTTATTCTTTATTCTTTATTCTTTATTTTTTATTCTTTATTCTTTATTCTTTATTCTTTATTCTTTATTCTTTATTCTTTATTCTTTATTCTTTATTCTTTATTCTTTATTCTTTATTCTTTATTCTTTATTCTTTATTCTTTATTCTTTATTCTTTATTCTTTATTCTTTATTCTTTATTCTTTATTCTTTATTCTTTATTCTTTATTCTTTATTCTTTATTCTTTATTCTTTATTCTTTATTCTTTATTCTTTATTCTATATTCTTTATTCTTTATTCTTTATTCTTTATTCTTTATTCTTTATTCTTTATTCTTTATTCTTTATTCTTTATTCTTTATTCTTTATTCTTTATTCTTTATTCTTTATTCTTTATTCTTTATTCTTTATTCTTTATTCTTTATTCTTTATTCTTTATTCTTTATTCTTTATTCTTTATTCTTTATTCTTTATTCTTTATTCTTTATTCTTTATTCTTTATTCTTTATTCTTTATTCTTTATTCTTTATTCTTTATTCTTTATTCTTTATTCTTTATTCTTTATTCTTTATTCTTTATTCTTTATTCTTTATTCTTTATTCTTTATTCTTTATTCTTTATTCTTTATTCTTTATTCTTTATTCTTTATTCTTTATTCTTTATTCTTTATTCTTTATTCTTTATTCTTTATTCTTTATTCTTTATTCTTTATTCTTTATTCTTTATTCTTTATTCTTTATTCTTTATTCTTTATTCTTTATTCTTTATTCTTTATTCTTTATTCTTTATTCTTTATTCTTTATTCTTTATTCTTTATTCTTTATTCTTTATTCTTTATTCTTTATTCTTTATTCTTTATTCTTTATTCTTTATTCTTTATTCTTTATTCTTTATTCTTTATTCTTTATTCTTTATTCTTTATTCTTTATTCTTTATTCTTTATTCTTTATTCTTTATTCTTTATTCTTTATTCTTTATTCTTTATTCTTTATTCTTTATTCTTTATTCTTTATTCTTGATTCTTGATTCTTGATTCTTGATTCTTGATTCTTGATTCTTGATTCTTGATTCTTTATTCTTGATTCTTGATTCTTGATTCTTGATTCTTCATTCTTGATTCTTGATTCTTGATTCTTGATTCTTGATTCTTGATTCTTGATTCTTGCTTCTTGATTCTTAATTCTATCCTTAATTGTTGTTTCTTGATTCTTGATTCTTGGTGAGACCTTTTCTGCTCGTTGCTTAAACACAAAAATCAGCGTTTTAGGATCGGTTAAAATTGGTAATCTCCTATTCGTACGTCATTATCTTTATTTTTTAGCATTCTTTTTGACTTATCTTCCTTTCGAGCGAGTTTTATTTAAAATAGATTTTTTGAACCATTCCTGTGTAGTTTTTTTTATTCTTATCAATAAATTTTAAGCTTGATTTGCAGAACTGAATCAATTAATCAAATATTTCTTTTTGATACTTTTGATGAAGTTATGTCCTTGCCTTAGGTTCAACTTGATGTTGTCTAGTTCTTGATGCTTGATTCTTGATTCGTGATTCTCTAATCTTGATTCATGATTTTTGCATCTTGATTATTGATTTTTGATTCCTGATGCTTAATTTTCTAATATTGATTATTGATTCTTGATCATCTATTCCTGATTATTGATTATTATATCTTGATTAATCATTCATGATTCTTGATTTTTGATTATTGATTCTGATTCGTGATTTTTTATTCTTGATTCTTAGCCATTGATTATTGACCCTTAGTTCTTGATTTTTGATTCTTGATTTTTTATTTTGGATTCTTGATTCTTGATTCTTGATCCTTGATTCTTGATTCTTGATTCTTAATTCTTGATTCTTAATTATTGATTCTTAATTCTTGATTCTTAATATTTATTTCTTATTCTTGATTCTTGATTCTTAATTCTTGATTTTTGATTCTTGATTCTTGATTATTGATTATTGATTTCTGATTTTTGTTTCTTGTTTCTTGATTCTTGATTCTTGATTCTTGACTTTTAACTCTAGATTCTTAATTCTGGATTGTTGATTCTTGATTCTTAATTTTTTATTCTTTTTTGTTAATTCTTGATTCTTGATACTTGATTATTGATTCTTGATTATTGATTCTTGATTCTTGACACTTTATTCTTGATTCTCGATTCTTGATTCTTGATTCTGGATTCTCAATTCTTGATTATTGATTCTTGATTTATAATTCTTGATTCTTTATTTTTGATTCTTTATTTTTGATTCTTTTTTTCTTGATTTTTTATTTTTTTATTCTTGATATTTTATTGTAGATTCTAAATCATATGTCATGACATATGACATGACACATGACATGATATATGACATTTCATATGGCAGCACTTATAGCATGTAACATGACATATTACATTTATCATTTAACTTTTAACCACATTTATTGTATCTTATGTCATGGTATATGTCATGTCATATGTCATGGCATTTTTCATATCATATGTAATGGCATTTCTCAGGTACCATAATTTAAAAAAAATTAAAAGGAAAAAAAATCAAAATTGAAAAAAACTTTAAATTGAAAAACAATTCCAATTTCAAAACTTTTTCCGTTCATTTTATTTTGTGCGTTTTGTCTCCTCTTTTTATTTATAAGAAAATATTTTCTGTTTGATCTAAAGAATTTCGCTCTTTTTTAATATATTCTAATTCTCTCTTTTTCTCTCTTTTCTTTCAGGTATGTTCAACACAACTTATTTAACTTTATTTCTCAGACTCCAGGTAGGCCTACACGTAAGGATTGCATCATATGTATATTATTTTAATTAGAAATATATTTATAACCAACACCTACCTTCCCACCAACCTTCGCCAAGCACCTTGTTATCACCATCATCTCTATGGTTTACGCCATAATCACTGTCACCGTTAAGGCTAGTCATCAATCCTTGTTAGAGAAATGGCTCAAAAAAAAAACTTTCAGGCCGCTATCCACCTTACAAAATGTAATAACGTCATCTTAACGCCTGGATTAAAAGCCGGTCGAAACATCCAAGCTTTTTGTTATTTTTTCACCTACTTATCATATGTATCACGCATGGTTTAGCGGGTTTATCATTAAACATTATTATTTTTATTATATATCTATTTTTTTTCTTTTTTTTTATCAAAATATGCGCGCCACTTTTATTATTATTTTTATTTGTTTTGTCGACATTGCTGCCTTCATGTTTTTGTTTTTTGTTTTTTTTTTTGTTTTTTGCAGTCCGCCCAACTGTCTGTCAACTATGTGAAGACCAACCTTTAACAACTTATGACTGAATTTTGTTTTGTTTAGTTTTGTTTGGCTTTTATTATTTTTAAGTTTTCTTTGTTTTTTTTTTTTTGTTTTTTTCTTGAATGGTGCGTGTTGGTGTCCCAAATTTGTGTGTTTTTTTTGGCACATGATAAGTTAACTGATGATACTCAACAATGTTAAGGTGGCCCCCATTTATTTTTCATACAATGGCACCCACATTATTCAGTTTGTGTTTTTTATTTTAATTTTATTTTAGCTGTAATGGTTTTTGGGAATTTTTTTATGGCAAATGTTGGTAGTGTGGAAAAATACTTCACTGAAAATTCACTGAGTTTAAAATTAGTTCAATTTTAAAATTAATTGTAATTGTTTCATTTTATATTTATTTCCCATTTCCATCTCAAATACATGCTCTTATAGTCAAACGAGTCATAATTTTGATCAAAAGTGTCTCACTAGGGGTTCATTTGGCTTAATTGACTCTTTTTCGACTCATATGACTCATTTCGATTATTTGGCTCAATTGTATCAGTTCCCCAAAACGAAATTTCAAA
Organism: Pherbina coryleti; assembly: GCA_943735915.1. Taxonomy (NCBI): domain Eukaryota; kingdom Metazoa; phylum Arthropoda; class Insecta; order Diptera; family Sciomyzidae; genus Pherbina; species Pherbina coryleti. The sequence goes on along the minus strand of OX030950.1, from coordinate 161,542,920 downwards.
GGTGCCTTGTTCACCAAATGAGCTCATTCGACTTCGTCTTTTTTTAGCTCAATTGATAAGTTTCCTAAAACCAAGTGTTGAAAGTGTCTTTTTTAAGACTCAGTCATCTCGAATGTCTCAATTGGCTGTTAGTTCTCAAAAATAAGAAAGCTAAAATTGTCTTGCTCACTAAAATCAATTGGCTCAATTAGCTTTTTGGGTTAATTTTTTGCAAGAACTTCAGTTTAAAAACCCAAAAATTGAATTATTCTAGCTTATGGCCCAGTTTACTTAATTGGCTCAATTGGCTCTTTTCGGCTCATGTAGTTTTTTTTGCCTAAAATAAAATATAATGAGTCTCCTAAAATTGTCCATTTTCTCTATTGGCTCATTATACTATTATACTCATTTTTTTTCCCATTGACTCATTTGGCTCAATGGAATGATTTTCTTAAAATAAAATATTAAAACTGTCAATCTATACACTCTATTGACTCATTGTGCTCTTTTACTTGTTTTTTTCCATTGGCTCATTTAGATTCAAAAGCAAAAATCAAAAGTGCTTAGATAATGGTTCAATTAATTTAATAGACTCCATTGGCTGGGTCTTCTCAATAAAATCTGCTTGAAAACAAAATATCGGGATGGACGGAAAGGACTGAGATATCGGACGTTAAATCTCAGTTGGCTCAATTGGCTCAGCTAGTTGAAATGGTCTTTTTCGGCTTACTTAGACCTTTTTGCTATATTGGACAAGCTTCCTAATTGCTTGGCTTGGCTAAAGACCCAGTCGGTTGGTTAATTTTTCCTTTTTTGGCTCAATTGGGACATTTCAAGAAAAAGCTTGCTAATGTAATACATCATAAGGGCTTGGCTAAAGACTCAGGTTCATTTTTCCTTTTTTGGCTCAATTGATACATGTCAAGAAAAAGCTTCCTAATATAAAAAATCGTTAGGGCTTGGCTACAAACTCAGTTGATTGGTTCATTTTTCCTTTTTAGGCTCAATTGGTACATTTCAAGAAAAAGCTTCCTAATATAATACATAGTAAGGGCTTGGCTAAAGACTCAGTTGGTCAATTGGTACCCTTCAAGAAAAAAAGTTATCAAAGGAACATACTTTCTCTCTCAGTTAGCTTAGGAAAAATCAACCACATGGTACAGTGGGCTCAATTGGCTAAGTAGACCCTTTTCAACTGACTGAGCTCTGTTTGCTCATTGACCCTATTGAACAATTTTTCTTAAAATTAAGCATTAAAATTACTTAGCTAAAATGACCCGTCAGCTCAATTCGCTCAATTTTTGTTTTCTTGGGTAAATTCGTTCATTTGACTCAATTCGCCGAATTATCTAAAAAGAATCAGTTTTCGACAACTAGTAATAAAAATAACCTAATTAATTTCTCAGGCAGAGCAGAAAATCAAAAAGTCACCTATGAATTTGTTGGATCGATTGACTGTGTTTGCTCAATTAGTCTTTTCGGCTCACTAAGCTCTTTTTACTCAATTAGATAAGCTTCCTAGAATAAAATAGCAAAAATGTTTAACCTTAGACCCGTTTACATGTTTTACAACGTAATCCCGTTTATCTGGGTCATATTGACCCGTAGTGTATTTTGTATGGAAATTTTACATTTTTCAATGAGTTCAAATTAAAAAGTGTTGTTATTTCATGAAATATTAATTTTAATATTTATTGTTTTTTTTTAAATATATGTTTGCACAAAATATTTGCAATTTACATATGAATGTTGAGGAAAAAAAAACTAAGAGTTATAACCGATTGATGGTGTCGCTTCGATTGAGATGTATTTGTTGTGCTGGGCATTGATGGATCTGTTGCATCATTATCATTGCAATCTTCCAATATATCAGGTTCTTCGTATTTGTGAAGGTAGCACGATTAACACGAATGAATATAATGCAAAGGTCAAAAAGAGTTTAAGCAATGGTCACACACAGCAGACGTTTTATTATCCTTTGTTTTGCTGTTACCCTTATATGCTTCACATCTACGTCGTGGTTTCTTGTCCTAGTAAAGACAGTAAATGGAACAAAAATGAACAAAAAATGATTTGAAATGGAAATCATTTATTTATTTCCAACCTAAACTTGTGGCATTCGAAGCGATTCTGTAAGGCTTTTTGGCTGCATACCAATCAAACTCAAAGCAATTCTTAGGATGTGTGCCATTTGGAAACTATTCACTCAGATGACGAAATTTTAACAGTCTGAATGAGAATATTTGACACTTTTGATGTGAATATGACTGTCAAAAATCCATGTAGCCCCAGAGGCTAGTATAAATTTTGACAATCGGCAAGAGAATTTCTGACACAAGCAAAAATAGAAAAAAGAACACTTGTGAGCTTGCGACTCGAAAAGGTTTATTATTTTTCCCAAAATTACTCTCGTTCAGACATGGGGATAAATTCTTTGGTTGTGCCATATATGGCACCCTATGCATTTAAGGGCTAAATTTTTGCGCTAATACACTACTGAAATCTAAAACGTCAAAATTTCTAGTTGTGAAAATATCATCGTCCTTTCGGCACACTAAAAATGACAATTATATTTCAACATAATTGTATTCAAGTCAGTAACTTCTTCTCTACCACGAGTGAAAAGTTTCCGAATAACACACGGCCTTATTGATTGTTTCATTGGAGTGTTGCATTGCTTTTCCAACTGATTTTTAGCATGATATACCGCAAATACTATAAGACAACAGAAAAGAGAACAGTGCACATGCACAACAGATCCATATAAAAAGAATGTCTTCATATGTGTAAGTGTACATAACTATGAAAAGTACATACGCCAACGACAGAATAATGCTGTCTCTCACTTCCAATGCGCTCACAGTTGCAAAAAATTTAGAAAGGATTGCACAATAGAAAAAATAAGTGAACAAAGTACTATAAAAACGGATCATTCATACAAATCGAATGGTAGAAAATATCGGGTCATTTTGACCCAGATAAACGTATAGTGCACATGGCAGTTTTTTGTCTCTGCAATGCACATATGTCACATATGTACGATTTTTTCACTCTGGTTGCAAAGATAAAAGTTCAACAAATAAAATGGTTAATTTTTTTTCTTATTTTTGATATTTAATATGTTTTTTTTGCAAATGAAAAGTGCCTCGGGTCAACATGACCCGATAAACGGGTTTTAGGTTAACTAAAGGCACAGTCAGCTCAATTGGCTTGCCTTTACTTTTTTACTCAATTGGTTCATTTGGCTCAATATGCTCAGTTGGCTTAATTGTCATTGTTGGATGAAATACCTCTTTTGGGCTCAATTGAGTTACTTTTTCAGACGAAAAATCAAAATAATCTAAGTAAATTACATTGGTTCAGAAAAAGAATATTCTAAAATGGAATAATTGGCTACTTCGACTCTTTACACTCCACACTCAGATCAATTTTTAAAAATAAAAAATCTAAAATGCCTTGACAAAGGCTCGTTTTGCTCAATTAGCTAATTTGGCTGAATTTAATATTCCAAAAACAAAAAAAATCATTTGGCTAATTAAGTTTACTAAGTTTTGTTTAATACCCATTTCATCGTTTTGGCTCAATTGCCTCATTAAGTTTACTAAGTTTTTTTGTATTATCCATTTAATCGTTTTGGCTCAATTGGCTGAATTGGGTTTTTTGGTCTCAAATAGTAGATCAGTTTTACAGTCGAAAAGTCAAAATTATCTAGCCAGTGGATCGTTAAGAGTAATTTGACTAAGATGGCTCAATTCACTAATTTGGCCCTTTTCACTTATTTGCTTTTAATTACTCAACAAAATCTGTTTTCTAAAAATAAAAATTCGAAAGTGTCAAGCTTAGGGTGCATTTTGCTAAATTGGCTCATTTCGCTCACTAAGCTTTTTTGGCTCTATAAGGTTGATTGTATAAATTTTCTAAAACAAAAAATCAAAATTGTGTATGAAATGGCTCATTTGACTCAATCGGTTCAATGAGGGCTTTTTGGCTCGTTTGATCATTTGACTGGAGTGGTTCTTTTTGGTGAATTTAATAGGCAAAAAATGAAAATTATTTAGCTCATCAACAGTAATTGGATAAAATGGCTCAATTGAATCACTTGGCTCTTTTTACTCATTTGATTCATATATCTCCCATGAGATCGGTTTTAAAAAATTAAAAATTAAAATTGCCCAACTAAAGGTGCATTAAGTTGAACTGGCTCATTTCGCCCACTTTACAAATTTTAGTTAGTTTCAAATCAAACAAAATTAGTTTGATTAAATTAAATTCTAAAACAAAAAAAAATTTAACTTTTGTATGTAATGATTCATTTGGCTCGTTTGGCTCGATTGGCTCGTTTGGCTCAATTGGCTCATTTAGCTCGACTGGCTCAAATGACTTTATTAGCTTACTTTTAGAAATTATTTTGACTGTAAACTATAAGTTTAATGATTTTTTAATCATTTTCGTGTGCACGACATGTCTAGATCATCTCAAAAGATCTAGACAATGTTTTCATATTCCCTGGAAAAATATAAAAATATTTTGGAACTTTTTTTTTTACTCTAAAACAATTCTTTCCTCCTCACATCAAATAAAGTATCACCTTTCGAAATAAAACCTTAAAACTCTATAACTTGTCTCTCTCGCCATTTCAAGCATTTCTTCCCAAGCACTTAATATCTTAATATGTCCGTCAGTCAGTCAGAATTACAAAGTAAGTAAAGTTATGAAAAAATATGTCTCGCTCTGTTTACAAAGACCGAACCAGTACAGTATAGAACATAATACGAACGAGGAAGCAAATTTGTTCCGCAAATATTAACATACAATTCTGTACGCGCCATAATTGAACGCTTAGCAGAACGAACGTAGAAGCAGCAGCGTCACAGCAGATCACAACGATTGTAAACAACAAAATTTTTTTCAGGTTGCCAGCCGCAGAACAAGGCCACATATTTTTTTTTTTAATATTTTTTTCATACATTTTATATACATTTAATACAGTAGGCGTGTACTTGAGGCATGTATTAGAGGGAGAGTGGGGTTGATAGCATTTAATGAGCGTGGAGTCTAAAAAGATGTTTACAAGATGAGCATGACGCGCCGCTCTGGCCGACAAAAATGTCGGAAATTCAATATGTGCGGCATTATTGAGGAAGGTTTTTTCATATATATTTTTTTTTTACTTTTATACACATTGAGGAAGGTTGGGTTAAGATGATGACGCTGTAGTAGTCAACTATAGAGGATATTTTATTGATTGTATAAACAAACTAAACGATATGAACTAAACAGAAACTAAGCGAAAAGAAAAATAAATAAATCATCTTTACATATTTATCTAAGAAATGTTCGCTTATGCGATAAGTGGGAATAATATCTATGGGTGTATGTGTTCATTTGTGTTCATGAGTGTCTACGAATAGGGATGGATGGATGGATGGAGGGTTTGGAGCTTTGATAGATAACTAAGATGATTGTTCTATTATGTTTGAACAAGCAGCAGCGGCAATATTTGATGAAACATCAAGTGTGAAATATCTCAAGCTCGTTTTAATTGAAAGAACTTATGGATAGAGAGATTATTAACAGAATTCTCAAATAATTGATACTATCGAAAGGCAACTTAATGGGTAGGCAAAGTGAAAAAGTGAAGAAAATAAAGTTAATGTTAAAGAAAGATTACTTTGCAAAAATACTCTCTTAACCTTCGCTTTCTTTAAAATATCTACCCGGGTAGATAATTCGATAATTCATTAGTTAATAACTCGAAATTTGTCATATATGTCTTTTAGAACAGTAGAATGAAAATTTGTAAAAATGGTTGAAATCGGTTAACGGATTCACCAACCTCCCACATATATTTTTTTCTAAAAGTGTTATAACTTCGTGATAAATACTCATAAAAGAATATAATTTCACACACACAACACTCTTAGTATTCATTTATTATTTAGAAAAAATTTTAAAAAAATCGATCAAAACGCACACCCATCTTCCATACAATATAATGCATCTAAAAAGAATAATCGAAAAATTTTACATAAGAAGTAAGGATTTGAAATTTGTGTTAAAAGGTTTATGTTTGAATACACTAAGGGAAATAACGCATATTAACATTATCCACGCCTGAGTATAAATTTTATTTTAATATTTACGTGGATAAATCAAATATTTTCCTTACAACTCGTTTTTTTTCCGTATTTAAATTTAATTTATATCACACCTACACACATATTCCATACAGCTGAAATAGCCGACAAGCAGCAACAGCATCGCACTCTGTTCCTGCAGTTTATTTCCTGCAGTTGCAGGTTTCTTATAGTTCTCGTTTAGTTTTTGTTGCAAGGGTAATATAGCCTGGATGTTTGGCCAATATGATTTGTGAGTGCGATGGGTGATCGCATGATGAAACTATGTAGGGTGGAGTGACAACTCGATATTTTCTCACGAATATCTTGCACCGGTTCCCATTTACCTGCATATGTTGCTTCATATATTCTACCTTACTTTTCCTTCCTCTTTTCTTCCTCCTTTTCAATTTAAATATGTTATTTTTCAGTTTTATTTTCAAATAGTAAATATTTGAAAGATATTTTTAAAAAATTCGTGCATAATTTTAATATTTTTTTATTAATTCTGTTTAAATATATAAATATTTTATTTTATTAAAAAAGCATTTAAATCAATTTTAAATATTTACGTAAACGATTTATGCAAATGCGTTATTGGTGCAAAATTTACTCGCTTTTATTTATTAAAAAAAAGTTTTTGGATAAATTGAATATTTTTTCTCTTAACCCTTTGACGACCGCTCCTGAACCGCTGGAAAAATCGTTAATCCGACAACGGATTCGTGTTAAGCGATGTTACTAAACAAAAGTGTCGCAAAAGACAATTTTTTTACCTGCAAAAGTGTGAAAAATCATGGGACCTATGTGTCCCAATGGTCGTCAGCGGTAAAAATGTATACCACTATTTTCTCTCGTTGACAGTATGCGAACGAAAAGTTTGAGGTTGAATTTTGATTTACTTCATGAGAACCCGTTGTTTTTAATCTGTTATGAAAGTTTACCGATGAAAGTTTAAAAATTACCTTTGAAATTATGGTACTTTGGCCTGTATGTACTATGACTGTTGCACTATGATGACTATGACTATTGGATAAGGAGATATTCCTAAAGTATTTAAAAAGATTGTTAAAAAAGCCCAAAAATTCCATCATAAAATCTGGCCTTCTATATTTGCTACGGCGTAATGTTTGACATCCAATGAAAGGTTGAAAATTAACCTTTCCAATGGTGGTACTTTGACTTCTTTACGACTATTAAAAATAGCACAAAATTTCCACAAAATCGGATTTCTCATTTGATGCAAAACAAAACTCTGTAACAAAAAAATTGTTGGAATTTTGTACGAATTTTTGACCTATTTTGGAAATATCTTTTGGACCAATAGATATTAGTAGAGTGGTCAAAGTACCACCATTAGAAAGAAAATTATACTTTTGATTTTGTGTTTTTTTATTTCAGTATTACTACGAACACGATCGCAAATCAAAGACCATATTCTACTTGCGTCTTTTCTGCGATCGCTTTGATTTGAGAGTGCACAATCAGTGGCGGATCTAGGATTCACCAGAGGGGGAAGGACTGAGCTAACAGTTTTATAGTCCAAGGGGGAGGCTGAAACGGCTTTTAGCCCACAAAAAATTCTTCAAGGGGGATGTCGGCTAAAGCCTTATCAACGCGTATATAAATCCGCCGTTGTGCACTGTGGTTACAACAAAATTTCTACTTCGAATAATGATTCATTTTCTATACCTGCATTGGAGGTCCGCGGGCAACTGGCTACTCAAATGATCAATACGGTCACCAACCGCTGTTGTGTTGTTTTAAGACAGGTACCTAAGAGATTTAAACTTGCGGATATCACTTCCCTGTCCGATAATTCTGCAAAAGTGACACGGGACGTAAGGATGTATTTTCTGCTCAAAACAACACAAACACCATCGAATGAATACTATTGTGCCTTTTGCAAAACACCATTTTGCTTCGCCAATGATCGAAATAACTTCAAATTTCATCATAAGAAAATGAAAATTCAATGCATTGATCAAAAATGCAAACAAATTTATTTTTATTTCAAATAAATCAACTTTTCAACAAAATTAAATATGTCTTAGATTTTTACCGTTGACGACCATTGGAACATATAGGTCCCGTCAGGTTTGGTGGTCGCGTAGATAGCCCAAGTGGACTATCTACTTTTGCTACTTTTTGTTAAAAAGTGGAAGAATGCCCGCAACTACCCCAAAAATTTTGTACCTATAGCTCCTCCTGCCTCCAAAATATTGCAGCAAGAAGAAGGGGGAGAAAAAGTCAAGATTTTCCGACTTTGGGGTGGTCTGGTAGGCAAAGGGATGAATCTACCCTTGAAAGTTAAGTACTTTCTGGAAGCCACATTTATTCCTTGTTGAATGATACCTTGTAAAGAAAAATCGTTTGCATGTTTTTTTCCAGGAAAAATTCGAAAGTAAAAGGATACCGGTGTCCCAATGGTCCTCAAAGGGTTAACGTAGAACTTGCAAATTCCTTCTCTTCTTCTTCTTCCTCTTGCAGCACTTCATCATTATAAACATAATGTGCTATATCTAAATCAGCACTATGTTAAGACTTTAGTTTGTTAAGGCTATAAAGACGGAACTCTGATGATATAAGAAGTACAACCATGAGATCATAATCGCATAAATCCCTTGGAACTTCCTTGTGCGGCTCAAACGATACTTCCGTATGTTCTTGTGCTTCGCCTCCAAAGCTTCTTCAGACAACATACCAATTGGCAAGGTGAAATTTTTAATAACTGCACATCCGTGTATAAGAATTTTATGGACTGTTAGTGACATTCGGTACCAGGAATAATTATTTCATAAAATTTCTCTTGTTTCAGCTAGTAAATTTTCAAAATTTAATATTTTTATCTTGTGCCCGCTTGTGATTACCCTTTAGATTATATTAAAATTTTTCAATAGGGTCAATTCTATGTGTGTTATTTCAGCCGATACACTAAAATTCTTAAAAAAACGTCTAGCAGTGTTGCCATCATTCGAGCTGCCATACCCCTGTTTCTCCTTATCTACAATTAACCTTAATTTATTTTTTAACCTTTTTGATCCTTTTTGTATTCCATTCCGTGGTTGATTTTTCCTACGGACTGTAAATTCCGACTGTAAATTTTTAAAAATATCCTAACTTTCTTATTAATGCACATATTACAATGGATAAAAGGTCAAAACTATATGAAATTAAATGCTCTTTCATATGTCATTAATAACTTTTAATATTTTTATAAAAAAAAAAAACATTGTTAAGAAAAATTAATTCATGACACCCTGTTGTTCAAAAAAGATATTACAGAAATAAGATCTTGTTACGACCCTTTCAACTGTTTACTTTTGCTTTTTGGAGTCCCCATTAAATTTTTTCGACCAGGGCTTCAAAACATTCTTGCTCCTAACGAGTACACTGTAAAAAAGAAAGAAACATTTTTTTATTTTATTTTTTCGACCTATACTCTTATTTCAGACACCGGCACGTGAACTTTTTTCCGATCCGTTTTAGTGTACACTATTCAAGTATTATGAATAGAATGTTTTGTGTAGCTCTTTACTACCTACTCGACTTTCGAGGCCACCAATGTTCCATTTTTGTCGAAATTCACGAACTTGTCTGCTTTGAATGCCTGTGAAATACAAACCAAATGACGCAACTTGCTCAAAATTTGACAGTAGTCTATTAAGAGATGACAGTCAACAGGACCAGTGTTTTAAATAATTTAATACATGATAAATTCAAAAAGTCACTGATTTCTCAAATTGCCTACACACGCTTGATGGCTTTGCTTAAGGGGGCATATAGGTTACAAATTTATAAGAAAAAATATAAGAATTTTTTTTATCATAGAAGGAAATTGTTTTCAAATTATGTACATATATTTATTAACATTTAAAGAATACAAAAAATATTTTTTTTTTAAGTTTTGAAGCGGTTTTTGACGTTATTAAAAAAAAAATTCTATTTTTGAGGTTACAAAATCGGCCGCCATTTCGTTTTTTTTTTCGGCGGAAAAAAATGATCCTAGTTCAGGCGATAGCCACTTAAACAAGGATTAATTTGGTTTTTTTCCTCAGATGTTCCATACAAGTGATATCCTGTACACCTTCAATTTTTTGGCAATTTTTTTAAAAAAATCAAATAACGTCAAAAACCGTTTCAAAAATTTAAAAAAAACTTTTTTTTTTCTTTAAATGTTAATATATATATTAAAGCAATTCACATTTGTATGGATTTTGTTAAAGTATCTGGGATCTTCCGTACCCCCCCCCCCCCTGAAAAACAAGATGGTTGCAAATGAAGTAATTAGAGCTCTTAAAAGTCAAAGAATTGTCAAAAATGGCCCGGTTCTGGTCGAAAATGCTGCTGAGAGAGCAATAAATCTTATGTCGAGAAACAACGATAAAATGACATCATTGGAAGCGGAAAAACAGGCTTTTTTCACGTTGTAGAAGACCATTGAAAGCTCTTTCCATGCGGTACAATAAAATCCAATATTTCTGAACAAGTGCAGCAAAAGAAAATCCATATTCACAATGATTAAAATTAAATCCTTTGAAAATCAATGTACCAAAAATATCGTATCTCATTCAAAAATGGGTCGATCCTCTTTTTTGTTTTTTAATTATTAAGACCATAAAATGGGCTGCATTAATGCATTAATTAATTTTGAAAAAATGTTCTAGATCAATGCAAAGGACAAACATGAATAAAAAATTATATGAAAAAATTTTAAAATGTTAACTTAAAATGCGTTTATTGGGACCAGACTTCGTTGTACGTCAAATTTAAGTCCAGAATCAGATTATTCAGCTAGTTAAACATAGAAGTAGGTACTTTTGGTTTTTTTAAAAAAATTTTAAATGCATTAGAAAAATGTAAATACATTTCATCTAAAATTACTCTCCGAAAACCGAATTTTCGACCAGAACTGGGCCATTTTTGACAATTCTTGGACTTTTAAGAGCTCTTATTACTACATTTGCAACTATGGTGTTTTTCAGGGGGGTGGGGGGGGGTTGGGCACGGAGGATGCCATACAAAGTAGCATTTGACTTGGTCTAATATATATATGTATGTGCAAAATTTGAAAACGATAGATATCTTTTTTCCTTCTATGAAAATAAATTCCTGAAAAAAGAAATTTTTTTGAATTTGTAACCTATATGCCCCCTTAAAGCTGGTCTAGTCCGAATCTTTTAAATAAGAAATATTTTGTGCATTACTTGAAGACCGCTTTTTGACTTCGAGCCAAAATTGTCAGGTATGTTCAACTCCATCTGCTCCTACGAGCAGACTGCCCAAAGCTAGGATAAAGTCGTACGCAACGGGTTCCCCCTGTCCTGTGTAAATGTAGAGGGACTACCCAGATCCTGGAGTTCTGGGGAGTAGGTGTACCGTTTGACTTGATCAACGGTAGCGTATGCCCACGAAGGAATAGCAATGATCCTTAAAATTTTATAATTTGTTAAATAGTCTTTACGTTCGACAGGCGTACTATCACAATTCCACCATCACATTGGCATTGGTCTTATGGATGTCTTAAAAAGACAAAGTAAAAACGGTGGTTAATAGGGTGTATAATTTGGTGTACTAGAGGTGTCAGAATTGGGTACTTCGAGGTGAAAAGTATATAAATATAAGTAGCCTCGGAGTGCCAGTTTCCAAAGGTTGAAAGTAGTGGTGACCATGTGTCACACACTGACGCTGTAGCACGTCTAATAGAGGTGGCTTTTGCCATCACAGTCCTGAACGATGGATACAGATATTTCGGTGTGTGTTAGTGCGTATCGAGGTAAATCCCTTTTGCCCGGGGAGACTGTCGCAGGGCTGAACCTTCGGGCAGTATCGTGCTGGCTGTGGTAGTTCAATGTCGCGATCAGGTCTATGTGATCGGCGTGGAGTTGCGCCTAATCAACCGGGTGGCAATGCGCATAAATTGTCAGAGATGTTAGATGGGGTGCGATTTTCATTAATAAATGTGGATGGTGACCCAGCTATCCATACAGTATATTTATTAACTTTAATATACACTTAACTATGGTGGGTGTTGAAACTACTATGATAGGGCGTTGGTCGCGTCTGGAGTCATGGAAGCGACGCCCAAGAGATGGTTGGATGGACCTTGTATTGGTATTAGCGTGGTACCAACGTCCTGAAGATTTATCTGTTGGGCATCAATTCCACGAACCTCAACTCCATTGCCATGGGGCAACGTGAAATTAAGCCCATATGGCAGGTGATCACGATCAATAAATGAAACTCCAATCTGTCAGAACTGCCCATATTGTCAAATCTGACAATCTGGGCAGATCTGAACTCAGATTGTTGGAGAAATAGAGGTGATGGAGAGAAATTGTTCATAAAAGGTTGAACAAATTTAAGTACTTAAAATATTGCTGGACTTTGTAAATTTCAAATTTAAATATTTCAAAAAATGGTTTGTTAACAATGGTTTTAATGGAAAACTAATGGAACATACTTGTTAAAAAAAAACACTAAATTCTAAAATATGTATAACGATTAAGCAAATGAAGCTGGACGATTAACAAAAAAACTTCCGCCAAACTAGGAGTAAATTATGTTAATGATGTGTTTTTTTCAATGATCTATACTAACCACAAATTGAACAACCACAAATCATTTTTGCCTGATCATACAAAACATCAAAAATCAGAAAAAAAAATCTAACTAAATACAACTAAAGCCAAATAGATCTGTTGACTCTCAATGTCGAATCTTCGCGAATGATTAATAATGGTGACGCTTTGATAATATTTTTGGAAACCACAAAATAAAAAAAAAATAAAAAACAATGAACAAAAAGAATCACTTTCAACCTGCTGGTCTGAAAAATGTATAGAAGACTAAACAGAAAAATAAAAAAAAAACATTGTAATATGCGCAGATTTCAATTTTTGTTTTAAGAAAAAAAAAAAAATATAAAAACATCTTGGAACTGCTTGACTAGACAATTGAATGAAACTTTATGGTTTTTGTTACCATTTTTCCACTCCTTTCGAACTGAGTTAATATAGAAGGTTTTATAATTTGAACGTGTGCAAAAAAGTACTCAAACCTCAAAACTTTGGACAAAACACAAAAACTAAAAAAAAAATAAAAACAAAACTTAGTTAATTTGAAACATTTCACTGGATGACATCATTTGGCCGTGTTTAGTGCTTATTTAACGATCTGAAGTTGCTTGTTGTTTTGTTGACCCCCCCCCCCCCCCCTTTATTACTTTACAACAAATGTTTTTTTATGACTTTTGGTTGTGGTGAACCCAGAGTACGTAAGTTTTTGCGTTTTACTCAAATTGAGGCTGAAATTGTAGAGATTCATAAAGTCGTAATCATTAAAAATTTTAAATCTGAACAAAAAAAAACCTCAACAATTTGTTTCAACTCAACACATTCTTCGTTAATACTCAAGCATTACCAAGAAAACTTGTTTCATGCCACTGCTTTTGGCGTTATTCCTACGCGCCCCAAACCGCCTCCAAACTTTACCGCGCTACATTAACTTGGGTCGCTTATAATGCATGGAAAAATTCCTGCTAAGTGGCTTGCTTGACATATTTTTGATATATGTTGGCGCTGTCTGCTGTTGAGCTTGTCTGTCTGTCGCTGTATGTCGCTGGTTATCTTAAGAATTGTTTTTAAAATTATATGTTTTGCTGAAATTCTTAAAGGGTCAAAGTTTTTCTCTCAGTTTTTATTTATTTATTTATTTTTTTTTTTTTTTGACATCCTAAATGCTTCTTCATCCTTCATCAAATTTTGCGCTTTTTGGGAGTCATTTTTTTTTTCCTTTTTTATTGTACCACCGAGTCGCCAATTTTTGTTTTTTATCTTTTTTCACTCTTGCTGTTTGTTTGTTGGTTTTTTTTTTTTTTTTTTTTTTTTGAAACTGCATGTTTTATGCTAAATTGATAAAGTTTGTCATTTCATTTATTCATGTTTGCCAAATGATTTCTCAAACTCAAATGCATTAAGAATTTCTTGGTAAAAATTATTGTCGGTTTTTTATGCTTATTTGTTGTAGTCTTGTATTTGTTTTGAGGTGTGTCACATCCTCGATTTTGTAAAAAAAATTGCATATAATCAATAAAACATGCATGCATCATAATACAACTCCAGAGATGACTGTATTCTATCTATTCGTACCTTTTGCATAAGCAAATAAACCGCATGAATATCTCAAACAATCGTTTAGTCAACAAAATTTCTTTATCTGTTTTCTTTAGTTTTTATTCGGAAATGTCAAATTAAGAGTCAAAGCCATAAGTTATTTCACAAAGTTCAATAGCCATTAACCATTTTGCATTTATTTTGAATTTTTTTTTTATAATTTTGATGATCTCTTAAAATAACAACTGGGCAATATTGGTATGAGTAACAGCTATAAATTTTTGTCGAAACTCTTTTGAGCCTAAGATGCTTCTTGTGGTCAAAAATTAAGCATATCCAACACACGGAACACGCCCCTTTCCTATAGCAGTTAACTATGTATGAAAAATTTTATAGGCTTATAATTTATTTTAAGTTTAAAAAGCAAACAATTCATATGAGTTGGTTATTTACGTCGGCAGGGATACAGTTAAAATAGAGTGTTTAATTACAATCGAAGGTATGAAGTTTTTATTATTTTGATGACGTCACTTTGTATAGGAAGTACGTACAGCTAACGTTTGACTTTTCCAAATTTTAAACTCAAACGGCATTTCAACTCTCTATGCTTATGGGTAATATATCAAGTCTATACATTTATTTTTGTGGAAGTTACGAAGGTTTTTCTATTGTAATGACACCACTTTGCATGAGAGGTATTTGAAATTTTCATCAATTTTCGCCATATTTCATACTAAAAGTACACATAAAAAAAAATCAAAGCTCTTGTGGATTATATCAAGTCAATTGACTAGTTTTTGAGGAAGCTATGAAGGTTTTTATTTTTGATGACGTCACTTTGTATGTTAGGTCATCAAAATTGTTGGAAGTTATGAAGGCGTATTACTCATTCGATGCTATCAAATTTAAAACTCATCGTTCGTTTTAAATGTCTTTTGTTATTTATAAAATATCAAATGAAAACATTAATTTTTTTCAAATTTATGAAGTCCAATGACGTCACTTTGTATGGCAACTAGGCGGAATTTTCATTTGATTTTGCAAAATTTCAAACTTCGAGTATGTATTACAGAAGAATAGTTTCCATGCAACAAATCCAGTCAGTACATTATTTTTTTATAGCATTTATGGAAGTATCACTATTTTTTATGACATTACTATACAGGGTGTTTCAGGAAGTTCTGGCCAAATTTTTCCAGCGTATTCCTTGGCTCATTTCTTGAAGAAAAGTCCACTAGGACCATGTCCGAAAATGCACGGTTGCGAAATGGCAGCGGGTTCAAAATTTTCGGATTGGTGGTCGGAGGGTAATAGGGTAAAATTGCTAACTTCTGAACCAGTTGTCGGATTTGTTTGTTTTTAAGCTTGTTGGAAAGGTCTTTAAAAGACCTTTCCGTATAAAATAAAGCAATAATTAGAGAAAGATGAAATAGCCGAGATACAGAGCTTTCCGAAAATAAAATGGAAAAAAAAAATTAACATAACCTCAATTTGCTCAGCCAGATGGCAGCTTATGTTTTTTTTCATTTAAAAGATAGTAATACCTTTTTCCTTTCTAAAAATACCAAAACGAAGCCCGAAGGTCTTACCGTTCCAAAGTTATGACCATTTGACTGAAATGCAAAATTTTTTTTTGGAAGCAAAATAACCCCACAATAAGCCCGTAATGCGCTGGAGCACCATCTTGTTGGTAAAAAAAATGATTTCGTACCGCAAGGGGTACTTCTTCGAGGATTTCTGGCATGACTTCTCGCAAAAACTCCAAATAATTTTGCGAATTTAACCTGGGCGGAAGTACTTTTGGGGCGGCCCAATCAAGGTGTTGTCGATGATGAAATGCGTTTTCTTTCTTGATGTGAGGATTTTCGTTGGCCCATTCATGCAAATTATGGAAATTAGTTATGCCGTCTCTCGTGAATTCCGACCAATCCGACCACTGGCTCAGAAGTTAGCAATTTTACCCCATTACCCTCCGACCACCAATCCGAAAATTTTGAACCCGCTGCCATTTCGCAACCGTGCATTTTCGGACATGGTCCTAGTGGACTTTTCTTCAAGAAATGAGCCAAGGAATACGCTGGAAAAATTTGGCCAGAACTTCCTGAAACACCCTGTATATTACTACATATATAGGAAGTAGGCGTGATTTTCATCCAATAGTTCCAAAATACAAAAAAAAATTTAAAATAACAAATGCTTTTAACATATCCGAATCTGTTTTGCACATGGTACAGATTCAATGGATATTTTATCATAGTAAGTTCCTTTGAAGTAGTTTACTCTAAACTTTTCTGAGAAATATAAATAATTTTTAGTCCTAATCATCTTCTCTCGATCTTGTTTATTTTGATGTTTTCAAGTAATTCAAGTAATCTAATCTAAAGATTTCGAGCAGCACAATTTGTCTCTTGTGTTATATAAAATTTCAAAAAATCTGAATTCACACTGTATTGAAGAATCATGGCGCTCTATCTTTATCGAATCGGAAAGATTTTTTTTCTAGACATTAATATAATTATTTTGAATTGGTTTTTTAAGACTCTTGTTTAACGTCAGATCTTCGGGTATCGTTTTTTCAGGTATTAAAATCTGTACTAACAAAAAAGCTTTAATTGTTGTTTAGCAACTCATCACAAAATCATTAAAATTTTTTAGTTAAGTGTCAATAATAATGAGCCAATCATTTAGAGATGATCTTGTGTCTACGCATACTTTCTAGATTTTTTATCACAAGATCATTAAAAGGATTTAACCATTAAAAATTATTCATACGTTATTATCAATCATAACACAGTGCAACTCATAATTTTGGTACTAAGGTTTGTTAGTCGCTCGTGAGAGTACTTTCCAAAACTAGAAATTGTGCATCATTACTTTTGCCTACTTACGTGCAAATAAGAGATTTACAATGTCACCCATTTTTGGCTCAAAGTGGATTTTGAGCACTTTTTCGATATTTTGACATGGTTATTTTGCGGTTAATCGTAGGGAATATTGTTTTGGTGTCAAGAGTAGATATTGAATTAGAGAAAAAAATGCAAAACAAACTTACCCGAAAAAACTGCGTATTGTGCCTCAAAAACGTAAAAATGTCCTTTTTTTACTATTTTACATCCTTTTTTGTCAATAACTCGGTTACACGTCCACAAAAATAGTTTTTTTTTTTTTTATTTCACTTTATTTCTATTCAAACAAATGTTTTTCAATTAATTTTATAGCTATTAAGGCAACGAAAATATGATTTTATGTTTGTTATATATGTATGGAAAAGAGATACAAATATGTTAATTATTGACATCTTTTGAACTTGACGCCTGTGGTTCTGATAATCTTAATATCTGCATGGGTGGTTGTAAATCATCATCATTGTCTGGATCTGAGTTAGATACAGGATTCAAAAGCATATCTTCTTCTGTGTGTCCTACATATCTAATGGTATTATCCGGGTCTTCGGTGCCTTCATCTTTATTTTCATAACCGCTTAATTTACTTGACCACCAACATACTTCTGCAAACAGTGCATAAAGTTTTTTTCCACTTGAATAGCGTTTCCATTGGCTTGGTTATCTGGTGGAATCGCTTACCTTGCTCTTCCGATTCTTGGGAAATTGCCGCAAAAAGGTATCAAGATGAAAATGCAGAAAATTCAATTTTAACGGTTATCATCGCTGAGTTTTGGAAATATGGTCTTCAAATAATCAAACGCACCATCAACATTTTTGACTACCACTTCGACGAATGGAAATTGAATGGAAATGAATCCCACAGAATCATATTTTTTTTTTGCCTCAATAGCTATAAAATGAATTGAAA
This sequence comes from Pherbina coryleti, assembly GCA_943735915.1. Lineage (NCBI taxonomy): Eukaryota > Metazoa > Arthropoda > Insecta > Diptera > Sciomyzidae > Pherbina > Pherbina coryleti. The sequence goes on along the minus strand of OX030950.1, from coordinate 161,524,898 downwards.
ACATTTGTTTGAACAGAAATAAAGTGAAAAATAAAAAATAAAAACATTTTTGTGGATGTGTAGTCGAGTTATTGACCGAGTTATAGGAAAATCTTGAGAAAGGAGCGTGTTTCACTTGACGGATCTGGGTAATTTTTGGCCAAAGCCTGAATTTTATGCTTAAAATTGTTGCAGCAAAAATAATATAAAAAATTATGACTTTGTCAGGTCATATTCTTAGCAACTTATGCAACAAAAATGCAATAATATTGCATGGAATTTTTACTTGGTGAGTAGAAAAGAGACGAAAAATGTTTTTTATGAAATCAAAAAGTGATATTTTGATCTCTTAACGAAAACGAAAAACATTTTTCGTGTCAAGACACAACGGAGGCAGCCGCAGTAAAAATGCAACAACAATGAAAAAACGTTGCATGGAATTATGATTTCGTGACTACTGGCGTTACGGTAAATTTTACGGAACGACGTTATGCTTCGATTTTCGGTCATATGATAAAAATAAAAATAAAAATAAAAATAAAAATTGAAATAAAAATAAAAATAACAATAAAAATAAAAATAAAAACAAAAATAAAAATAAAAATAAAAAAAAATTAAAATAAAAATGAAAATAAAAATGAAAATGAAAATGAAAATGAAAATGAATATGAATATGAATATGAATATGAAAATGAAAATGAAAATGAAAATGAAAATGAAAATGAAAATGAAAATGAAAATGAAAATGAAAATGAAAATGAAAATGAAAATGAAAATGAAAATGAAAATGAAAATGAAAATGAAAATGAAAATGAAAATGAAAATGAAAACGAAAACGAAAATGAAAATGAAAATGAAAATGAAAATGAAAATAAAAATAAAAATAAAAATAAAAATGAAAATGAAAATGAAAATGAAAATGAAAATAAAAATAAAAATAACAATAAAAATAAAAATAAAAATAAAAATAAAATAAAAATAAAAGTAAAAATAACAGCAACAATAACAATAAAAATAAAATAAAAATAAGATAAAAATAAAAATACAAATAAAAATAAAAACAAAAACAAAAATAAAAATAAAAGTAAAAATAACAGTAACAATAACAATAACAATAAAAATAAAAATAAAAATAAAAATAAAAATTAATGGTGTCATGAAGCCACTCCCGGAACCCCATAAAGTAACCTTAATGCACCAAATGCAATAGCAAAAGCAAAAAATTAAAATAAAAAATTTACCAAAATTAAAATTAGGACAAGTATTAGGACAAGTAAACGCTTGGATAATGATTAGGAAAAGGATTAGAAAAAGGATGGGGACAAAGGTTAGGACCACGAATAAGACAAGGAGTAGGACAAAGATTTGAACAAAGATTACAGCATGAAATTGAACAACGATTAGGATAAGACTTCGGACAAGGATTGGGAATAGAACTAAGGCAAGGAACGACGTTATGCTTCGATTTTCGGTCATATGATAAAAATAAAAATAAAAATAAAAATAAAAATTGAAATAAAAATAAAAATAACAATAAAAATAAAAATAAAAACAAAAATAAAAATAAAAATAAAAAAAAATTAAAATAAAAATGAAAATAAAAATGAAAATGAAAATGAATATGAATATGAATATGAATATGAAAATGAAAATGAAAATGAAAATGAAAATGAAAATGAAAATGAAAATGAAAATGAAAATGAAAATGAAAATGAAAATGAAAATGAAAATGAAAATGAAAATGAAAATGAAAATGAAAATGAAAATGAAAATGAAAATGAAAATGAAAATGAAAATGAAAATGAAAATGAAAATGAAAATGAAAATGAAAATGAAAATGAAAATAAAAATAAAAATAAAAATAAAAATAAAAATAAAAATGAAAATGAAAATGAAAATAAAAATAAAAATAAAAATAAAAAAAAAAATAAAAATAAAAATAACAATAACAATAAAAATAAAAATAAAAATAAAAATAAAAATAAAAATAAAAATAAAAATAAAAATAAAAATAAAATAAAAATAAAAGTAAAAATAACAGCAACAATAACAATAAAAATAAAATAAAAATAAGATAAAAATAAAAATACAAATAAAAATAAAAATAAAAATAAAAACAAAAACAAAAATAAAAATAAAAGTAAAAATAACAGTAACAATAACAATAACAATAAAAATAAAAATAAAAATAAAAATAAAAATAAAAATAAAAATAAAAATTAATGGTGTCATGAAGCCACTCCCGGAACCCCATAAAGTAACCTTAATGCACCAAATGCAATAGCAAAAGCAAAAAATTAAAATAAAAAATTTACCAAAATTAAAATTAGGACAAGTATTAGGACAAGTAAACGCTTGGATAATGATTAGGAAAAGGATTAGAAAAAGGATGGGGACAAAGGTTAGGACCACGAATAAGACAAGGAGTAGGACAAAGATTTGAACAAAGATTACAGCATGAAATTGAACAACGATTAGGATAAGACTTCGGACAAGGATTGGGAATAGAACTAAGGCAAGGATTGCGACAAGCATAATAACAAAGATCTAGACAGTATTGGGAAATTTTTGGAAAGATCTAGACAATAGTCTATTTGGGCCAATATTGGTAAAAGGACAAGGAATAGAATAAGAATTTGAAAACTCTAAGGACAAGATTTAGGACAAAGGTTGGGAAAAGAAGTCGGACAAGGATTGGGAAAGAGATTCAAACAGGGGTAAGGTCAAGATTTGGGCATAAATTAAATCAAACGTTTGAATAAGGACAAAAATGAGGACAAGTTTGGTATCAAAGGAAGGGAAAGGGACAAAAAAAGTACCAGGATAAGACGCTAGAGTATGAAAAACACACAGGAAGGCTAATTTTAGTTCGAACGCCTGAAATGATCCAAAAACTAAGAGGTTTGCTGCAGAAAACCCAATGCTTCAGTAAAAATGATATAAGAGGCCTTAAAACACAGAGACTATTCAAATAATTCTTCACGAGGATTTGGGTCTGTTCAAAGGTCTGTGCAAAATTTGTGCCATACACTGAAAAAAACATTAGCTTAAAATTGAACGTAATGTACTCAAAAAATGTGTTCATTATTTGCCTTTTTTTCACATCTTTTTCAAAAGTATTAACCACATTTGCTCTTACTTTGAAGAAATTTGTTGCAACCTATTTTTTAAACACTAAATTCGTCAAATAAATTGCAATTGTCGTCAATTTTAAAACTTTTTTTTCAGTGTACACATTGAATGATAAATGAATTTTTGGCTCAAAATCAAGTGTGTGTGTGTTAAATCATCCCCCGTATTCAACTGATTTGACACCGTGCTACTTCTCTTTGTTCCCGAAATCCCGAAAATTAAGTTGAAAGGATGCTTGTTTTTAACAAAATTCCGAGCATTCAAGTAGCCATATTACGGATAATGGAGGCAATCCCGCAAAATGAGCTAGAGCAGGCATTTGTGTCAATATTGAATCGCTGCAACAAGTGTTTTGAATCAAGAGGAGAATATTTGAATATAAATACCGAAGAAAAAACAGAAAGCGGGGTTTTATTAAATTTTCTAGAGCCTGTCTAGGATATTATTTGATACACAGTGTACTTGAAAAAATTGTCGTAAATTTTTTAAAATATTATTTTAAGGATTAATATTAAAAATATTAGAAGTAATGGTTTTCAAATTCAGTTCCATTTTTTTTTTTAACTACACTAAGGGAAATAATGCATATTAACATTATCCACGCCTGAGTATCAATTTTATTTAAATATTTACGTGGATAAATCAAATATTTTCCTTACAACTCTTTTTTTTCCCGTATTTAAATTTTATTTATACCACACACCTACACACATATTCCATACAGCTGAAATAGCCGACAAGCAGCAACAGCATCGCACACGTACACACATATTCCGACAAGCAGCAACAGCATCGCACTCTGTTCCTGCAGTTTATTTCTGCAGTTTCTTATAGTTCTCATTTCGTTTTTGTTGCAAGGGTAATATAACAGAAATATTTGGTCGTACATATGAGCGACTGCGTAATGCGATTATGTAGGTTGGAGTAACAACTCGACATTTTCCCACGAATTTGTCGCACCGATTGTCATTTGCCTGCATATATTTCATTATTATTTTTCCTAATTTTTCGTTTTATAGTTTTATATTATTTTTGACATTTGGTGCCATAATATTGCGCCGACTGTCAAAAATAGTATAATATTAAGGAACGAAAGAAGAAAATAAAGTAACCATACTAATGGCATTAATGGACGCAGCTCGTGGGAATATTTGAATATATTGTTTTTTAATTTCAATATTTTTTATATAAATTTCCTTTAGATGTGATAGTTTTATTTTCAAATAGTAAATTTTTGAAAGATATTTAAAAAAATTCGTGCATAATATTAATATATTTTTTTATTATTTCTGTTTAAATATTTTAATATTTTATTTAATTAAAAAAGTTTTTAAATGAATTTTAAATATTTAAAAAAAAAATAAATAACTGGCCATTTCAGCCCTTGAAAGGACTTTGACCTAGCTTCTTATGATCAATTGTGTTGTCCGTGTTATTAAGTTTGTACACAATTGACCGAGAACCGGACCTACATGCTTAACGCCGACTCCGAACGGCGATGAACAGAATGTTCTCGTTCTCAAGAAGCTTTACATGGCATTTTTGATTACTCTCTGAGGTTTGCCATTGTCTGCAGAGAGGTGGCGGCCGTACAGAAAAATTATTTTAATTCAAATAATTTTCTGTCGCTGCTGGGGTTCGAAACTGGGTCTCCAAAGTTCTTTGACATAGCGGCCACGCACTTTAACCAACTACGCCACGGACACCACGTTTTAAATATTTACGTAGTCGATTTATGCAAATGCGTTATTGGTGCAAAAATGACTCGCTTTTTGGATAAATTAAAAAAGTTTTTGGATAAATTTAATATTTTTTTTTCTTAATGTATTAAGCTAATTATAGTGGCGGTTATCCAGTTACTTGAAAAATTTGTTAAAAATATTCGAATTCTAAGAGCTTCTGATGCATAAGCTCTTATGTTAATTTGGACTCTTTTAGTTCACGTCAGTTTTTTCAAAACACCCTATTTTTCTAAAAATATTAACAAAAGTTGTTTTTCTCATTATCATCACCAGCGAACTCCACCAATTGTCAGCACTGCAAAAAAAAAAAATACAACTCCCTAACCGCAAAGTGGTGCAACATTGTAATATTAATAGAAGCCATAAAAAAAAATCAGCAAAGTAATTAGTTCTACCTCAGCTTCTACGAAGAAGAAATCTTGTGAAATCCGATCTTAGCGAAGATTGAAAGCTACAAAGTTGCTAAAACATAAAACTAAATAAAAAAAAAACTTAATGGCAACTCTAGCTGCTGCAACAAGCACCATTTTTAGTAGAAAATTAAACATATTGCAACTTTCCAAAGCATACCTATTTCAAGGTAACCACTTTCAGCTGCCGTCAAGCCATATTTATACGCATCCAACCAATATGCGCAGTTTGCCATTCTCAAGAGATGGCTTCATACATATATGACAACATGTTCTCACATAACTCTCAGCTTGGGCGATCTTTACGCGCTGGCTGATCTTTAAGAACTATTTTTTTTTTCTTTCTTTCTTTCTTTTCCTTTGCTTATGTTACCTACCTGCGTAAGACGTAATAAAAGGCAAAGATATCTAGTTTGTATGAAGTAGAAAAAAAAAATTAATTTGGCCACCTCTTTAATTATCTTGTTTAGCATTAGAAATGTATAAAAGCGCTGAGGCTTAATTTTATTAATTATAGGGTTGCTTCGAGCAGGTTTGGGTGATGATTAGGCTGGTTTTTTAAAACAAAGATACTCATTTGAAATAATTTTAGGATAATGATAAGTTACTGGACTTAAAAAAATATTTCCATGGTCTTGTGTGACTTTATTTTAATTACGACATCTTGGAGATGATAATATCAGTGATAAAAAATTGGCGAAAAAAATACGCCATACGAAATATTTAAACTTTAGATTAAAATACAAAGTTTATTTTTAGAGTTAACAAAAATAAGCTAAAAATGCCTTTTCCCCTGAAAGGTGAAGAATAAAAAATCAAGAAAAATTAGATTTTCTTTTATTCGATTTTTTTTTTTTAGCCTTTTCGAAGAAAATCAAGTCAGTTTTTGAACTACAAATGTTTGCATTCACAAAACATTTGAAAACACAACTTTTGTATTGAAGAGCACTTATAATTCTGCTTTGGTTTAATAGAGCATAGTCTTTGGTAGTTACTCAAATTATATACAATCAATATAATTCTATATTTTTCTATATAATTTTCTATACAATTCTATATAATTCTTCTATACAAGTTTTCTTTAATACAAAAAAAAAAAAAAAAAAAAAAGAAAAGAATTCAGGGTTCTGAGTCATGGGCACACCCATAGATTTTGATGTACCAACCAGTGTCGCCAGATGAAACTACCACCAAAATTCTCTTTTCCTCACACTTAATTCTCACAAATTGCCACACTCGCAAAATACCTAAAATACCACAAGATACCTCAAATTAGCACAAAATACGACAATACCTCATATAACCACAAAATCCCAAAAACCCGAAAATTTTCTTTGTAAGTATTTTGGTTTACTTGTGGTTTTTTTGTGGTAATTTTAGGTATTTTGTGGTATTTTGAGGTATTTTTTCCCCACGCGTGGTAAATATCACACATGTGGTATTTTTTTCCAACGCGAGAGATTGTTGAAAAATACTATAACTATCGTGCTTTTCTAGCAACAAAAAAAAAAAAAAAACATTGGTACCAACATATCCTTAACCTCATCCCTTTTCTATGCTTTTCCTTAAACTTGTCGCCATACCTATCTTTATGCACTGAACATATTGATGGCGACAGCACCGACACGCTGTCAAACAGAGAACAGTTCTATATCGACTACACGACATTACGACATTAAATCAAATTCTCTCCATAAGATATACATGTAAAAAAAATTTGACAAATGTCGTCATGTCGCTGATGTCGTTAATCTGTACAGTGTATAATTCGTATGTTTGACCTATTACTTATGTAATTCCTTGTCCTAGTCCTTCTGCAAATTCTTGTTTTAATCTATGTTAATCTTCGTCCGGATCAAAATCAAAATCCATTGTCCCATTCATGTCGACATTTTTGTGTCAATCAACTTCCTAATTCTTGTCCTAAGAGCTGCCTTAATTCTTGTTCCCAATTCCTGGCTGAATACTTGTCTGAATCCATATCATAATTCTGATCAAATCCTTGTTCACGTCCTTTTTTGTATCCTTGTCTTTATCTTTGTCCAAATACTTTTTAAATTCATGTCCAAATTCTTGTCGTAGTCCTTGTCCAAATCCATTTCATAATTCTTGTCCCACTTCTTGTCTGAAATCTTGTCTCAATTTATTTCTAATTCTTATTTAAAGTATTTTCAAAATTTGATCCCAATCCTTGTCTAAATTCTTGTTCTCATTTATACCAAACCCATCATGCTATACCCATCATACGATTTCTTTAATACAACATCTAATTGATCACACCCATCCTACTAATCATGGTAAATTCATAATACTAAATCCTTTATACCATACACATCATGACACACCCATTAATCATACCATATCATACCCTTATTCCATTTCCAACATACAATACCCATCATATCTTACCCATCATGCAATATTATCATACCATATCCATCAAACAATACCCATCCAACAATACCCATCTTGCAATACACTGACAATAGAAATTATTCCACACCCATCACTCCATAATCATCAAACCGACATACCTATGATCATAACCTTATGTAACCAAATACAAACCGATGCCCATAATATGCCCAATATACTATAGGGTGTTTTTTTAGGGGTTTGTTTTTTGAACTGAAATAAAACACAAGAAAATCGTTTTAATGTCCATCAATTTGGCTTTATTGGAAGGATAATTTTATGCCATTAATGTTTAAATATGATTTCGGGCATGTGGCCGCCGCGGCTGGCTCGAATAAAGCCAATTTTACAGGTACAATTTTCAACCACTTTTTCGAGCATATGGGGCCGTATGTCGGCAATAACGCCACGAATGTTGGCCTCCAAGTCCCCTAACGTTTCTGGTTTGTTGGCGTAGACGAGCTACTTCACATATCCCCAAAGAAAATAATCCAATGGTGTCAAATCACACGATCTTGGTGGCCAATTGACAGGTCCATTCCGCGAAATTATGCGCTCATCGAATGTTTCCTTCAATAAATCGATTGTGACGTGCGCTGTGTAGCATGTAGCGCCGTCTTGTTTGAACCACAACTCATCCACATTCATGCCATCCAATTCGGGAACAAAATAGTCGGTTATCATGGCTCTATACCGGTCTCCATTAACGGTAACTGACTCTCCAGCATTATTTCGGAAGAAGTATGGCCCAATGACTCCACCAGCCCATAGAGCACACCAAACAGTCAGTTTTTGTGGATGTAATGGCGTCTCAAGGATCTCATGTGGATTCTCTTCACTCCAAATGCGGCAATTTTGCTTGTTGACGTAGCCATTCAACCAAAAATGAGCCTCATCACTGAACAAAATTTTGCGAAGAAAATCAGCATCGAGATCAATCTCATTTTCGGCCCATTTGTAAGCGTAGTTCTTTTGTCAACCTGTTCATGATGAAATGGCAAACCAAACTGAACATAAATGACATTAGAGTTGCCAGATTTGACCACAAAATGCCAGTTTTATCTCTATTCGAAAAACAAACCCCTAAAAAAACACCCTTTATTTCCATCCTACAAAACCCATACCATTATAAGCATCATTCCATATACATCATAATATTCCCATCACACCACTCTCACCATACCATGACCATCATACAATATACTTCATACTCAACCCATTATTATTTCTCCATCATACGATTTCTATCATATAACACCTAACATATCACACCTATTCTGCTCATCATGGCAAGCCCATTCTACCAAATCCATCATAACGTACACATCGTACCATACCCATATACCATATCGCACCATTATTGCAAATCCATCATATAATACCCATCATATCAAACCAATCTTACTATACCAACATACAGTAACCATTATACCAAGCCATCGTACCATCATGTCAGACCGATCATACCATACACATCATACAATGCCTACCCATGCCATACCACTTTTGACTATTTTCTTTGAGTGATCGTGTCAAGATTATTCTAGTAAAAACTTTTTTGCAGTGAACTATAAATGAACTGAGAATACAAAATTTTCCCTTAAATAAAGGGTGCATCAACAAGAAGTTTAGGGTTGCAAAGGAGTATTGAAAATTTGGAAATATATTGTGTTCTGTATGCATTCTCCAATACAATTCTACCTTATAATTAAAAAAAATAATAGAGAGACATCCAAACAATTATTCGTTTTATTGAAAAAACAAATCTTACATCTCTTGTTGATACAACCTATTGTATCTACAAAACCTAAATTACTTCGTTTTAAATATTCCTCCATTCCCACTTTTGTATGAGTATACATTCCAAACTTAGTTTTAGCAGCGTCTGTCCCATTCCCACTTTTGTATGAGTAAACATTTCAAACTTCGTTTTAACTTCATTTCAAACTTCGCGTTCGGTCAAAGATCCTAAGCCTAGGACCAAATTTTTTCGACATAGATGCACAGAATCAAAATTTAATCAATTTTTATACATAACTCTCTCTGTATTTGAATAACCCTTAACTCTCAGACAACCAAGCAACGCTAAAGACCCTGCTGTCTGAAAAACTTAAATCAAGACTAGTTTTTGATTGTGTCAAATCACTGAATGCCTACAACATAAATACAACATACAACAAATTAAGAACTGTCGTGGGTACCAGGACCCGGAGGGTTTGAAGATAACAAAAGGGCATTTGCCTTGCCAAACGAGGGGCAACTTGAGCCATTTTGATGTCTGGCTTACATCGTAGATAGGTTACATTGCCTAAAAGGTTGTGGTCTGGGAATTTTAGGAATTTTTTTGCTATTGGACATGGACATCGAGGGCAGAAATGTCTAAATCTTAGTAGAGCTAAATCATGAAATGTACTCAACTAAACTAAATCACATAAAGAAACTTCAGAGCACATTCTATGTGAATGTCCTGCAATTTGCTTACTAAAGCTTCTTAATTTAAAGTCTTCAAAGACTTCAACTTTTTATCATGGCCAATCAATTGATTTCAAAGAATACAATTAACTTTAAAAAATTTAAATTTTCTATCAAGACTTTTATGATTTCCCAGTGATATGATTTTGCTTATATTAAAAGATTTCAATCATTTGACTTCAAAGACTTCAAATTGACTTCACTTTTTTGACTTTAACTTTTTATCAAGGGTATTTTGATTGTACTAGGAAAAGATTTCAATTATTTTGAAAGACCTCAATCAGTTGACTTCAAAGACTTCAAATTGAATTAATAAACTTCAACTTTTGATCAAGGCTTTTATGATTTCCCTCGGAAATGCTTTCAGTTATTCAAATATGTCATTCCATTGATTTCAAAGACTTCAAATTAAATCGAAAAATTTTAAATTTTTATCATGACTTTTATAATATCCCAGTGACATGATTTCGGTTATTTTAAAGATGTCAATCCATCGACTTTAAAGACATAAATTTGGCTTCCAAGATTTGAATTTTTTATCATGACTTTTTTTGATTGATTTGATTTCAGTTGATTTCATGATTCAGAACATGATTTCAGTTATTGTGAACGAAATCAATCAACTGAATTCAAAGATTTTAACTTTTTATCGTTTCTTTTATAATTTCTTTCGAAAATTAATTCAGTTATTTTGAAAAATGTCAATCATTCGACTTTAAAGACTTCAACTTTTTATCATGACTTTTTTGATAGCCCTAGGACATGATTTCAGTTATTTTGAAAGATTTCAATCAGTTGACTTCGAATTGACTTCATAAACTTTAACTTCTGATCATGGTTTTTATGGTTTCCCTCGGACATGATTTCAATTATTCAAAGATTTCAATCACTTGACTTCAAAAAGACTTCAAATTTAGTTCAGAGACTTCAACTTTTTATCATGGCTTTTAGGATTTTCCTCGGACATTATTTCAATTATTCGATGTCAATCAGTTGACTTCAAAGACTTCCAATTGACTGCAAAGACTCAATTTTTTCTTCATGACTTTTATGATTTCCCTCGAACGTGAATATAGTTATTTTTGAAGATGTCAAACAATTGACTTCAGCTTTTTTCATGGTTTTTGTTATTTCCACGTTATTTTGAAAGATATCAATCAACTGTTTTCAAAAATTTCAACTTTTTATTACTTCTTTTATGAATTCTTTCGAACATGATTTCAGTTATTTTGAAAAATGTCAATCAGTTGATTTCAAATAATTCGAATTGACTTCAAAGACTTCAACTTTTTATCATAAATTTTCTGATTACCCTAGGGCATGATTTCAGTAATTTTGAAAGATGTCAATCAGTTGACATAAAATTGACTTTATAAACTTCAACTTTTTATCATGGCTTTTATGATTTAAATAAATTGACTTCAAAGATTTTAACTTGTTATCATAGCTTGTTATCAACTTTTTTTTTATTTCAGTTACCTACTTCGAAAGTGGTCTATCAAATGACTTCAAAGATTTCAACTTTTTATCAAGGCTTCTATGATTTAAATCAATTCACTTCAAAGACTTCAACTTTTTATCAAGGCTTCTATGATTTAAATCAATTGACTTCAAAGACTTCAACTTGTTATCATAGCTTGTTATCAACTTGTTATGATTTCAGCTATCTACTTCGAAAGTGGTTAATCAAATGACTTCAAAGACTTTAACTTTTTATCAAGGCTTTTATGATATTAATCAATTGACTCCAAAGACTTCAACTTGTTATCATAGCTCGTTATCAACTTGTTATGATTTCAGTTACCTACTTCGAAAGTGGTCAATCAAATGACTTCAAAGACTTCAACTTTTTATTACGGCTTTTATGATTTAAATCAATTGACTTCAAAGATTTCAACTTGTTATCATAGCTTGTTATCAACTTTTTATGATTTCAGGTACCTACTTCAAAAGTGGTCAATCAAATGACTTCAAAGACTTCAACTTTTTATCAAGGGTTCTATGATTAAAATCAATTGACTTCAAAGACTTCAACTTGTTATCATGGCTTTTATAATTTACATCAGACATGATTTCACTTACTATCAATTGACTTCAAATACTACAAATTGACTTCAAAGACTTCAACTTTTTAATGTGATATTTTTTATTTCCCTCGAATATGGTTTTTCAGCAATTATCTCGTTATAAGTACACTAAGAGAAATAACGCATATTAACATTATCCACGCCTGAGTATATATTTCATTTAAATATTTACGTGGATAAATCAAATATTTTCCTTACAACTCGTTTTTTTCCCGTATTTAAATTTTATTTTTGCCACACACTGACACACATATTCCATACAGCTGCCAAGCAGCCGCCAAGCAGCAGCAGCATCGCACTCTGTTCCTGTGCGATGCTGCTGCAGTTTCTTCGCACCAGCAGTTCCACCAGAAGGTCTTATAGTTCTCATTTAGTTATTATTTCAAGGGTAATATATCGTGGATATTTGGCAAATATGATTTGTGAGTGCGGTGGTGAGTGCGAAGCATGATGAATTCATGTAAGGTGGAGTGACAACTCGGTATTTTCTCAAGAATGCCACTCCACTCTACATGATTTCATCATGCATCGCACTCACCACCGGACTCAAAAATCATATTTTCACAAAAAGAAAATAAAATATACCACTAAATGGCGTTTGATATGGACGCAGCTCGTGGGAAATATTCAAATAAATTGTTTTTCAATTTCAATATTTTTATAAAAATTTTCCTTGAATGCGATAGTTTTATTTTCAAATAGTAAATATTTTAAAGATATTTAAATATATTCGTGCATAATTTTAATATATTTTTTATTAATTCTGTTTAAATATTTTAATATTTTATTTAATTAAAAAAGTATTTAAATAAATTTTAAATATTTACGTGGTAGATTTAAATAAATGTGTTATTGGTGCAAAAATGACTCGCTTTTTGGATAAATTAAAAAAGTTTTTGGATAAATTTAATATTTTTTTCCCTTAGTGTAGTATATCAAAATAATGTTAAGTCAAGAATTATCATGAAACTATTGAATAAAGTATCTATAGCAATAAAAAATTTTCGTTTTCTTTTCATTTAAGTTAACGAGCGTAACGATTTCGCTGCATTATAATAAAATTTCAATAACGACTAGTTTATAATTGTTTTTGTTTTTTTTTTAAATGGCTTTAAGCGATAGCTAAGAAACCGGCTAAAACGCATAGATATGCATTAACACTGCAGGCTGTTGCATGCTGCAGGCCCTCCTCACCGCCTGCTGGCATAAAGGCATAAGTAGAAGATATTGTGGCTTGTAATTTATAACATTTGGCTGCAGCAGCGCGTTTGAAATTCGCGCACCGCAAACTGAGTCAGTCAGTCAGTCAGTTGCTGATGCCAATAGTCATGGTTTTTAAACATAGTTGATTCAAAGCCAAGTTTAATGTTGCTGCTGCCTGCTATGCTGCACTGAACTACATAGGTTGGTAAATGGCTCAAGTAGACAGACGAAGTGATAGACGTATAGACGGCAAGACGTAGCGACATCTCAGCTAGTTAGTTGGTTGTGTGGATGGACAGCTGAAGCTTGACTTGACTGTAGCCTTAGCCTGCAGTGCTTTAAGCCTTCAGCTGCTTGTGTTCAGTACGAGCTGCAATTCATGCCGCATGCTTTGCGCTGTTCTCTTGATGTTCTGGTTGTTGTTAGCGATAGTTGTCAGATTTGTTGCCCTGCCGTCTTGATGTATGTTACAGTGTCTACTTCATGGTTTAAAATTTGCACAGTTTTTTTTTTAATATTTTTTTTCCATCTTCTTTGGCCTTTCCTTGACTTTGACTTGATCTTGGTCTTGGTGTTTGTTGCTGCTTGCTTTGTTTCTGGCTTACTTGCTTTTTGCCTCGCATATTCCAGCCATCAATGTGCGTCTAATTGTACGAGTATCAGCAGAATGCTCTGACTATCTATCTCGGTCGGTCGGTCGGTCGGTCTGTCTTCGCTTTATTGCTAAACATTAAACCTTCCTCTATGTTTATAAAAAGCCAAGCGAAGCCTGTCTTGGCCAATTCTTGGCTTCTTTAGGTTCTCTAGTTTTTATTTTTTTTTTCTCTCTACTACCTTAACGTGGCTCTGCAGGTTTCACTACTTGACTGGTGTGCATGTCTTCGTGTTCTTGTTTTTTTTTTATTTTTTTTAATTTTTTGCATCTGCTCCAGCCTCCATTGTATCCATATCTATATTTGTATCTATGACTTGGCGTATCTGACAAATGTTGTTAGTGGCCTTGAATTTTTAATCGTGTTGCTCTGCTTGTTTTTCCTTGTTTCTTTTCGTGTTCTCTTGTTTCTTCTTAATTTCTTAGCTTTTTTTAGACGACTTTGTATTGTTTTAAGCAATAATATTTTTTTTTATTATTTTTTTGAGTTAAACTAAAATTAACTCTTAGTTATACAGATGATTTTTTTTCATATTTCAATTCCATGCAAATTATATAATATTTTTTTTCTCTTCTTCTTCTTCTTACAGGTATGTTTCAAATTCACTACCATCGCTCAACTTAAATTTCATCGCACCAGGTTTGAAATATCTTTAAGATACATATAACAAAGGCTCTTTAGCAAAATACTTTTTTACTTTATCAAAAAACATATATAATTGAAAAATAATTTGCAACAAAAAGGCACTTACAAGTCCTTGAAAAGAAAAATAAAATAAATTAAAAAAATTTCAAAAATAAGTAAGCAAACAATGCTCGAAGGCATGACTGCAAAATTCGTTCAACACAATTTAGCTCAACTCAATGAATACGAGTTAAAAAGTTCATACGAAAAAAAAAAAAAAAAAAAAAATAATTGCAAACACAACAAAGCCAAAATACATCGACCGCCTTCGCACAGTGGCTGCCAAAAAAATAAAAAACAAACAAAAACAATTAAAAAATACCCCTTGACACACTTAAAACGTTTTTGTCAATTGTCACTAGTGCAAAAAAAAAACCACAACAAAAATAAAAAGAAAGAATTGAACAGCCCAAAAAATAAGCAAAAAAAAAATATTGTTCAAAAAGTCATTAAGTCTGAAATGACATAAAAGAAAGGCGCTCTAGCAACGCCGACGCGTTATTGTCAACAGGTAAACTACTCCTATTGACTCTTGACTATAGTGCGGCTCTAGCACAGACAAATTTTGCTACAGCAGTTTTTTAAACTGTTTATGCTGTCGAAACCTACTCAATGATGAATTGAGTCTAGGAAAGTTTACCGCTAACATCTATCTAACAACCAACGGTACTTAAAAAATCAATCTTTGTCGCAATTAATGCCCCAAAATGGCGCTTAATTGACATAAAGCATTAATTTTAACATTAAATCTCTTAAATCTCATTGAAATACAAGCATTTAACAAGCTTACACCGAGAGTTGTCCAACAAGGTAGTTGGCTTGAAAAGGTAGTAGTTTTAGTAGTATTGCCATATGCGATTAAAATTATGTTTAAAAACTATCAGGTTTCTTTTTAAGAGATATAGAATTTCCTAGAGCTTATCAGCTGTCAAACCAGTTGTCAAAGTAGGCACATGTGTTTGACATTAATGTTCAGTATTATTTGGCAAAATGCCACGGTCAAAGACTTAGACCGGAACAATGATTATAAATCGTGGAAAATTCGCGTTCACACACATTCCGGTGCGCTAAAATGTTCTTCTGAGCAGGTTATTTATAATAGGATGAATCGATTTATGCCTTCGTAAACTTTTATGTACAGGGTGGGCCTTCTTTCTTTTTCTTTTTAAATCATAGATTATTTTGACACTGATATTCTGTTTCCCGCTCGAATTAAAGTCAGTATCATACCTCCGCGGAAGGAAATGAGTCGCTTACACGCAAAGAAAAAAAATACGTTTATCGCTTGAAATCGTTATTTGCAAACGTTTCAATAGTTGTCATAAAAAAAGTCAGTTGCGAGAAACGCGTCATTTAGTTGTATGAAATTAATTTCGTTTGTCATAAACGCGAGTGATTTTTAAATCGCAGCAATTGAAAATTTTGTTTTTCCCCACTGAAAACTTCGTTTGTTGTTCCCTTCGTTGTATAAGCATAACGCTTATAGTTCAGAGTTACTTTTTTGACAAATTGTTACTTTATAAGCAAATTTGTAATTTGCTTAATACGCGGACGGAGATAGCAACAGAGGTTCGATGAATGACTACATAAGAAGACGAACGGACATAGGGAGAAAGATAAATAAGATAACAAATAATAATGACCGAAAAAGCTTGCGTTTTATATACATAAGATATATTTTTAAGTTGATGACAACTGAATATTCATTTGTGACAAATATAACACGCAAACGAAGTGTAGTTGGTGAATTTTTCAGTAGCGAAAAAAATTTCTTTGCGTGTACACTTGAACAACGTTGGCCAATATTGGAAACTTATTTTCAAAGTGAGAGGTGTGTAGCCCAAACAGTGCATTATTTGAAAAGAAGTTTTGACCGAAATGAAGCACCAACCGTGCCTTCTATACACAAGTTTGTGGAAAAAGTTCATGAGACTGGTATGCTATTGGACAACACTCATGGTCTCCGTCGTCGTACGGTGCGCACAGACGAGAATATGACTGCTGTAGCCGAGAGGGTGAAACTAAATTCACGAACATCAACTCGCCATCGATCTCAACAGCTCAACACTTCACGCACTAGCCTGAGAAGAATTCTGCACAAAGATCTCGGATTGTTCGTTTACAAGGCCTACTTGACGCAGCAATTGAAGGCGCACGACCATCCGCTTCGTTATCGCTTCGCAGTTTGGGCCATAGAGCAGCTAGAATTGGACCACGATTTTGGGCGAAAAATCATATTTTCTGACGAGGCGCATTTTTATTTCGGCGGCTACGTTAACAAACAAAATTGCCGCATATGGAGCTTGGAAAACCCGCGCGTTATTGTCGAGAAACCGATGCATCCACAGAGAGTGACAGTTTGCTGCGGATTGTGGAGTGGTTGCATCATTGGACCATTTTTCTTCGAAAATGAGACTGGAAACAACGTTTCGGTGAACGGTGGACGTTACAGAGCTATGTTAACCGTCTTTTTTTTTTACTGAAATTGAAGACATGAATTTGGACAACCTCTGGTTCATGCAGGACGGCCCGCCATGCCACACAGCCCATGCCACAATCGATCTTTTGCGCACCAAATTCCCAAATCATGTTATCAGCCGTCGTGGTGGTGTCAATTGGCCGCCTCGGAACTGCGATTTGACCTCTTTGGACTTTTTTTGTGGTGGAGAACCGTGAAGAACCTATGTTATGCAAACAATCCGGAAACGTTTCAAGCACTTAAGGCCAATATCATCCAAGCGGTCCGTGAGATTGTCCGTGAAAATTGGAATGACAGAATGAGCTACTACGAAGCCAGCCGAGGCAGCCACTGGAACGACGTTGTGTTCTATAATTAATGGGAATTTTTGCTGTTACTAATAAAGCCATAATACATGGAAAAAGCTTAATTTTGTTCATTTTATTGCATTTAAATAAAAAGTTGCATGTGGCCCACCCTGTACAAAATGCATTCAATACGAGCTGATAAGGCCAAAACACATAGGAGGCATGCATGCTTCAAGCATTTGACATTTGTGATTGAATATACATATTCTAATGAAGTAGCCCACATTAAAAGCATGCACGCACAGGCATGCATGCTTTCTATGTTTTTTGGCCTATACTGTGCGTATCGAAGACGCCATTGACGCTTTAGAGGTAGTGTTGCCAGATTTGTTTTCCAACAATACGGGACAAATGCAAAATATGTAAAAATAAAACGGATTTTGGAAAATTTTACGGGACAATAAATAAAGAGGAAGTTATTTTTAAAAAGAATGTATTTCAGAAAAAAACAATTTATTTAGGTACACAGAATAAATATGTCAAATGTTGCGCTTCACATATATTTCGCACTCAGTGTTGCTTAAAATGTATGTACTATATAATAGTTCTATGCATATTATGGTCGGCTTACACTTCTTGTCTGAATGCCTCAGTTAATGTGAATGCGTATTTAAAATCATAGATATTTTACAAAACTGTCAAAAATACGGGACAAATTTTGTCCCGGCGGCACACTTAAAAAGTGATGCAAAATACGGGACGTCCGGTGAAATACGGGACGTCCCGTGAAATACGGGACATCTGGCAACACTATTTAGAGGTGAAAGTTTTTCCTGTAGAGGAAAAACCTTGGCCTACACCCGTAGAAAATCTAACTGGTGCAGAAATTGAAGCCATCAAACCACCATTTGCGTCGTATGTGCATTGAATGTGCCGAAAATCAATTGGGAGTTGAACCACCTTTTTTAACTGTCAAATCATCATCAGCAATGAGATACATTTCTGTCTTAACAGTACATAAATAACCAAAATTTCCCTATTTGGAGTGAAACAGGCCCGAAAAGACTCTCCAGGCTTCTTTACATTCCTCCGAAAAAGTTACTGTCCGGTGTGGTTTGCATGCTGAAGGCATCATTGGTCCATAATTTTTCAAAACTGAAGATGGAGCCAATGTTACTCTCAATGGTGAGCGCTTCAGGCAAATTTTTCACGGCTTTTCGGTTCTCTACGTCAATATCAATCGTCTAAGTGCTAAATGGTTCCAGCAGTTCGGCCCAACAAGTCATATCGCACATGAAACCATCACTATAATGGAACAAACTTCAGGTGACCGAATTATGTCAAGAAGGCCTGTCAATTATTCACCTAGGTCATGTGATTTGGTTGGGATAGACTACTTTTTTTGGGGGTACGTCAAGTCACTGGTCCATGCTGATAAAACAGCTACGACTAACCAGTTGAAAATCAACATGCGTTTTTGGTGAGATAAGGCCTGCTATGGCCTGCTATGGCCTGCTTCCCCTTAAAATCAATACTTTTAGACAATTTTACTGTTGTAGATTCTTTTTTTTTGAGCGTCTAGGAAAAAATATTTTTGTAAACTAATTTTTCAAAACGTCAAAAGAATTTTAATTTTTGGTATCTATGTATAAAAATTATGAAGTAAAAAACAGTTCTTCATTACTTGGAAGTAAAAATTAAATTGGATTTCACAGGATTTTGAAAATGATCAAAAATATAGGAAATTTAATAAATTATCCCATTGAGGTAGTCAAACAAAAAACTTTCCACCGAGTCCCGCATTCATTGTAACAAATATCGTAAGAACGTTGTATTGACCTGCAGTATCTCTAAGAAAATTCACCTATTTGTACTAATTCTATGTGAAATCACATTTTTATATGGTTTTGAAATTTGTGAAAAATGGTTCAAAGTTTCTATTTCACAGAAATTTGTTATTATCAATGCACTCATTTGCATTAAAAATAAAAAATTATAATTATTATAATAAATCGGTATATCTCAGTAAAATAATAAGAGAACGAGTGAGAGTTTTTTTTTTCAATTTACGTCAACTGTAAATTCACCGACTTTTATAGGTCGTTGAACAAACTTATAAATTTTTCGAATGCAAATTCGTGTATAAAATTAATAAAGGTCCAATGGAGGTACCCCTAGGGTTTCACCAATTTTGACATATCTATTACATTATTTTTTTAGCGCTCTGACCGAGTTTCGCTTAGATCACCCAACCTTTGTATACATATATCTTCCATAAAAGATCATAAAAATCATTAGTTGATGCCCAAGAGGGGTACCTTTAGGGTCTGACCGATTTTGACCATTTGCAGTGCAGATGTACTACTTTATTTTTCTAGCTTATTTTTCTGACCGCATTTCGTTAAATTCGATCAACTTTTGTATGTACCTCCCATACAAAACCATGTAAAAAATTAATATAGGTCCAACGGAGGTACCCCTAGGGACTGATCGATTTGAATTTTTTTTTTTTTATTTTTCTTAAATAGCTTCTTGAACTAACCAAGCACTCCAAATTTCGTTATCATAGGACCACTCTTTCTAAAGGGTGATTTTTTTGAGGTTATGATTTTCATGCATTAGTATTTGACAGATCACGTGGGATTTCAGACATGGTGTCAAAGAGAAAGATGCTCAGTATGCTTTGACATTTCATCATGAATAGACTTACTAACGAGCAACGCTTGCAAATCATTGAATTTTATTACCAAAATCAGTGTTCGGTTCGAAATGTGTTTCGCGCTTTACGGCCGATTTATGGTCTACATAATCGACCAAGTGAGCAAACAATTAATGCGATTGTGACCAAGTTTCGCACTCAGTTTACTTTATTGGACATTAAACCAACCACACGAATGCGTACAGTGCGTACAGAAGAGAATATTGCGTCTGTTTCTGAGAGTGTTGCTGAAGACCGTGAAATGTCGATTCGTCGCCGTTCGCAGCAATTGGGTTTGTGTTATTCGACCACATGGAAGGTTTTACGCAAAGATCTTGGTGTAAAACCGTATAAAATACAGCTCGTGCAAGAACTGAAGCCGAACGATCTGCCACAACGTCGAATTTTCAGTGAATGGGCCCTAGAAAAGTTGGCAGAAAATCCGCTTTTTTATCGACAAATTTTGTTCAGCGATGAGGCTCATTTCTGGTTGAATGGCTACGTAAATAAGCAAAATTGCCGCATTTGGAGTGAAGAGCAACCAGAAGCCGTTCAAGAACTGGCCATGCATCCCGAAAAATGCACTGTTTGGTGTGGTTTGTACGCTGGTGGAATCATTGGACCGTATTTTTTCAAAGATGCTGTTGGACGCAACGTTACGGTGAATGGTGATCGCTATCGTTCGATGCTAACAAACTTTTTGTTGCCAAAAATGGAAGAACTGAACTTGGTTGACATGTGGTTTCAACAAGATGGCGCTACATGCCACACATCTCGCGATTCTATGGCCATTTTGAGGGAAAACTTCGGAGAACAATTAATCTCAAGAAATGGACCGGTAAATTGGCCACCAAGATCATGCGATTTGACGCCTTTAGACTATTTTTTGTGGGGCTACGTCAAGTCTAAAGTCTACAGAAATAAGCCAGCAACTATTCCAGCTTTGGAAGACAACATTTCCGAAGAAATTCGGGCTATTCCGGCCGAAATGCTCGAAAAAGTTGCCCAAAATTGGACTTTCCGAATGGACCACCTAAGACGCAGCCGCGGTCAACATTTAAATGAAATTATCTTCAAAAAGTAAATGTCATGGACCAATCTAACGTTTCAAATAAAGAACCGATGAGATTTTGCAAATTTTATGCGTTTTTTTTAAAAAAAAAGTTATCAGGCACTTAAAAAATCACTCTTATTTTTGACCAACTTTTGTATGGGCTCCAGACTACTGTGCAACAGTATGGTCACCATAAGACGACCAATAAAACATCCTTTACAACAAGATAATAAATAACCTGACAAAAAAAGAAGTATTTAAAAAGTTAAAATAAAAAAAAAATTTTTTTAAATAATAGTGAAAAAAAATACTTACGAATCGTAGAAATAACTTCTACGAAATAAGTGATAAGAAATTCAAATCTTCCGAACAGAATTCAAGGAGATTAAATTTAACAATTTTGGTTTTTATTTTTATTTATTTTTGTTTTTTTTTTTGTTGAGTTTAAAAAAAAATTATCTAGTCAATTTCTTCAAATTATGCTCGGGCCCATCTAAGTTACCATAAACGCGAACTTCTCCTTAACAATAACAGAGATGTTAAATGATTTAAGGAAGGGCCGGAGAGGGTTAATATGTATGACCGACCCCCATTTCTTTTGCAAAAGGAACATTTTTCCCTTGGGAACCTATTGCTTCCGACCACTCCTTAGGGCAGCTCCCATACAAATTTTATGATTCTTGAATATTTATTAAGTATTTATTCCCTACACCTGAACAGGGGGGCTTTAATGGAGGGCCCGAGAGGGTTAATATGTTTGACCGACCCCCACTACTTTTGCAAAAGGAACATTTTTTCCTTCGGACCTATTCCCTCCGACCACTCCTTATGGAGGCTCTCATACAAATTTTATGATTTTTATATATTTATTTATAAAAATATATGTAATACCTACAAAAAATTAAACTGGAAATGATTTTTATTTTTAAGCGTAAAAAATAAAAATTGAGAAATAACTTTTATTTGTGAGCGAAAAAAATATAAATTGAGAAATAATTTCTATTCTTGAGGCGAAACAATTTTGATATTTTTGATTGAGTACACTGAAAAAAAAGTTAGCTTAAAATTAAACACAATGTGTTCACAAAATGTGTTGTTAATTTGACTTTTTTTTCATATGTTTTTCAAAATTTTTAAATACATTTGCTCTTACTTTGACGAAATTTGTTGCAAGCTATTTTTTAAACACAAATATCGTCAAATTAATAACATTTGTCGTCAATTTTAAAACATTTTTTTCAGTGTAACAATTTTTATTCTTGAACAAATAATAAAAATAAAAAAATAACTCTTTTTCTTGAACAGAAAAATAAAAATCAAAAAATAACTTTTATTCCGCAGGATTTTATTTTAAATTTCGTCAATTTGCCTAAGCGATCGCACATTTCTATTCATTTTTGTTAAACGGAAGCGCTGCGTGACGTGATGCAGTCAATTGAGAAAGAGAGCATTAGATAGCGGGGCTGCGGAACGCGTAATCTTGTTTCTATCATTCTTGCTTAGGAATTAAAGCCTTTGCTTAGGAATAAAAGTGCTTCACTAGTTGAATTAGTTGGTTCGATTCAGCAAAAAGCTCAACATATAGCTCCTTCAGGATTTGTTTAGTACTAGTGATATAACCAAGCCGTGTTGTGGATATTGAAATCGCCGGTAACCACGATCTCGCTCTCAAGGAACAACCTCAAAATGTGGGTAATCGAATCAGTCAGTGAAAAAGTTCAATTTATTAAAAGTGAGTTCGTTCACTTTTAAAAATTCAAGTAAAACAACACAAAAACCACCCTCTCTCAAAACAGTTCTTAAAGAAAAATTAAAATCTTCACGTAAACATAATGTGTAGTTACTAGAAGTGACTTTAGTAAATTGATTACCTGAAGACTACATAAATTTCATGATCAAAAAATAAATGATATCCTGTCATCAACTCAGAAAACATGTGAGTAAAAACTGACAAAGCATCCGTATGATTTCCCGTATTATATATATATATATATATATATATACATATACATTTTTTTTTTTTATATTTCATTTCAATTCTTGACAACATGGCTCATTAATCATTCATTACAATTACTTCAAGGACGCACAAAGACCTTACATTTCACTTTTCTTGTTGTTATATTTCTTTTTATTTTTCATTTACACATGCCTACCAAATACTTACATATATATTACATACATTTCTTTTTTCTTTCTAAATATAAGCTCAGCCTATATAGTATATAAAAAGCAAAATTACAATACAAAAAAAAAATATTCTTTTGTGATAGCAGCAGTCGAAGAATATAATAAATTTAATAAAACGTAATACTTAGAACACGACAACGAAGCTTTTTATATTACCCTGTGGAGTATTTATGAAAATAATATCAGCTCTGCATCAATTAAGTTGGCTGCAAGATAAGACCAAAAGCAACAGCAAGCAGCCTTGGCCAACCTCCTTCGGCTCTTGATGCTCACTTTGTTCTTTTCTTAATAGCTGTCTGATGATGTTGTTGCTCAAGAAGATGTTGCTGATGATGTTTCTGCTGTCATTGTTGTTGTTGTTATGGTTGTTGTTGCCATTGGTGATGCTGATGTTGATGTTGATGCTGATGGTGATGATGATTCTGCAGACTTTGATTCTGCCAAAACAAAAATAAAACCCACATCATTACCATGGCAACGAAAGTGTAATAAAATGTTATTTTCCCTTTTTCTTTCTTTTCTTTTCTTTCTTACTTTTATGGCAAGGTAATCAATTTTCTGCAAAAATATCCATTACTTTGTTAGGCTTTAAGCTGCGTTTAATTCATTTTTTCCTCCTAAACCTTGTTAGTGCGCGACCGCAGCATCATTCAATACTTGGGAGTTAATATTTAATGTTTGTTAGATTTTATTATTACTTTATTTTTATTTTAACATTCTTGGAATTCCAGAGGCATTGTTGCCATAAAAAAAAATTTAATAATAGGCTTGTTTTTTGCCCTATGCCAATGAACCATTCTTAATATATATTTTTTGGTTTTTTTTTTTACTTTTAGTGAGTCATTAAAAATGTTTTTCCCTCTCATAATTTTATACCGTCATAAAAGTTTTTATGTGCACTCAACTAATTTATAATAGGAATAGATAGCCAAGGAGTTAAAGTGTATTATTTATGCGCATTCATAAACATTAGTTACTTTATGTCAACAAAGATTTTTAATTATATAAAAACAATAAAAAAACATTTTTTTTTTAAAGGTTTTTAACTTATAGTTACTTATATAGGAGCTGATAGTTTTTGCTCTTCAAATGGCTTAAATATTTTTAAATTTTTTCTTGTTCCAGCTTAAGCCTTGCGTCATTTTTTAAGCCTAATTTAAAATTCTCATATTTTTTAATACATATGAGACCCACAACCCATACATTTAGTAAGTTATGCACATTTTTACCTCTTGGGTTTTAGCCACTTTGTTTTATTTCTCTGCTTCTCCACCTGCTAGTCAACAAGTTCAATTGATCCCAGTTTTTTTTCACTCCAGCTCGAATTGTAAATTGTTTGTGTCTCAAACGAAATCACCATAATAAAACCCGTAAGTTTGCAATAATTCTGGGAACTTTGTTAATTGTTATTCGATCGTAACATTTAACCGATCAGCAAAAATTCAGTTCAAACAATTTTGCTTAAGTTGTCATTTCATTTTTGCGATTTTTTAGTGTTGGGAACAAATTTTGTGAGTAATTAGAATAATAAAAAAATTTAAACATTTCCGTTGGCTTTTCAAAAGGTAACTTTACAGCAATAACAGCGAAATTTCTTACAAGAGTTGAGTAAGTGTTAAGGCTTGAGGAGTTTGAAGTAAAGTTAGAGTTAGAGTTAGAGTTAGAGTTAGAGTTAGAGTTAGAGTTAGAGTTAGAGTTAGAGTTAGAGTTAGAGTTAGAGTTAGAGTAAGAGTTAGAGTTAGAGTTAGAGTTAGAGTTAGAGTTAGAGTTAGAGTAAGAGTTAGAGTTAGAGTTAGAGTTAGAGTTAGAGTTAGAGTTAGAGTTAGAGTTAGAGTTAGAGTTAGAGTTAGAGTTAGAGTAAGAGTTAGAGTTACAGTTAGAGTTAGAGTTACAGTTAGAGTTAAAGTTAGAGTTAGAGTTAGAGTTAGAGTTAGAGTTAGAGTTAGAGTTAGAGTTAGAGTTAGAGTTAGAGTTAGAGTTAGAGTTAGAGTTAGAGTTAGAGTTAGAGTTAGAGTTAGAGTTAGAGTTAGAGTTAGAGTTAGAGTTAGAGTTAGAGTTAGAGTTAGAGTTAGAGTTAGAGTTAGAGTTAGAGTTAGAGTTAGAGTTAGAGTTAGAGTTAGAGTTAGAGTTAGAGTTAGAGTTAGAGTTAGAGTTAGAGTTAGAGTTAGAGTTAGAGTTAGAGTTAGAGTTAGAGTTAGAGTTAGAGTTAGAGTTAGAGTTAGAGTTAGAGTTAGAGTTAGAGTTAGAGTTAGAGTTAGAGTTAGAGTTAGAGTTAGAGTTAGAGTTAGAGTTAGAGTTAGAGTTAGAGTTAGAGTTAGAGTTAGAGTTAGAGTTAGAGTTAGAATTAGAGTTAGAGTTAGAGTTAGAGTTAGAGCTAGAGTTAGAGTTAGAGTTAGAGTTAGAGTTAGAGTTAGAGTTAGAGTTAGAGTTCGAGTTCGAGTTAGAGATTGGGTTTGGGTTTGAGTTTGAGTTTGAGTTTGAGCTTTTGTTTGAGTTTGAGTTTGATTTTGAGCTTCTGTTTGAGTTTGAGTTTGAGTTTGAGTTTGAGTTTGAGTTTGAGTTTGAGTTTGAGTTAGAGTAAGAATATCACTATTTAATATACATAATCAAATTCTCAAAATTTGGGGTGCTTTTCTTTTGAATCGAAAAGAGTCATACCATGCTTTTAAATCAAAGGCAAGGAAAATATAACTCCCCCTCCACTCCCCTTCTCATTCCCTTCCCCTCCTCTCCCCTCTCTCTCCCCTTCTTTTCTATAATATCAATTTATATGGTGGTTTTTCAAACATTTTTATAGTTCTACGCACAAAATATCGTTGCTTGATTGTCGAGAAAAATTACAACTTTTAAAAAATTTTATTATTTTCAAAAAGAGACAATTGCTTTTCTTTCAGCAGCCCATTCGAAAGACGCTTTGCTTACTTCCTTCCTTACAACTACCTTATTGAGAAATGTGCACTTAGATACTATCATATTTGCAATGTATAAAAGATGCATCGTTTGTAAGGTCCTTACAACTGCGACATTAGTATAGAGAAAATATTCTTCAAATAAGTTCTTCATACCCAACTTTTTAAATGTCCCGCAAGGTCTCCAAAGCCCTACCCAAAAAACTAACCATACTCTTTACCTCTATTAAAACATAGAAAAACCCATACATAAATGTAATCTGGCAACTCCTTGCAACAACGGCGGCCATTGCCAACATGCAGCATTTCCGTCTGCAATATTTTTTTGTGTTCCCCCTTGCTATTAATAGTCAAGCTTTGGCATACATTGCGCTATACAAAAATAACAGCAAACATAAAAAACAACCCACTGACACCAACTTCAAACCTCTTCCTTGCTATTATAACAACCCACTCACTGCTCTAGCCCATTTACGGGCGGTAATATCTAGTTGCTCTACTGTCAACCCTTTCGTTGCTTCTCTTTTATTTACATATATACCGCTGTAGATATGTATATAAAAAACTTACAAACGTTGCAACTTATTTACCAACTGCTGCACATTTTTCTAAAGCTATTAAAACTGGCAACGCTGCCATCCTCATCCAAACAACAATGGCGACAATAATGGCGTTGACTGCATTATTGAAGTAGTTCTTGTTGTTGTTGTTGTTTTTTCCGTTGCAGTTGTTTTTGTAGTTGGCAGTTCAGTGCTTTTTATGGGCGCGTCTAGAGTGCAAGGCTGCCATCTATCTACATTCCATGCGACGACACGACGACAAGCAGCATGAAATGCGCGCATTTCATAAAATATGAGCCTAGGTTAGGGACAACATGCAGCAGCAGCACGTTGTAGTTTTGCAGGGTTGCAAAATATGTACTAGTTAAGCCGTTTAGTTAAAGTTGGTTGGTAAGGGAAGTTATTGATTTTAGGTGTGGAGCAAAACTGAAAAAGAGGTGGCAGCAGCTGGGGCTGCAGTTTTGTAGAATTTTTGTTAACTAGACAGTTTTAACAGGCAGTAGTCTAAATAGTGCCACCTTTTTTGAAGTGTTGGTTAGAATTTTCCAACAGAATATAATAAGCAGTGAGAACCGGCATATTTTCTTCCATGTAAAAAGTGCATTATGAGCTCCTTTTTAACCGCTACCGGCTCATTTTATTTCTACTCATTGTTTAAATATCGATTGCAACGACGTCTGCATTTAAACTTTACAACAGAAAACAAGCAGAGCGCACTAAAGTATAGAGAGAGCAAAAGGCAGAAAAACGTAGCCCCTTCGTATAGAGAAACGACAGTAAAAAGAAAATGGTTATGTGGTGAAGTTTTCAGAAGCTAGTGGTGAATAAACGAACGCCATTCTAGCAACGAGTTCAAATTGAAAAAGGAGTGTAGAATATTGCATGTTGCTGAAAAAAACATAAATAAGAAATGAACAAATTGCACTTCATCCACTTGGTTATGAATTATGACCTTCGTAATACTCAATTCACATGGTAAGAAAGAAAGACTATGGATTTAAATAAATGCTGGAAGATTTTATGGATTTCTAAAAAGTTTTCTTAAAAGTTTTATGAACTTACATGCTATTTTGGTATGGGAGAATAATGCAAAAAAAAAAGAGAATCACTCTGTAAAAAGTTAATTTGGTTTCCCTTAATTCGACTATGAATCTTTTTAGGAAACATTTTTTTTAACAAATCTATAATTTCTTGTTTTCTTAATTTTGGCATTGTCGGTCACATGAGTCGATATCTAAACATACTCGTACACAAATAGAGCTTTATTAAAAACAAATATGTTGTCTATATGTCCTTATATTCAATCTTTGAAAGAAAAACTGTAATTTTCCTTTTCATTTGGCTCTGTTGGCCATATCACAACATTATACAAATATACAAATCCATTTTCATCTCCATATCCATATCCATATCCATATCCATATTCACAACCATATCCATATCCATAACCATAACAATGTCCATATCAATATTCATAAACACATCTATATCCATATACATATTCATAACCATATCCATATCCATAACCATATCCAAAGCCCTTTCCATGTCTGTTTGCATATTCATATAAAAATCCATATCCATATCCATATCCATATCCAAATCCATAACCATATCCATATCCATATCCATATCCATATCCATATCCATATTCATATCCATATCCATATCCATAACCATAGCCATATCCATATCCATATCCGTATCCATATCCATATCCTTATCCATATCCATATCTATATCCATATCCATATCCATATTCCATCCCTATCCATATCCATATCCATATCCATATCCATATCCATATCCACATCCATATCCATATCCATATCCATATCCATATTCCATCCATATCCATATCCATATCCATATCCATATCCATATCCATATCCATATCCATATCCATATCTATATCCATATCCATATCCATATTCCATCCATATCCATATCCATACCAATATCCATATCCATATCCATATTCATATCCAAATCCATATCCATATCCTTACCCATATCCATATCCAAATCCATATCCATATCCTTATCCATATCCATATCCATATCCATATCCATATCCATATTCATATCCATATCCATATCCATAACCTTATCCAAATCCAAATCCAAATCCAAATCCAAATCCATCTCTATTTACATATTCAAAACTTTATCCATAACCATTTACATCCATATTATATTAGCGCCCACATCAACATCTCCACACCCAAATCCTTATCCATATCCATAGCAAAGTCATCTCCATATCCAAATTGTTGCCAACCCAAAATAATTTTGTCTGGTAAGTGGCGGAGAATACAAATAAAGCATTTCACTTTGAAAATTGAAATGAGACTTTCGAAGTCAACCGAACATCGAAAATATTCACTGAGTATCGTAACCAAAATCGAATATCACTCTGATATCAGATATTCAGCGGGCTATTTCACCATCCCTGTGATTCTATACAGATTAATCTTGTCTTCAAATTTCTTTTGACCCATGGGTCGAAATAGAATGCATTTGGCGGCCTTGGTAATCGAGTATATAGCGTGCTTGACTACCATCCCAGACGTACCGGGTTCGAATCTCGGCTAGGTCATGATCCTACGCTTTAAACTTTCTGCATTTATTTCTTCATTTCTCTGAACTGAATCAACTGAAATTAAAAACTCATCAATATTTACGACTTGAAAGTTGTAGTTAATGGTAGAGAAGTTTGTGGATGAGTTTGTCTTGTCTTATAAATTGAATTGTCTGAGGTCATAAAGGCATAACACTTGACTCAGATTCAAAGTTTACATGTTGCTACTGCTTTCCACCACACTTAGAACATCCTACACATGTTTCACTTGATGCCTCTTCCCTCCCACTATCAACCCATTTCGCACCTAGGTAGACTTGACTGAATTGGTATTACACCTGAAATCCTTGGTTCAAAGAGAGATTTTAATCAAATTATTAAAATTAAACTTTTGGAATTGTGCAAACGTTACAGTTCCGTTCCGTTTTTACAACGGCACATGATAGCACACAACGAACTTATTACAGCACATATTTATATCTTTATTATTAATCAAAAATGACGAATAGATAAGCGTGTTAAGTTTGGCTTTCATCATCCTTTTATCAAATAGGCATATAACCTTCTCTCTCTCTCCCTCTCTCTCTCTCTGGCTTCCTCTCTCTCTCTTTCTTTCTCTATGGCAACTTGAGTGTAAGTCCAAAAATAGAAAGCAGTGAATGATGGAAAAGTGTCGCAATAGAAAATGATAAAAATCCTGAAAGGAATCATAAAAACTTAACACACTTCCGCTCAAAGCTGGCGACGCCATGGCGTTTGACATTTGCTTCTTTTATTTTTATCCTTCTTGATGCATGTCTAAAAACCAACACAAAATGAGGCTTTTTCTATAGTCCTATGAATGGAAAAAAAAGAGAAAGAAAAGGGCAGAAAAAAGAATCAAAAGTAAATCTAGTATGAAAACAGCAAAAGCAGTGAATAAAAACAAAGTCAAGGAAACTAAATTAGAAAAGCAAAATCATGGCTGTCCCATAGTGAAAAAAAAAAATGGAAGAAAAAACGTAGCTAGTGAAAGGCCAGAAAGTCAGCAAACAAAATGGGGTAGAATACCAAGCTGCACAAGCTGATATACTTATATACAAAATACATATTATATAAAAATACATTCATATAACACTTACATTATATACATATACATATATGTATTTATTCAAATACATATTTACATTCACATAGCTACTATTATGTGTATAAATATACCCTGCCATGTTCTAGTAAGAAATGCGAAAATGTGCATTAAAAAAATTGCCTTTTAAAGGATGATGCGCGCGGTGTTGGGCGAAACCGTTTTCACCCAGTGTTAGAGCGCCCATCTGAAACCTAGCCAGTTAGCTTGACTTGCAGGACACACAGCAAGATGTTGTCTATGGCGTTGGTTGTCGCCTAGCTGCGCATAGCATAGAGAATTTATAACGTTCCAACTGAATATTTATGCAGCACTGCAGTGAAATTTGTTCGTTTCCACTTCCGTTTATTCTTAGCTTCTTTTAATTCTTACACTTTTTTAGCCTTTTTTAGTTTTTTGCTCCTGTTTTCTATGGCTGGTTTTTGTTGTTGTTGTTTATTTTTGTGTGTGTGTTTTTTTTTTCCTTATGCCAGAGTTCAAGGAGAACAGCCGCTTGTATGACGTGGGCCATGTCGTCAGTATTGCCGTTGTTGGTTTTGCGCGCCGGATGTTGTTTATGTGGCGACTGCAATGGCGGCGACTTCGTCAGCGTCGATTGTGTGCTTTTTTTTATATGTATTTGTTTGGTCGCCATATTGACATTAATTGCTGTAGTCATTGTTGTTTTTGCTTGGCGCGCTTGGTTTGCATGCGAAATTTTTTAAACAAAATTTGCATTGTGTATGTGCATATGTGTGTGTGTATTTTTGTAAATAAGTGTGTGTGTGTGTACATTTCCCATTTACACAAACGCATGTCAATATCAACAAACTACAAAAATAAAACGAACAATTTTGGATCCTTCTTTTCTTTTGCACTCTACAACTGAATCATAGTAAACCCCATAAAAAATTATTAGTAAAGTTTTATAAAATGTTTCATGAAACTTTAAGCGAAAGTCTAAAAGTCTCCCTTGCTTTCGCACCCTCCAACTGAATCATAGTTAAACCCCAAAAAAATTATTAGTACAGTTTTATAAAATAGTTCATGGAACTTTTATGCATGCATTATCATATTTTTATCATTGCAATTTTTTATAAAAAAAAAGCTTTTAAAAGCTCCTTCTCTGAGGTTGTTTAATTTTATAAAGACTGAAACAAACATTTTTTTTTTAGAAATCGAATTTAAATTTGGAAATATTATTGACTCCAAATCGATATATTTTCAAAAGTTATTATTAGAAAAATTGAGTTAAGAGATGCCAACAAATTTTTAAACTACAGCACATATCGCCCATTTCACATTGAAGTGTAGTATCAGTTGCACTGACCATCTCCGATTTAGATCAAATTTTGTTTTAAGATTGATTTATTGTTTAGAAAACCAAATCCGGAGTTTGAGATTTTACGAATTTTTTTTTCACAGATCCACAACCATGCGAATGTCAAAATAGGGCAGTGCTATCTAATAGGGCTATCTCTAATGGTACCCTATTTACGAAAATTGCATTTAAATTGTCAGAACTACGTTGTCTCTAAATATACCCTATGTTTGCCACGAAAAATGATTATAAAAATTTATAACTTCGGATTTGGATTTTTAATCAATAAACTTAACCAAGAAAAAATGTTAGCCAAATCGGAGATGATCAGTGCAACTGATATTACACTTCAATGTAAAATGGTCAATATACAGATTTTTGTTTAATAGTTTTATCAACACGAAAATGCAACAAACCTTTTCCAAACTTACCCATATTTTTTTTTTTGCTTATGCTGTGATCTGATAAAATTACTGCCATTTCCAATTTTCGATTAAAAAATTATTGCTTTTTAACTTCCTGAGTTGTATGGGATGTCCTACCTCCGTTACCCAATCTCACTCAATGTTTTGCCCGTGATTACATCTAATAATACCGCAATAGATCTCATAATTCACAATTTTTAGACGAAAGCCTCCGTATGTAGAAAATTATCGCATTTTGCAATTTAGAATTACATGGAAGATGCCACACCTTACTACCCAATCTCAACCATAGGTATTGAAATGATAATATTAAAAATATTTACTCCCATTCTCAATTTTAATAGACCATCCGCACCAGGCTGTCAAGTATCAAATTTGAGACTTATATGTGAGATATTTTTAGACGAAAGCCTTTATATGTCAAAAGTTCTCGTATTTTAAAATTAAGAATTGTATGGGAGGTGCCACGCCTAATTACCCAACCTCGACCATATGTATTGAAATGCTGATGTTGAAAATATCAGCACTCCACTCGATGATAGTGTACATCTCATACAGCTCGTCGTTATACAAATTCGGTATTCGCCATTGGCGCATATTGGACCAAAGAGCTTATAAAAGATCTTTCTCTGAAAGGCTCCCAAATTATTTTTATTATAACTGCTCAGTTAGTTAACCATTACTCTCAGAATAAAACTCAATAGGATAGTGAAAATTAGGTCAAAATCCTTTTCGCGTTCCAAAATTATCAGGCTCAAACAAAAATGTCTCCTTTTTTTATATATAAGGTTATCCTTTTCGGATTTCGGAAAGTACAGCCCTAACATTTTGCAGCTGTCAAATGTTCTTCTCACCCAAACATGAACATATGACATGTTTTTGTGTAGTTAAAGGTTTGCCACTTGACCACGTGTTTGCCACGCGTATTGAATTGTTCTACAAGAATGGCAATTTTGCCGTGACCATTTGGGTGTCCCAAATGAAAATTTTTTCGAATTTCATAGTTGCTCAACCTTTGTTTGAAATCTTATGGAGTCAAGTAGTTTTGAGTTTTTTTTTAAGATTTTTTGAAAGAGGTTTAGAGGTCGCGCTAATCGGATTTTTCGGAGAATTTTTGAATTTCAAGCATAAGTTGGTCAATAAAAGACTTTTTCTAAGTCTTTGAGTCATCATTTCGAAAAAAATATATCCAAACTTTACTTTAATGTACATAAATCAGGAGTGTTGCCATTTTTTTTGGACATTTTGGTGTACTATATTTTATTTTTTCGTAAAATTTGCGCAAAATTTTTCAAAAACGCTTCATAACTTTGCAAAATTACATCAAAATGAAAAAAGTATTGATGCACTTTGAACTATGGTAAAATTTTGAACAATTAAAAAAAAGATGTTCTTGATTTAACTCTGACCGTGTTAAAGTTATAGCCTTTTAAGCTTTGTAACCGATGGTTGAATCGTTAAATCATTGATTAGTGTATCAACTAAGAAATTGTTAAAAATATGCAACGTGTCAAACTGCGGTTTCAATCAGCTAGGAGAAAGCATGTAAGGTGTAAATCTACTCTCATAATCAATCTATATAATCTACTTAATCTTATCGATCTAATTCTGATCGAGGAATTAAAAAACAAACATTGCAACAATGTTCGCACTTTACGAGTAGATTATGTCCGTCATAATAGAGAGAACAATTTCCAATATACTGAAAAATTTGAAGAAAGTAGATCGATCACAGATATTGTAAGGCGTGTGCATTATCGCAATGTACGCTCCACCGAAAATATCGATGCTTTATCGAGAAAGTGAGGCTGAAGACCCAAGTTTGACAATTCCACGGTGCGGTCAGCAATTAGGATTGTCTAACGACTCGTTATGGCGTATTCTGCATTTGGATTTGCATTTTCATCCATACAAAGTAAGCTGTCGGACATGTCAAATTGAAATCAGCCGACCATGGACAGTGCAGAATATACGCCGATTGGGTACTGGAACAACAAGCATTAAATTCTGATTTTTGAAGGAAATTTTCTTCAGCGATGAAGCACAAAGTCTGGGTTTTATTTTGTAACTTTTTCAGCTTGAAACAAATGTTTAAATAAGCAAATTTGTCTAAATTTTTTTCGAGTTTTATTTCAGCAATGATCATCTCCTAGGGCATTGCTCTATTGAAATGATCTTCAAAACTATCTTGATCTTGAAAGGATTACTTTAAAAAAAAAATAATTTTTCAAAAAGTTACTTTAAAAAGTTTATGTTATTGTGACATGAAAACCATCACATATCTTTAAAACTATGGAAAGTTCTTGGTACAAGAAGTTTTGAAAATAACTTGGAATGAGGAAAATGGTTATATATTAAAATTTTTGACATTAAATATCTGCGTTACGTATTTTTCAAAATATGCCATGTAGAATCCATGTGTCTAATACTTCAATTGAAAAGTTTTTATAAAAATATAGTATTTTTGGGTGTATTTAAAAAAATTTTTAAAAAAAGGCCTGAATGTTTCCTAAACCCGTTAACAATTAAAGTTTGTTAAAAAAAACTCTTTAGACTAAAATAATTAAAAAAAAAATTCGTACCCACCACAACTTAGATTCAATTCAATTCAATTCAAAAAAATTTTCTGTAGTTGTACTAATATTTTCATTTTGTGTTTTCACCCACTCATTTCGCGCTCTCTCGCTCTCTTTAGCTGCTGCACCCACTGTAGGTTGTTTGATTTTGGCTATTCTTATTTCCTTTCCTTTCCTTTCATTAACTAACGTCATTTTTCAAAAGCTTTTCATTTCGTTTACATCTTTTAGCATGTTTCTTTCATAGCCATTCTGTACGTTTTGCCTTTGATTTTTTGGACTGATTCACAGCCCATATACACCACCGTCAACAACCTTTCACTATACCTTTGTGACCGTTAATTCATGTTGGTCATTCGGCCGCGCTCAAGTTTGTTTATCTCGTGTTTCTGTTAATGAACTCAAATCGTTTCGCTCTCAAACTCGTACTCATGCTGTTCCATTTACTTACGTTCCGCTGCACTTGGTTGCATTTTGATCTGATTTATTTAGTGCTTTTTTTTTTGTTGCCGTTTTATTTTTCTTCTTCGTTTTGCTTGTGTTGCTAGTAGTGAATGTTTATTTTGGCTTTTATAGTCAAACAACATCTGTGCAACACATTATTTTAACATTTGTCTGTTAGTTTGTTTGACTAACTGATGCCTGCTGGTGTGTAGAGGTTGTTATAATTGCTTCGGTATGGGTGAGGGCGTGTGAGTGTGAGTTTGTGTGCTTGTCAGTTAGGGTATTCGTTTACTTAGAATGCAATTTTACTTTTTAAATGATTTATGAACGCCATTTAGCAAATTTTTACAGCATTTAGAGCGATATATGAAGTGAGTTTAGAATGTGCTGTCATGTGAGCGCATCTAGTTTTGACATTTGACGAATTTTTTTTTCCAAAATAGATGATATTAGGTTTAAAAAACATATACAGCAGTGTTTGATAAAATAGAAATAAACTCTCCTTTCTTTCAAATAAAACATTGTATAGAAATTTTGACAGATTAAAATATATGTTTTTTTTTCTCAAGCAAAAACATGGTTATATACATTTCTAAGAATTATACATTTTCTAAGAAAACCAAATGAAAATTCAGGAAATTATTTAAGTTTTTTTCCAAAAAAAAAGCAAAAGAAAACAAAAAATCGTTAATTTAGGCTATTCTATGTAATCGGAGTGATATGAAAATTATTCTTTTTTTGGTCTCTGAATATTCTACTACAAAACTTTTTAATATCTAATATTGCGTTGGATATTCTTTATTTATGATGACATCCTGGCATCGTTGTTGGTTGCTTTTCAACAAGATTGAATAGTTTATAAAAGTTCAGCCATATTTCATGGTCCAGCATGCTTCAAAACCTTTTTACATTCGGCCAAGGGCGTCCACAGGGTTGAGCAGGGAAGGGTACTTGCCCCCCCCCCTCCCCCTCGGATAGGAAAAAATCTTATATTTTAATTTCCTATGTGTATATGTACCATTTTCATGTAATCATTTTCATATACGTGCACACCAATGCATGCCTTTACCCCTTGAAGAATTCCTACGATACCCTATGCATCTGGCTATAAGTTTTGAGGTGGTCAAAGCATAACCTCAATTTGCTTATCTCTGAAACAAACATCGTATTTTTTTGCCATATGCTTTGGGTTATTATCTTATTAAAAACCCAGTAAAGAGGCATTTCTTCCTCAGCATACGGCAGCATTGTTCAGTATGTCTATAAAAGGTCATTAAGACATTAAAACCGGACCAACGGTATAAAAACTAATTGATTAAAAAAAATCGGTCCAACGCTGATCCACAAGAAACATGTCCAAATCATTACTTCAGTGTTTAACGGTCTTCAGGGTGTATTATGGAGAGTATTTATTGGAAACTCATCTTCGAACATGCTTATTTTCTTCTGTCACTCGAACCAAAAACTTTAATTTTGGACTCATCAGTCCAAACAATATTCCTTCATTTTTATAGTGGCGAATTAGCTCGCTTACGCGCGAATTCTAAACACTTATTGCGAAGTGTGTTAAAGACGAGGGATGCCTTCCTAGAACTTCTAATTTTTAATTTTTGTAATAAAATGGAATAAAATAATTCCATTTTTCTGAAGCCTATCGTATTTTGTTTAAAAGCTTAAGATATAAATAATTTTAGTGGTTGTATCACACCCTTGATGTACGTCTATGTTCAATATCCTTTTTACAGAATATCCGGATATTTTTTCACTACGAAAGTGGTGAAAGTGGTTATTAATCTATATATTTACATAAAAAATATAAATAGTTTAAGTTGTATGAAAAACGCCACGCATACATTTAAAATTTCCTCAATTTATTTAAACAGGACTGTACAAGTAATTTGTGTTTCCATTCCATGTTTCCATAAACAGATGTTTAGTGGTCAAAAGCTATAAAATATAAATAATTTGAGCTGGATGAGAGATGCCACGCCTCTAATCAAAGTTTTATTTTCATATTACCTCTTAATGGAAGTATTTAAACAATATGTCACATTTTACTTTGAAAAGCGTCAATCGTAAAAATAGTTAACTCGACACGGACAGTCCATTATATACACAAATATATAATGGATCAAAAAAAGTTCTTGAAATATACAGAATAAAAGCTTGTATCATCTAGAATAATTATAAAAATATTTCTTTTTTTCTTTTTGTATTAAGTAAGAAGTTGCTTGGGAATGAAAATAAAGCTTACGTTCGGCAAAAAATAAAAGAATATTTATAGTCAGAGACTTATACTTAACGTTAATAATATATGTTTTTATAGCCAGGACGAATAAGACAGAAAATATGAGAAAAAAAAGCACTGTCTTTGCTATGTCAGGCACACATTAAACGTCATTGTGACAAGTTTAACAGAGAGACAAGCAGACATTCAAACAATAAAACCCGACAACAACTTGAAGAAGCTTTTTGAGCAGCAAAGAAAAAACATTAACAAAAAAAACTACTTATAATAAAAGCATTAAAAAGAACCAGTTAACAATAAAAAACAACAAATCAAAAAAAAAAAGAAAAAATAAAAGCGTGGAAATGAAATCCATGAGCAAAAAACAAACAAAAGCAAATCCCGCTTTGAAATAAATAGGAGTAGGCACAACAAAATAAACATTGAAGCAAACAAATTTGCATTGAGTTAAAAAATGGCGTCAACAAAGAAGCACCAAAAAAAAAGAAATAAAAACCGGCAAAATAGAAGCAATAAAAGTGTAGCAAAAAACAAGAGAAAAGAAAAAACAAAGCTACAGTTGAAGAAGTAGCAAACAAAATGAGTAAAAAAGTAGCAAAAAAGTAAAAAACAGTAGCAAAAAAGGAGCAAAAAAGCAACAAAAAGTACTAACAAAAAAATACATTAAAACATCAGCTCTATAAAGCGTTGGCAATGCCAAAGGCAACCAGCACTAAAGGCGGCTTTTTGTCGTCAGTAGTTGATGTGTTGGTGGGGGAGATGGTGGAGGGTACTGCATTAAACAACCAGGCGTTGGGCTGTGCAGGAATTGAGTAAGAATGAAAAGAAATCCCCATTTAAATTGTTAGCGGCGCACAGCAAAGTATCGCTACCCTGATGTTTATAAGTGTTTTGTTCCCCGCTCAACCATATTTGAGTGTGTATTTGCTGCCATGACTTTTCTGCACAGAATGCAACCAACCGCTTTCCTGCAAAACATGGCTTCTTGCTAGCCTAGCTAGCTGATGTTTGGTGTAGGCCAAGAACGAGTTGTTCGTTCGTTCGTTCGTTTGTTCGTTCATCTATTTGTAATGGCACAGTATCGTTGCTTCGAATGTGAGTATATGTGTGTATGTGTGTGTATTTGCGCGAGTGGAGTACTAGGTATGTGGTGTATTCCACAACCACGCGCCAGCACAATAACACAATGAACTGCAATGGAGCTGATGCTATGCTGCTGAAATTGTTGTCAGTCGCCTGTATGACAAGCATTCAAGTTACTGCCGCTGCTGCTGCTGAAAGCCACTGTTGTGGAGGGCAAGGTTGCAATGGGTTATATTGGATATATAAGGTGGGGGAGAGGGTGTTAAATGGACTGCTTGCTGTTGCTATTGTTAGTGCCATTGGTGGTGGTTGTTAGTTGTTAGTTGGCAGCACACAGGCTTTTTTCTTGACTATCTGCCAGCTGGGAAAAATCAGTGCGTTGGGAGAAACAAGTGTTGGAATTATTAATATGTAATAGAGTGTATTAAAAAAAAAAAAAAAATGTATGCATTCTTTTGTATAATAATGAAAAAGTAGGGATTTAAAAGTTGAAACGTCACAGACTAGTGGAGACTTGCGATGTGGTACAGAAAAAGAAGATATGTTTTAGCATCAAAAACCACTGCTTTATGGGCGGGGTAAAAACAAGGTCCAATATTCCGTACCAATTGGTAAAACCCACTTTGATTAATTTCTACAAGATAGTTAACTCAATGGATCTAAGAACTCCGTCGTTGTTCTCCTATCTCTAGATTAGCAGTCAGCCACGTAGCCAGAATTTTGTCTAACGATGTAGTTATGATTACAAAAGTATTTAAGCAATTATATCTAATCAGGGAGTGACTCCTTTCAGGGCTCCTGACTCTTGACTAGCGGGCTGAAGTTATTTTGTTGCTTTAGTTTTAAAGCTCTGGCTGACAAATCCGAGTCTTATTTTTTAATTATCTGAAGCACATACTCGACAACCTGATATTTTTAAAATTTTTGGAACTCTACTCGTGAGTTCGACCAATATTTTTGCTCATAAGCATGAGTTACAAAGTATAAGCGAGCGAGCAAGCCCCGACTTCAGCCATGTCGAGGAATCGCTCTCGAGATGACAAAATAGATCTCGT
This sequence comes from Pherbina coryleti, assembly GCA_943735915.1. Taxonomy (NCBI): domain Eukaryota; kingdom Metazoa; phylum Arthropoda; class Insecta; order Diptera; family Sciomyzidae; genus Pherbina; species Pherbina coryleti. The sequence continues at coordinate 161,485,106 of OX030950.1, read as the reverse complement.
AGGAGGGTTGCCTTTTAAGTATTGCGCCTAATAATGAAAATAAATAGGGGTTAAACAGTAAAAATTCTTTTATTTTTTTTTCAAAGTATTCTCCAAGACAATCACTACAATGGATGGATCAATGTTCTCCACAGGAGTTTTTGCAGAAATCAATCCTTTTGAGGTAATTTTCGATGATTTTAGTGCACAACTCTGACATTAGCTCAGTCTTGACTTAACGAATGTTGGTTTTAAATTGCTCAAAAGTTTTAGGTTAATCCACTTAAACACGATCTCTTGAGTAGTCCATTGGAAAGAGACACGATCTTGGAGGTCAATTGACATCGCAAAATCTCGAAATAAGTCGTCCTGGAATTTTCTGCGACAACAAAGCCTTAATTGGTGTTGTTGTTTGGTTTGTGGCCACATCTTGTTGAAACACATATCGTCCAGATCCGTGTCTTCAATTTCAGGCAAAAAACCTGAATTTTTTTGCCTGAATTTGAATTTCAGATCCATTTCAGATCCATTTCAGATCCAATTTCAGATCCATCGGCTAACGTATGACCATAGCGCTCAGAATTGACTACAGCGGTTGCTCTTTAATCGTTTTCAAAAAAGTACGGACCAATGACACCACTACACCATAATTCACACGGATGTAATGGCTTCTCTATAATCACTTGAGAATTTTCAGAGCCCCATATACGGTTATTTTGCTTATTTACGTAGCCACCAAGCGCGAAAAGGGTCTCACCTCTGAAGTAGATTTGCTTCGAAAATTCAGCATTTAAAAGAAATAAACATTTTAACAATTTATTGTATTGTTCGGTGGTAAAATGTTCCAAATTGTAAAATGACAAACCTTTAACTATACAAAAATCCGTTAGAATGATGATATAAACATTTGGCAAATGCTCAATGCCAAGACTGCACTTTCCGAAACCCGAAATGAATAGCCGTATATAACCTCCATTAATATGACGAATGGAGTTTAACTACTTTTCGTGTACTTTTAACCAACTTACCTTTCCGTCCAAATTATTATCCCATATTTAAGAAAATAATATTGATTACATTTGTGTTAACTTGCAAATGATCCCTGGTGTCTTCCTATTAGCTTAGTGGGATTTTTTCCGCAGGGCTGCGGAGTCGGAGTCGGAGTCTGTAAGGGTTATTGGGTGATGGCGTCGGAGTCTTAAAGCATGCACTGACTTCGACTCAGATAGAAAAAATCATCACATATTTATAACGAATCTTTCTAAATCTTAAAATCTTAGCACAAAATCTTATAAAAAACTATTCATTTTTAACATTAATTTGTAAAGGGCCCTATAGACGAACTAATCGAAAAACTTTTTGATAAACTGGTTGCTGGTTGTTGAAAATCAGTCGTCTGTTGAAAGTCGTCGTTTGAAGATACTTATACAGATACAGATACAAATACATATACAGATACAGATACAGATACAGATATAGATACAGATATAGATACAGATACAGATACAGATACAGATACAGATACAGATACATATACAGATACAGATACAGATACCGATACAGATACAAATACAGATACATATTCAGATACAGATACAGATACAGATGCAGATACAGATACAGATACAGATGCAGATACAGATACAGATACAGATACAGATACAGATACAGATACAGATACAGATACAGATACAGATACAGATACAGATATAGATACAGATACAGATATAGATACAGATACAGATACAGATACAGATACAGATACAGATAAAGATGCAGATACAGATACAGATACAGATACAAATACAGATACAGATTCAGATACAGATACAGACACAGATACAGATACAGATACAGATACAGATATAGATACAGATACAGATACAGATACAAATACAGATACAAATACAGATACAGATACAGATACAGATACAGATATAAATACAGATACAGATACAGATAAAAATACAAATACAGATACAGATACAGATACAGATACAGATACAGATACAGATACAGATACAGATACAGATACAGATAAAGATACAGATACAGATACAAATACAGATACAGATACAGATACAGATACAGATACAGATATAAATACAGATACAGATACAAATACAAATACAGATACAGATACAGCTACAAATACATATACAGATGCAGATACAGATACAGATACAGATGCAGATATAGATACAGATACAGATACAGATACAGATACAGATACAGATACAGATACAGATAAAGATACAGATACAGATACAAATACAGATACAGATACAGATACAAATACAGATACAGATACATATACAGATACAGATACAGATACAGATACAGATACAGATACAGATACAGATACAGATACAGATACAGATACAGATACAGATAAAGATACAGATACAGATACAAATACAGATACAGATACAGATACAAATACAGATACAGATACAGATACAGATACAGATACAGATACAGATACAGATACAGATACAGATACAGATACAGATATAAATACAGATACAGATACAGATAAAAATACAAATACAGATACAGATACAGATACAGATACAGATACAGATACAGATACAGATACAGATACAGATACAGATAAAGATACAGATACAGATACAAATACAGATACAGATACAGATACAGATACAGATATAAATACAGATACAGATACAAATACAAATACAGATACAGATACAGATACAGATACAAATACATATACAGATACAGATACAGATACAGATACAGATGCAGATATAGATACAGATACAGATACAGATACAGATACAGATACAGATACAGATAAAGATACAGATACAGATACAAATACAGATACAGATACAGATACAAATACAGATACAGATACAGATACAGATACAGATACAGATACAGATACAGATACAGATACAGATACAGATACAGATACTGTTAAAGAGGCAGCCAAAATAGTAACAGCATTGCTTCCAACTCAAGTCGGTGTAGAATACCTCGACGGTGCTTACGTAAAAATCTTCCGACAGAAAATTGCGGCGAAGAATCTCTTTATTCAAACTGCGGCGGAAAAAATCACTTTTATCAAATTCGGCGAAAAAAATCAATTTTATCAAAAAGCGGCGAAAAAAAATCACTTTTATTAAAATGCGGCGAAAAAATCACTTTTGTATAAAAATCATTTTATAGAGTACTGTAAGGAATTATAAAAATGAAATAATAAATAGAAATAATTATTTGAAAATATAATTTTTTTCAGAAAAATTGTTCCCACTCCTTAAAAAATGCAGCGTTGTTAACGTCACACTCTGAAAATAGATTTTCTTCGCCGCATTTCATAAAAAGAGATTTTCTACGCCCAATTTAAAAAAAACGGATTTTCTTCGCCGCATGTTTTGATATGGATTTTTTTCGCCGCATTTTGTAAAAACAGATTTTTGTCGCCGCAGTTTAAAAAAAAAATTATTTTCTTGATCGCGTTTAAAGAAGAAATAGTCTTCGTAGGGACCGTCGATCTATTTTTTTGCTAAAAATTATAAAATCAGATCGAGTTTCTATAAAGGAGGATCTTAAGTAATTTTATTTTTAAGAAGTAATTTTATTTTTGCGGAACTTCTAAATTTATACCTTTTTTTTTTATATATATATTTTATATATTTGGATTTTATTTTTTTCCTTCTCTAAATATTAATTATTTTCGTTACTTTTTTTTTAAATAAAACGTTCTCAAAATAAATATAATTTTTTTAATAGATATCTCTCATTTTAATCTATTTTGAATTCGAATAACTTTCCTCATATTTTTAAATTCCTCATTACAAAGTTACATACATTAAATTATATGTATAAAAAAAATTTTAGTTTTATTGTCGAAGTCAGAGTCGAAGTCGGAGTCGGTCCTTCAATATTTGGCGAAGTCGGAGTTGGAGTTGGAGTCATGATTTTTCAAACCGACTCAGCAGCCCTGATTTTTTCAAGCCTGAAAAATCTAATCCAAGCCCTTGCATTGCTCCATTATGTATACTCCATTATAATAATGACCGAAGATTTGTAATTTAACTCGCTCAGTAATAATCATAACTACAGAAATGTACAAAATAGGTTATTTCAATAAAGTGGTGTAATTTACACCACAACACAAAGTAGCTCGCTTTACTATTAAGTTGCTTGATATTATAAAGAGCTCATCACAGGGTTTTCAGTGTGTATAAGAATAAAATTAGGACATTTTAATGTGAACTAGAAGAATATAATTAGCGATTAACCCTCATCCGGATTACTTTTTTAAAACATAAAAGTATTGGTCAAGTCAACTAATTAATGACACCTTGCAGGTTGTTTGCAACATTTGAAGTTTTCATATTTTAATAAAACAGCAACAAATATATTTTTTTATGTTTTTATTAAATCCTTTATTATATATGAATTAATTAAAAAAAATTATTATGTTTACTATATTACATCCATAACTGAACATTTAATGCCCAAAATTGGTTAAAATCTGGTACCAAATATAAGAAAATCTTATTTGACCCATTGAGTCAAAGTCCTTAGGTCGATTTAATAAAAAATAAAAAGGTTATAAGCATTTTGAGTCAAAAATGTCATAAATTTTATGACAAATCCGGTTGAAAATAAAGTCATATTCTTCTAAAAAGTTTATTAATCTTTAGACTCGAAAATTTTTAACAAAAACTATAACTTTTTATGCAAAAATTGTTAAGATCTTTATCGAACATGTTGCGCGAAGTCTATTGAGCGAATATTGAACAACTTGATTAATTTTCCCGGTTCTCCATGGGTTAAATAGCCTTATTGTTAAAAATTTTGCTTGTCATCTGCCATTCTTTCATTTTCCTTGCAATCTTTTTAATAAGTGTCTGATCAATAAACTCAAAAAACATTTTTTATGCAAAACAAAAATAAAAAAAAAAAATAATAAATAAAAACAAAAATATAAAAGAAATTATTTTGTTTTTCTCTAAAACTCTTCCAATATCTGCTTCCCACTGAATTGTCGAAAAAATCACGTCCTCCTGAGTTTAAGTGCAATTTTGTAAAAACTTTTAATAACCACAACACACACATTCACATAAAAAGAAGATAAAAAACATTAGTAAATGAAAATGTGTTGGAGGGTGTAAGAAAGAAGTGCAAAAATAAAAACGAATGAAAACAAAAAGTAATAAAAGCAAAGCCTTCAGTTGATGAAAAGCCTTTAGAGTAAGAATATTGCTTTTGTAGGGCCTACAAATATGATGACAGGCACACATAAACCAAACCCACACACACACGCAAACATATAGACAAGCACTACTGTTAAGAGTACCCACTCGAGGCAACACGAGCTTAAATCAAGCACGCTGCAGAGCAACACTGCAACATGCAACACTAAACAGTGTTTCATGTAGTACCAACCCTTTTTTTCTTTGCCAACCCATGACGCCCTGAAATGCTTACCTACTCACTTACTTTTGCCTATCCTTCATCATCCTGTTGTAACGCTTTCCACGACAGCACCTACTGGATGCCGAGTTCAGGATGATTCGCTTTGCTCCATATGCTGCTCTAACCATTCCCACTTGCTTAACGTTTACTTTACTCTCAAAAAAGCTCCTTTTTAGCCTGGTATTCTTTGAAGTGTTTTGTTTTTTTTTATTTTTTTTTTCTTTTGTAAATACTTTTATACACTTTACCTCCCTCAACCTCTCATGTTTAAGCCTGCTCGGCTGCCTTCGTGTTGTTGAAGGACCCGTGTTTTTTTTTTTTTTGTGGCCCCTTATTTTTTTTTTCTACACATGTTGCCAGAGTGCATTTCAGTGCATTGGCGCATTTACACACAACCCTAGTTGCCAAATAGTTGTCGGTCTCGTTGCCTTTCTCGTTGTCGTTGCCGTAATCGTTGTCGTCATCGTGATTATCATGTCGCTGGCTGAAGCAGTGAAAAGCGGCACCAATAACAACAGCAACAACTAAAAAGTCCCCAAAGACAAGAAAAACTTCAAGCCGTAGAAACACAGCAGCAAAGAAAAACTTGTTCAAGCCTCTCATCAGACCACTTTCTATGCTTTCAACATGAACAAGTATGGCTACAAGCGGACAGCCCCCTAGTTCCCAAGAAACATGTACACACAACAATCTCAGCACTACCTACACTCCATGACTTCCAACTTTTTCTTGTTTGGTTTTCCTTTTTATAAAATTGCTTTTTTTAATGTTTTCCAAACAATTTTTCTTAGTTTTTTTCTTATTTCTTTGCTTTTATTTTTCACACATTTCCATGTTTTTCTCGCTTCGTTTCATTTTCATGTCCAAGGGGCACGCTAGGCTTTGCTAACTATGGTTGTTGTTGTTGTTGTTGTTGTTGTTGTTGTTGTTGTTGTTGTTATTCTTGTTTTAATTTTTGTTGTTATTTCTGTTGTTGTAGTTGTTGCCACAATTTCACTGCCAAGCAGAGGCAAAGCTGGCGAGCTGACTGCAGAATGAAGACCACGACCACGACCAAGAGCGAGGTTGTTGTAGCTGAAGCCAGCTGTGCGTCCGTCTGTGCATATTCGTTGTTGGAAACTATTTATGGCTCTGATAAACACAAGCCTTTCGCTTTGTAAGGCAACAAATCAAGCTATCCCCCACACACCTTCCCGATGCTCCTTCCCTAATCCATTATCAGTGCATAAAAAATTATGAAAAGAAAAATCTATGCAAATGGAAAAAACTCCACAAGCTACTCGTTTAATATTTGCAACATTCATCAGATACTAGATCAGTAGCATTGTAGAATAAACAAGGTAGAAAGCCAAGCGTTAGAATTGTCAAAAAAACACTGAACAACGAACAACAGCAAAAATAAAAGAAAAATTATTTTAATTGATTTTGACAGTTTCGACCCAGAGCGAGAGAGGATTTTCAGTCTTCTTTCACTGAATTTTGTATCTTCTTTCATGATACAAGAATTACAAGGCAGCCTTGACAAGTGGCTATCCTCTCACGAGCTGCGCCCACCAAATGTCATTTGCCTGTATATTTTATTGTCTATTTTCTCTTTTACTTTTTTCGTTCTCTAATTTATACAATTTTTTGACAGTTGGTGCAAGACGAAAAACTGTCCCTCCTACATTGTATAATTATATCATGGCTTCTTTATTCTACCATTATCAGTGACTGTCACCTTGGGCCAGTGGCGTATCTTCATACGGGGCTGAAAGGGCTTTAGTCCCCACCCCTTGGAGAATTTTTTGTATGGAAAAAAACGAAAAAAAGTCCAAAAAGGCGTTTCAGTTCCCCCCCCCCCCCCCCCCCCATTGGCATACAAAAGTATAGTATAGTATTAGTAAAAGTATAGTATTATGAACACACCCGTAGGATTTGACATAGCAACGTATCTTTATCCTTGTTCTCCTTTCCTTTCCTTTCCTTTCCTTTCCTTTCCTTTCCTTTCCTTTCCTTTCCTTTCCTTTCCTTTGTTCTTATCCCAGTATAGAACCAAGTATTGGTTTAGGTGTGTCTATATCTTTGTTGTTATTCTTGTCTCAATGCCTTAGTACTTTTCCGAATCCTTGTCTGAAGTTTTATCCTAATCCTTGTCCAATTCCATGCTCTAATCGTAGTCCAAATCTTTGTCCTACACTAAGGGAAAAAAATATTAAATTTATCCAAAAACTTTTTTAATTTATCCAAAAAGCGAGTCATTTTTGCACCAATAACGCATTTGAATAAATCGACTACGTAAATATTTAAAATTTATTATGCCCTAAAGGCTTAACCAAAATAGACAGAACGAGACATAACGAGTAAAGGCCTGACCAAAATAGACAGAACGAGACATAACGAGTAAGTTCGAACAAATGGAAGCCAATGATAAAACCCAAAATGCACATACGTAACTGATCGAAACTGAACGAAACATTGCGATGAGACGTTCTGTTCCGTAACAACCGAACTTTTAGCGTCTCAACTCGTCAACAACAGCTGTGCAAAGCAGTCTTCTTCTTGTTTCAGACGATTGGAGGTACTCGTTTCATTTTGGGTTAAATGTCAAAACGGACATAACGATTGCAAACGTTCGGCAAGTTGCAATCGTCTCGTTTCGTCTATTTTGGTCAGGCCTTAATATTGCACCAACTGTCAAACATAGTATAAAATAGAGAACGAAAAAGTAATCTACAAAATATATCTAGGTAGAAGCAAATTATGCAGGTAAATGACAACTGGTCCAAGATGTTCTTGAGAACACACCGAGTTGTCACTTCACCCTACATAATTTCATTTCGTTGCCAAACATGCATACTATATTACTCCTGAAACAATAACTAAATGAGAACTATAAGAACTGCAAATGCAAAAAATAAACTGCAGAAACAGAGTGCGATGCTGTTGCTGCTTGTCGGAGTATGTGTGTACGTGTGCGATGCTGTTGCTGCTTGCTTGTATGGAATATGTGTGTACGTGTGTGGTATAAATAAAATTCAAATACGGGAAAAAAAGGAGTTGTAAGGAAAACATTGGATTTATCCACGTAAATATTTGAATAAAATTTATACTCAGGCGTGGATAATGCTAATATGCGTTATTTCCCTTAGTGTACTCCTTATCCAATTCGTGGTCCTACTCTTTGTCTAAATCCTTCTCCCCATCATTTTTCTTATCCTTGGCCTAATCCTTATCCAAACCTAATACTGTCCTAAATGTCATTATACTTGTCCTTATTAAAATTGAATTTATTTTTTTTTTTTTTTTGCATTTGGTATTGCATTTTTGATGCATTAAGAGTACTTTGAGAGGCTTCATGACACCATTAATTTTATTATTTTTTTTTTTATCATATGACGGAAAATTCGAAGCTTTACTGACATTCCATAAAATGTACCTCAACTGATTTTTAAACTATGGCGCCCCTTGACACAGGAATCAAGGTTCATGAGAATGTTACCCAAAAAAATTAATTTCCTGGGTGCCACATCCATGACTTCAAACACTGCCAACGACCCGTTATAGTAGTTTCAATACCGGATACACACCACACTTAAGTTGTATATTTACCTTAATAAATATGCTGTATGGATAATTTCCAGTATTGGAACGCAACAGTACCAATTATGGACGGCTAGTGTTATCACCAATCACAATTATCGGTGTAAAACGAGACCTATCTTAAATCTCTGACAATTTATGGGCATTGTCACCCTATTGTTAACAAGCGTAACTCCACGCCTGGCCACCATGTTCGGCCCTGTTCGTGATGTTGAACTACCACAGCCAGTAAGATACTCCCCAAAGGTCCAGCCCACAATAGTCACCCTGGCAAAAGGTTTGCAAAATAACAAATCAATAATCTTTCCATAAATTTTTCATTTATTTTTGATTATATTTTACATTTTTTTTTTATATACTCTATTGAAAACATTGCATTATTTGTTAAGTTGAAATGTTTACATTATTCCATATTAAATCTTTGGCGTGTTCTCAAAATTAGCCACAAATGACGTCATGCGCAGAGAAAGCCCATTTTTGCGCAGCCTTTTGCGTGATCTTTACTGAATCGTTCTTGACTGGCCCCAAATATTGCTCACGCAGCCACTTCCAGGAGATACACCACACATTTCTATGCTTGAGCAGATTCATTAAATGTTCTATATTTTAAAACATTAGGTTCATATATTCTTATTTCCTTGCTCAAGCATTTCTCTAAATTTCTTCTTTTCATGTTTTTTTTTTTGTTTATTTATCACTTAAATACCAACTTATCTTTTGAGAAATGTTTGCTGCGTCAAAATATTGTCAGTTTAATTTTCTAATTTGAATTATAGTGATGTACACACTTGCTTCTCTAAAGAAGTCGGTACTTAGCAAAATATTTCGGTATGATTTTGTACTGATTTAACTGTCTGTTTCCTATTATATTGTAAAACATACACTTAATATCCTTTTCCAAACATATTTAAGTATAAGTATAAAAAATTTATTTTTTAAGTATAGTCAGTATTTTTCTTCGGTACTCGGTTTTAGTTTTCACCACGGGCAGTGGCAATTACTTTTACTGATCAAAATACGCAGCACTAGCAAAATCACATGATTTTGTCTCTTTCTCTCATACATAATAACAATACATAATGAATGTAGCCCAGTGTCGATCACGTAGTGCTCTCGCAAGGCAAGCGACACTTCGTATATTTGCGTAAATACAAAAAAGTAAATGAGACAAATGCTGTGGCTATCGTCGATACTAATGTAGCCGAATGATCTCTTTATTCTGCTCATGGTATAATAATACAAGGTAGCATTGACAGTTGCTTGGGAAAACATATTCTGTCAAAAAATATACTCAAAAAGAGAGCGCTCACAATCCGCCATTGAAAACACAAACAATGTTGAAAACCTTGATGCACTGAACACATTGACGACGGCAACGACATTACGACATCTGTCAAATTTTTTTTACATGCTTTTCTTATGGAGGTGAATGTGGTGAAAATCTCGCGGCGACATAGAAATGTTGCTGACGCCGGTATAGAATTATTTCTAATTTGACGAGCGACAAAAGAGCAAATATAAGGGTTTGTGTATGAGTGAATGAAACAATCGTATGATATTTCCAGATTGTTGACTCTTTCTTCATGTCGTGTCGTAAAGTCGTGTAGTCGTCAATGTGTTCAGTGCATAAAGTGAAAAAAAAAACAACAACCACAGCAGCTGCTGATGTATTTGCACAACAAGCTGTGTTTGACAGTTTATGTTTTCCTTTTGAAGAGAATATAAGCAGTTGTCAATGCTACCATGTATTATTATACCATGATTCTGCTAATATTGATATAATGGCAACATTTTTACAAACATATTGATATGTATTGGTTTCGTGTTTGTGTTTCGGTCAGGAATGTCTTGCAGGGTTACGTTGTTGTTATCGTTACTTTAACTACTTGTTTGCCGGTAAGACAGTTGAAGTGCGTCTTAACTAAAGAGCAGTGTATGAGAGGTGAGAGCCCGAACAGAACCAGAAATCTTTGCGAACATGACGACATCGCAAAGCAAAAGAATACCTACATAAAAATGTATAAACACGTCCAAAATGAAATCGCAGGTCGTTAGCCGCAACAATATATCGCAGACTTAGAATTTATTCTATTTTTTCTCTTGCGACTTGATGATTTTCTCTCTGAGTGCTATAAGTGTTGCCATATTTTTGCTTTAAATAGGATATTTTCAACGCCATTTTCTTAGTGTTTATTATGTCTTGGCGTTTCTTTTTTGCCTGTGTTGTATTTACACCATTGAAAATACCAATACATTGAAACGAAATAAAAATAAAATTAAAAAATAAAACAAAATTCTAAGTAGAAGCAACCCTGAATCATCAGTCGCAATTGCTTCATTCTGAATGTGTTCTCTGCGATTGGCGACCAGAGAGGATCTTCGGTCGCAACGAGTTTTGACTCTGTTCGGGCTCTGAGTCGGTAGCTTGCTGCTGCATTTTCAGTCAGTTGGTTTAATCATGCTGTTGTTGCTGTTGCTTTTGCTGGTGCTGCTGCTGCTGGTGCTGATATTGAAACAATCAAGTATGTAGCTGAGCATGAAATTTTTTGCGTTTTTAGTATTTTTGCCACATTTATAAGTAGCGCTTTTTTTAAGTTTTATTGTTATTTACTCTACATTTAGTTGCTCATTGTCTCTGGTATTAGTAGCATGTTTACTTATTATTATTGCTAAGTAACTAGTTGCAGAACTAGTTGTAGCTCCCCGCTGCGCTTAAACTTATTAAGTGCAAGCGAGTTTTTTCTTTTTTCTCCACTTTAAGCCAATGAAAGCCTCGCTCTTTATGTTGCGCAGAAATAATTGAAAGTAATTTTTCCACGATGGCAACAATGGCATGAATATAATTTGCTTACACGATCAAGTTTTATCTTTCAAGTTGCAAATCACTCACACTTTTTTACTTACACTCTCACACTTTCGAACTTGACTTGATTTCGAACAGCTTGATTTTAAATTTTGCTTCCCAGCGTGACAATTTTTCGTTTAAGTTAAACAATTTGTCAAAATTTATAATTTTTGTATTTCGTTTTGCAAAGATTCTGCAGCAATAAAACGATGGACAAAACCAACAAGAATAATGATGAAATTATAATGTAAATAATAATTTTTTAAACAAAACTGATTTCTATGAAATTATTTATTTCTTGTATCACTTTCTGTGAGGTCAAAAACCTTTGTGTCAACATCCGAAAAATTTGGCATCACCGAAAACCCGGATACCGCGGTATGTCAGTGTGTTTCGTATTTAAATAATATGAATGTGTAACATTTTGTTATTTTAATCCTATAAACCGGGCTTTTGGGTAGAAAATATGGTGACTCATTTCTATTTTTATTTTGATGATCAGTTTTTAGGCAGACGCATTTTTTATGATGGAAGTTTTCCAACATGAAAACCAGTTTTTAGGTAGACGTTTTTTTGGTGGAGGTGTTTTTTTTTTTTTTTTTTTTTTGATGGATTCAATTGTTGTACAGTGCTTGATGTGAAAATACACAAAAATTATCGACGGAACTATTTAAAAAAAAAATTCTAAAGTGATTATAATAAAACAGCAAATTATGGCAGACGGTGAATAGTTAACTCCCCGGCAATTGAATGCACTAAGCCTTGAAGAGCGAGAAGACTATATAAGTCAAGAATTGCAAGAAACTCTGGGATAAAATAGGGAGGATGAGCAACAAATTAATGCACGGGCTGATAAAGTTGAAAATCACTTGGATTTTAACATAAATGCAGATGAATAAGATGCAGAGGAATAAGATGCAGAGGAATTACAAATACCCGAACACAATACTACGGATGAAACTGATTCCGATGAAGAATTAGAAGTGCCAACTGATCTAATGGAACTTATTTTATAGCTAGATATGGTACAACTTGGTAGGGTGGTACAACTCAACCACCACCACAACGTAGATAATAATCACACAACATTCTAAGAACAAATATCACTGGACCAACACGGAGAACAGAAGAAATTGTTGATGACAAAAGAAATTTGTGACAAAATAATTCGCGAAACCAACAGAAACGCGAACCAGTGCTACGAAAGTGAACACCACCCCCAAAAACCAATAACATCAGTATGGTTCAAAATAAGGTGCTAGATTAGTGGGAAGGAAAGGACAATCAAGTGAAATATATTAGGATGTTCTAAGCGTGGTGGAAAACGAAAGAAACATGTGAATTTGAATCAGAGGCAAATGTTATGCTTTTACCTCAGTCAATTCAAGTTATAAGGCAATCTCATCCACAAACTTCTCTACCATCAACTACAACTTCAAGTTGATGAATTTTCATTGCAGTTGATTAGAAATGAGGATTGAAAATTGCAAAATGCAAAAGGTTTAAAGCGTAGGACCAAGGCCTGACCGCAAATCGAACCCGGGACCTCTGGGGTAGCAGTCGAGCACGCTACCTACTCGATTACCGAGTATTCCCTTGTTTGAGAATACTTTTATTGGCTGGAGTTACACTTTTTGAGGAAAACAAATTCGCATCCGATGTATCGACCCGCTATCAGCCTTTTGGAAACGTTTTTGGTCTATCGACCGTTTCGTAAGATTTAACAATAGCAACGACGTAAAAAACTGTTAAATCAACGGCCATAGTGGTCATATCCTTGATGCTGAATACAAACCTACCAGGAGCCAACGTCACTATTGATGATCAGCTTTATCCATTTCGTGGTGGCAATGGATTCACACGATATTTACCAAACCATCCCAACCAACGAAGTATGGCATAAAGGTTTTATGGATATGTGCGCTATTGCGTTCTATCCATTGAAGGGACGAATAAGCATTGATATGGCATTTCCTGGAGAAAAAGAGAGAGAAATCTTGGTGAACATGGGATCATAGATTTGTGTTATAACCTGTTTCTTGGAAGTGGACGAACCATTGTGTGTGACAACATATTTACAACATATGATTTGGCTCCCACTGTGATTTCATCCCTCCATTTGATGCCAAACGAGGTTTTAGACAAGTTGATTCCTTATCGTGCGAATTTTTCAGCCAAATGATATAAGATCATCCGAGCTGCTGATTTGAGACGTAGTGGCACAATACTCTACAAAAGTAGTATGCTATTGTAAATGATATCGATATTATTGGCCATAATACGCACGAAGTCAGTGCAACATTCTCCAGATTAGCGAAAGAGTCGAGTCGAATGAGTCTTGCAGTAAATGCAGATAAGACAAAATATCTATGTGTCTACAAATAAGCAGTCCTAACGTCTTGGAAACGATTTCACTGTGGACAATATCTCCTTAGTGGTTGTGAAGGACTTTATCTACCTGGGATCCAGCGTAAACTCCTCCAACGATGTCAATATTGAGATAAAACGAAGGATTACTCTTGCTAATTGCCAGCAGGTGCTACTTTGGGTTGAGTAGGGAGAAGCAGAGCCCTCTCTCGACGAACAAAACTCACGCTCTATAAATCACTAATCATGTCCCTCCAATTATATGCAGCACAAACCTGGACGTTGAGCAGTTCTGATGAAAAGACTTTAGGAGCCTTCAAGAGAAAGATCCTTCGTAAGATCTTCGGTCCAATCTATATTAATGACGATTACCAAATTCGATGGAACCACAGCCTGTATGATCTTACGCTGACATCGATATAGTTAAGCGCCTTAACCCTTGAATGCGTAGTGTGCCATATAAGGCACAACCAAAGAATTTATCCTCATGTCTGATTTTGGGAAAAAATAATAAACCTTTTGGGTCACACCGATTTAAAGCTTTCGTTCTCTTCAAACGCTTATACTTACAGAATTCAGATGACTGAATTATTTGGAGTAAAAGTGAATAAATGTTGAATGCAAATAAAAAAGACTATGCATTTAAGGGTTAAAATCGATCGGCTCCGCTGACTAGGTCATGTTGAGCGGATAGAAAGAGACGATCCAGCGAATAATAAGTATTTGATTCGGTGCCCGGTGATGTTCAAAGCAGAAGAGGACACCCACACCTTAGTTGGAGGGATAAAGTGTTGGACAACCTGACTACTCTTGGTGTTTTCAACTGGTGGAAGAAAGTGCAAATCAGAAATGGCTGGCGCAATTTCTTAGACGAGGCCAAAACCGATCAACGGTTGTAAGCTCCAGATAAGTAAGTAAGTAACCACTTGGATGTTGGACTACAATTTGGCAATATTAGGCACGGTGAATAAGAGGCGCTCATTTCTGCCTAGTCGATTTGCTAATGCAAGGCAATAGATAAGTTCAGCATCTTTTTTTGGATTTAGCAGCGACATAGCAATGTGTTCTTATGTGCCAAAGAGAAACAAGGCAGTTGTACTCCTCCCCACCACTCATTAGAGCACCATAGTTGAAGGTCCAAAAAAACAAAACGGTCATGTTCTTAGATTTCAATAGTAGCAAAGGAGGCGTTGAAAACATGGAGAAATGTCTTGGGGAATATTCAACAAAAAGGAGAATAAAAAGATGTCTTGGCATTTTTTTATAATATATTAGATGTGGCTGCATTTGCTGCGTTTGTTGTATACATATGTAAATTGGAAAATACTCCACATCTAAAGACGTCAACCAACCGTAGAAGGCTTTTTCTGCAACAATTGAGAGCGAGGAATAAGCCATGTCAGAAATTGTTAAACGATCACAAAATGCGCAAATCACTCGCAACTTCTCTTCTCGGAACGGCATTGAAGAAATACTTGTCCGCCCATTGACTTTCACTGCTAGAGATCTTCCAGGATGCCCTCAAGAAGAACGTGAAGCTTCTGGCAGAGTCAACCATAAGGGCAACTGCTACTTATATCCCAAAAAGAGACCGGCACGAAAAGCTTACACTATGTGTAAAAACCCTGTTTGTGTGGAACATTCTATTGATAATGCCAAAGATATACTATACAGGGTGGGCCATATACAAGTTTTTTTTTTAAATGCAATAAAATAAACAAAATTAAATTTGTGCCATGTATTATGGCTTTATTAGTAAGAGCAAACATTCTCATTAATTATGGAACACAACATCATTCCAGTGGCTGTCTCGGCTGGGTTCGCAGTAGCGCATTCTGTTAAGACTTTGCTTTCAAGTTTATCACAAATACATCTTGTCGAAATTCGTTCTAAGTGGCATATATTGGGTTCTAGTTGCCGAATTGACTAAGTGTGTTCAAATCCTTATTCTGTTATTTGTCCCGTTTCGTGTCCTTAACTTTTTTCCAATCATGTCCTACATAATTATTGTTTTAGGTTTTTTTTAGACTTTGTCCTTTTTCTTGCCCCAATCCATGTTGCAGTTCTTTTCCCTATTCTTGTCAGAAATCTTGTCCTAAGTCTAATCCAATTCCATTTCCTTTAGATGACCATCTCGGCTGCACTTGACTTTCGACATTCGATCGAACCAATTTTTCTCCACTTCTGCAAATATTTCAAGTTGCCCTCAAGCTGCTCAATTGTTGCCGGCTTATTCGCACAGACCAATGACTTGACGTAACCCCACAAGAAATTGTCAAGGGTCATCAAATCGCACTATATCGGCGGTCAATCGATAGGTCCACAACGTGACAAAATTCGCAGAAACCTTCGGCAAATTGATTGTTTCGGTAGCTGGTTGGCTCGTTGCGCCGCCTTGCTGAAACCAGTGCGCATCGTGATCATGTGTAAATTTAACCAGCCCTCAATAATTTCGCAATTGCTTGTTTCATTGAGTTTCATTGAGTGCAATTCGCCCCAAACTGTGACCGGTTGCGAATGTAATGGAGTCTCTTTATCATGTGACCAGAAACCTCAGCTTTACTGACGTTCCATAAAATTTACCATATAGCCAATAGTCATGGCGTTATAATTCCATGCAACGTTTTTTCATTGTCGTCGCATAGCGTATAGTCATGGCGTTATAACTGCATGCAACTTTTTTTCATTGTCGTTGCATTTTTACTGCTCCAAAAGTTTTTTATTTTCATTGTAAGTTAAAAGATATTTTTTTTTGCTGTCTTAAGGTAAACATTTTCGTAGGACACTTTCTAACTAGCAGGTAATAATTCCATGCAACAATATTGCATTTTTGTTACTTACTTACTTATCTGGCGCTTACAACCGAAGGTCGGTTTTGGCCTCGTATAAGAAATTGCGCCAGCCATTTCTATTTTGCGCTTGCTGGCGCCAGTTGGAAACACCAAGTGTAGTCAGGTTATCCAACACCTGATCCTTCCAACGAAGATGTGGGCGTCCTCTTCTGCGTTGACCACCACCGGGCACCGAATCGAATATTTTTTTCGCTGGAGCGTCGTTTTCCATTCGCTCAACATGACCTAGCCAGCGGAGCCGCTCGATTTTAATGCGCTTAACTATGTCTATGTCAGCGTACAGCTCATACAGCTCGTGGTTCCATCGAATTCGGTACTCGCCATTTACGCAGATTGGACCGAAGATCTTACGAAGGATCTTTCTCTCGAAGGCTCCCAAAGTCTTTTCATCAGAACTGCTCAACGTCCAAGTTTGTGCTGCATATAATAGGACGGGCATGATTAGTGACTTATAGAGCGTGAGTTTTGTTCGTCGAGAGAGGGCTCTGCTTCTCAATTGCCTACTCAGCCCAAAGTAACACCTGTTGGCAAGAGTTATTTTTGTTGCATAACATTAAATGCTACCCACGTAACCTGACGACGAAACCTCAAAAAGGTTTTGAAGGCCTCAACGGCCTATTCGGGCGTAGAAAAACGCTCGGCACGCATTTTTTTTTTAATGTGAGCGAACAAGAAACTACTTGGGTGCCAAGTCGAAACTGTAAGACGGATGACCCATTAATTCGATTCAAAAACTATTTTGTTTGATCTGATGTGTGGGAGCTCGCATTGTTGTAATGGAGGATGATCTTCCTTGGGTGGTTGGATTTCCTCAATTCTCCGAAGAGTTTCGGCAAACAAATGGTTGTGTATCATTCAGCATTAACAGTTTGCCGTTGATCAAGTGGTACAGTTGCGTCATGACGGATTTTTCTGAAAAAACTAGCAACCATTTGCTTCCCTCTGGGAAAAATTGGAAGTGATTTGGAAACATACCTCATCGTTTCTTTTGGAAACTTATGGGAAGTTTTAAATTGATATTGTTTCCAAGGCGCTTCTTAAGGAATGCATGTGGAAACTTTTGCTTATTTTGGGGAAATTTCCGTTTCCATTTATTTCCAATAATGAAATCTTGAATAATAAGGCAGCCTCGGTAGTCGAGTAGGTAGCGTCCTTGACTGCCAACCCTGAGGTACCGGGCTCGAATCCCGTCCAGGCTAACCATTTTTAGTTGTTATTTATTTGTTGTTGTTTTCACATTAATTTTTAAGACAATGGAGAGGAATGTTTCCATTTTAATTTTAAATACAGCAGAGAGGAATGTTGCCCTCCAATGACGTAGTGTATATAAAAAGAAATGGAGTGTCTAACGATAGGGAATGCTTCCTACATTCTATAGAATGTTTCCTGCTTTTATCCGAAAATGTTTCCATTTCCCAGAGGCTTGAATGTGTTCTGGCCGCGGACAAGGTTTATAGGGTTTAGCTCACTTTGAAAGACCCAAACAGTTGACTGCTGTTTTGTTTCGAGCTCATAAGCGTAGATCCATGATTCGTCACCTGTGGTGATGTCGTGTTTCGAACCACACCCCTGTATTTTTCCAGTATTTCCTTGAACCAATCGACACGAACCGTTTTTTTAGCAACCGTCCAATTATGGGGTATCCAACGGGAATAAATCGAATGTATGCTAATCCCACGAATACCCAAAAATGACTCCATCTCACTGTATTTCACATGCCGGTCTGCTTCCAATAAAAGCACACGCACAGCATCGATGTTTTCTGCCACTACAGCCGTTCTTGGATGATCTTCATAAAATTCGTCGTGGTGAGAATGATGACCACGCTCGAACTCATTGAACCAGCTTTTTACAGTCACTGGGCGTGGTGATTTATCACCAAAAGTCGAATTAAGTTGACCGGTGCATTTTTTTACTGTCAATCCACATCGAATATCGTAAAAAATCATCACCCAAAAATGTTCACGCGTTAATTCTTTATTTTTTCTGAAATAAAATTTTGAAATCAAGGTAAATAACACAATAAAGGCACACTAAGACGTTGTGAGTACGTTTATGCTAGAAAATGTCAAATTTACGAATGAAACTGTTAAAAACTGTTCAACGGGCAATGCTTATTGTTGCCAAGGCGCAAGAACTAAAAGGCAGCCGTGGTATAAGTTCAGTAATAGTAAGACATGGAATTAATGAATCATCCGACGTACAGTTCTGATTTGGGACCACATGACTTCAATTTATTACCGGGCATAAAACAAATTGATAGGTCAACGTAATTCGACGTCTCAAGTAGCAGTTGATGCGCTCAAATACATTTGTTTTGGAGTCACAAGGGGGAAAAATGCTTCAAAAATCAGTATATACTCGTGTAAAAATATATTGATCCTGATTTATGATGCTAATTATTTTGTTTTCTTACAACTTTTATTTGTTTGTCTCAAAGCCCTCGTAAAATACCGTTTTGTCTTTGGAAGTATTATTTCTTTATATAATTTTATACAGGTACCTCTTGAAAAATATGTCATTTGACAGGAGCTATTATCGCTATACAGTGGTTACAGTTAACAATTTTAATACCTTTCTTAAATTATATAGGCCTACTATAAAGACAAAATAAAACCCATTAAAGATGCTCATTATTTTTTTTTATTATTTTTAAATAAAGCACTTGATATCGTTGTCATTTCCGTTTCGGTTCCTCGATAGACTCAATAGCAATTGATGTCTTATGCTAATTAAAAACCAATCTGAGCACCAGACACAGACGACAAACAACAACAGCGACAACAATAACAGTCTCAATAACAACAAAACTGTCAAAGTGATTATCCAAAAGATACGAAAAATTTAACGAGTTTCCAAATAAATTAAACATGAGTTCCTAGCAGATACAGACAGATACAGATACTTCAAAGTGTTCTTAAAACTCAAACTGCTCGAGTACTTCTCAGACAATCGATTCAATATCGATGACTATAACAATAAATAAACATTTGAATATCATGGATACAAATGTATCTAAATAAAATACAATTAAACCGACAAAATCGCAGACCATAAAATGAAAACGAATGAAATAAATGTAAGCCAATAAGCGTTGGTGTATCAATAAGAAATCTATTCCATTTGATTTGCATCTATTTGAAGTGCGTTTATTCAGCAAACGCCTAGATACAATTTTAAACAAATATCTACATAGCTGCTAGATACATAAATGTCTATAAATTAGCAGGCCAAAAGCGTAGCAAAGCTGCAAAAATGGCGGTAGCTTTGTGCAAAAAAATGGCAAAATGCTTTGAAAAGAAAAAGAGGAAAAAAAAACTTGAGGCACTTCCATTAAACGCTGTTGTTGTTATATAATGACTGGTATTGAAGTTATTTAGACGGTTTTTTTTTAAGATATAAGCACGAATACAAAATATATTAATTTAAACTAATAACCTCTTTTCTTACTTTTCTCACCACAGGTCGCGATGATCTCTCTCCCTCGAGCAGCCTGAACGGCTATTCCGAAGGCTGCGATGCGAAGAAGAGCAAAAAAGGCCCAGCGCCGCGTCTGCAGGAGGAACTGTGCCTGGTCTGCGGCGATCGGGCATCCGGCTATCATTACAACGCATTAACCTGTGAGGGCTGCAAGGGTTTCTTTCGGCGGAGTGTTACCAAAAATGCCGTCTATTGCTGTAAGTTTGGTCATGCCTGCGAAATGGACATGTACATGCGACGCAAGTGTCAGGAATGTAGACTGAAAAAATGCCTAGCCGTGGGCATGCGACCCGAATGTGTCGTTCCCGAGAACCAGTGTGCGATGAAACGGCGCGAAAAGAAGGCGCAAAAGGAGAAGGATAAGCAGCAAGTGTCGCCATCAGCGGTGAGCACGACAGACTTTATAAAGAAAGAGATACTCGAGCTGATGACATGCGAGCCGCCAACGCATCCAACGTGTCCGGTAAGTACTAAGCATTATCACTTTTTCAAATACCACTTAAGATCACTGCATAAATAAAGCTTGATAAAAAAGTTTTTAAGGAAATTATTTACTCCAAACCAGAGCGATTAAGTACAATAATGTAAAAGTCAATTTTTTAAATAAGATCAGCTATCATGAGATGATCAGTTATTCTCATTGAAAATTTAAGGGAAAATATGATTAAATTAAAGATCGTCTCTGGACAAAAGTTAATCACTTCATTGTCACTTAACTCTCCTCATCGTCACTTGGGTGATCTTGTCAGACCCATTGAAAATCCAGGTTACAGATCATATGATCACGAGATCACTGATCATCAATAAAATGCTAAGTCGTCGAAAATATGATAAACATCATTTTATAATAATTGGACATTAAAAATCAAAGAAATTTTCTACCCAAAATCAATGCGATCAATTTTCAGATAAGAACAGATATTCAGAGACGATCAGTAATTGAATCATTGAAAAGAGTAGCCATATTTCAATTAAGTTAAAGATCGTCTCTTTAGACCACAGTTGATCACTGAACTGTCTGTATATAACTTAGCTCTCTTAATCGACTCTTGCGGTCTATAAGATCATTTATATCAGATGTACAGATCGTATGATCACTGATCATCATATAAAAATTTAAAATTTTTTTAAATTATATAAAATTTTAGTCGTCATTTTTTAGTAAGTTGGTCGTATTTTATACTTATAGTACAGTAAAGAAAAAAAACTCAAAGCGGATCACAACTAGAAGTTATTATTAAGTTTAGTGATCGTCATTTGTCAGTCACATAGAAAAACAGATAGCTTATACGACTCCAGATCGATCACTGAAGCTGAACTAGAAGTTGTTATTGAGTTTAATGATCGGAGTAATATACAAACTCAAATCGTTATCGAGTTATAGGAATAAAGTGGATCGCTGATCTTCAAATAAAAAAGACGGATCTTAATATAACAGAGCACAGTTGAGAGAGATCATCGATCAGAAAGATTGAAGCCATTTCCTTAAATGATCATCACCTGTAACTAAAAAGATCAGCAAAGATTACAAATTCATTGATGATCACTGTTAATTATAAAAATCCATAAAACAGATCGTTATAGAAGTTATAAGGATAGAGTGGATTACTTATCTTCATATAAAAAAAAAACTGATAATTATTTTCTAGATCAATGCTTATAAAGGATCACTGATCATAGTATAAGTATTAAGCCATTTAGTTAATTGATCGACATTTATACATAATAACATCAGCTGAGATCAGAAATTGATTGAAGATCATTGGTAATTTTAAGCATCTACAAATCAGATCGTTATAGAAGTTATAGGAATAGAGTGGATTGCTGATCTTTATATAAAAAACAAAGCCAATTAATTAACTGATCGTCAGCTGTAATTTATAAAATCAGCTAAGATCACAAATTCATTGATGATCACTGATAATCATGAAAAGCCATAAAAAATATCTTTATAAAAATTCAGTAAATCACTGATCTTCATATAAAATTTTAATGATTTTATATCACTGATCAAAGCTTAGAACTGATCACTGATAATAGTATAAAAATGATTGGCCTTTAGTTAATTGATTGACATTTTAACTAATAAGTTCAGCTATGATTAGAAATTCATTGATGATCAGTGATGATTTAAAAAAATTCTTGATGTAATTCAATAAACTGTTACCAACAAAATCAGATTTCATCAGGAATTCAAAAATGATCACTGAGTATCATTTAAGAGTATAAACCAAACTGAGTGAAGTGATCATCATTTGTAACATACATGATGGTGTAAGATCAGTAATTCATAGACGGAAACTGATCTTTGCATAAAATTTCAATCAACATTTGATGATCTGTATTTGTTCCTAAAAAAATGAGTTAAGATCGAACACTCGCAGATGATCAATGGTCATCTTATAAAAGCGAAATCATATTGCCTTCAATTATGCTAAGGTTTTCTAAGAAAAGCTATGAGGATCAGTTATCAAGGATTTATAAACCTGATATTTTTGATAAGTGATCATCGCATATGACTGATCATTAAGACCTATAATAGTTTCATAAAAATTTATGTTAATTATTTTTTTTTTTTTATTTTAACGATCAGTGATCATCAAAGTTTTGAACACATAAATAAATCATTGGGTAATTTAGAAAAACTGACATATAATAATTGACACATTTTTTTATAAATTCGACGAAGATCAGTTACTGTCACATGAGCAACAGGTATTGTAGTGAGAATATTTCCAATATATAAATTATTCAAGCCACTTCAAGTCTTAAAAGATCACCTTATTACTAAATGCTTGTGTCAGATCATTGAAAAATGTGAAAATAATTGAAAAAGAATAGATGCGACCACCAACAAGTGAAGCGTACGTGATTCGAATCGTTTGAAACATTTGATCATATGCATCATTAAAATTCCCCTCATGATCACCACTCACTTTTAGCTTTATACCTAAAGTATAATAACTTTATAATATGCCAGAAGAGATAAAATAGGTCTTAAATTTATAATAAAAAGGTAGTACTTCTATAAATGCAGGATCTCTAAAGTGACAAGAAACATTTATGAAAATATAGAAAAAAATGTATTTTATCCAGTTGATCCAGGGATCAACGAGCCGATCAACCTGATCTTAATATTTCCAAAGATAGAGAAGAGAAATGTTCCATCTTTTGCACTGATCTTCCCAATCATGCCAAAATTTATATCGGCGATCTGTGTATTAAAAGTAATTTTAATCTGCCAGCTTAATCTCTAAAAATCCGGAAAAAATTATTTTAAATTCCTGCCAAAATTTTTGTCTACCAAATCATACAATCGAGGCTTATGGTATATTCGAAATCAAATGCATTTTTAGTTACCTACCAGCTCTTCGTTCAAGAATTTTAAAAAGAAAGTCACAATTTCTTTCTTAATATTGCACCTAGTGATCTAGTGATCAGTGTATAATTTTTATTAGCTTCGTGTTATTTTGGTGATCTGCTAACTTGATAACTGAAGATCTTAAGAAAATTTAGTAGAAATATTAGTTCCTTTTTAAAGTACTGATTGTTCCGATCCTATAATTAGTTCATGTCTAAGGTGATCTGCCACCGTTTTCACAAAAAAATTTAAAAAATTTAGAGGAAGCTATCGTCTAAGAAAAAAAATTATCGTTATGGGTTATTTTTGTGATCTGCCAACTTGATGGCAAAAGATCTTTAAAAAAAATTCAGTAAAAATTCCTTTTAAAAGCACTGATCGTCTTGATCCTATGATCAGTTCATGCTAAAAGTCATCGTGTTCATGAAAGATTTAGAAAAATATAGAGTAAGCTATCTCATAAGAAATCTGATGATCAAGGCATCATTTTATCAGCGATCAATGTAAATCTCAATGATATATTGATCATTGAACTTGATCATTAAATGTTTGAAAACCGCCTTAAGAAATTTTGATCGTATGATCGAAATTGTTGATCAGCTTAGATATAATATCAGATGTATCATTTGTATTGAATATTAAATGAAAATCGCTGTCAAAAACTTTAATTTTTTCGATCTTATGGTCATGTTTAAAGTTACAAAA
The DNA here is from genome assembly GCA_943735915.1 of Pherbina coryleti. Classification (NCBI taxonomy): domain Eukaryota; kingdom Metazoa; phylum Arthropoda; class Insecta; order Diptera; family Sciomyzidae; genus Pherbina; species Pherbina coryleti. The sequence goes on along the minus strand of OX030950.1, from coordinate 161,460,481 downwards.
GAGTACAAAGTGATTTTTTTTTATGTGTTCTATCAGCCTGATTGTTATGATATTTCAACAATTTTGTTAAAATAACCATCTAAAATACTGATAAGCTTAGAAGAGGAAATTCGTGAAATTCCTCCTCTTAAATAAATAAATCCTTGTTATTTATGGTGATCTGCCAGCTCGAAAGCTATGGATCTTCCAAAAATTCAGTGAAAATATCTCTTTAAATTACTAACTGTCCCGATAAAATGATCAGGGCATGTGTTACATCAGCGATCAATGAGCTTTTTAGTGATATATCAGCTTGATCGTTATTCATTTTAAAAGAGTTAAGAGAAAATTACCGTTCGAAAACTTATCATCCTAATCTTATATTTGGAATATGCGTAGCAACAATGATTGATCCAACATTTTAGTGATCAACCAGCTTGACTTAAAATAATTGTCAAAAAATTTAATAAAAGGTTTCGTCTTAGGAACTGTTCGTCATAATCTTATCATCAGACTATGTTTAGTATCAGCGATGAATATGAATTTAAGTGACCTAACAGCTTGATTGTTAAAGATCTTAAAAATCGTTTACAATATTCGACCCCTTGAACTGATGATCTCAATGTTAGAGCTTGATCTCTAAAAATCCGAAAAAATTAATTTAAGATTAAACCAGTTTATTATATAAATTTTACTGATCTACCAGCTGGATCGTGAAAGATCTTGAAAAAAATTTAAAGAAATAGTTGTCAAAAGTCTTCCCACTTTTATAAAAATGACCATCTACTCCTATAACATCCTCCCTGATCTGATTAACTTTCCAAACGTAGCAGTAGCGATCACGGTGAATTCTAGTGATCTACCAGTTTGAATTTTAATGATCTTACAAATTTAGTCAAAATTCATAAATAAATTTTTTTTTAGCTTATGAAGATCATTGATTAACATATTTTAAACTGAAATTTTTTATCATTTCGTTTATGTTTAAATCATTTATTTCTTTTCTACTCATTCGCCTTATTCATTCGTCTTTGCTATTTTATAGTTACTGCCCGAGGAGCTACTCGTAGCGAATCAAGCGCGCAACATACCTCCACTTACGATCAACCAGCTGGCGGTGATCTACAAACTGATCTGGTATCAGGATGGCTACGAACAACCATCCGAGGAAGATCTCAAGCGAATCATGATCGTAAGTATTGAAAAAGAATCTTTAACGCTCACTTAAGTCTCTAACTTTTCTCTTCTATCTCTTAATCGCCACTATTAGAGCTCACCTGACGAAAATGAAAGTCAACATGACATCAGCTTTCGACACATCACCGAAATCACCATCCTGACCGTGCAACTGATCGTTGAGTTTGCCAAAGGTCTGCCGGCATTTACAAAGATACCGCAAGAGGATCAAATCACGCTGCTTAAGGTGAGTATAAAAAGAGTCAGAGTTTAAGCAATAACTCTCATTTGTTATTATTTTTTTTTTCTCCCCACTTTCAGGCCTGCTCATCCGAAGTCATGATGTTGCGCATGGCCCGCCGCTACGATCACGCCTCCGATTCCATATTTTTCGCCAACAATCGCTCCTATACCCGTGACTCCTACAAAATGGCCGGCATGGCCGATAACATTGAGGATCTGCTGCACTTCTGTCGTCAGATGTACGCGATGAAGGTCGACAACGTCGAATACGCGCTACTCACTGCCATTGTGATCTTTTCCGATCGGCCCGGACTCGAAGAGGCCGAACTAGTCGAGGCGATACAGAGCTACTACATCGACACGCTGCGCATCTACATTCTCAATAGGCACTGCGGCGATCCCAAATCGCTGGTCTTCTTTGCCAAGCTGCTTTCCATACTCACCGAGCTGCGCACACTCGGCAATCAGAATGCCGAAATGTGCTTCTCGCTGAAGCTAAAGAATCGCAAACTGCCAAAGTTCCTGGAGGAGATCTGGGACGTGCACGCGATACCGCCCTCAGTGCAGTCGCACATACAAGCAATGCAGGCGGAACGTGCGGCGCAAGAGCCGTCATGCGAAGCTGCCTCAACGTCCAACGCAGCAGCGGCTGCATCCTCAACGTCAGCAACGGGCGCCACGACATCTGCCTTGGCGTTGGCTTCATCGACAACGGCGACGCCTACATCGTCCGGCTTAAATAGTGGCGACGATGAAATTCGCATCGTGGGCGTAAATACGCTGTATGGTGCGGCGCTGACAGCGACGACGCCCATGTCAAACTCAACGGCACCCGGCAGTCTCAGTCTAATGGGCGTGTCACTGGGACAGGATCATCATATGCTCGGTGGCACGCATAGCACTGCCGCATAGCAGTCGCTGCGTCACCGCAATGACGGCACAGCGGCGGGTGGGTACAGTTAGAGTGCACAAGTAATGCACGATTGTGATGTGGGCAGGGACAGGGTCTGGGCATGGGGCGTGGCAGCTATGGGCAGTTTGTCAAAATGCAGTTATCTAGTAAATAGTTTAGTTTTTAGTGCAAACAAAAGAAAACCACAAAACAATAACAACAACAAAGTTGTTTCAAACAACAAACACTTTACTTATACATACATACACACATATATATACAAGATTATGTACTAAAATATTATATACATCATTATTAAAGAAAAAGAATTATAGAGATTTAAAACCAGCAGGTTAGTCATTTAAGCAGTTATGAGGTAAAAACAAAAAACAAAACAAAAAATAGTTGAAAAAATTTTATTCACTTAAAGAAAAACTTACTGTATAATATTTCAAGCTCGTCTTAATTTTTTTTTTTTTTTTTGTTTTTTAAACAACAACTGATTCTTATATACATAATAAATAGTGAGTGAAAATATCGCGTAAATTTTTATGAAATATTGAAAAAAAAAAAACAAAAACAACAATTTACATATATACTAGTTATGTATACGTTATAAGCAAGAAAATCTACCATAATTATAGCATGCGTCATTGTAAAAAAAAAAAAACAAAAAACTAGTAGAAGTAACAGAAGATAACAGCGAAGTTTTCGAATTTCCACAAAAATTTAAATACAGTTTTTTCCTACTCTTTCTGCTCCTTTTTCACTCCACTCATTTTTAGTTTTCTCTATTTAATTGTACCTAAATATGATATAGAAACAAAAAATGAAAAATTTTGAAATATTAAGAATTTGAATAAATATGAAATAACAGTAGTTGTGCAGGACTAAAATTTGAAATTTTAGATAATGTTAATTAATTAAAATATTTCAAAATTTAAAAAAAAAACACAAAAATTAAGTGACAGAGGAAATATTTATGAAAAAGTGCAAGTGATGACAAATTAAACAAGATACAATAGAAGAAAACAAATGACCAAAATATATGCAATAACTCTACAGTGACAAAGAAAACCACATGTGAAGTACCAACACATAAAGGCAGTTCAATTTTCTCTTTTCTGCTTTAAACAAAACGATTTAATTGAAAAAAATAATTAAAACTAATGCTAATAATTTATATAAATTCGGTTCGGAGAGCAAATTTAAGAATTTTTCTTTATTTTTAACAATTCGCTATTGAATTCATCACAAATCCTCCCACAATTACACAAAGTACTCTTTGATATGGCTTAAAAACTATTCGTGGGTTGCTTGCGTTGCGTTATTGAGTTGAAGCACTTAGCTGTATTACTGCGCCAATACACTTCTTTCAATAAAAGTGACACAATAGCGTAGTAATTCAAATTGAATCTTCTTCGTACTTATTTGTTTCTTAATTCGAACGGAACGTCATCTTCGAATATATAACTTGAATCCAACCTCAAACTTACAACTTGTTTTGTACACCAGAAATGTGTATGTGTCTATTTGATTATCTTATTATACAAAACACACATTGCAAACGACAAAAAACTTTACGACACGTCGTTAAAGTAGAAATGTAGTCATATTATCGGCTACTTGATTATTTTGAACGAGGAAGTGAACGAAAGAAAATGCTAACAGAATGTAAAAAATCTCTGCGAAAATGAGTCAATTTTATATTTGTCGCCCTTTAATCTAGAAATAGATTTGAACCGACTACAATAACATTGCTGCAATGACGCCATGTCGCAACAACACTACGAGAAAACTCTTCTTCATATGAAATGCATGCCACCAAAATGTGAAAAACATTGAGAAAATGAATGAATTTCATGTTTGTCGCCGTTCAAATTAGACATGGCGTTCAAATCACGCGATACGACACCACCACAAAATTCTTCTCCATAAGCAATGCATGCCACCAAAATCCGAACAAACAATGAGAAACTATGAATTTCATGTTTGTCGCCCTTAAAAAATAAGAGAGTATAATAAAAATAGAGTCAAACCCATGTAACCGAGTCTTTGCTGTAATGTAGCCATGTTGTTACGACATTACCACAAAATTTCTCTCCCTAAGAAATGCATGCATCCAAAATGTAAACATACTCTGTAAAAATTAGTTAATTTGATGTTTATAGCCATTATATTTGTAATAGATCTTAGCCGACAATAGCAACATTGTTGATGATGCCATGTCGTTCCGTCACTACCACAAAACTCTTCTGCATAAAAAATGCATGCTACGAAATTATGACCGAACACAGAAAATAAGTTAATCAATTTTATATTTATCGCTCTTCAGATTGGAAATATATCTAAACCAATTAAAGCAACTGCTATTTAAGCGATGAATAAGTCATGTCGTTACCTCACTACCACAAAATTCTACTCCATAAACAATTCATTTAACAAATTTTAGCAGATGACCTTATATTGCGAATGCCTACAATGTATTCAAGTTATAAACCGACGACAGCAAAATTGTTGCAATGAAACCAAGTCGTTACGACTCATCACAAGCTTCTTCTCCATTAGGAATGAATGCCACCAAAATGTTAACAGAGAAAATCAGTGAATTGCATGTTGCAAAAAAACACTAACACAAAATTATTCTTCACAAGAAATGCATGCAAATAAATTTAGACAGATGTTGCTATGTAGTTGTCGCCTCCAATCTATTCAGGCTAGCTGCGGGTAGTGTGGCTACATATTTCAAATTAATTTTTTTTATTTTTGGTGGATACTGAAGCTCTGAACTTTAAGCTTTACTTCATATTAAATATTAAAAATTGCGAATTTTTTGATCAAACATTTTTAATGGAATTTATGCGAAATACGACTTCTTTTGATAACATATTTTTGATTGGAATTGATGAATGTATATTCTCTAAATGTAACCAATCTGCGCTAAGGGCCTCAACAAATAACTCAATGCGCTATGCAACGCACTACAACGTAAAAAATTCAATATATCCAACGCACCCATACAACATACTACATTCAACGCACCCCATTCAACACACTATATAACTCAAAAACTCCTGTTTTGAAAAACTCTTCTTGTTGATCTCATAGCATTTGAAACTACGCCATAGCGCAATTGAGTTGGTGCATTTCGTTGATACAGCAAACTGCGTTTGATTTGGCTTGGATCACAGTAATCATAACATTTCATACTACGCCATGGCGCAATTGAGTTAGCGCATTTCGTTCATATAGCACAGTGCGCTGAAATTGATGTGTCAGCGCTGCATTTTTGGCTGTAGTGCCAATGTCTTATAGAAATAAATGTGACGAACCTTTAGATTGTTATTTTTAACTCAAATTTAAAAAGCTTTATCTTAGCTCACACACAATTTTCATTATTCAACTCAGTGCAATTATCTGAATTTTATTTTTTTAACTCTTATTTGCCGTCCGTTTTGCATGAAAAGAATTCTATCATTAAGCCAAACATTTTACAAATTTCCAATTATAGTGGCAATAGTGAAGAAACGCTTTATCTATGAGTTCCTAAAAAGAACAACAATAATTTCAATTCAATCTACTTTCTGTGAATTCAACTGGTGGGAATCATAAAAAGTATGTCATTTCCGCCTTTCTAGCATGCAGAGGTTCTACTCTCAAGGGCTCAGTTGCTACTATTTACATTACCATTCCCTTGCCACTTCACTAGTGCTAAATATAGGACCAGATACTTCGATAATGAGTAAAAAAAATGAGCACCCCTTGTGAAATAAACTTTCAAATACAGTTATTAAAACTATACAGATATTTTATTTATAATGTTTTCTCGAAATTGTTACTTCGAATTATACGATTGATTGACCACGAAGAGGAATGAATATAGCTCGAAGCGTTTCAAATAAACGTTTGCTATTTTTCATTACTAAGCTGTTAAATTACAACATTAATCAAATCAAAATTTTCTTTTTGACTAGTTCTCAACTGGTTACAAAATGAACAGATCTACTATGGACAAACGAAAAGGCAATGTCTTAAATTTGTTTTGAATTCTATCTGAACTGTTTTATTAGTAATATTACCAAATTTTTTGATTTTTACTGTAGTCAAATATTCTGTGTCCATGAGCTAATGTGGACCTAATTTTAACAAGGGTCCGTGTGAATCATGGATTAAATTAAAAATTCCCACAATTTTATAAAAAATCTATTCAAATTGGCCATTTTAGCCCTTGAGTAAATTGTATTGTGCTTGTTATTAAATGTTTATCACAAATGATCGCGAACTGGACCTACTCCGGCTCCGAACGGCCAATGTGTATGTTCTCAAGAAGCTAAACATAGCATTATTTACTGAGTTTTGTCATTACCTGAAGAGAGGTTATGGCTGATTATGGTAGAATTCGCAACGTAGATGCAAAACTACTTGTGCTTTCTTATTGTCAACCATATCTGTCAAAAAAGCGAAAAAAAGGGAAAGACAAAAAATAATTCAAATTGAATTAATTTAGATTTAACAGTTCTGAGTCGACGCTCTGTATTTTGCATCTACCTTCTTTATTCTACCATGCAGCCGATCAGAAAAATTAATTTCAATTGAGTCTAATTTTATGTCAGGTGGGATTCAAGCCACGGATCTCGCGTCAAATTCGTCGAATTTGCATCGAACGGTCCACGCACGTAAACGCGTTCAACCACGGCTGTTACTTAATTCTACAGGGTGGACCAAAAGTCACGCCTGCGTGTACAAATTTATTTATTTCATTGTTTATTAATTTGTTTTATTTCTTCTTTTGCTACTAATATACATATTTTGAACATTGCAGAATATGATTTTTAAGTATGAAAAATAATGTCTACCAGATGACCAACATTTTTAAATATGAACAAATGGGCTCATAAAAGGGCGTTTTGCATAACAACCCGCGCAACGTATCTGGCTCCATGCCCTGATTTCAGCTTCGATTTTGTTGCTCTGTAATCTCAGGCTTATTAGTAGTAATCTGAGGCGATCTGGAAAGGATAACCCCATATAAAAAATCAAGCGGGGACAAATCGGAAGAACATGACGGCGAGTTAAATCCAGAATTCCTTGAAATTCAAAAAATTTCTCGAGGAATCGTGTTGCCCAAATTAAACGTTGCTAATGGTGAATTGGTGTGAGTTCTTGGTACAGTTGGACCTTGTCGGATACGTTTAGCGTAAACATTTAGATAAAATTATGTTCTGAAAATTATGATAAAATGATGAAATCATGGTCTAGACATGCCCAGCTGAAAGTCATCGCGCCGATGTTTTTGGAAGTTATAGAACACTGTCCTGTACACGATCAAAATACTTCTGATTCTGGACTGATCGTGGTTTTCCGGCTCGTGGCAAGTTGCATACTTCGCCTCTTTGCTGGAACCGTACAATTAAAGGTTAAACCCTGCAGTAGTCGCGTGGACTTCATATGTATGTAATTTTCATGTAAAATTGAAAATTGTAAGGTTAATCGTGGGTTGGTTGGGCGCAACTCTGGCGTTGAAACGATTTCAGTACGAAATTTTCAAAGTGAGTGACCATTTGGAAAAGTAAAATTCTACAATTCGTGTCCGTTGCCCGGTTGCCCTTTAATTTTGCATCTTGGTGTCGCAAGGCTCAATTAACAAAATCTGAAAAAAATAAGAAAAAATAATTAACAAAAGTAATTAAAAAAATAATTATCAAAATAAATTAAAAAAAATTAACAAAATTAATTAATTAAAAGAAATAATCTACAAACAAGAAATTAAATGTTTACACGCAGGCGTAATTTTTGGCCCAAACTGTATATAAGACATAGTTTCAAGAAAATCTTAACCCTCTAACCCGCAAATAATGAAAAAAAAGATTAATTCTTTCCAATAGTGGAATGGGTCCAATGGATTCAAAATGGTGTACATTTCCAATTGTAATTCAGGGAAGATCAATTGACATTCAGAAATTCCAATTAAAATTCAGAAAAGCTCAATTGAAATTGAGAAATATCATTTGAAATTCAGAAAAAATCATTTGGAATTCAGAAATTTTATTTGATATCCAGAAAAAATTATTTGGAATTCAGAAGAGATCAATTGAAAGTCAGAAATTCCATTTCAAATTGAGAAAAGATCGACTGAAATTGAGAAATTTAATTTAAAATTCAGAAAAAATCAATTGAAATTTAGAAATTCCATTTGCAATTCAGAAAAAGTTGATCTCCTTCCTACATTTTTACCCTTTCAGTTGTGATACGATAAGAACACCTCGAACGGAAGATATGATTTGATCAAGAGGGGCGAGTAGACTTGTTCACATTCTCAAAACGAGACAACCTTCTACTTGGATCATGTGTTCCATTGTAGATGTTGCCATACCATCCTGTTTAAAAGTCCTTAAATTAAAATTTTTTGTTTTTTTTGGAAACCTTTATCACTATCTTAAAACCATCGGTTTTTTTTTATATAAATAAGTTGTGAAATAAGGTCACATTTTTTAAAGCCACATTTCTTTTGTGGAAAACTTTCGACTCGTGCCGAATTGTGAAAAAAGTTTTGAGCATTATATGGGTACTTTTCTCTTTTACAAACTTCTCAGTCTGTAAAGCGACTCATAAAACCCTTATAATGCTCAAAACTTTTTTCAATAGTCGACACGATCAAGTGATCAATATATTTAGTTACCGTCAATTTTTAAATCACTCTTGAAAGCAGAACATTTGAGGAAAAAATTACTTTCAAGAATGCAAAAATGTTCAAATGAGACATTGATTTGTTTTTAAAAATATATTTACGTAATAAAAAAAATTTAATTAATTATAAAACTTTTTAAAAATACAACAGAAAAGAGAAAATTTGAACAATTGCCACGGAATGGTATGAAAAAAAATATAAAATTGTGTTGTTGCATGTAAATAGTACAGTCAGTGCATATTTTTGGTATAAAAACTTTCAAAATGGACGCAAAATTACATAAAATGTAAAAAAGCGAATTATTACGAATGAGAATAAAGAATGTTTTTTATATGTAAAAAAAAAAAAAATTAACATTTAAAATATTTTAGCCACTATGTGAAGATTTTTTATATAAAAACAAAATAGGTTTCTAATTTTCCCATAGAATTTTTATACAGCCTGCAAATTTGAAAATTCTTTTTAATTTCAAAATTTTTACTTTGAATATTGAAAGATTTTAAAAAAAATCTCTAGCACTTATTTCTACGAAGGTTAAATTTAATATTTTTGTTGCATTTCAAAGTAGTTAGAAAACAAAACATTTAATTATATTTTTTTTTTTGTTTAAATAAAAATCTAAATTTGTGCTAAAAAAAAAACTATTCCTTCCTTTTGAGTTAACGACAAAAATAGGAGCAAAGTGTGGCAGTATTGAGCCAGAATGTGAAAAATGCTTTGGCACAGCTTCCACACTCAAACAGCCACACACACACACACATACACACACACACCACACACACCTGAAAGACTTGACATATATTTATAACTTTGCTTTTAGTTCTTTGCTTGTTTTAAAAAAACAAACATAAATCCAAATTTTTTTACAAAAAAAAGAAAAAAAAAGAAAAATCAAAATTTTTTATAAAAACCCTTCTTTTTAAGCAATTTTTAAAAGCAGCATTTTAGGCGCTCTTTACCTTTTTTTCATGCAATTATTTTAAATTTAAACAAAAAATGGCCTTATTTTCTAAACAAAAAAAAAACGAAAAACAACAAAAACCTATGTAATTGAAATTTTTAAATTAATTTTTTTATAAACATTTATATAATTTGTACACTTTATTTTTTTTACTAACTTTAATTTGCGCTTTACTGAAAAAAAGTAACAAAAACAAATATGTATAAAATTAAAAAAAAATAAATAAATAGTATTTAAAAATTTTAATTATTTAGTAATTATAAAATATTAAAAAAAAATTTGGAAAATTGCAGAATTTTCCAAACTATTTGTGCAATTTATATAAAATTAATTTGTATAAAATTATGAACTTTTGTTTTTTTTTTTTAATTTATATGCAACAAAATTTAAGAAAAAAAAAATATCAAATAAAAACAACAGAAAAATTTGTTCAAAACAAACAAAAAAAAATGTAAATTCAAGCATTATTCTTATACTTTTCCAACCATTTGAGCTGAACTATTGAAGGAGAAAACAAAAAAAAAAACAAAAAATGTATGCGTTTGTGTTAAGTTTACAAAAACAATTTATAAATAGTAGCTATCTAAGTGTTGACGATAACAAGCAGAAATCGATATATTTAATGAAATACATTAACTTTAAATCTTACTTATTTTATTTATAAATATACACATAAATATATATATATATTTATATATATATATATATAAATTATATGTATATATTTTTAATAATTTAAAACTTAAGTTTAACTAAATTTTCATTTATATAAATATTTATATGTTTGTAGCACTGTATTAAAATACGCCTGAAACGCGTTGAAACGAAACAAAAGCAAATACAACAAAACAAAAAAAAAACGAAATTTTTTTTGCCTTAGTTTTTAATAATTTTAATTTTTAACTGTAAACCAACATGGTTGACTTTTTTTTATATTTAAGTGAATTTTTTTATTATTTTTTTTAATTTTATTATGATTACATCAATTATTATTATTATTATTATTATTATTACTATTATAATTATTATTATTTTCCCTGCTTTTAAACCTAGTAGAAGCAAAAGAAAAAATACAAAATATTTAAAATACAGAAATGAAAAAATGTTGAAAAATTAAAACCAAACAAAAAATGTGTTTTTATTTGTTAAAAACTATGTTCATTTAATTTTATTAAATTCTATATTTTCCATTGAGTTTCAACAAATTCGAAGCATGTTAATGGAGATTTCGTAACACTTTAAAATAAATGTCAGGTTAGTGGGTTATTTTATTTTTTTTTATCCTTGAACCCAGGATTTCAGATGTTACACCCATTCAGTCGAGTCTGCTTAGGTACGAAATGCGTTGTTAGATCAGGGGGAATCAAGTGAAACATGTGTAGGCTATTCTAAGCATGGCGGAAAGCCGTAGAAACATGTGTATTTGAATCTGAGGCGAGTGTTATGTCTTTACCTCAGGAAACTCGAGTAACTAAGCAATCCACTCCACAAACTGTCTCTACCACCAACTATAGGGTGTTTTTTTAGGGGTTTGTTTTTCGAATTGAAATAAAACACAAGAAAATCGTTTTAATGTCCATCAATTTGGCTTTATTGGAAGGATAATTTTATGCCATTAATGTTTAAATATGATTTCGGGCATGTGGCCGCCGCGGCTGGCTCGAATAAAGCCAATTCTAAGCTAAAATTTTCAACCACTTTTTCGAGCATATGGGGCCGTATGTCGGCAATAACGCCACGAATGTTGGCCTCCAAGTCCCCTAACGTTTCTGGTTTGTTGGCGTAGACGAGCGACTTCACATATCCCCAAAGAAAATAATCCAATGGTGTCAAATCACACGATCTTGGTGGCCAATTGACAGGTCCATTCCGCGAAATTATGCGCTCATCGAATGTTTCCTTCAATAAATCGATTGTGACGTGCGCTGTGTGGCATGTAGCGCCGTCTTGTTGGAACCACAACTCATCCACATTCATGCCATCCAATTCGGGAACAAAATAGTCGGTTATCATGGCTCTATACCGGTTTCCATTAACGGTAACTGACTCTCCAGCATTATTTCGGAAGAAGTATGGCCCAATGACTCCACCAGCCCATAGAGCACACCAAACAGTCAGTTTTTGTGGATGTAATGGCGTCTCAAGGATCTCATGTGTATTCTCTTCACTCCAAATGCGGCAATTTTGCTTGTTGACGTAGCCATTCAACCAAAAATGAGCCTCATCACTGAACAAAATTTTGCGATGAAAATCAGCATCGAGATCAATCTCATTTTCGGCCCATTTGCAAGCGTTGTTCTTTTGTCAACCTGTTCATGATGAAATGGCAAACCAAACTGAACATAAATGACATAAGAGTTGCCAGATTTGACCACAAAATGCCAGTTTTATCTCTATTCGAAAAACAAACCCCTAAAAAAACACCCATTACAACTTTTAAGTCGTAAGTATTGATTAATTTCAGCAGATTAATTTCAGTTTCAGATTAGAAATGAAGAAAGGCTAAAACGTAACACCATGACCTAGCCGGGACTCGAACCAGGTACCAACGGGAGACCCCACGACTACTGAGGCCGGTAATGTGCGTCAATACTTATGAGGCTCTTATATTGATAGTTTTCAATAGTATTTACTAGAGAGCTGCACAAGCATAAGAAAAATGACTGCAAGCCATCTGACATTATTCAAGTACTTCGTCTCTTTCGCCGTCACATTTCAAAACAAGCAGTTTTGGAAGAGAGATTTTTTGGTATGCACTTAAATTCAAAACAAATCAGCATAGAAAAATGTCATGCAGTACACCTATGCATTTTCCATTTTTTACATTTTTTTTATTGGTTTAATGTCAGCTGACACCACTATGAAGACTCCGCAAAAAACGATATTATTGGCCAATATTGCTTTGTATTCATGATATGGGGTTTTTTCTTATTTTTAGGGTAAAAATATCGAACGACCTTTCTTCCTGTACGTCTCGAGTTTAAGTGCCCTTTTAAAAAAATCCGAAATCACCGTTATTATTGGCCTATCTTACATGATCAGTGATCTGCAAATGATATTTGAGCGGTGCCATAATTCTTCTACCTAACCATGAAAAACTGTAATTTTGGGCTATATTGCATCTATTGGCCGTAAATGAGTTAATTTTTAAATTCATAAATATATACTCTGTGGGCAAAAAATACCGAGAAATATGAATTAAGATTTTTTGGAGATTCAGATAGGGACAAATGTTTTTATTTTTAAGTTTGCGCTACTATCACTGGCATCTGTACCAAATTACTCGTCAAAATATTCATTAGTGGTTGAGATACGCGGCCTTTTGTAAATAGCCTTCTATTCCATCTATCTCTTCTATCGATTAAAAACGATATCAACGGAGCAGTCTCTTGTGTTTAGCGAAAATCCGAAAGAAATATGGTGCTAAGTCAGGCGAATACGGTGTTTGCGCAACGATATGAATCGAGTTTTTGGCGAAATGATCACGAATTAAGAGTGTGTTTTTGGCACTAATCAAGATTTTACTTTTCTGAGACCCAAATGGTCATTCAAAATGGTTTTCTCTTATCCTTCCGATATTCCAACAATGTCAGTAAGGTCTCGATCTGTCAATCGACGATTTTGGAGCACCAATTCTTTGATTTTGTTGACGTTTGCTCATCAGTTGATATTGATGGTCGTCCTGGCCGTGCCTCGTCTTCAACGCTTTCTCGACCCTCTTTGAATATTTTATACCACTCATAAACTCTTGTTTTCTATAGAGCTTGCTCACCGAAGGCCTTCTGCAACATTTTCAACGTTTCGGCAGCAGAAATTTCATTCCGCACACAAAATTTCATAAAACTGCGTTGTTGAATACTTTCAGACATTATAAAAAAACGAAAAATTCACTTTTAGCTATTTACAAAAGGATACGTGTCTCAAACACTAATGAATATTTTAACATGTACTTTGGCACAGATGTCGGTGACAGAAGTATCAACTTCAAAATAAAAACATTTGTCCCTATCGGATTCCCCAAAAAATTTAAATTAATATAAACATTTGTCCCTATCGGAATTCCCAAAAAATTTAAATTCAAATTTCCCTGTATTTTTTGCCCACAGTATGTATATAAGGTGGTCCCCACATGTATGGCACAAAACTATTGACATTGCTGACGGCGTAGGCTAACAATATTTAATTTTATATAAAACTAAAACCTATAATATTTCGAGCCGATTGATGAACTTTTAGAACTCGCTCAAGAGCCTGATAATTGGAGAAGCGTTTTATAAGATTTTTTGCTTAGAATTTAATCAAAGAGGTAAAAAAACAACCTGATATGCAAAATCAATTTCGTTTTTTTATGATTTTTTTAAAAATTTTTTTTTTTTATGTTCGGAATGCTATAAACAGGCACTTTGAGGATTTTTGAAAAAGAAAATCAAGTTTCAGTTGAAAGTTGTATCTTTTTTATCCCTATTTTGGTTTTTGTAATTTTTGCACGAAATAGCTAAAAACTATACCATAGCCACTCGTGGTGTCGTTTTTTAAAACATTTTATTGCGATTTTTTTCAATTTTGGTTTTTTGATTTTTTTTTTTTTATTACAAGAAAAAAAATGGAATTTTTTTCGAAGTGTAAAATATCACAACTTTGGTAATTTTCATCCGATTTTTAAATTTGATAGCTCATTTTAAAGGAGAGATACTTCAAAGATACCAGTCAAAAACAATAAGACAAATAGTGAACGCACCCTGGTTTGTCTCCAACCGCGTTATACATAGAGATACAGGTATTCCAGAAATAAAGACAGAAATCCAAAAGCATTCTCAAGCATATATCGAAAGATTAAGTAACCATTGTAATCCTCTGGCAATTTCCTTGCTTGATGAAACCGATGACATCAGACGATTGAGAAGACAACATATTCTAGATCTACCATTCATATGATAATATATGGTTACAGATGATTTCTCAAAATTTTATTTTTTCATTTTAATTTACTATTCTAACTTAATATAATTCATTACACTTGTATATATACTTAGTGGCACTTAATGGAGTGCTGCTTTACATGTAATTTTTAATAATCCATTACATTTACCCATTGTCAAATTGACAGATTGTAAATAAAAATTTATTTAAAAAAAAAAAAAAAAATTTAAAGGAGAATTAAATAACGAAGTACATACCAGCTTATTTAAAAAAGATACTTCAAGTGTTGTTTTTATTACTTCTTTGATTAAATACTAAGAAAAACTCTTGTAAAACGTTATCCACTTTAAAGTAAGAAAGTAAAGTTTTAATAAACAGACTAAAAATGCAGATTTTGAAAAAATTTCTCCTTCGTTATAATTTTTGAATTTTGCCATTATATGTGGAATATAATAGCATTCAAACTCAATCCTTTTGAGGTAATTTTCAATGATTTTTGTGCACAATTCGGGCACTCGCTCGGCCATGACTTGACGAATGTTGATTTTAAATTGTTCAAGAGTTTCAGGTTTATTCACGTAAACATGATCTTTTGCGTAGCCCTACAAAAAAAGCCCAGAGACGTCAAATCCCACGATATCGGAGGCCAATGGATATCGTCAAATCTCGAAATAATACTTCCTGGTAATTTCTGTTGCAACAAAGCCCTAATTGGTACGGTTGAGTGGCTTGTAACCCCATCTTGTTGAAACCACATATCGTCCATATCCATATCTTGAATTTCAGGCAAAATAAATTGGTTAACATACGGCCGTAGTGCTCTAAATTGACTGTTATGGTTGCTCCTTAATCTTTTTCAAAAATACGGACCAATGACACCACCAGACCATAATGCATACCAGATAGTCATCTTTTGCTAATGCAAAGGTTTATCCGCAATCACTTGGGGATTTTCAGAGCCCTATATACGACAATTTTGCTTATTCACGTATCCATCTAGCGCGAAATGGGCTTCATCGCCGAAGAAAATGTGCTTAAAAGAATCAAAATTTTTTTAAAGATCAATTTAACAAATTTAGCTATTTATTCAGCAGTAAAGCGTTTCATACTGTAAAATGGCAAACCGTTAGCTATACAAAAGCTTTGAATGCCATAGACATTCGGCAGTTGTCAAAAGTTTGCATTTCCGTAATCCGAAATGGATAACCCTTTATAAACTATTAGAATTCAATTATGAAGAAGAAAAATCTAGAATCCAACTTAAAACTCTGATCAGTGCTCTTGACTCACACAAAATATTAATAGTATTATGAACAAATTTTTTAATTTTCCGAGATCCCATGAAAGTCACTCCCAATGCAATCTCCAGCACATAAAGACAGAAGATATTCATATTTATCTTACTTACTTTTGTCGGTGTAAAAACTACTTCAATACGTCTTTGGTCCACGTGTCACTTGGTCCAATTTTGTAAAACGAACTGAGTTTATTTCAAAAAAGAGCAAAAGAATATGAGATTTTGAAGGTAATGTGTGAATGCTAGAAGCGGTAGTAGTGCACACTGCTCCTGAAGCAACTTCAAGTTGACCTAAAATGGCAACGTAAACTGAATGTCTCCAAGTGTTTGTAATGTTTTTCTGATGAAATATCACTTTGAATTAAAATCCCAGCTGATTTCGTTTTAAAAATATCTCAATTTTTGCATTTTCACGTGATTGAACCACCTTGTACATTAGACAGCGCAATATATTCAAGTATAAAAGTGTTTATATATGTATGGATGTATGTTTGTATATATTTATATATATATTATACCTACTTTTTTTTTTTTTGATGCGCCAAATGGATGTGTAATCTTCATAGATACCCGTGGCCCGTGCCATTGGCATTCGATTCGCATTCCTTACTAAAATTTCAGGTATGCGCCTACGTACTAAACCACACCCTGCACACTTCCGCCACTCTCCCCACTGGACTGCCACTAGGTATTACTTCGTGGGGCTGGCAAGCAATTTATGCTACTCCGGTGTTTCTGTTGTTCCTGCTAATCTTCTTTCAGTTTCAGCTCTCCGCAATTCACCTTGTACATTCTTGACGAGTGCACAGATATGCATCCAATATTCTACTGAATCCACCATCCGCTCTATAAGTAATTCTGGACTTGGTAGATTTCCTCGCAGTTCCGTGAAACGACTGCAGTCAAATATTGCATGCTTCACGTCTTCCTCCTGGTTTGGACACTCCGGGCAATAAGGAGATGTATCGTGTCCAAATCGGAAAAGGTATCTACGATATCCACCGTGGCGTTAAGTGGTAATTGCAGTTTCCTTATGCACGGCTTATCCATACATCGATTGATGGTATAAGGATGTGAGTCCATCTACCCTTTGGTGAATTATTCCACCGAGATTGCCATAGGTCTATAGATCGTGTTCTTTCTTCTTCTTTGATCATCCTGGTTGCGTTAGCTTCCGTTGGCAATGTGGATCTCCTTTGGTAAATTCTCCTCATCTCATCTGCTAGAATGTCAATGGGGGTCATTCCGGCTGGAGAGTCGATTCACAGGGAATTTAACAAGTTTTGGGAGAGATTGAAAATTAATCTTATTGAAGATTCATCATACTCAAGTCGCTTAAAAAATACTCCAGTGACATTTACTTCGCAACATTTGTAATAAATGATAGATGTATATTTTTTAGAGGCTGTCCAATCTGACCCAATTTAAGTATAAAAGTGATTACGTAATTTATGGACGGGATGGGATAGTGGAATAGGCGTACAGGGGATACCACTTTGAAAAAAAAACGAGCCGCGATATTTATCTCAGTAGATGGTGTGGAAACAATATCCCAATTCTCAATATTTTACACACACACACACACACACACACACACACGTAGGTATATTATATATATATATATATACATACATACATACATATATAAACACTTTTATACTTGAATATATTGCGCTGTCTGATGTACAAGGTGGTTCAATCACGTTAAAATGCAAAAATTTAGATATTTTCAAAACGAAATCAGCTGGGATTTTAATTCAAAGTGATATTTCATCAGAAAAACATTACAAACACTTGGAGACATTCAGTTAACGTTGCCATTTTAGGTCAACTTGAAGTTGCTTCAGGAGCAGTGTGAGTGGTAGGTTTTACCACTCCTGCTCATATATTTTTGTTTTTTTTTTTTGTTTTTTGGTAATCACAACGGTAATTCACAAAAGTTCATCATCATAAGTTCTCAACTCAATGAATGAGATAATTCACATAATTTTAAATTTTAATATTAGGTATTGCCCCTATATTACCCATTCAAAAAGTGGAAGTTGTATGAGTGGTACCACTCTGTTTTTATATAAAAAACAAAATATTTTGGTACGCAAAGAAAACTTTTACAATGTTTTATATTTTTCTCAGCCAACATTATGTGGTTGTCCCATTTAGTTTCCTGGTAACGAAGAAAAAACCTTATTAAGGCAATTAGCAATTTGATCATAAGAAGTTCGGTCAAAGTCCTTTCAAGGGCTGAAATGGCCAGTTTATTATCATTATTATAAGGCAATTAGCTTTCTTAAACTTAAAAATATCTAGATTTTTTAAACATTTAAAATGTTTACGAAATGTGAAATGAACTCTGAAAAAATAAGGTTATAATAGTACTAATGATATCATATCAAAGCTTAAAAAATGATTGGGCAGTTGGCTGATTTTGACGTGACAACGTATCGTATATTTATTCTTATCCTTATTCTTATCCTCGTCAGCATATCTTTATTCTTTACCGTATTCCTTCGCTTGTCCTTAAACTTGTCTCCATTATAATTTTTATTCATATGCAGTGGCGCATCTGGGATTCGCCATACCGCTGCCTGAAACTACAGTTTTGTATCCCAAGGGGGGATTAAGACTGAAACAGCTTTTTTGTATTTTTTCCCATACAAAAAATTTTCCAAGGGGGCGCTAAAGCCCTTTCAGTCCGTATGTAGATCCGCAACTGTTCATATGTTTGCCTTTATCTCAATTTTTATTGCAATTCTTGTTCCAATCTTTTTCCTAATTGTTGTCTTAAGCATTTTCCTAAATCTTATCTTAATTCTTGTCTGAATTTTTGTCTGACTTTTGATGCTAATCGCTGCCCAAATCCATTTTCTAGTCTTTTTCTAATTCCTGTTCAAATTCTTGTCTTAATCCATGTACAAATCTTTGTACTAATCCTTGTTCGAATCGATTTTATAATCCTTGTTCCACTTCTCATAACAATTCTTGTCGCAATCTTTTTCCTAATTCTTATTTTAAGTGTCCTTATCCATGTCTGAATCAATTTCATTATCATTGTCCCACTTCTTGTCGGTTTGTTATCACAATCTTTTTCCTAATTCTTGTTTTAAGTATTTTTGCCCAATTTCTGATCTGAATCCTTGTATGAATCATTGTCTTAATCCTTATCCTAATCCTTGAAAAAATCCTTGTTCTCGTCCTTTTTCTAGCCCTTGTCCAAATCCTCGTCCCTAATCTTTCAATGTTTTTCAGGTCTTTATCGTTGTACAAATCTTTTCTTCATCCTCTTCTTAATTCTTGTTTGCACTTGGATCCTTGCGCTAATGTTTGTCCTATTTTAATTTTTATTTTTATTTTGCTTTTACTTTTGCTTTTGATTTTACTTTTACGTGGGACAGAATCATTTACCTTAGCGTCATGCAATATATCCCCTTGTAATAAAGGAGTTCAAATTCCATGCAACGTTTTTTCTTTGTTGGTTTATTTTCAATGCATGAATGGTGTAATAAAAAATTTATTTTTATTTTTTGTTATGTAGTCAAGGTCCCAACATTTGCTGTCGAAAAATAAAATTTTCCGTAGCACCTCTACTGTGCGAGAAATAATTCCAAGCAACAATATTACAATTTCGTTGCATAACTCCAATACCTCCGCGACATGACGAAGTGATAATATAATTTTTTTTTTTTGTTGTTTTTTTTTTGTCGTAAGGTCAAGCACTTATTCTTAATTTTGTTTCAAAGTATTTTCCGTACCTCATATATCCACCGAGTACGTTAGGTACTACGTATATTTCGGGAATAAATAGAAAGACCAAATTTTTGTCTTTTTGTTTTTCGAAATATTTTCATTTATGATTAATACATTCTTGCATGCGTTCAAACCATCTGTCATATCATTTATATCATTTCTCCTGAGACATCTCCAAAACATAGATTTCGTTTTCTACGCAATTTTTCATCGATGTGCGGGAACAAAAAGAACTCATTGGATGCCAAATCAGAATTGTACGTCGGATGGCCCATTAATTCCATATTTTGAGTGCTCAAAACGCCTCAAGCTCGCATTGTCTTAATGAAAAATAATTCTTCATCGCTTAGTTGTTTTCCTTCTTTCACGGTATATTTTTTATTTTTCTACGTGTCTCGAAGTGGTACCGTGGCAAAATTTGAAAAAAATTATTGTCTTATTTTCCAAAATGAAATAAAATTTGGTTTTTACATTTTTCCTGAAGTATAAGTATAAACCCTCGTAATAATTGTATGCAACGCCGTTGCGTGACTGTTGCATATTCTATATTAAGAGGCTCTGACTGCAGCCTCAAGACTTCTTAGCCATTAGGCCTCGGAGAGAGCCGCTCCGAGATCGAAAATGCATTAGTCATGCAACGGCGTTGCATGAAATTATTACTCGATGAATATATGCGGCAGAGAAACAGAAATGTTATGAAATGGAAATTGATACTTATCCTTACGACAAAAAGAAAAATATAAATTTTGACGAGATCATTTCGTGGAGCTAGCAACAAAAATAAAATATTGTTGCATGAAATTATTACTCGCTGCGTAGAAGTGTCACGAAAAAATTTTATTTTAAGACAGCAATAAATGATTCTTTGACCTCATAACGAAAATAAAAAAAAAATGCTTAACCAATAAGACCAAGAAGGCAGCCGCTTAATTTAGTAAAAATGCAACAGCATTGAAAAAAGTTGCATGAAATTAAAACTCCGTAACTATTGGCGCTATAGTTACTTTTATGGAACGATAGTAAGGCTAAGGTTTTCAGTCATATGAAAATAAAGAAAAAAAAATTAGTGACGCTATGAGGCCTCTCAGGGAATCCCTTAAAGTAACCCTAATGCACCAAATGCAAAAGCAAAAACAAAAATTCAAATAAAAAAATTGAATTCAATGCAATTAAATAAAATCAGGACAATTAAAGCAAGGACAAGTGCAATAATTTGTATAAGGACTAGGGCAAGGAAAAGAAAAGGGATGCCGTAAAAGATATAAAAAGAGATAAGGACCAGGAATAAGATAAAAAGTACACTAAGGGAAATAACGCATATTACACTAAGGGAAATAATGCATATTAACATTATCCACGCCTGAGTATCAATTTTATTTAAATATTTACGTGGATAAATCAAATATTTTCCTTACAACTCGTTTTTTTCCCGTATTTGAATTTTATTTATACCACACACGTACACACATATTTCATACAAGCAAGCAGCAACAGCATCGCACACTTACACACATACTCCGACAAGCAGCAACAGCATCGCACTTTGTTCCTGAGTTTATTTCTTGCATTTGCAGTTCTTACAGTTCTCATTTAGTTATTGTTGCAAGAGCAATATATTATGCATGTTTGGCAAAGAAATTAAATTATGTAGGGTGGAGTGACAACTTGATATTTTCTCTGAAATATCTTGCACCGGTTGTCATTTACCTACATATTTTGCTTCTTTCTGTATATATTTTGTAAATTTATTTTTTCTCCCTCTAGTTTATACTATTTTTGACATTTGGTGCCCTAATATTGCACCAACTGTCAAAAATAGTATAAATTAGAGAACAAAAAAGTAAAGCGAAAATAAATAATACAGGCAAATGCCATTTGATGGACGCAATATGAAGAAAATAATACTATAAACCATTAATATCATATTCAATTTAAATATGTTGTTTTTTGAATTCAATATTTTTATTTAAATTTTCTTTAAATGCGATAGTTTATTTTCAAATAGTAAATATTTGAAAGATATTTTAAAAAAATTCGTGCATAATTTTAATATATTTTTTATTAATTCTGTTTAAATATTTAAATATTTAATTAAATTAAAAAAGTATTCAAATAAATTTTAAATATTTACGTAGTCGATTTATTCAAATGCGTTATTGGTGCAAAAATGACTCGCTTTTTGGATAAATTAAAAAAGTTTTTGGATAAATTTAATATTTTTTTCCCTTAGTGTAGCATTATCCACGCCTGAGTATTAATTTTATTTAAATATTTACTTGGATAAATCAAATATTTTCCTTACAACTCGTTTTTTCCCGTATATAAATTTTATTTATACCACACACGTACACACATCTTCCATACAAGCAAGCAGCAACAGCATCGCACTCTGTTCCTGCAGTTTATTTCTTGCAGGTTTCTTATAGTTCTCATTTAGTTAATGTTGCAAGGGTAATATAGGGTGGATATTTGGCCAAGATGATTTTTGAATGCGATGGGTGGTCGTTTTATGGATTGATGTAGGGTTGAGTGACAACTTGATATTTTCTAGTTATCATTTACCTGCATATTTTTCTTCTTATACATTTTAATTCTTATTGAATTTTAATATGTTGTTCTTTAAATTCAGTATTTTTATATAAATTTTCTTTAAATGCGATGGTCTTATTTTCAAATATTAAATATTTGAAAGATATTTTTAAAAAATTTCGTGCACAATTTAAATATATTTTTTATTAATTCTGTTTGAATATTTAAATATTTTATTTAATTTAGAAAATATTTAAATAAATTTTAAATATTTACGTAGTCGATTTATGCAAATGCGTTATTGGTGCAAAAATGACTCGCTTTTTGACTAAATTAAAAAAGTTTTTGGATAAATTTAATATTTTTTCCCTTAGTGTAGGACTCAGGTTTGAATAAAGATTAGAGCATGGAATTGGATAAGGATAAGGACAAGAATTCAGACGAGGATTAGAAAAAAAATTATAACAAGGATTGGGACAAGGGTTAGGACAAGGATTTAGACATACCTAGAACAATATTTAAGACAAAAGATTGGTAAAAGTATATGGACAAGAAATGGGGCAATTAATATAACAATATATTGTT
Source organism: Pherbina coryleti (assembly GCA_943735915.1). NCBI lineage: Eukaryota > Metazoa > Arthropoda > Insecta > Diptera > Sciomyzidae > Pherbina > Pherbina coryleti. The sequence goes on along the minus strand of OX030950.1, from coordinate 161,437,467 downwards.
GTTGTTGATTGTTTTCGTCATTAACTGACTTGACTTCAAGCTCAATAATTAGTCCTAAGAATATAACAAGAATTTGGACAGGACAAGATCTAAGGACAAGATTTAGGACAAAGATTGGAGAAGGAAGTGGGATTCAGAACGCGATTCGGACAAGGATGAGGACAGGAATTTGGACATGGATTAAAACAAGAGTTTGGACAAGAAGAAGAACAATTATTAGGGCAAACATAAGAATGAGGATTAGGATTGGGACTAGTCTGGAAGCAAACAAAATTAAGGGACAAGAAATATGATAAAGATACGCTGTCATGTCAAAAACGGGTATCGTATATCGTGGACACAACGTAAGGTTGTGTCAACTTCTTTTTTCTCTGTATTTTTTTTTCTCTTTACTTTTTTTTCTCTTTATTTTTTTTTTCTCTTTATTTTTTTCGCTTCTGCAAGTAGAGGTTTATTCTTCTGAATTTCCATTATAAACTAGTTTTCTTTTGTGTGTGTTCGTATTTTGTTTATTTTCTATTTTTTTTTTTTTTATTTTTTAAATAAAAGATGGACTGTTTTCTCGAAAAGTGATCGTTTGTTAATTAATAAAATTAAAAACAAAACAAAATATAACAAGAAGATAAATGAAAAAAAACGAATAACGGTGCAGTATGAAAGTGAGACTTGAAAAAAAAATTTTGCTAGAACTGTAGAAGACATAAGAATTGTAGGCTAAGACATAGAATAAAAAAGTTAAGAGAATAACGGAAATGGCTGTGAGATGCTTTTGAGAAAATTGTACGTTAGCAATGAAAGAAAGAAAGATAAAAAGAATGAAAGAAAGCATTTAAATAAAATAGATTAAAAAACAAAAACAACAAACGCAAAATAGATGATAAGACGATATAAACAATAAAAATTAAAACTAAATAAAAAGCATAAAAACAAGACATAAAAACTAATGTAAAAAACAGACTTAAGAGTAGAAGTAAAAAATGCATTTAAGTAAATCTTTGCGAGTATACAAAAATACACTTAAAAAAAGATAAGATAATTAACTAAAACATAAGAAAAAACATGCCACTGTAAGAATTTTTTGTGTAAAAAAAGGATATAAAAAATGTTGAGTAAAAATTGTAAAAATAGAGCCGAAAAACTGCTTAAAATATAACAAAAAAACAAAAATATATTAGTTCTTAGAAGCTTAAAACATGACAAAAGAAACACACACGCTGTATATAATGCAAGATTTACGACAACTTGAATGAAATTACATGCTTATAAGCAAAACCGCGTATGTATCAAAATGTAAAAAAAAAAATTCAATGCAAAACAAAAACAAAATGTAGGCATAATAAACTCAAAACCCAAAAAACTGACGTTAGAGTTAAAAAAACCATAACTTGTTCATACAACTTTTTAATATTAAATAGAAGAAAAAGTAAGGTTTTGTAAAAAGTTTTAACTACGTATGTATAAAAAGCTTCAGTTCTTACGTATTTCCTACAATATTTTTAAAACTCTTCGTCACGTTGGCTACTTCTTAGAATACACGGGAAAAAAATAAAAAAATTAAATAATGTTTAATCTATATAAAGCTTGAAATATATATCATACACATAAATATACAAAAATATGTATTACCTGTTTCATTATGACCTTGTTTCAATGACATGTAAATAGTCCAAAATGATGCTACCTCATACAAAAAAAAAAAAAAACAAAAAAAGAAAATGAATACAAAACAAAATAAAAGAATTAGTGAAATAACAAAGTTGAGCATGATTAAAATATGCAACATTTAATAAAAAATTATGAAGTAAACAAATTTGAAGTTGCAAATTAATAACAACAACAACAGTTTCAAACACACAAACAATATTTATATATATATGTGTATATATATACATAAATATGTATATATTTACATATATTTATATTTATATATAATCATCTATATACAATTATAAATTATTAAAATATTAAAACTATTTAGTCAAAAATACATACATACATAAAAACAAAAGAAAAAACAAAGAGACAGATATTCTATTCTTACATGAGATACCTTTGAGAAACGAAAAAACAACAACCACAAAATCAACAAAATAATCCCATAAAATATTCAACATAGAACAATTGAGGCAAAATATTTTCCTTAACATATATTTCCCCCTTTCCCACTTTGCTCTTCCTCCCTTTTTTAGCTTTTTTTTTAATTTAATATATGTCGCAATTATTTTAAACTCATTTTAGTTAATTTAACATTTTGAGTCGCAAAAATTTATTCTCACCATTACTGTTATTGCTATACAAGAAATTTGCGTCTTTAGTTCTGGCGAAAAAGTGAATATGAACTATGTGCATTAAGGTAAATCAGGCTCTAAGCTGAAATACAGACACTCAGGCGAAACAAAGCTCTTAGATTTTTTTTGCTATATAACAGTGGTGATCAACACACTGTTCAGACAACAACAAAGAGAGCTTTCCGAGTGCACAGCTTTACACTGAAACAAGAAATTGTTAAAAGCTCTCACAGCATTTGGTGCTGTGGATATCTTGTCGAATATTGAATTTTCAATATAATCATTTCTTTTTTATTTTTGTGTTTATTTTTCGTTATTTTAACATAAAAAAACTTAAACCGAAAAACAAAAGTGATGAATAGAATGTATTCCCGTGGTCGTTGATGTAGATTGCGGCTCTATTTTATTCACAAAGCAAAAAAAAATAATTAGAACCAGCTCTTTTTTGGATCTATTTCTGATCTGAAAATGATGCCAGGTTTAAAGCATTTTTTGTTCAAAACGAACATAGTTGGCAAATCTAAATTTAACTGTTTTGTATTGTTATTGTTGTTCAAACAACTGTTTTAAGACAGTGGTGCCAAATTGTTATAAATTTGAACTAAAGTTGTTCCACTGAGATTTGATCTGATCCAGTGCCACGGGAATGCAGATAATGTTTTTCCCGAAACATTGCAAAATATTTAAGTACGTTCATAAATAAAACAGCGCGCGGTTCCCATACCACATGAACGCTCAAAGCATACCAACTTGAAATTTAAAACACAACAGAAAAAAAAACTTTTACGCAGTGTACAAACACGGCGACCTGATTGCTACTTCGTGCGCAAAAGCTCAACAACACACGATACCCGCGGGCTATGGGAAACCATATAGTGGCCCCCACTGCTTTATAACACTGTGGTGATCAACGCACTTTTCGAACAACAACAAAGAGAGCTTTCCGAGTGCACAGCTTTACACTGAAACAAGAAGTTGTTAAAAGCTCTCACAAGTTTATTAAAACAGAGAGTATAAGCTACAGTCGCATAGTGAATGAAAAGGCGGGTTTCTGGCATTCGGTGGTCAAAAATTTATATCTTCTATATAAATAGAAACTTTTTAATTTGGTTTTTTGTAACTGAAATAGAAAAGATGGTCCTTTAATATGACTTCATATTCGCAATGTGTGCGAAGTCGTTGTCGTTATGAAGGATGGAATCTTCCTTTGATGATTGGTTTTCCTCAATTTACCGAGATTTCCGGCAAAGAAATGTTCGTGTACCATTCAGCATTAACAGTTCTCCGTTGCTCAAGTGGCATAGTTGCTAGATGACTGGATTTTCTGAAAAAACTAATAACCATTTGCTTGGATGTGCTCTATTTGGTAACAAACGGGAACAAATCTTCCTGTAGCCTAAATGCTCATGTAAATCCCAAGAATGATAGAAACAAGATTACGCGTTCCGCAGTACCGTTATCTAATGCTCTCTTTCTCAACTGAGTGCATGACGTCATACTTTTGATTGAAAAAAACGTTTGCAAATTTCGTTTAGGCAAATTGACGAAATTGAAAATAAATTCTTTCGTAAAAGTAAAAATATGAATTTTTTCGTATACGAAATATATGAATTTTTTAAAATTTTAAGATTTTTATCTTCTAAACCATTCCAGACCGACAAAATTTTATTGCACCAATAGGTTTAGGAGGTCCATATACATAATATAGATATAAGAAAAAAAAATATTTAGGCGTTGGCCCCAAAGTAAAATTATTCCAAAATCTGACAATATCGCTTGTGACGTCATAAATTCGTTTTAGAGAGAACAACGACCAGGCTTGAACTTATTGAACCAACATTTTGCAGTCGCTGGGTGTGGTGCTTTATGACCAAAAGATTAACTAAGTTGATCGATGCATTCTTTTCTTATCAACCCATGTCGGAAATCATAAAAAATCATCACCCAAAAATGTTCACGTTTTAATTCAATTTTTTTGCTGAAAAACAATTTTTCAAACCACTGTCAACAACACAATAAGTGCACATACACTAAAACGTCTTGAGTACTTTTATGTTATGGAACTGTCAGAATTCATCTGGCGGTGCTTAGTGTTGCCGAGGCGCAAGACTTAAAAGGTAGCCGACGTATAAAAATAATTCAGTTCATATGAGATGCCTACCAGAGAACAACTAAAGTGCATTCAAATAGCGTTTTTTATGTCTCTTCAATATACGAGTGTGCCTTCTGCATTAAATTTAATGCGCGAATACATGCACCAATCGCTGTGGAACGAATGGCATAGAGTGCAATTACGAATGAATAATATCCAACGAAGCAAGACATGAGCAACATTCGCCAAAAGCAATGAGAATTCTTCCTTTTATGTCCATTCGCACAAAGGAAAGAATGTTAAATGCACTGTTCAACAATTGTTAAAAAAAACTAGGCCTGGGTAGTTCATGAACGAACTAGTTCAATTGAACGATTCCCACTCATGAACTATGTGAACTAGTTCAGTGTTTCTCGTTCTTTTAATTTAATTGATTTTGCAGCGAGTAGGAACAAAACGAACGAGATCAAAAATAACTAAATTTACCAAACTATGGTTTGAGTCCCTGGTTTGTCCAAACGAACTAAAAGACCTAACGTACTATTGAACTAAAAAGAGCGATCTTTGTGGTGAACTAAAATGTCTAAGTCTAAAAAAATCCTAGTGGGGTTTGACGACTTCGTTTAATACCTTCGAAGTTCTTGTAACCAAATTTAGTCTTTTTTTTCGGGTCACACTAGGTTTTCGTACTACGGGGGAGGACCGGAGAGGGTTAATATGTATGACCGACCCCCATTATTTTTGTAAAAGAAACATTTTTCTTTTTCCCTTGGGACCTTCGATACAAATTTAATGATTTTATGAAATATTCATGCAGCAGCAGACACTCGAGTTTTAAACGAAGCATCGTAATGTCTGCATTGTCTGGAAGCTGCCTTTGTATCTATTCGCAATCGTGACAAACTGTGAAACACAATCGTAAAACTGCGTCCACATGTGCAAGTAACCACTTGCAAGTGGATTATATAGGTATATTGTCTTCGAAAAAAGTTCGAAAGACTTGCAAGTTGCTTCAGCGACCACATGTGCAAGTGCAAGTTCATTTACAAAATGTCATCGAATGCAAAGGTTCTCGCTACAATTGTAGTATTGCGTGAGCTGGAAAAGCTACAAAATGCAGAAAATGATGATAAACAAGTTACTAGTGTGCTTGTTTTATAAAATTGTGAAAAATCTAGGTAAAATCTCCAAAAGTATAGCAAAAACAACACACTTGTGCCCTTTTTTGACATTTACTTGCAGCAAGTGTCAAAATACACTGCTTTTGAAAATTCGTTGGCAGTAGCGCTGCAAGTAGAGCTGCAAGAGCGAAAATACGAGTGTGTTAGTAAAAACATTTGATTGCATAGAGTTTTTCGAACTTGCACTTGCACGTGTGGACGCTATGTAAACACAATCGTTGTTTACGAACTCGAGTGATATGCATGCATTCATTTTTGTGTTCGAATTACGAATGTTCTCATGCAGATCTCTGGTGCCTACCTAATTTGGAAAAAATGGTTCTACGGGCGCCACAAGGCGGCTATAATAATTTTGATCAATTTTCTAAATACTTTTAACTATCTAAAAAACCCAATAAAACTCTTCCGCCATATGCCTGCCAGAAGTTTTATCTGAATTATTAAAAAATAGACTTTCCAAAATAAAATCACCAAAAATATTAGGTAGCACATATTAAAAGAATATTTTAAATTTTTAAAAGGCATACCATCATTTAAAAAAAAAATTGTGCAAAAAAGTTGAACCATTCAAAAGGTACTCACTCGAATGTTGGAAAAAACAAATATGATATTGTACAGAATGGGAATAGGTCTTTCAAATTTCAGGCAGTTCAATACGTTCCCTTGCACCTATGAACCTGAGAATTCGAATTTTTCTTAATCAACGTACGCTTAACAAAACATCATCATTAGATTTTTGAAGTAGTAGAATGTGATAAATTATTTTTGGTCACCGTCCTCTGTGAGTCGGTCGAAATCGAGGTGATAGACCATTTAAAAAAACTTTGTAGTATTCTTCTATAAAAGCTTTGATAGACTTTTTGCATATTTTGTATAAATTTGTTATTGCTACTCATTTCCTTCATTTGTTCCTAACTCCTATTTTTATTAAATTTTACTTTTTTCCATACCTCCTCTACATCCATTCATTCCCACACATTTATTGGTAATGCCTTCCTTGAGTTCAGCCAAAATTAAAGCCATCTTGCCTTAAGGGTACCTGTTTTGCAGCAATATTAATAACAAAAAAAAATCATAACAACAAAAACAAATTATAAAGAAAAATAGTAGTAAATGAATGAAAATAAATACTTCAATTCACTTATGAAGGCATCAGCAAATTAAAGCAAAGAAAAGCAACTTAAATAGAAAAATAAAAACTTGAAATTAAAAAAAACATTAAAAAAAACATTATTCTGCTTAACCATAAAAACGTACCTCAAATCAATCAGAATAAAAATTGAAAAGCAAAAAACATACCTCGTTAACTTTTTTTATTTGTTTTTTCTTTAATCCACAAATTCAAATTTTGAATTTTGTGTTAATTTTTCTCATCATTTTATTCTAAATGTTACCATATTCTCTGTGTATTTTTATGGTTTTACCTTAAAACTGCACATACAAATTATAAGAAATTAAAAAAAAAAAAACCAAAGTAACAAAATAACATTTGCAAAATGTAGCAAAACGCGAAAAATTAACACGTTACGCACATTATTTAACAAAACAAAAAATAATAGACTTTATACAAAATACTGAATTATTGCATTTTTAAAAATTTAATCTTATTGCAAAAACAACAAAATAAAGAAAAATTTAAAAAAAAACAAAAACTTCAAATTCAACCATACGTAAATATTTTGAAAAAATCTTGAAGGAAAATACAAAAACATACCGTTATAATAATAGTAGTAAAAGCTCGAAATACTTATAAATTATTTAACTATAGCTACACTGCCACAATCGCTATTATTTTAATGAAAACACAAAACATTTTACGAAATATTTTGTTTAATTGCAACACATGATTTCAGAAAGTTTTAACAACTTCCGGAGTAGGTGGTATTCCATTTTACTCTAAATTTCCTAAGCAAATTTTTCAAGTTGGAAATTGATTAAATTTCAATTTCAATCAAATTTTGGACTTTAAGAAATGACTCATAGAATATCAGAATGAGGCTTTCAACAATGGCGCGAATATAGCAACGGAAACTTGGCTGGAAAAAACGTTGCTTTCTTTTATTTTAACTGTCAAAAGCAAAAGTTCGCTCAGCTAGTCTCTTTAAGGTCGCGTTTATACTACGCGCTGAAGCTGATGCGAGATTGTGCTTGCAACTTTATTGAGCTGGTTGTGATTATGGTGGGCGCTTGTTGCTTATACAGTGGTGGACACGAATTTAGCACATTTAGTACATGTAACTTATTAAAGTAACTATTTATTTTTGTTTTGTTTTTTTTTTACGTATATTTTTTCAAATGTTTTACTTGCGATTTAGTGATCATGTAACATACCTTTGTTTGGTTACAATAATGTGCGATGAAATAGAGCCAGTGCTATAAAAATTATTTAATTCAAAAAATCAAAGGAAACTTTGCATTTTTTTAATTTTTTCGTTTGATAGGTAAAAAAAGAATAATTCATTTAATTAATATTAGTACAGTAATTAATTAAGTTCAGTGTGAAACATACACGAAAAAATTGAAAATTCAATGATATGTCCTCTTTCGGCTGTGACTTGAAATAGAGCCAGAAATAGTTACTTGATTTTAGCCATGACTTGTGATTAGAAAATTTGAAATTTCATGATATAATCAATAGAAATTATTGAAATATAATTATTTCTACCTTAATATTTGGTGGATTATCCATTATTTCTGATAACTGCTTACCAATGCCTAGGCATCGAATCCACTAGTTTTTGGCACTTAGTAGCTGGAATTTTCTCCCATGCGTCCTTGATTGACCTCCAAAGATCATCTTTGTTTATTGGATGTTTGTCTCTAAGAGACACTTTAAGCTCTCGCTCTAAATTTTCGATAAAATTAAGGTCTGGCGACGGTGGCGGCCAGCTTAAAACTTCGATGTTTTTTCGTCTAAACGATTCGTTTGCCCTTCGATGTGTGTTTTGGGTCGTAATCCTGCTGAAACACCCTCACTTTCACTCAAAATCCTGGTATATTTTAAAGCATCCATTTTTCCCTCGAAGCGAAATAAGGGACATATGCCATTATTTGAGAACACCCCCAAACCATTATACTCCCACCGCCATGTTTAACAGGTTTTTATAGTAGGTCTGTTTCCGTACGCACACTGTGTAACTTGTGGGACACTATTTTCTGTTTCCGTACTTTCTGTGCTTAAAATGGGAGAAGAAGAACAAGCATAAAATCGCTCTCTCGAGCACACAAAGTGCACAGAGAGTGCTAGAACTCGAGTCTTCGAGTAAAGTAAGAACAAGCATCAAGAAGAATAAGCATCAATAAGAAGAAGCAAATGTCAAATTACATTTCATAATTGTTTATGTTTTACGATAAATAAATGCACAAATTGTGCGCCTAAAAAGAAATTTACGTACAATAAATAAATAATAATAAATAAAAATTAAGTAATTGTTCAGTTTTGCATTAAAAATGGCTTTTAATAATTTGAGTGAAAGTGTTTTTAATTTTGTGCTGCCGTCTGCAGTCAAAATCAGCTGTTTTGTGCTTGAAACTTACTGCTGTTTCCGTACTTTTGCAACTATTCTCACATTTCGTTTTTACTCTCTTGCACACATTTTACTCAAATCTTACACAGTGTAAAGTACGGAAACAGACCTAGTATGTTGAGGGAGGAATTCGGTATTGGGGGTCTTCTCATAGAAATGCTGCCTCGGTCTGAGTTAAATAAATTAACTTTGCTTTCATCTGACCAAAGAATGTTACGCCATTTGCTCGTTGGCCAATCAGCATAATCCTTTGCGAATTGAAATCGCTTACGGACATTAACTTTGGTTAGGAATGTTATCTTCCGAGCAGGTTTAGCCTTCAATCCGTTTTTAATTAAAAGTTTTCGAATCGTTGAAGTGTCCACGTCCAAGGAATATTGTTTCTTGAGAGCGGAAGAGGTCACAAACTGTTTTTTTTTACGTGACGTAGGATTCGTCTTTGCAAACTGGTACTTATTTTGGGTTGTTTTCTCTGGTGTCTTATTTTTGTGTAAACTTTAATGCGTTTTCAACCATTTTCTCTGAGCAGCCACTATACTGGCTATTATCACTTGGCTTTTTCCTTGTTTACGCAAATTTTTTATAATTTTTCGGTTTTCAGAACTGCAGTGTTTGGCTGTTCCCATTTTTAGACCTAATCGTTTGAAACCCAAAAATTTATTTGGTTTGGTTAAGAGCATGCCCAGTTGTTACAAAAAATGTTTATTAAGTAATATCATCAGCAAGTGCGTGGCTCTATTTCATCGCACATCACTGTATATTGTTGCATTTTAATTTTATTCTTAAACAACTCTTTATTGTGCATGAAGTGTGTTTTGGATCGTTATCGAACATAAAACGCCACCTAAGTGGCATGTTTTCATCTTTTGCGTATGGGATGAACATCGTGCGCAGAAGACGCAGCCCATCACATTTCCACCACCAAGCTTTACTGTCTTAGACGTGTATTTTGGGTTGTGCTGCATGTTTGGTGGACATGCCATACGTTTTGTTTTCCGTCAGATCCGAACCGACAAAATTTTGATATTTTTCCAAAAAAGCATGGATATCTGTAAATACTCACGGGCAAATGAAATTCGACACTTCAAATTCTTTTTTAATACGTGCGGCTTATGCTGAGAAATGCATCCAAAAAAATTGTTTTCATTAAGTCTTCTTCTGATAGTTCTTGAGGAGATGTTAATGTCAAATTTTTCTGAAACATCTCTTTTAATAACAGTAGCTATTAAATACGTCTGCTACTGACGCTCTATAAATTAAATAGTCCTCTTAACTGGATGTTTTTCTTGATCTTGGACACTGCCTAACATTTTTGATTTTCCCGTATGTTTGAATAAAGCTTAGTGCATTGCACATCATCTTCCTGGAGCACTTTAAATGTTTGCCATCTCCTGAATGGTTTTTCCAGTGGAATTAAATTACTGAATAACCATAGACGCTGCGCCTCTGTGCACCATTTTCCTTTAGCCATGTCTAATTAACAATTTTTTTAATTCAACTTCAACTAACAAAACATTTTTCCCCCCCGAGTAACACCGGATATATCAAAAGTAGAATAAACAAGGTCAACTCGCGGCTGAGAGCCAAGATTAAAAATTGTCAAAAAAACTTAATTTTTGTTTTTGGAAAACAATGTCGTTTTGCAAAATAAATTCGAAGTTGCATTGAATTGTTGTGGGAACAAAAAGGAAATGTGGGAACAGGCTTATTTCGAAGTCAACTTTTGAATAAGAAATAATGTTTTTAACAAAAGTTGGAGAGGAATGAATTAGAAAGCAAAGAAAAGCGAGCTAGTTGTCAAAATCAGCTGTTCATCTCGAGTTTCTTTATGTTTATGTTTCGCAGTTGATTTTAGGTTAAACTTTTTACAAGCTTTTTTTTCAAATTTAACACTTCCACGGCATTTTATAGATTTATTTACAATATTTTTACAATATTTCCTCTCAAATTAACACAAACTTAACACACGTGTCCGCACTATTTACAAATTGAAAACATAATATTTTCATTTTATTTGAGGTTTCTACGAACTTCGCCATTTTGACAATTAGCCTCCTTTTTTATTCTCCACTCTTCGTTGACGCGTGAGGGCACTGAGCGACTCGGCCCTACAGGCCTAACCAAAATAGACGATTTGCTCCGTAACGACTGAAGACGAAAATGTTTGCTTAAATGCATTTCAATGTTGTAACCCAAAATGAACAAACGTAAACTTATCGAAACTAAACGAAACGGTTTTAACGAGACGTTCTGTTCCGTAACAACCGAACTTTTAGCGTCTCAACTCGTCAACAACAGCTGTGCAGGTAGTCTGCTTCTTTTTTCAGACGATTGGAGGAACTCGTCTCATTTTGGGTTAAATGTCAAAACAGACGTAACGAATGCAAACGTTCGACAAGTTGCAATCGTCTCGTTTCGTCTATTTTGTTTTGGGCTTACCTTGTAATTCTACCATGATTCTACCATGACTACCATGAGAATAATTTCTTTGAGAATTCAGTGTTGCAATTAAATTTATTATCTCAAGCTTTTTAAGCTCATTTCACATCATTTATTCTGATATTAAATGTACAAATTTATTTATTTACAAGAAAAAAAAAACAAAAAATAAGTAGTAAATTGCAAAAAATAAAATTAATTTTAAACGAATATGGCAAACGCGTAAAATTAATGGCGATATTTGGAAATAATATACGAGTACACATATATATATTTATATGGTAAATGTTACAATTCAAGCATTATTTTCAAGAAATGGTGAAAATGTATTTTCTATCATTAAAACTTTATAGAGAAATAACAAACGTATGTTAACTTCTATGTGAGATGAAAATTTAAAAGAAAAATGCAATATTTCATATTTGAAGAATCTATAAAATTTGCTATAAAATAAAACAATATAACAGTTCAAAGAATTCGAAAAGAGCAGAAGATTATTTATAAAATAATCTGAGATATTTTGAGTCTTGATTCAAAAATGACTATATAACTATAAATAACTAAAAAATGACTATAAAATAATTATAATGGTTCTAATATAATAAAACAAAATTTATTTAACATGAAAAAAATAAAAGAAAATAATAAAGAAAAATTAAATTTCATAAAATATATAAAAAAATAAAAATTACATGTTCAAAAAAAAATAATAAAAATATAAAAAATATAAATAAACAATAATAATAAAAATAAAATAACATATATAATAGTAATAATAATAAATAAAATAATAATAATAACAATAATAATAATAATAACAAACATAATAATAATAACAATAAAAATAAAAATAATGATAACAATAATAATAATAATAATAATAATTATACTAATAATAATAATAATAATAATAATAATAATAATAATCATCATAATAATAATAATAAAAATAATAATAATAATGATAATAATAATGATAATAATAATAATAATAATAATAATAATAATAATAATAATAATAATAATAATAATAATAATAATAATAATAATAATAATAATAATAATAATAATAATAATAATAATAATAATAATAATAATAATAATAATGATAATAATAATAATAATAATGATAATAATAATGATAATAATAATAATACTAATAATAATAATAATGATAATAATAATGATAATAATAATAATAATAAGAATAAGAATTACAATAATAATAATATTAATAATAATAACAATAATAACGATAGTAATAATAATAATTATTGTAAAAATAATAATATTAATAAAAATTATAATAATAATAAAAACAAAAATAATAATCATAAATAATAATAATAATAATGAAAAAATAATAATAAAACAAAAAATAATAATAAAAACACTAGGAGTTATAATATTAAAAATTTGACTTAACGTAATAACTATAGCATAATATAGTCTTTAATTTTACGTCACAACAACAAAAAAGCTTGAACTTAAAACTGTCATAATACAGCAAAATGATATATCTGATATTTAAAAAATGTTATAAATCTTAAGACTCGATTAGTTAATCATAAAAATAACTTTAATTTTAATATTTAAAAATAAATCTTTTCAATTAATTAATAGGCATTAAAATTACTGATTAAAATAATTAAATTAATGAAATTTTCATTTATTTATGTAAAAGAAATAAAAACAAATATAACAATAGATTTGATGAGAGAGAATTAAAGAGATTGTTAGAGTCTAGTGAGAACAACTACCACGAAATATAAAAACAAATTGTTAGTACGATTTTACAAAAATCGAATCGGGTGCACGAAAATTATAACAGCTTATAATAAAAACAAAAATTTTTTATTTAGAAACAAAACAAAAAATATTTAAATATTAATTAAAAACGTAAAAAAACTTTGCATTAATTTTTTTATACTTCAAAAGTTCGTATAGCGCATAGAAAAAGTTGAAAACTCTTTATCTTATATAATAAATATATATATATATATATATATATATATAAATATATATGTAAAAATAGATATTTAAATTAATATTAAATTTAATTTCCCCCAATATGAATAAGTTGCAACACAAATACAACAAAAATACAACAACAACAACAACAACAACACAAAACACTTTAATAATTATATTATATAAATTATGAGGCATATTATTCTACATACATACCTATAAACATACATTTATAAGTAAAGAGAGCGAAAACAGACAGATTTCAAAAATGTTTAGTGAACCGAAAAAAGTTGCAGAAAATCTATCTTTTATTAATTAATTCAATTTGTATAAGTTTGTATCTTTAAGCTGTATATTTAAACGAAAACAAAAAAAAATATATATATATATATATAATAAAACAAAAATGAATACAAATTACAATAAAAAGAAAAGTATATATAAATAAAATATATTTAAAAATATGTTCAACTACAAAGATGCTCATTTTCATTTCCTTCTCCGCAAATAAACTTTCTTCTTCAGGCTGGAACTGTAGGTTAAATTTCTTATTACCCTAGAACTCATTCACTGTGCCCTGAGCTTCTTCCATAGCACTAACGGAACATGTCATTACAATTTATTTTTTATTTAAAAATCGCTCGACAATAAACACTTGATTCAAGTTAAAACCTTCCTTTTAAACACTTCAACATTCTTTTTCGTTTGAGTGTTTGAACAACATTCCCCATCATGAACCAAGAAATAAAGATCATGCAAAGAAAAGAGCCGCCATATTGAAAACAAAACAAAGCTGGTAGGTCTGACGTCATCGGTCACAAATTGTTTTGATTACGTGTAGCGATTATATGTGAAAAATTATTTCTTGAAGTTTTAAAGAATTATTAGTGTTTATAATTCAGTAATTTTTTGTGTTTTTTATAAAAATGAAGTGTGCTGTAGCGACGTGCAATAATTGCAACAGCAAAAAAAAAAAAATTACTTTAAATTTCGTTACTGCATGAAAATATAAACAAACAAAGTATTCAAACATTTTTTTCGAGAATTAAACTTGTTAATTTTATAATTTTCCACTTTTGTTTAAGTTTTCACATGTTTTGCATGAAAAACGTGTGCAATATAGCTTTTTTTGTGACCGATGACGTGGCACGAAAAAAATACTTTTTTCTCGCACTGCTGATTGCTTGATCTTGTATTGTTGGTTCATGATTCCCCATCTGCATTTGAGTAGCTAAACCAAAGACATAAAAAGAGAAGACCAAAAACATAAAAAGAGAAGACCTCCAAAATGTTATTTTAACAGAATTTCGTGAGCGAACCTGACGGGCCAACGAGAAGTGAAACATCAAAGACATAAAAAGAGAAGACCTCCAAAATGTTATTTTAACAGAATTTCGTGAGCGAACCTGACGGGCCAACGAGAAGTGAAACATGTTGTGTTTTTGATAAAATCGTGAAACATGCTGCGCTACTCAGAAAAACAGGTTTTCTTCATGTTGCGAAGATCACAAATCATTTGAATTTTGTGATTGTGTTTGTAATTGCTATTTTTATCAACAAAAATAGCGAAAATTTGCAACAACGCACTTTTTCGCAATTTTGTTTAATTTCTAGCAAACTGACATTTTTTCGCAAAATGCAATTTCATTGGAAATGATTGCGGAGGCGCGGGTTCAATTCCGGCGACTGGCATTTTTTTTTTGTAATTACGGCTGGCATGATTTTTTTGTTTTTTCTTAAAATATACATTTTTTTATTTTTTTTTTAATAAATTTTTAGTAAATAATTTGTAATTTTTATAAATTTCAAACGAAGAACTTATTTGTTTTCAGTCATTTTGTTTTTGTTTTTTTATTATTTAAGCTTAGGTAATATCGCGGAGGCGCGGGTTCAATTCCGGCGGCTGGCATGATTTTTTTTTCAATTTCGCATTATTTATTATTTTTTTTTAACAATTTTTTAATACATAATTATATAAAAAAAATGTTGAGCAGTCATTTTATTTTGTTTTATTATTTAAGCTTAGGAAGTTAATATGTATTGTATGTGCATATATTAAGAGTACATTTTATTTTAATTTTTTACCATTTCTTGCAAATAATTTAATTAATTTTATACATTTTGTCAGGTTTTTTTAATAATACTTACTTTTAAATGAAACAATTTTTTTCAAATAATACAACCATTTGAGGAAAAAAAAGATACAGTAGTTTCGACTATGTCATAACACAAGACGTAGAATTAGTCAATTCGCTTTTGATGACAATTTTTTTAAAAACTAAGTATTAAGCAAAAAATTTATTCCATACACCTGAGCATATGACCTTTAAAAGAGTGCCGTAGAGGATATATTAACCCTCCGACCGACCCCCATTACTTTTGTAAAAGCAACATTTTTGCCTTTAACACATATTTCTTCTGACCACTCCTTAGGGGGGCTCCCATACAAATTTTATGGTTTTTGTTTATTTATTCCATACACCTGAGCATATGACCTTTAAAAGAGTGCCGGAAAGGGTTAATATGTATGACCGACCCCCATTCTTTTTGCAAAAGGAACATTTTTGCCTTTGACACCTATTCCCTCCGACTACTCCTTAGGGAGGCTCCCTTACAAATTTTATTGTGTTTGTGCCGGAGAGGGTTAATATGTATCACCGACCCCCATTACTTTTGCAAAAGGAACATTTTTGCCCTTGACACCTATTCCCTCCGACCATTCCTTACGGGGGCTCCCATACAAATTTTATGGTTTTGTCGATAAAACCGGAAACTGAAAAAACTATCGATAAATAGGTAGCAAGTTTAGGCAAACAAAAACATCAAATGTTGGCTTTATATTTCATGTAATTGTGTAAAATTTATATAAGTTAGAGAGTTCTAACATGAATTTTTGTCGCATTGAGGATCAAGCAGACCAACAAGTGCTAACATCAACATTGTACGATCAGTACTTTAGGCCCACCAAAGGCTCAAAAAGTTATATAAATACCGACACCTGATCACTATCAACCACCCTACTTACCTCCGAGAATGACGTATTCTACGTCAAAACTAGAATTCAATTTAACATCAATGCGAAATCATCATAATAGTTTTATTAAAATTAATCAATCAATCAATCATTTTATCACAATTTTTTTTTATCGAAATATTTTCGATCACAAATAAAAAGTACCTTTTTAATCGATATTTTTTTCAATCAGAAATAAAAGTTATTATATGATCGTATTTATTCGATCAGATTAAAAAAATATTTTTGATCGAAATTATATCGATCAAAAAAAGGAACATATGTATTAAGATATAAATTATAATATAATTAAAACTTAAAAAGTTACAAAATATCTCAAAAACGAAGGAAGATATAAAAAAAAATTGTGGTTTTGACTTTTCTCAGTAAAAGTGTGAATATTAAGTATCAACTTGAGTTTAAAAGTTATAAGCGAAAATTTTTAGTAATTTTCTGGTAATTTTGTAACTAATTTCTCTAAATAACTCAACAAAATATTGCTATATACAGTGCTGGACAAAGAATTAGCACAATATGGAATCGGTTACTCTGCCACAATATTAATATCACTAGATTCAATGCAGCAAAATTTAATTGTTATTTTTTAAACTACGTGTTCTTACTCTTGCATTTCATGGAAAAGAACCGTTACAAGTCACGTGATTATTTTTTTCTTAACAAAAGATCGGAGTAATCATTCAAGTTAGCTGGTCATTGAATTAGCACATGTTGCTTAATATAGTCTTATAAATTGATTTTAAGCAAATTCAATAAAGTTTTTATCGAAACACGGCTTGTTGATGTTTTATTTCTTTATTTAAAATAAAAAATTAATGAAAAAAATTAATTAGATGGGTCGAAAGTCGTCATGCACTGCAGAGCTAAGAAAAATTATAATAAATATAAAAAATAATGGAAAAACTATAAATGAAATCGCAAACGATATAGGACGCTCTAGAAAAATTGTTTACAATGCAATCCAACATTATCGGAAACATAAAACCACCACATCTATTAAAAGAAAGGCTCCTCCAAGAAAAACAAGTGCTGCTGAAGACAGATTAATATCGATGGAAGCGAAGAAAAATTCCTTTATTACATCCGCAGATATCCAGAAAAAAGTCAATCAGCATCACAAAATTGCAGTTAGCAGCAGGACCATCCGTAGAAGACTTAATGAGGCTCAATTGATAGGATACGTAGCGCAGCATAAACCATTAGTTTCAAAAAAAAAATATTAAAGCTAGGTTAAATTTCGCCAAAACGTTTGGAAACAAGCCATTATCATTTTGGAAAAATATATTGTGGAGTGATGAGTCCAAATTCAACCGATTTGGGTCTGATGGAAAGCGGCATGTGTGGCGTCCACCAAAACAGCAGCTTAATCCGAGGTAATCCGAGGTATACACTGAAAACAATTAAACACGGTGGAGGGAATGTTATGGTCTGGGCTGCGTTTTCATGGCATGGCGTAGGACCAATTGTAAAGATAGATACTAAAATGGGTCAGCATTTATATAAACAGATTTTAGAGCGGCACATGGAACCGTTTGCAGAGGAAAATTTACCATTAAGATGGTCATTCATGCATGACAACGATCCTAAGCACACTTCACGGCTTGTGGAGCAGTTTCTTAGTGATCAGCAAATCAATGTTTTGCCGTGGCCTGCACAAAGTCCTGATCTTAATCCTATTGAGAATCTTTGGAACGATGTGGAGAAAGCTGTACAACCGAAAAAACCACGAAATTTGGGTGAACTTTGGAATGCCATACAAGAAAGTTGGAATTCCATTCCCCTGGGCCGTTGCCAAATTTTGGTTGAAAGTTTGCCTCGCAGGTTAGAAGCAGTTATACGCCAAAAGGGATTCCCTACTAAATATTAATATAAAAATATATTAAAACTCAGGTGAAAGCTTTTGTTTCAAAATGTGCTAATTCTATGGCCACAAAAAAATTTAGCCTTATTTATACATATATACAAAAACCATTTAAAAATAACTTCCGAACTTAAATTAACTGTTTATTTTTAAGAACATTAAATTTTTTTATTTTTCTGTAATAATGAACTTAAAATAAAACAATTAATAAATAAACATTAACAAGTCTTTTTAAAATACATGCTGCGTGTGCTAATTCTTTGGCCAACACTGTATATTAATATTGCTAATATCTTTTCCAAAATATCCAAAATATTTGCTTGTATCCAAAAAAATATCCAAACCCTTCTCCTAGTCCTTGTCTTAGTCCTTATTCAAATCATTGTTCTAGTCCTATTTCAAATCCTTTTCCGATCGTTATTTGTAATATTGATTTGAATTAAATTTTAATCGATATTTTTTAATGAAAAAATAATTTTAATTTCTGATTAGAAAAATGTAGATCAATGCTTCATTTCTATTTCTGATCGAAAAAATAACGATTAAAGAATAACTTCTATTTCTTTTTGAAAAAATACGATCATATAATAACTTTTACTAGTATCGCCTGTGGTCAAAATTCGACCATATCAAAATATATTTTTCTCTTGTTTTTTTATTTATATATATTGAAAAAAGCTTGGTAAAGTTAAAAAGAAGTTAGCTGTATCGTGCACCCATCCATGGATTTTGACAGTGTATCTTTGTCCTTATCCTTATTCTTGTCCCGTTCCTTTCATTTGTTCCCAAACTAATAATTGAAGAGTCGACGCGAATAACGTTGTAAGCGACATATTCATCAAAAATAGTTGTTTTGCATACTAACGTTAAAAATGCTCTAGCCTATTATAAGAGTACATAGTTTCTCAAATTCCATACATTTTTGGACATTGACATCGAAATCAAATGGCTCTAAGTCCCCCATTAAAACCGTTTTTTTTTTTTGCAATTCCTGAAAACCTATAATTTTGTCACTTACAATGTTATTCACGTCGACTCTTCAATTGTCTTACTTCCTGTTCAAACTGTTCTTTAAATCCATATCAAAATTCCTGACCTTAACCTCATTCGAATCCTTTCCTAATACTTTTCCAACTTTATTTCTAAATCTTTGTTCTAAAGTTTGTCCTAAGTGTGTTCAAATCCTTGTTCTATTCCTTGTCCCATTTCTTGACCCTTATACTTTTGCCAATCTTGTCCCAAATATTGTTTTAGGTAAGTATCAATTTGTGTCCTTACCCTTGTCTCAGTCCTTGTCGAATTCCTCTTCTCGATTCCTGTCTGAATTCTAGCCCTTATCATTGTCTAATTCTAGGCTTTAATCTTTGTCCACATTTTTTTCCTACTCCTTCTTTAATATAACTTTTTTTTTTAATTTCTTTCGAGTAAGAGACTCAAATTACAGCCATGAGAGTGAGAGTGCATACACTTCTTTTAAACTGCTATAATCACATAATATATATTTTTTTTCTATTTTTTGGCACATCTGTGGCTCATTACCTTTCGACTGATATAAGAATCATGCCCTTTTTTGTATTATAAATATTAAAAAAGTGTACTACAAGATTTTTGTTTGCGTATAAATATATGGATTACTTTGGAGTGGTTTGAAATATTTGAAAAATTTTTTCACAGAAATTATTTTTTAAGCTGTAGAACTTTGTAAAAAATAAAAAAACAACATTTTGAAAAATGTAATTTTCATCAAAAAAAACATAGTGGGTAGCTCATGATTTTCGATGATAGAAACACTTTTAATTAAATTATGTGTCAAAATGAAGCAATTGAAAAAAAAAATAAAATTACAAAAAAAGAATGTCTGGTCTAATTTTTGAGCAAAAATTTAATATTTTAGAGTTTTTTTGAAAACAACAGAAGAAATTGAATTGGTGAGATAACGGTAAATATATTCTTATTTCTCCAAAGTCATTTAATTAAGCTCTCAGACAAAGAAAATTTAAGGAAAATCGATTGAAAAATGTCTGAGATATTTACATGCAAAATCAAAATTTGAAATATGAATTGTTTTTTTCTCATTCTGAGGCAATGACATTGCTTTAAGAAATGCATTGCTTGGAAAAAATCTACAGGTTTCGAAATATCGCAATACTTTTGATGTCATAATAACGGGAAATCTTTTTAACATACTATTCGTTGAAAATATTAGCAAAAAAGTTTTCGTATACCGTTATTTTTCTCAACCAACGAATTTTCATACAAAAAACGTTGTACTGAAAACATCTATAGTTTTCGAGATATCACAATAATTTTGATGTCAAAATAATGGAAATAATATTAAATTTTTTTTTGCACATCTTATGAATGTCTAAATTTCTCTCTTATATCATGTTTTTCCATCTCTTATAGTTTAGCTTTTATTTAATATAAATGCTCTTTTTCCGCTCATATTTGAGGTCAAAGGTCACCAATCTTATATTCAATCATACTGTGCAGCCAGACCTTTCATCTGATATCACATTCTTCATTTTACCTCTTCCCAGTTTTGAGATCCCCAACTAAAATTGATATAAACTTTCAACGTTAATATTTCGGGTCAAAGGTCATGAATTTAAAATCTAACATCATTCGGCACATCTATGGTGCAATACCTTTCGAATGATGTACGTTTCATTGTCCTTATTCTAAAATAAATATTGAAAAAGTGTACGACAACATTCGATGTTTGCGTATTAATATATAAGATTTCTGATTGAAAAAAATATCGATTAAAAAGGTACTTTTTATTTGTGATCGAAAATATTTCGATAAAAAAAAATTGTGATAAAATGATTGATTGATTGATTGATTTTAATAAAACTATTATGATGATTTCGCATTGATGTTAAATTGAATTCTAGTTTTTTTTCCTCAAATGGTTGTATTATTTGAAAAAAATTGTTTCATTTAAAAGTAAGTATTATTAAAAAAACCTGACAAAATGTATAAAATTAATTAAATTATTTGCAAGAAATGGTAAAAAATTAAAATAAAATGTACTCTTAATATATGCACATACAATACATATTAACTTCCTAAGCTTAAATAATAAAACAAACTGCTCAAAATTTTTTTTATATAATTATGTATTAAAAAATTGTTAAAAAAAAATAATAAATAATGCGAAATTGAAAAAAAAATCATGCCAGCCGCCGGAATTGAACCCGCGCCTCCGCGATATTACCTAAGCTTAAATAATAAAAAAACAAAAACAAAATGACTGAAAACAAATAAGTTCTTCGTTTGAAATTTATAAAAATTACAAATTATTTACTAAAAATTTATTAAAAAAAAAATAAAAAAATGTATATTTTAAGAAAAAACAAAAAAATCATGCCAGCCGTAATTACAAAAAAAAAATGCCAGTCGCCGGAATTGAACCCGCGCCTCCGCAATCATTTCCAATGAAATTGCATTTTGCGAAAAAATGTCAGTTTGCTAGAAATTAAACAAAATTGCGAAAAAGTGCGTTGTTGCAAATTTTCGCTATTTTTGTTGATAAAAATAGCAATTACAAACACAATCACAAAATTCAAATGATTTGTGATCTTCGCAACATGAAGAAAACCTGTTTTTCTGAGTAGCGCAGCATGTTTCACGATTTTATCAAAAACACAACATGTTTCACTTCTCGTTGGCCCGTCAGGTTCGCTCACGAAATTCTGTTAAAATAACATTTTGGAGGTCTTCTCTTTTTATGTCTTTGGTTCTAGCTATCATTAAAATTTAAATCAAAATGTTTAAGCTCCACGCTTACTGGGTAAGGGGTACATTAAGTTTGTCTTTCCGTTTGTAAGGTCCATAAGGAGGCATGGTGAGTAAACAAAAGTATAAATATTCTTGATCAGAATCACATTATATTTTCTGATCAAGATCAGAATGAATTTTCTGATTCTTGATCATATATTAAAAAAAAAAAAGCTCAAGCCTGTGTTAGATAACACGGGCGCATAGGTCAGACGTAGAATACGTTAGTCATTAACAGCCTTATTCAATAGATTTCCTTAAACAACCTTTAAACGCTTGTTTAGTTACGCACTGTTTAAGGCTTTACGCAGCTTCTATGCAACCTTGCTAACATTGTTATTCATAAACATTTTTTCATTTTCTGCCTATGATTGTAATTTGTGTCTGAACTATAGAAAATCTCTACAAAAATTAAGAATTCCTATGGATTTACAATGGCCGCCGCATAAAAAAATGCTGCAAAGGGCGCATATGGAGCATGTCTTTGATATTAAAAGAAAAGACAAACAAAAATCATGGTTGTATTTACGTAACCTTTAAACGCCAATTTCGGCGTTTAAGTTACGCAGCTCTTAAACAACTACGAAAAATGTTTATGAATAACGTTTTCTTGTTTAAAGCCCGTTTAAAGTTACGCTGCCTCTAAAATGTGTTTATGAATAAGGCTGTAAGACATTGAGGATGTCTTAAAGACGTGGCCAACTGGGTAAGCACAATTTTGTTTCTCTGCTTCGCTTATCATTGTTGTGTATGTACACATCGTTCGCTACTTGGTCATTATACTTCTTCCCTTTCTCACACTGGTTCTGTGATGAACACACAGATAATTGTACTGCTCTTACACATGATGTTATAATACATAAAATACAAAGCATATGAAAATTATTACAAAATTTTAAAGAGTTAAATTTTGATTTACTTATAGAATCAAAAAAATTATATGTAGCAATATGATTATTTAAATACAAATCAAAAGAAGACATATTAAATATGTTACGCCCATACTTGAATTTTCTTCAATGCATGCATAAAGTATTAAAAACTTGTAATGAAAATGACAAACATTTTCTCAAAATTTTTTGCTCCAGATTAACACCCCCGTATAACGTATTCTACGTTAAAAGAGAAAATAAAGTACAAAAAACAATTAAATCGAATAAAAACTTCACCTTGCTCCCATATAAAGTAACGTCATCAAGATGGTAAAATCTCTCCAAATTCCACAAAAGTTAAACTAAAACTTGTAAATTTTAGGAAACCCTAAAATATATTCCAAAAAATTACTGAAATATATGTATAAATAGAGCCATTGTTAACGTGTGCAAATTTTCATCAATTGTTCGACAAGTAAAATTGATATAATCAAACTTCTGGAACCCAAATAATTATGTATAAGCTGAAAGCGAATACTTTTGCACAGACCTAAGTATGTGGAATACTAAATAAGAAAGATGTACGAAATCAGAAACATTTTTCGTCTATCTGATTTATATGAACATTGCAAGTACGTTCCAAATATCGTATATATTCATATATCATATACTTCAAATATATTCTTCACACGTTCCCCTTTCAAAAAGAATTCGTCGTGGATTCTTTAACCTCATGCGTAAACAAATTCGTAAAAGCTTTTGGAGTGCTCTCATATAACTATAAAGAAAGTTAAACTGAAGTCATTTGGCAACACTAAGATAAAAATTCACAATAAAGAGAAGAAACTTAAGTTGAAATAGTATGAGCAATTTGCATGTATTTACAACAGCTGGATCTGATAAATTTCATCCAAAAGAAAACTTTTAATGTCACAAGCGGTTTAGCCTGATTATTGAAAATTAGTCCAATGACTCCACCACCCCGGAGACCGCATCAAACTATGCATTTTCGGATTATTTTTTACACTACATCTCATGTGGATTATCTTCACTACAAATGCAATATTTTTGCTTATGGGCATATTCACTAATACCACGTTTCCATTTCTTTCTTATTTTTATTATATGCATATGGGCCTCCTAAGCTTAATGGTGCAATAAAATTTTGTCGGTCTCGAATGGTTTGGGAGATAAAAATCGGGGAAATTTCAACATTCAGTGCAAATTTCTAAGTGCGTAGAAGCTAATTTGACCTTTTACATAATAATACAAAATTATTTTTATCTCCGAAACCATTCGAGAACGACAAAATTTTATTTTACCATTAGGCTTAGGAGGCCCATATACATGTAATAAAAATAAAATAAGAAATATTTGGGCTTGGGGTCTAAAGTACAATTATTCCTAAACTAGTACTATCTTAAAAAAATCTTTTATAATGAGAACGTATTCAAAATGCAACATTGGTTCTAAATGCGCAGTGTGAATGCAGGTTAATCGCTGTTATTTTCATGAAGCTTACAGCGCTGTTGTGAGATGTCTGTTGAATTTTTCTGGTGACGCTGGTGACAGTAATCAGCTGTTTACCTTTAAAAGAAATATAAACTGAAGAATAACAAACATTCTTTTTTTGTGTAAAAAGGCGTAGATAATTATTTATATTAAAAGTAGACAATAATTTTCGATACATAAAGTTTATTGGGCAACGAATTATCAGCTTAAATAAAAGAATCAGTTACAAGTTGAAGCGATGAGTTCACTCTTTCGTAGCATGAACAGTGGTTTCTCCACCAAGCGTGAAAATGCTATCAAGGAAGCGCTTATAAATACCCTGCAGGAAAACGTGCGTGAGATTCAATATGAGGTACAGCAGTCCGGGAATGGTAAGATGGTAACCTTTAAGTTCTTGAAGGAGTTGTTATTGACTAAATTGCATTGCTTGTCAGCTTATCTAGAACTTTGCGAGGCAACAAGCTCGCTTTGTACTACTTTGGAGGCATTTTTTCTGCATGGTTTGAAGGACTCATTTCTGTGGCAGACCATCAATGTTATAGCAGGTGATGTAGAACGGCGACCGGAGCCGAGTTTTTGGTCACCGTTAATGGTGTTTATGCATAAGCAAGTCATTGAACAGGTTTGCTAGCAATTTGTGAAGGCTAGTTTTCTTCTTATACTTGCTTTTCTTACAGATTCAATCGCTTTCGCAAATCACCTCGGAAATCGGTCAGTGTCGCGCTTGGGTGCGTCTTTCCGTCAATGAATCTCTATTCTCCTCATATCTGAATAATATACGCAAGAATTCCACTGCATTACGTCCTTATTACAAAAACTATGCATTGCTTAAAGACAGCGATGGCTTGGAATCGGCCGCCAGGGTACTGGCAGGTCTGGAGACACAAATACAACTAAATTTGCCTGTAAATTCGAGTTTACTGAATCAATGGCCAGACTATGCTTTGCAGTTATCTGGGGTCTGGACACCGCCACTGAAATCGTGCCCGGTAATTAAAGCTTTAATTAAAAGTACAAGAATAAATTATGCTTTAATTTTTATTTGTTCGCAGATCAGCAGCGGCGTTGATGTAGCTGGTTCTATACCAGCGGAAACTCTTGCCATTCCCACGCCACAACCGCTACGCACTAATGAGCTCTTTGCTGAATCGATTTCAAACAGTCCCTTCAGCCAGTGCGCCAACTTTGGTCTCGAAGACCTTTCCCATCGCGAAAATCTTGAACTATTTCTGCAGAAAGTTGATGAAATGGCTATCATAACAGAAGAAGATGATGCCGCAACTGGACATGATAAACCTGACGAAAGCACCAATGCTTTGAACGAAGAGAGAGGTGAAAAATTGAAGAAAAAGCGCAAACATGCTAAAATAAGCCAAGAGTCAGCAGCCGGCGAGCAAAAGGAAGATTGCACTAAAGTGCGGCATGCTGCGCAGTCGCTGCATGGAAATTCACTGTCTAATTTAATGCAAAATTCTTGGTCATCTGATGCCAGTACCGAAGTGGAAGGTATGCTTCGTACACAGACCTTGAAAAGTGGCAACACTACCTCCCCCTACGATGAGAAACTTGGAAAGAATTTTGAACGGACGTCCTCCTGCGATGATAGACATCTGCGGAATATTGAAAATAGCGGCAGTGCTACGCCCTGCTACGATGATGAACAAAGGCGCAATTTAGAACGTAGCGACAGTCTTGCATCTTCCAACGATGATAGACATGGACCCAATTTTCACCGTTCTGTGAGCGTGACAAGCTCAGTTAGTTCTCTTAGGTCACCATTGGGCGATCGTTGTAGCTACAATACGCTGCTGAAGAAGCACGAGCGCACTCGTGAAGTCGACTGGACCGAGGTATGGGATAAGTTTTTGCTTCGAAATGCCACCACTGCCTCGGGACAGACAGGAGGTGACAATGATGATGAACAGAATACGCTGGAGCACAGCTCCAACGGCAGCCATGTAAGTTGCGAACTATTTTTCTCTGTGTGTTTTTTAATTTTTTTTTTTTTTTGTTTCCTTATTCATCAGACAAATTCTGATTTCGAGGTCGTACCTTGGTCGGTGCTGGAAAAATTCGACATCTTTGAGCTACAGGAAATGGTAGAGCAGATGTGTAAATTAGCACGCGAACCAGGACTAGATGCTCAGGGTTTTCTTTGCAAATCGTGTCAGCATCCTTTGGGCATTGGCTACACTCACTTTCAGCAAGTTTATTAACCCAAAACTAATTGTTCATCTCTTCCAATATTGAATGATTTCTTTTTTTTTTCATTTCTCAGAGTTTGTGCCTTTAGCGGAAACTACTACTGCGTCAATTGCATGGATGTGGAGCAAGTGCTGATACCATCCAAAATAATTTACAATTGGGATTTTCGCAAGTATAGCGTCTCTAAGCGCGCTGCCACTTTTCTAGCTGAATTTCGTACTCAGCCTTTTATCGATCTTAAGGTTGGTTTAAACTCGATTATCTTCTAACGCACAAGCTTATCGTTTTCACCTTAATTAGCTGCTTAATCCTGATATCTATTATGCCTCTGAGGCAATGGCTGAGCTGCAATCTCTACGTATACGTCTTAATTTTATACGTGCCTATCTCTATACCTGCTGTCCCTCCAGCATTGAAGAACTTCACCGTCTTTTCCTTGGCACCGAATATCTTTACGAACACATACATCAATATTCCATCAGTGATTTGGCTATGATACAGCGCGGCACGCTTTATCAGCAACTGCAAAAAGCCTACAAAATTGGCGAGGCACATATCCTTAAGTGTGCTCTGTGCAGCGTTAAGGGTTTCATTTGCGAAATATGCAACAGTCCGCGTGTCTTGTATCCTTTTCACATAGACACTACTTACAGGGTACGTTACTTATATATACATACGTATATATATCTATTTTTATATTTATTTCTTTTTTAATTTAAATTGCTAATAATACATTTTAAATTTCTTTTTCGTTTTTAAATGAATTATTTATACGCTCCTGATTTTTATTTATAACTCGAGGACCCGGCAAACTTCGTCCCGCCCTGAATTAATTTTTTTATTGAGATAATTCCGAGCAATCACGATCCCACCCGAAATTAATTTTTTATCGAACATTCACGATCGATAACAAATGGTGCCAATCGAATTTCAATTATTGATTGAATGAAACACTCTAATACCCTTATTTACACGGAATGTAAGGAGGTTGAGGGAATCACATGTCAGATCAATTCAATGCTTTTTGATAGACAACATTAGCAAAAGTAAACAAAGATGAAGGCTTTCCAACTCGCGAACATGTCATATATTGTAATCCATGCAAGAAGCTTGGGAATTCAAGCTTAATAGTTATAGACATATACCCAGCAAAACATTTTTAAAATTTTGTAATGCCTTTACCTTATATTCGCTTATTTAATGCATTACATATTTCCTAAGGCCCAAAATGCTATTACTTTTTGTTTAACGTAATGCAGACTGTAATGCCTCATAAAATTTGTTTATCTTTGTTCTTTGTAAGAATCAAGTAAAGCCAACAGTAAAGAGAAATTTAAGGCATGTTGCTACTTGGCGCGCTCGGTAGTAAAAATTTAAAATTTTTTTAAAGGAAGCGGTGAAAGATAATGAAAAAATTTTTTGGGGTGAATAAAAACACTAAAGAACTATTTTCAAAAAATTTTTTTATTAATATTTAAGATTTGTTATTTATGAAATTTTAATTTGAAGTTGACGTGCCGATATCGGAAAGAGCTGATGGTTACCATAATAACTAAATTTGACAACACCTAGAAAAAGAAAAAAAAAGAATTCATAAATAATATGAGTATGGTTATCGTGTGAACTAAAATTTTTAAGTTTGGTTAAAAAAATTACAAGTTTTTATCTGGATTTTGTACAAAACTATATAGAAAAAATAAAAATTTTTGCAATATTTTAGTTCACACGGAAACTGGAGAGTATGCGGTTAAAATTTGAAGATAATCGGACAAGATGGTTTTGTGTAACTGCACATTAAAGTTTCATACATAAAAAATGTTAAAAATTAACAAAAAAATAAATTTTACAAAATGTGTATTAATTCACCCCAAAAATTTTTCCATTATCTCTTACCGTTTTCCTGCAAAAAAAATTTTAAATTTTCACTCGAATACTGAGCGCGCCAAGTAGGAACATGCCTTAAAAAATGTTGATTTTTGGGAAGACAAGAAAAATTAATAATTACTCATATAAGAACCTCGCAGTAGTTGCTTTTAAATAAGTTTCTTGTATCAATTATAAAATGACTTGAGCATAAGATATTATTTAACCGCGTCTGGTATGCATTTATATAAGTGCTTCTCTGGTATAAGAAATTGCAATCGCCTACCGCCAATGACATGCCTATGTTAAAGTAATGCATTCTGTAAGCCAAAAGGTAAGTGATTATTGACGTTTTCTAGATTATTTTAGGCATTACATGTAAGCGAAGTTTTTGCTGGGTAGCTATACATGCATTTTTTACAAATAATTTAAGACATACATTGTTTTGCACTAACATTTATTTGAGCAACATTTATATTGTTTCCATATAATTTTGTGAGCGGAACTTCCGTCCGCTTATTTAAATCTAAAAAACTGAATACACCTCCATGCTACAGGTGTAAAATAAGCTGCATTTGCATAGTCTACTTGCTCTCTCTCTTTATATGATCGTACTGCTTTACGCTCCATTATCTTTATATACATTATATATAATGTTATTACTCGTATGTTCTTTTTATTCTTAAGGTATAAAATAAGTTTAGATTTGATTTAATCCAGCACACAGTGACATAATTAATTCGAAAGATTGGCGTTGTGATTCATTGATTGAATTCTTGGAATGTGCACTTCCTCGCCCTTGGATAGGCCTACTCAAATGCGTTCATCTTTGCTTGAAAAACATTATTCTTGAGTTGCTTCACGACCAATTTTTTCCCTTGCAGAATTTGGATTGATTGAGGCTCCGAAGCATGATAATAACAGATCCAACCTTCAGTGGTACATTATGTGGTGGTAATCCTTGCAAACCAATGAATTCAGGAAGACTATTCGATAATTGGTTGCTTCATCTGGACACAAACAACTGATTTGAACGAATTGTGCAGGAATTGCATTTTGAATTATGAAAATAAAATCGAGTTTTTTTTTATTTTTTATTTTTCCATACAAAATGTATGGAACATCGATTTTTCCGAGAAAATTCCAATTTTTTTGCTGTTAAAAGCTACCTTGTGCGGAAACGAACACAAAAAAAAAACAAAAAAAAAAGGGTTCTTATGTATGCCACTGTGTTTTGTTTATATATGACACTTATTCGGACATGACAATCTAATTGTTTTCATTATCCGTCACTCGCTGCTGTGTGGCTTACACGTGTATTAGCTCGCAGAGCATTTGTCTGATTTCGTAGACCTATGTCGGGCTCGTCCCCTCCTTGGAGTTGTAATGAACACTGTACGACACGAAAAATTACCAATTTCAAATCTTTTGATTCTTTTCCTTCCTTCCTTATTTTCTTTTTTCCTACACCACATCAGTATTGTGGCGAACAAAAAAAAATTATTAAAATCGGCCGAGCCATTTCCGAGTTTTAGCAAGACCAACGCACGGCAATTGATAATTAAATATTCAGAAAATAGAAGATAAAAACACGATTGGTTTTTGTCTAAGAAAAATATAATAGGCTGCTATAATTCGATTTCAGAAGATTGTGCTGTCATATCATTTTATTGCAAATTCTATTAGGAAATTTTTGTAGTACATTTCAATTTGAATAAAAAAAGTCAGCTCAACCTTCAGTTTTGAAGCCATGAGGTGGTCTAAGGCTCGATCCTCACAATGGGCAAACAAATAATATTTTTTTTTTTAATTTTTTTTATTTATTGAAATGACAGCTTTTGTGTTCTTTTTGAAGTAAAAAGTGAATATGTTGGAGCTTTCTTCAAATAGGGGTTTATTAAGTTTTTTTTCATTTCAATTGAATGAAATATATTCAAAAACAACGGAGTTACTTTCATCGAAAGAAGGAAATACGAATTTCTGATAGTTTTTTGTTATTCTAAGGAAACGATGTTATTAGAAAAATACGCTGTACTAAAATGTTGTGCAATTTTGAAGATATGTGAATGCTTTTGGTGTTACAATAAGATAATTTTCTTTTGATTATTTAGACGAACAGTTTCGCTAATAAAAGTACGCTAGTAGGATAATTTGCGATCCTTGTAAAGGGTGGAAGAAGGAGCGTGGTCAAAACTAAGTATGCTGTAACCTTATCTATGATTCAAGTAATGTGTGTGCAAAATTTGAGTTAAATCCGTTCAGCCGTTAAGATTTGTTGGCTATTTAAAGTAGTCTGATGTGGCAATTCCCATACAAAATTACCAATTTCGATTTTTTCGATTTTTCCGCTGTTCCTTCGAGTTTTTTGTAATTTTCTAAACCTCATCTGTATTAAGGCAAACAATACAAAAAAAGAATTATTAAAATCGGCCAAGCCGTTTCTGAGCCTTAGCAAGACTAACGCACACGTATTTCATTTTTATATATAAGATTTAATATATGTTTTGTTTTTGTAATCATGTACTTTTTAAACAAAATTTTTTCTTATTTCATATTTCTGTAAATTTATAAAGGCCTTAAACACATGTATGTATATTATTTTCTTTTAAATGTATCTTTTTTTAATTGTTTTGTGTTTTTGTTTTTTCTTCATTTAAATATTAATTTTGATTATTTTTATTAATTTTTATTCTATATATATACAGTTGCGGCGAACTAATTAAGAACGTGATGACAGGAAATACTTTTTGAGTTTTTCAATAAAAACGAATTAGAGAATTTGTGTTTTTTGTATATTTATTCATAAACCAGATATTAACTTAACATAAACAAAAATAGTTTCTTCCTTTAACACATAACGTTTCGTTTATGTTCAAAACTAAATATTCCATAGAAATATGAGATGGCAAACTAATTAAGAACGATTAAACAAATTTTAATTAAATTGACTTTAGTTGAAAAATATGCTAATATTTTGTTGCAAAACCTTTGTTTGCGATGACATCTCGACATCGTTTAGGCATAGAGTTAATTAAAGCCTGGCATTTTTCTGGTGGTATATCATTCCAAGCTCGCTGGGCAATTTCATAAAGTTCATTTAAATTTCCAATTTTGTGTTTTGAAATTTCTCTTTTAAGCGTATTCCAGAGGTTTTCTATGGGATTCAAATCCGGGCTGCATGATGGCCATTTGATAACATCAACAGAATTTTGTTCCAACCATGATTTAGTTGATCTGGCCGTATGCTTTGGGTCGTTATCCTGCATAAATTTCCATGTAATTGGCAAATTCTCCTCTGCATATGGTAGCATGACATTTTCTAAAATGCTTATGTACTTCTCTGAGTTCATAATGCCTTCTATGCGGTACAAGGGCCCAGTTCCTTTAAATGACATACAACCCCAGAGCATCACACTTCCTCCTCCATGCTTTAAACTTACTGTTGTGTACTTGGGATTAAATTCTGCGTTTCTTGGCCGTCGGACGTATTGTTTTCCATCATTTCCCACTCGATTGATCTTAGTCTCGTCACTCCAGAGTATTTTTTTCCTTTGAGAAATTGTCCAATCTTTGTGCTCCTTTGCAAAATCTAACCTATTTTGTCTGTTTTTTTTAGAGAGCAATGGCTTTTTCCTTGATGCTCTGCCGAAGAGCTGATTTTCATTTAGTCTTTCTCTTATAGAACGTACAGATAATGCATTGGGGTCCTCACCAAAAACCAGGCTTTGTATTTCCTTAGCGCTTAGAAATGGGTTAGTTTTCGCAGCTCGAACAATCCTGCGGTCCACCGCTTCTGTTGTTTTACGTGGACGTTTGCGTCTGGGGACCGACTCATGAGTCTTATATTTCTTTAAATGTTGTACAGCATTATACACCATAGTTTTCGAGCATTTTAATTTTTTTGCAATGTCTCCATAGGACATGTGCCCATCTGAGTGCAGTTTGTAAATAGCATCTCTTGTGCCAGGATTACAGCTCTTGTTCTTACCCATTTCTACAAAAAATTAAAACAATTTGCTTTCACTTACTTAAATGAAACCTTTTTCAATCTTACATACCAAAAATTATTGAATACCTTTGTAAATATTAAATGAAATTTATTGAAAAATTAATCGTTTTTAATTATACCGCCGCACGAATATCGAATGATTTTGTAAAAACTGTTTTACTTGCAAACAAACAAACAACAATGAATTACACTAATGCAATTTTAAAAAGTACATCTCAAGTCTTAAATATAACGGGACGCTTTCTTGGGTTGCCACCTTCAAACAATAATTATATGGGATTCATTGCAGTTTCGCCAGTGTTCTTAATTAGTTCGCCGCAACTTATATATATACATTTTTTAAGTATTTTTATTTTAATTATCTTTCTTGTTTACATTCAGTCTTTATTAAATAAAAACTTTAATTTAATTTTAAAATATTTTATAAAAATTTATGAATAATTTTTTTTTTTTTTAATTTTTGTTTTTTAAAACATGTTCATTAAAGATAAAGATAAAGATTTTTTAATCGTTTTTTTATGTTAAGTATATATTTCTGTCGTAGAAATTTTTCAAACAAAACTTTATCTTATATATAAAAATGAAATACGTGTGCTAAGGCTCAGAAACGGCTTGGCCGATTTTAATAATTCTTTTTTTGTATTCTTTGCCATAATACAGATGTGGTTTATAAAAAAAGAAAATTACAAAAAACTCGATGGAGCAGCAGAAAAATCGAAAAAAATCGAAATTCGTAATTTTGTATGGGAATTGCCACATCAGACTACTTTAAATAGCCAACAAATCTTAACGGCTGAACGGATTTAACTCAAATTTTGCACACACATTACTTGAATCTTAGATAAGGTTACAGCATACTTTGTTTTTACCACGCCCCTTCTTCCGCCCCTTTACAAGAATCGCAAATTATCCTACTAGCGTACTTTTATTAGCGAAACTGTTCGTCTAACTAATCAAAAGAAAATTCTCTTATTGTGTCACCAAAAGCATTCACATATCTTCAAAATTGCACAACAATTTAGTACAGCGTCTTTTTCTAATAACATCGTTTCCTTAGAATAACAAAAAACTATCAGAAATTCGTATTTCCTACTCTCGATGAAAATAACTCCGTTGTTTTTGAATATATTTCATTCAATTTCTTTTCGTTGATAAATTTAATTTAAGCACTTAATAAACCCCTATTTGAAAAAAGCTCCAACATATTCACTTTTTACTCCAAAAAGAACACATAAGTTGTCATTTCAATAAATAAAAAAAATTTTAAAAAAAATATTATTTGTTTGCCCATTGTGAGGATCGAGCCTTAGACCACCTTAGACCATCTGGCTTCAAAACTGACGGTTGAGCTAACTTTTTTTATTCAAATTGAAATGTACTACAAAAATTTCCTAATAGAATTTGCATTTTATAATATAATCAAAAACTTTAAAATTTTATTATTTTGATTTTTGCATTTTAGTTTTTTTTTCATTCTTATATTAACCTATTTTAATTTTTAAGTAAAATATTTTTTTTTTATTTACTACTTTTATTGCACACTTTTAATTTTTTTAAAATGCTTAATTTTTCAAGTTGTTTTTATGTAAGATTTTTTATATTGATTTTTTTACTGTATATTTTCTTCAATTTATTATTATTTTATTAATAATTTTATTATATATTATGCTATTAATATTTTATGTTTTTATTTATATTTTGTTATTATAATTTAAAAAAAAAATACTTAATTTTATCTTTTTGGCAACGCTATGTTGGAGTAGAACGCGAATTGTTAAGTCGTCGATCAAATTTACATTAAACTGTTGTCTAAATAACTGGAAAAATTCTTCAAACATATTTATATTCAAGGCAAACAATTTTCTAAACCGTGTGTTCAAAAAGTTTTTAGTGATTCAACAAGTAAAACTTAATTGAATCAAATATATAAAAATCTTCAATATCTGCCATATTTTATTCGCCATATTTTATTTTGTTGCTGCAATTATCGTCTGCGGGTTTGCTGTTTGTTGTTGCTGCTCTCCTCTGTTTTACTGCTAACTGCTGCTGTTGTTGTTTTTTGATATCATTGAACATAAACATGCCTGCAAAAAATTTAGTGTGCGCAAAATGTACAAAAAGTCTCGGCAAACAACAACCTAGCATTGGATGTGGAATGTGTGGAAATTGGTACCATATTGTATGCGCTGAAGTTTCAACGGAGCAGCATGGATTTCTTTTAAAGAATCGAAATTTTTCTTTCACGTGCAAGGAGTGCAAAGTGAATCCCCCGTCCTCAAATGGTGATATTGCGTTAATTCGAAAAGAACTTCGTGAAGGCTTAGCAGACATTAAACAATGGTTTGCAGCCACTATTGAAGAGGTCAAGTCTGAGTGGACATCCAACTTGAAGGAGATGAAATCCGACATTGCGCAATGTAACAAATTAATTAAACTTGTCGACACTGCGGTTAATGATAAGATTAATGAGCTTGAGATGGAAAACAATGTACTTCACCGAAGAATAAACCGTGCTGATGTTGTAATAAGCGGCTTACCATCTGGAATGTCTGACATATACGAACCAATTATGTCCCTCACTAAATTTTTAAACATTAACATCAATGTAAGCGACATAAACCAGTGTGTGTACATCAACCATCAAAAGGCAGTATTAGTCAAATTTAACAGCATTAGAATTCGAGACAACATAATGAAGCAATATTTTAAAAATCGGAGTTTGAAGCTTTGTGATGTGCTGGGAGGAGACATTCGCTCAAGAATATATCTGAATGACCACTACACGCCAGCTGCCAGCAAACTTAACTATATATGCCGTAAACTCACTCAAGAAGGCAAAATAAAGAAGTATAAGTTGATTAACACCGATGTGCCGAAGTCGAAAATAACAATGCCGGATGGACATGAAAAAATATGTACACTTCTACAATGTTCCGCGATGTTTACCAGTGCTGATATATCTACCATTGCTGCCACTAATTCTTCTGCTGATGCTGCTGCCGCTAGTGTAGACCCTTCCTTGACCGAAGAATAAAGTAATGTATTTGCGAAATTTTCTTTTTCTTTTTTGTCTTTTCTTTTTCCACAAGACGGAATTTTTATTTCAAGTTGTCTTTAAATTCAAATTTTTCTGTTAAGATGATCGATAACTGAATTTAAAAAAAAAAAAAAAAAAAATAGTAATACTTTCTGAAGCTTTATATAATAAATCTGTAAATAATCCTAGTTAATATGTACTGTCCCTATTTGTTATGGCTTCCTTTTATAATTTGTGTATTTAATGTCAATTAGCAATAATTTTGGTCCCATTGTAAGTGACAACTCTGAACTTCGCTCTAAACTACGAAAACAAAAATTAAATCTAAATATTGGCCACTTTAACGCTCAAAGCCTTAAACCGTCTTTTCCATCATCTAAACTTGACGAAATTAGATGTATTTTGAATGGTTGCTTTTTGGATATTGTTGGTGTTTCAGAAACTTGGCTGAAGCCATACATTACTAATCAAGCTGTCGATATTCCGGGATATGTGTTCTGTAGAAATGACCGGCAAAATAGAAGAGGTGGTGGAGTTGGTTTTTATATATCCAAACAAATTAAATATAAAGTTGTTTTTAAATCCGACAGTTACGACATTTGCGAGTCTTTGTTTTTGGAAATATCTTATAATGGGGAAAAAATCTTAATTGGAGTGGTTTATTTACCACATGGAAACATTTCTTTCTTTGAAGAATCCATGTCTGATCTGTTTGTTAGATATTCGAATATCGCTATTGTAGGAGATTTTAATCACAATCTTTTTGATATTAATAAATCAACCAGTCTACGTTCCCTATGTCTTCGCTGTAACCTATCTCTTGTACATAATTCTCTACCCTCTCATTATGACGTTCGCAATCAAACGACTTCACTCATTGACTACTTTCTAATAAGCGATCCCTCTATCGTTAAGCTTTCAGGTCAAATGCTATCCCCAGTAATTTCACACCATGCTTTAATATATATTTCTGTAAACTTCCCTATCTCTCGTGAAAATGAATTCATTGAATTTCGAAATTACAGTGATATTAACTTTGATGCTTTAAATTCTTTCTTATCTAATTTCGATTTTCAACAAATTTACACCACGAATGACGTTGATGAACAGCTCTCAGTTCTGAACATGTTGTTAACCGAAGCGTTTTCTTTTGTCCCCATTACGAGGTATTCAATAAAACAAACTAACAGAAAATTATTAAATTCAAGAGAGATAGTGTATGCCAAATCATTACGCGACCTTGCGTTTAAAGCGTATTTGCTTGATAGGAGCTTACTTAATTGGAAAGTATTCTGCAAGTATCGCAATCGCACGAAGTCAGTCATACGTAAAGCGAAGAGGATGATCGGAACTCGATTCTTTGATGGGCTTAGTAGTAAACAAATGTGGAATGCCCTTAGGAATAATGGGTGCATGGACTCGCCAACACAGATTGAAGGACTTGATGCAAATTCTGTTAACCAACATTTCCTTGATCATCAGACTCAGAACAACTTTGAGGAATTCGATTTTGATTCACACCATGATAGTGAAAATTGTTTTTTATTCAACAACATTTTTTTAGAAGACCTTAACGAAGCAATTCTTAATGTAAAATCTAATGCGATTGGTAGCGACAATATACCAATTAAATTCATTAAAATTATATCGCCCTATATCCAGGATCATCTTTTGCATTTTATAAATAGCATACTTACAACTTCGAAGTTCCCAATGTCTTGGAAAGTAGCCCGAGTTGTACCCATACCAAAGAATAACTCATCCACCATTATTGATAACCTGAGGCCGATTAGTATATTGCCAGCTCTTTCTAAAGTTGTTGAGATAATTATAAAAAAACAGATATTGGAATATACTAATAGGTACTCTCTTATTGATGATTTCCAATCTGGATTTCGAGATGGCTACAGCACAACATCTCTTCTACTTGGGCTTACTGATACAATCAGAGAAAATAGTAATAATAATAAAATCAGCATTCTTGTTTCTCTAGACATTACGAAAGCATTCGATACTGTTAATTACTTTAACTTGATTCATAAATTAAAACTTAACTTTAATTTTTCTAATTCTGCCTGTAAATTAATGCTATCGTATTTATGCGATCGTGTACAATTTGTTTCATATTGTGGCCTGGAGTCTAGCTTGCTTAATAACATTTCTGGTGTCCCTCAAGGTTCTGTTCTTGGTCCAATACTTTTTATGTTGTATTTAAATGATGTGGTAAACTCTGTTGATCGTAGCATGTGTAAAATTTTCACTTTTGCTGATGACATTCAATTATTATTCTCTGGAGAATGTCAGTTTTGTGATGTTCTTGAATCTGTGATTAATTATAACCTCAGCAATTTGTCAAATTGGATGTCATCAAATCAATTAATTTTGAATCCTAAAAAAACCAAAGCTATCAAATTTTATTCTACTAGATCTGAATCATTGCCTATAGGCATTCGAATTCAAAACGACCCAATCGAATTTGTTGATAAAATGAAGTGTCTTGGGGTCATAATTGACCAAAAGCTATCCTTTGAATACCATATTAACGCTCTAAGTAGGAAGGTAGGTTTTACGTTGCGAAAGCTATATAGCACAAATCTGTATTTGCCACTTCATGTCAAATATAAAATCGCTCATTCTCTTTTAATGTCAAGTCTGTCCTATTGTATTGAGGTCTTTTCTGGTACTGTGGGTTATAATGTTAAAAGAGTTGAAGTCATATTTAACAAAATCGTTCGATTCGTTTATGGTATTCGATGGCGTGATCACATAGCTGTGTACGTCTTAAAATTCTTGCAATGTTCTTTCCGTAATTTCATAAAAATACGTGTATTATTGCTCTTTTATAAAGTAGTTAAATCCCGAATACCTAACTATTTGCTACAGATGTTTAAGTTTACACATTCTACAAGAAATCCACAAATTGTTATACCTAGAATTGTATCCTCTGTTTTTGATCGGTCATTTCTTATACGAACAGCACGCTACTGGAATCAGCTGCCAATTTATTTAAGATCTTTCTCAACACAACCGAATACTTTCAAGAAAAAACTAATTCGATACCTCCAAGCTGATGAATCTTAATATATCGTTGTTCCAGTGCACACTTCGAGTATATTCATATAAAATTTATGTGGAAGTGCTCGGGGTGTGCACTGGAGCGACGATATAAAGTTTTTTTGATATTAAAGTTTTTTTTTTTATATTAAAGTTTTTGTTTGTTTGTTCCCCTTTGTCACTGCTAATTTGGGATTAGTGTTTATTATTTGCCTGCTTGTATATATTACTTTTTAATTTATTAGGGAAGCCATATATTTTAGGGTCATATTCGTTATTGTAAGTTAAACTAGTTTTAAGAACTCCAACAATATACTTTATAATCTGTAATATTATATTTTGGCCAAAAAGGCTTTTTATATTACATAATAAATAAATGAAATGAAATGAAATGAAATAATTATTTTTATTTAATTATTATTTTGTTTTAAACAATTTTTTAAAATTTTATTTTTTTATAGCTTTTAATAACATATTTCATTTTTGTTTTAATGTTTATATTAATTAATTTATAAATTATTTTTTAATTAATTTTTTTTTTGATTGTATATAATTTTATTTTCCTAATACAATCACGTACAAAACAATAACATTGGTTAAAATAACACTTGAATTTAAACCTACAAGTATATTAAGCTATTACGACCTCTTCTTGTAATAGTTTATATTGAAAATATTCAAAATATTAAGAGTAATAGTTTATGGTTATGTTTTATGCAAAAAAATATATCTGGCAATGCCTCAACCGCTACAAGTGGTTGGAAATATTTCGCAAAATTCTTTAAGCGGTCATAAGAAAAAAAATATGATAACGGTTAAAGTTTGTGAAATATTTCTGAAAATTATTACTATTACTTTTAACCAAAATTATAGTACGAGCATTAAGAACCAAAACCAAGTATTCCAGAAAATTACGTAAAATATGTCGCGCAATACACTGGTCAAAACATATGTATTATCCAAAAACACTGAAAAGAAGGAAATAATGTCCACGCCAAAATAATTAAAAAATGCATTTGTTTGTGATGTCTTGCTAACTCAAAGGCAAAGCTTAAAAACAAGTAAGCCACATGAACCGTAACAAAATTTTATGGGCTACAGACCCTTTTATATCTGCTGGGGCTATCAAAGAAAAACTAGCAGTTGCAATTTCGTCTGAAAATGTGAGACGACTCTTCGTGGAGAAGGAACTGTTTGGAAAATACTCGCGGAAATTTCAAATGCTTACCAAAAAACATAGAGACGGTTGCTTAATTTTACAAAACTGCACGCAAATTAGGCTGGGCCATAAAATGTAAAAAAAATGACTCAATGTTCTGTGATCCAACGAAAGGAAGGTGAATATATTGAAAGTGATGTGAATATATGAGTTAGGTGTCAAAAAAACCAAAAAACTAGTAAGAAATGATCTTCGACTGGGCCGAAGTTAAAATACCCCCACGGCCGAACCAAAAATATATTTAAAGTCTTAAGCAATCAATAAAATGTTTATCTGTAAAAACGTTTTCGTTATATTTTTAACAGAAAATATTCGCTTTTGTTTTTTGATAAAGTCGCTTTGTATGGGAGGTGGGCGTGGTTTTCACTCAATTTGGTTGAATTCCATACACATAGTACACGTTATATATCAAAGTGTATATGCAAAATTTCAAGTCCATACATTAATTTTTGTGGATTTTAGAGAAATTTTACCTTTTTGATAAAGTCACTTTGTATGGGAGGTAGGCGTGGTTTTCATCCGATTTAGTTGAATTTCATACATAGAGTGTATTTTGTACATCAAAACTCATATGCAAAATTGCAAGTGCATATATTCATTTTTGTTGAATTCTAAGAGATTTTACCGTTTTGATAAAGTCACTTTGTATGGGAGGTAGGCGTGGTTTTCGTCCGATTTGGCTCATTTACGAACTTGACCTTCATTTTTTAGATAAAAGCTTAAATATTGAATTTCGTGATGATAGCTTTAAAATTACGGCTGTAATCGTGATCACAGACAGACGGACAGACAGACGGACATGGCTAAATCAACTCGGGTGGTGATGCTGATCAAGAATATATATACTTTTCTATACCTACCACGCCTCCTTATGGGCGTTACAAACGGAGTGACAAAATTAATATACCCCCATTTACGTTTTTTAAACGTGGGGGTATAATAAACCCAATTGATAGTGTAAAAAGCCATAAAAGCATGGCAAAATAATGGTTTGAGGATGCTTCTAATCGAAGCATTATAATACTCTAATCGAACACATAATATATACAGTTCTTAGAGGAGGTTATGCTTATCTATGCTGAATGGGAAAATGCGAATTAAATGGCAATTCCAACAAGACAAAGATGTAAAACAAATCGGACAATCTTTATGTTGTTGACAATCTTGTTGTTGTTATGCAGTGGCCTGCACAAACCTCGGACTTGAATCCAATAGAAAATTATGTGAAATATGTAGAAAATTGTCAAAGAAAAAGTTTGACCAACAAAACCCAAAAATCAGACGAATTTATGAGAAAAAACATAAATCCGCTTGTTCCATTTTCCTTACTCTACTTTTTAAGCATTAGCTGACCAACAAGATGTAAATCGGTTTTATACTGGATTTGGAATTAATAACTATTAAAAATATGACCTTTTTCATCCAAATACTTTTTTTTAGTTTTTTACTGAAATCTTGCTTATTGATTCTATTGGCTTATTAATTCTGTATGGCATGCGCCCCACGTTTTTGGGGGAACTAAAAGCCCAACTCTAGGAGAAATTATTTTATACGTTTTTATTTACTTTATTTTTATTAATGTTTTTCTATATTTTTTTAATTTATTTTATTTTATATACATATTTTATTAATTTGTATCTTTATATAAACAAAAATTATTTTTTTTATTATTTAAATTAAGTTGTATTTTTTCACAAATAGAAAAGTGAACTTTTGTACTTATTCCAAGCCATCAATATAATATCTACATTATGTAATTGCATTGAAAGTTTATCAACAGATCTGTTCAGTGTTAAAACTTGTCTTTTGTACTGAGGTTTATTCAAAATTTTGAAACTAAATCGACGTTCCTCAACATTATTAATTGTTCACATTTTTAGCTTAACCCTCTGCAGCTGACGTCGTAGTCTGACAGACACCGAAAATCAAAACTTCGTTCGTATAAACGTGAAATTCGAAGAAAAAAAAATTCGTTTTTATCTTTAATAAAAAACGCATTTTATTTCAAATTTTATTCTTATGTTAGCCTAATAATTATTAGCTGTTATATGGAATAAGGTCAAGAGAGTTACATTCAGAAACTTCATCATAAAAAAATCAGTTTAAAATTGAGGTCTGCTAGACCCCACGTCAGGAATATTGTTAAATTTGGAGCACGTCAGTTGCAGAAGGTTAACCATCGATACAAACATATATATTTATATTCTGATGTATGTTTTGTAAATATTTTTTTATTTTTGTTTTTTTTTTACATATAACTTTTTAATTTGAATTTTGTATTAATAATATTTTCTCCGTTTCAGTGTGAAGCCTGTGGCGCTGTGTTCCATGCCAACTGCCTTAATGAGCAGCAACCCTGCCCAAAATGTGAGCGCAAAAAGCGTCGTGAAGATTTGCCTTTACATGAAGCAGTGCAGAGCTTAATATAATCTCATACATAAATAATTTTAAAATTAAATTAACACACAGGGATACACTATAACAATGTGGTCCAAATACTCAAAACATACCCAAAAGTTTGTTCTAAAAGCCATTTAAGCTACTTATTATTTAAGCTTTATTTATATATTTAAAATGCACGTTATACCCATAAAGTTTTCCTTTAGAAAGCTTGAATTGAAAGTAATTAAAAAATTAACTTAAGCTTAAGAAACAATTAAACGTCACTGGCTGGCAGAAAAAGACAATATTTGCAGTTCCGGCTGATTTATTGCTTCGTAACGTTAATATTTTACACACATGCTTTAAATGTATACAAATTTGTTCAATTGATGTTAATATTTCATTGTTTAGTATACGGCCTAAATCTCTTTAAAATTGTATCTATATGTATATGTTAAGATTTAATAAATAATATATTAATAAATGTATATTTAAAAAACAAAAAAAAATAAATAAATGAATGCAAAGTAAACATAAAAACCAAAAACATCATACAGATATTTTGCATCATAAAATAAACAAAGTAGATGCACGGCTTAAGGCCGAAAGTCAGAAATATTAAAAAAATAACAACGAACCACAAAAAGGCACGAAAAATTATTTGTATTGATTTTGACTGTTTTGACTCAGAGAAACAGAGGATTTTCTTTCGAAATTGCTTC
This sequence comes from Pherbina coryleti, assembly GCA_943735915.1. Lineage (NCBI taxonomy): Eukaryota > Metazoa > Arthropoda > Insecta > Diptera > Sciomyzidae > Pherbina > Pherbina coryleti. Next base: position 161,394,419 of record OX030950.1, on the reverse strand, counting down.
GGAATTCAAATCTGGTTCGGATTTGAAATGTTGTTCTGCAATCAGCGCGGAATTGCTCATTGGGGCGTATCGAATTACAATTTTTTTTCGAATTTCAAATTCAAATTAAATTCAAAGCAACACTCAAAGGTTGCATGCGGTTATCAAGATCACCCAAAAAAACAAAATTTGGGAAAAAAAGGATGTCTTCCTCTCCCGCAAGGACAAAATTGGTTTTTTGAGAAAAACAGTAAAAAGTAACGATCTTAAAATGTCTTGATATTTGTAAAAAAAAACTACATATGTCTTAAGGGGACATATAGGTTACAAATTTTTAAAAAAAAAATTTTTTTCGAGAATTATTTTCATAGAAGGAAAATAGATATCGTTTTCAAATTTTGCACATATATTTATTAACATTTAAAGAATACAAAAAAAATTTTTCAGAATTTTTGACGTTATTTGATTTTTTTTAAAAAATGCAAAAAAATTGACGGTGTGCAGGATATCACCAGTCCGGAACATCTATTATAATCAATATCAATTGATTATAGTGTTAACGTATTCCTTAAATTTGGCGAATTAATAATTAGCATATTTTTCGCTTATGCATTTTCCTATTTTTGAGAAATGTATACTTGAACGCAATTTTTTAACTTTTTCAAAACAATGAATATAAGATTTTCTATCTCGGGCATCAGAATTGGTACCGAAGATAATTTTCTCAATTTGGATTCTTCAAATATTTCTGAACAATACCCTGTCTAAAAGTATTTATTTAAAATAACAGCTTAAGTCCACGATTTGTTTTTCTGGTGATCTTGACAACCCCAGGCAACTTTTGAAACCTATGTATTAGAATACGATTTAAATTCTTCGATACGCCCTATTGCTCATTCGAAATAAATTTCGAATCCGATTCAGGCCTAACTTCGAATCAACTGTTTTGTTTTGTTGACAAAAATTAGAATTGTGAAGTATGAAGAAGAATTCTGAATAAGGTAACTAATATTTATACGAAAAATACCGAAAATAAGTTCTTTTTTGCTGGCGGTTCTGGTGGATAGCGAAAGTGAAACGGGAAATAGCAATCCCTTGCAATTCCCGGATTCTGCGTGAATAGTGCCCATCAGTTCAGTCCAGTGATGTGATTCTGATTTAGTAAAAAATCCCGATCACATCCCGATTTAGACCTGTTTATCCCACCAAAATGACACGAAAAACCCACAAAAAGTCCCACCCAAATATTTATACCAATAACGATTTTTTATGCAATTTTTGAAATAAATTGGATGCCCACCTGCTGAACAGGCCCACCTTCTACTGAACACTGTGAGTTCTGACGTCTGTATGATGCGCCAATGTGTAAAGTGTCGCAGTAACATCTCATTGAATGTTCACTTTTGATAAATCATTGAGAAGAATGCGCGTGCTGCTTTAGCCCCATGGCCGTTGAGAAATAAAATATTTGAATAAAACGAAGCTGAGCAAAAATAGTTCATCTCTATTTAGTGAATTTCAAAGTGTTTCTTATCGATAAAAAAAGGTGAATATGAGAAGAATTCTATATTTAATGTTTATTTTTCACAATTCGACGAGCAATCGAACAATATTGAGAAATGGGAACAAATATTTCACGTCATATCATGATGGCGTGCCTGCCCACCTACTGAACAAAACGTTGGTCCATCTTCCGAACAAATATTCAGAAATTGTGCAAGTAAAAAATTGTCATTTATATGATTGAAAATAGTGTTTGAAATTAGTTAAAATAGTTTTCGTGATTCTCGTCCATGTTCAGATAAAATTTAAGAACGCTGTCGCCTAAAAAAAAAAAGTGAAAAGAACGAATATAAATTCTGATGCGATGGTTGCAGCCATCAAAGGAATTCAAATCTCTATTGTTTAAAGTTCAGTGAGTCATTGTGAACTATTGATAGAATAAATTTCTTATAAACTCTCAAAAACTAGTGTTCTTACTTCATTTTCTAATTTTTTTCAACGATTTGTTTTAGGTGTTCAGTAGTAGGGCCGATTTTTTCAGCGGTCGATTTCGAGACTTTTGCTAGATAAACTGCCAAAATTATAATTTTTGGAAATTTTAAATTCTGATTAAAATTCTTGTTAGTTATTGAACTTAGCTTCCAAATGAAACTAAGAGCTCTGAAAAATTATGTTTTAAGGTATACGTGTAGCAACCAAAAACAGGAGTTGTTTTCAAAAAATTTTTTTAAGATATAAGAAGTTATTATTTTTTTTTAATTTATACAGGTTATTGTACATAAAAAATACTTTATAAAAATATTTTTTTTTTTAAATACAGTTCTGACTTTTATATAGAGGGCGCTGAAAATGGCATTGAAAAAAGACATCCAAAACGGTTCGATGGATATCCGGCCCCATGTATCGGAAACAAAAAAGCAAATAACATTTCAAAGCATAGACCATATATTAAGCATCTCCCCTACGCAAGACCCCCGGAGTTTTTTTTTAATTATGGCGGAAGTTGAAGTAAAAAGTTCGAAAAATAAATATATTTTCGAGCGCTTTTTTGTTTATATAAAAAAAACAAAAAAAATAGATACTTAAATTTACAAGGGATGCCTAAAGGACAAAATAACGAACAAAATGCAAAAAAAATCATTGCAATTGAACCAATAGATTTTGAGTTACCCATCGAACCGTTTTAAAAAAATAGTTTAGAGGAAATCGCATTTAAAGTTTTTATATATTCTTAAAACTATAAGAAGAATAAAAGATTTTTTTTCGTTATGTTTACACGTATATTATAACTTAAACCAAAGGTATAGCCTCCAAGCAAAACGTGTTTAGTAGGCGGGCATCCTTCCCTAAATTTTTTGAACATTATAATAATTTTATAGTTTAATAATGTACATAATAAAGTTTTTCAATAAATATAACAAATTTTCCACAAAAAAAAAAAAAAAAAAAATAATACGAATAGTTAAACACTGCGTTTTTTATAAAAACTCTCTTAAGTGTATAAAATAATCGTAAATTTCTTTCATTGCATCAAAATGAAACTGAGCTTAAAATTTTGTTTTTAAATGAGGATCATATTTTCATTAATTTGAGGATCATAATTACATATCCCTTCCTTACATATTTAGAATCAATGAAACAGAAATTAAACGAAAAATTTTGAAAGATTACAAAAAACCAACCAGTTTTGCTAATTTACACTTTAATAAAATTATGATTCAGTAGAAAATCCCACCTAAGCATCCGAAATCCCACACGTTCTCAAATAGGCCAAATATCCCAAAATGAGCCCGAAATCCCACCAAATCACATTACTGGTTCAGTCAACGAGTAGAAAACTTCCCATTTGCAGATTTTTTAACAGTATCGCGTCAATAAAACATCATTTAATATGATTTTAACCGAAATTTAACCTTTTGTCCGGCAACTCATAATCCCGCAGCTTCGCAATTGGCTGCAACTTTGCGATTTCTTGAAGAGGGCGGCCGACATGGATGGTCTCCAACATAGCAATAGGCAGAATCATAGTATACAAAGTCACAACTAAAATGCTGGTTCTTCCGGAATAAAATGGATCAAGTTGGCCATTTCCGATGAGGAACAACGAAGTGTAAAAAGATTTTTTAAAATTCATCATAAGCTATTGTTCGGCTAAACGGAATAAATCCAAAAATAATTTCCGAAAATTAAAGTGCAGAACACCAAATTTCCGAAGCAAAACCGTTGGAACTCATTCGGATTTAAGAACAGAGATGCATCGGAAAGCATTTCCGACGATCGGAATGCAGAACACCAACAATCGGAATCAAATCCATTTCCGAACAGCATCGGATTCTGAAACGGGATTGATGGTCTAACAAATAGCACACTTTTTTAGGTTGAATCTTTGAATTCAAAATGAGTTTCTTGCATTTTAAAATCCGGCATTTTAAAGCAACATGTGGAATTTACTGGATTTCTACACTAGTATTCAAAAGTGTTATTTTGTGGGACTATAAACTGTATACAGGAACTCATAAGATAGAGTAAGATGGAGCCTGACCCGGTGTCTCTATTTTTAAAATGAAAATATTGAGCATTGGTTTCAAATTAACACTCTCTTCAAATAGTTGAATTTGGTGAAAGTTTTGTTCTACACTGAAGAAATCACCTTTAGAAGTAAAAAAACAAATTAATGAAATATTATAAAAATTTCATTCCGAACTCGAAACAAGCTCATATCAGATTACACAAAAAAACAAATTATCTAAAATAGGTAACCACAAAAAAATTTTTTGAAAAAAAGTTTTGTCTATAAGCAAATCCCTTCGATTTTGTAACATGTTTTCTCTGGCTTTATACTAGAAACTTTGAACGGCTTTTTTCACAAAACTATGTTTTTTAATCTTTAAATTTTAGAAAAAGCTTGTTTATCGAATTTTTTTGCGATACCTCTAAAATTACGACTGTAATCGTGTTGACAGACAAATATGATTAAAATGACTTTGGTGGTGATACTTATCAAGAATATGTAAGCATCATACTGACTTACCTTTCTTTACCGACACGCCTCCTTATCGGCGTTGCAAACGGAGTAAAAAGTTAATGCACCCCTTACAAAGTAATCGTTGGGGTATAAATATATAGATATATGTATAACATACAACATTTCAAATGATTATTTTAATCCAATAACCAGATGAATTAAGATATTATGACCTATTTCAATTAAAGGTAAGCCACAGTTTATTGCATATCATTGTATTAAATATTTCTGCGAATAGTTAAGTCGTTTATAACTCGAGATAAAGTACAAACGATCAAACCATATCTGAACAAAATAAAAAAATGTCTTGAATTACAAATGGTAGAACTAAAGATATATCTCGAGAACATATAAAGTTAATTTAAACAGTATTTATTTACAGCTTTGATTTAATCAAGTTTCTCTTCACTACTTCTGCTTGTAGTAATGACAAGACGTCCTCTGCACAGCCCCAGGATAGTGTAACGCCACTGCCGCCATGACCATAATTGTGGATAACAATTTTGTTATCTGACAAAAGGAGAGAGACATCGATAACAATAAATGTATCTGCTCCGAATTCAAAGAACTTACCAACTTGCTGATCTACTTCTAAACGCAGCATAGTTCGGCCCGGACGCAAGCCCACCCAATCGTAAAGTGGCTGCGCTTGCGCTAGACCAGGCACAATTTGCAGGCATCCATTCGTTATGAATTTCTTATCCTCCGTGTTAACAGTCAGATTGTAGTCATTTATCTGATGAGTGCCACCTAAAACAACCGAATCGGTGCTGAGAAGAAAAGGCGTTTACATAAAATGGTATTGGAAAAACCAAAAGCAGAAGACTTCACACGAATTCACTCACTTTGGTATCACATAATTGCCATCGTCGGATTCATCACAAAACACATAATACAACCAGTTGGCTTTGACACGTGATACCTGGCCACGCACTGCATGCATCTCGTGATCCTTCAGCATATCCTTCGAACCAAGACCAGTGCAGTTAATAATCACATCATAGTCCTTATTTTGCACATATTCATCGAAGTTAGTAACCTTTTTCTGCTGAACTTTGCCACCCTGGGCTTGGAAACGTTTCATCAAGTATGGCAAAAACTTTACTGGCTCCGAGGTGAAGGTTATGAAATGCATACCAGCACTTTTGGGTTAAAAACAAATTTTGGTATTAATGGACTCACTCTTATCGGTATCTTAGTAGTACTATACTAACGTAAATTTCTTTGTCCGACCTTTACTGTAGTCATCGAGCTGTTTTTGAGTTAGTTTCTGACAGCCGTAAACGATATCCGACCAGAAGTCATCCATTGATGTAGTTTCTGAGGACAAACGTACAACCGGTATTAGACAGACACCAGCCTCACCTGCATCTTCCGTCAACCAAATTTCCTTCAAGAATTTATGCATGCCTTTAGACCATTTACTGGAATTGGAAAAAAGTGGTTTAGAGAGAAAATAAATAACAAAAGTTGCGAAAAAATTATTGAATTTGTTTTAATAAAATAAAAAATTTCAGTTGAAAAAGGTGTAGATTAGTAACGCTTCTATCGCGTCTAGTTTAACCAGTTGAAAACATAATCGATTACACAACACTTAATTGCCAATTTAATTACTTACTGCACAAGTTCAGTTGAGGTACCACCCAGTAAAAATGGGCCCCATAGACCTGCCGAACCATCGCCCGTTGTGTTTGGTGAAAATACCTCCGATATGACGGTGACTTCGGTATTGGTGAGGTTTTTAAAGTGTTCCAATATCTGAATGGCGCAGCTAAAGCCATTGATGCCACCTCCAATGATGGCCACACGCATTTTGCTCACCATATTCGTTGCGCTTCACACGCCAAACACTCACAGTCTGCAGTTTATTTCACTTTCGTCAGTCCACTGTTTCTATTTATTTTCCAGCTATCGCTTCAACCAAATGTCTTATCGCTGTGAGAGCCTGATAAGGCGGGCTGCGCTTAAACGCTCTTTAAAATTATTTCAGACTAAACTTTCGATCAAGCGGTAAGCAGGGCCGAGGGCGAATTTTATCAACAACCAAAACAAATCGGAACTATAATGAAAGGGTCTTACAAACTCTTAAAGCTATAGAGTAAATGCAAACTTGTTGATGTTTCTTATCTCTGCTAAATTTTTCAATAAATTTTGAAGTTGAGTGACCAAACCCAGTCAGAAATACGATCCTCAAGACATGTTATCAGAATTTGTGATTATTTTAAAATACACTTGATAACTAATTTGTAAATTTTGTTTTCTTGTAAAATTCTGTTATTAAAATAATAGTTTTTTTTTTGTAAAATAAGTACATTAAAATTATTTGGATTTAATGAACATGAAAAAATATTTCTTTGGTTGACTTCGCAGCGTGTGAATTAACCCATTCGAATTTACAAACATTAAGAAATATTCAGGAATACCTTCTGTTCAAAATTGAACCAGACTGTGCGAATGAAACAACATCATGTCATATAGCTTATGAAGTTTTTTTAACGCTGACAACTATCACAGGCTTGGGCGCTAATTTTTAGCAGATCTGGAGATGCTTTTAATGGACGATACGGACATTCAGCGCATCATTACTGGTAACGAGACTTGGGTGTACCAGTGTGACGTTTGAACAGCTCAACAATCTGCAAAGTGGTGCTACAAAGTCGTTAAAAAATTAAGGTGATGTTGACTGTTTTCTTCGATTCTCAAGGTGTCGTTCACGCGGAATTCCTTCCGCAAGGCCAGTCGGTCAACGCTCAATATTAATTGAGTGTTTTAAAGTGTTTGCGCGAGATAATTCGGCGCAAAAAGCCAGAATTATGGAAGGACAATCCATGGTTTTTGCACCACGATAATGCACCAGCTCATACATCACGCATTGTACGCGATAATTTGACCAAAAACAATGTCAATATCGTTCAACAAGCAACATATTCGCCAGATATAGGCCGATGTGACTTTTTCCTATTCGCTTAACTCAAATTGTCGCTTGGTGGAAAACATTTTGAGACGGTTGAAGTCATCAACGAGAATTCGCAGAGGGAGCTAAAGGCCATTCCGAAATCGACCTACCAAAAATGCTTTCAAGAATGCAAAAAATTTTGAACATAAGGTGAAGGGTGTTTTTTAGCTGAATGAGAAGATGGTTGGTTTGACAGTTGAGAATGTCAAATTGTGTTGACATTTCTGTTTTATAAGGTTTGGCAATTTATCATGAATCATTTAACGCCAGAACGACGCTTCCAAATTATGGAAATTTACTTTGAAAAAAAATAAATCTGTTCACGAAGCCCATAGAGCATTTTTACCGAAGAATTGTGTTTAGTGATGAAGCTCATTTCTGGTTTTATGGCTTCGTCGATAAGAAAATTTGCCGTATATGGAGCGAAGACAATCCTTAAGCAAATAGTCTAGAGGCGATAAATCGCACAAACGAGGCGGCCAATCGACTAGCCCATTTCTTGAGATAACACGCTCATCAAACTTGAAAAGAAATAAATAAATAAATAACTGGCCATTTCAGCCCTTGAAAGGACTTTGACCTAGCTGCTTATGATCAATTGTGTTGTGCGTGTTATTAAGTTTGTACACAATTGACCGCTCATCAAACTTACTCTTCAATAAATCAATTCTAACGTGTGCTGTGTGGCTTGTGGCACCGTCCTCTTGGAACCACATGTCGTCCAAGCCCATATCTTCCAATTTGGTCCAAAAATAATCGGTAATAATGGCGCTATAACGATGGCCATTCACAGTAACGTTACAATCGTTATCGTCGACGAAAAAATATGATTCAATGACGCTGCCGGCATGAGAAGCGCACCAAACAGTTATTTTTTGTGGATGAAGTGATGATTCATGAAGCACATGTGGATTTTCACTCGACCAATAACGCATATTTTGCTTATTGACGAACCCATTGAGCCAAAAATGAGCTTCGTCACTGAAGATGATTTTGCGATGAAATTCATCATCTTGGCGCATCTTTTCTAGAGCCCAATCGGAGAACGCACGTCGCTTCAAATGGTCTATCGGCTTCAATTCTTGTGTCAGCTTGATCTTGTATGGGTGTAAACCCAGATCCTCACGCAAAATTCGTCGTAAAGTGGTCTGGGCGATGCCCAATTCTTAAGAACGCCGTGGAATTAACTGTTTTGTATCGATTACTACGGACGCCTGAACGGCAGCGATATTTTCGACACTTCGACCAACCCGTTGTCTCACTGGTACGGCAACATCACAAAAAGAATATGTAGACTCAAATTTTTGCTCTAAACTTGTTATTCTGTCTCTCTACTATGGCGAGAATTACGACCGAAAATTGCAGATAACGCTCTTAAAGTTGCGATCACCGACTCCGAATTTCGGTATTAAATTTTTATAATTTGCAGACGTTGTTCGTACGTGTACTTAACCATGATGAATATGTTGAGTTTACTGAATAAATTGACAGTCACAGTTCGATGATTAGTGAAAGGGTGCGTTCAGAAACTTAGTTCAAAGTTGTCAAGTTCCTATTGGAAAACCCTGTATTATTATTTAAAGTTCTCAAGCTCTTAAAAAAACACCCTATATAAGCATTTCTCAATAGTAATCTCAAGCTTTTTGTAAGCTTGATGTTTATGCTTCTAAGGGCCAGTTTTTCAGTGCGGGTTTAAACTCTAGTCAAATTAAACTGAGCTTAACTCACCAAAAAGGTACGTTAAAAGTCGGTTTAACTAAATATTGTAGCATTCATTTAAGTTGAATTGACTTAAATTATCATATGATATGCTTTTTTTTGCTTAAACCGAGTTTAAACGTCCAATTTTGGTGAGTTAACTTCGGTTTAATTTGACTAGAGTTTAAACCCGCACTGAAAAACTGGCCCTAAGTAGACTTCGGATCCGATAATTTTGAATCGAAGTTATAACGAAGGTCGAAACGCACCGTTTCCATCGATTCGATATGACTTGACGTATCACACACATGAGCGCAGTTCTTCGTTAAATAATTTTTATTATTTATAAACCCTCAGACAGCATTGTGCTTCAACGATAAAGCCCGTATGATACTTCATTTTTTTGTCCAATTTTATAATCTGAAAACAAGTGGCGGGTGGGCAAGACAACAATATTCTTGTCTATTGTGCGAGAATAGGATAGAAACATATTCAGTGGCAAGAACCAATTTTGACTTTTTAGCGACGTTGCTAGTTGGCGCTGATTGTTTTTTTTCTTGCAAGGAGCTACACCAGCAAAAAAATTCTGATATATAAAAATAAAATTGTTTTCAACTAAACAAGAATCTTGTTGATAAACAACCATCAAGAAATCTTGTCAATACAAAGATTTGAGTGTTTTAAACTATTTTCAATAACGAGAACAATTATATATTAATAATAGTTTCTGAAATAAATTCAACAACACTGACATTGTTAATAATACCAACAAGTTTTTTTGGGTGAAGTTGCGTTGCAACAAGAAGTTGACAGCAAATATTTGATCGAAACTTAACGATGAGCGAATTGAGAGAAACGTCAAAAACAATGCATTAAAAATGCAGTCCGTCCCACATTTTTTTCTCCAATTCGTACTATATGCGTACTCACTCACACCAATGGAATCTATGCATTAGTACTTTGAACTGCTCTATTTTCACTTTTAATGACAAAAAAATGCGCAATTTAATGAAGTATCATACGGGCTTAACGTTTGCTAATTTTCATTTTCTTTTTTTCCTTTTTCCTTTTCGATCTTTTTTGAGAAAAATAATACATCTTTTCTTAACCCCGATTCCGACTCCGACTTCAGCTCCGGTTCCAACTCCGGCTCCGATAAATCAAATTTAAAAACTCCGGTTCCGATAACCTCACCTCCGTAACATCCCTACTTCTAAGCTTGTTTTAAGTTTATTGTAAGCTTGTTTGGCTGGTTGGAAAGTTTTTCTTTGACTTAAATCCCCTAATGTTCTTTCCAATGACTCAAACACGAGAAAAATTGCAGATCTCATCGATAATTTCTGCCAAATAAACCAAAGTTAGACAACCTTCACGGAATTCATCCTTGAGAAAACGTCGGCCACAATTGAATTCGTTACATCAGTTTTTTACAGTGCAATTACAATTATGTTCATCAATGCATTCTCGTGTTGGATGATACACGTTGAAATTTATGAAAAAGAATTGGACAAAAATGAACACGAGTTAATTCCATATTTTGCCCGAGATGATTTTTTTAAGTTATTTTAATCAACACAAACCCCGCTCGAATGGCAAAATGTTCTAAAGAGGCGTATGTTCAATAATGTCATATTTCCAATAGAAATGTTAGATGGTAAGCGTTTCCACTAACTGTTGCCAAGGTCAGAAATATAAATAGCAACCCTCGTATGGGACACACATGTCTCAAGTGGGATATGATTACGAGAAAAATTTGCTTTAATCTTGCGCATCATAACTGCGATTAATCATGAATTTTCGTTATAAAATTCAACGAATTCTGTACTTTCTTTCGCTATGTAGCGTTTCCGCGATAAATTTCCCATGTTAATATATGACGAATGTCCACATCTAACTACTGCCAAGCAATCAGCTGTTAAATACACCGTTGCAACCCTACACCCTTCATTGATACACCCTTTATTATATTAAAGGTTATCAAATAGAGATAAAACAAATGAAATATACACACATATCATTAGATTAGTTTAAAAGTTTTGTTTTTATTATGCACTCTTTACCTGCCTGTCTGTCCTCCATGAGTTTTACAAAATTTTACATTTTTGTTTTTAATCTCAAACTGATAACAAACTAGTTCATAAATTAAGCAATTATTTGTCACACAAAGATCAGTATTTAAGTTATGATATATATACGAATTATATATATATATATATAAATATATGCTAATTACACATACATACAAATATATCTTTGACATTTCAACACACATTATATGCTATAAAATTGTTTAGTTATTCAAGAGTAAGTGAAAAAATAGTGGTTTTATTATTAATTCAACATTTTTATAGTTAAACTTACAGAGTTAAGATTAAATTTTAAATCAGAAAAAAATAAGCGCAAAGTTAAGATGTTTGATACTTAATTATAGAATAATATTCAATTAAACTTAATGAATATTTATGTATCTTAATTGTTTTAAGTTAAAGCTGAGGCGTATGAGATTCAACTGTTAAGATTCAACCAAAATTTTAGTCATTTACAAGGAACAAAATTAGTGCAGAAAATGATAAATGAAAGCAGAACGGCGTTTATTTTGAGATTTTGTTATATTTGTAAAGAGATAAAAAATACAACAACCACATAATTTTCAGTTTTTTAACATTAATATAACCTTTTACATTTCAAATGCAACTTTTTCCAAATCACATTTTACGTGTTACAAGTCAAAAAAGCTTTTTACAAATCAAAAACTTTTTCCATTTTAAATTCTCTTTCAAAATTTGTATTTTATGCGACCATTTTAATTGATGCTTTATACGTTTTACACTTCAACTGTTTACACTTCAAATGCAAACTTTACTAAATTTTTTTAATAAACTTTTAAAACTTTTCTAATTGGTTGAAAAATACCAAAAAATAATAATACCACACTTTATAAAATACTAGCGAGTGGGGCGTGAGAGATATTGTAAATTAGTTTCACGTGCAGGTAGCAGAAGAAGGGCTGTTCATTCTTAAAATCAGAAATAATTGTTCTGAGGAACATTTAAAGGGGCATTAGAAGAAATTTAATTTGTAAAATATTGCGATGGAAACATGGAGTGGAAGAGCGTCAATTCTGAAAGTAAATGACAACAGATTAAAAGAATCGCAATAGACACCTAAAGGCTCATGTAAAAGCACATTAGCCAATGGTTAACAAACCTTTATAACCTAACCTAAGTTAAGATCGGATAATCCTATTGATATCTAAAGAGTCTTAGGTGTCTTATATCTTTCAAAAAAGGTGAAACCCTAAGTTTAGGCAACAGATAGATATTCTTTTATGGCATGCATTTTTCCATAAGTATTCTAAATACATACTTATAGAGAATAAATGACATATGTATGGTGAATACATGACGATATATCGATATATCGTTGCAGCTGACGACATGCGATTTCATTCTGGACGTGTTCATACATTTTCATGTATTCTATTGCTTTTCGATGTCGTCAATCGCAACGTTTTTTGATTCTGTTCGGGTTCTCATTCTGGACATGTTCTCTGTGATTGACGACCAGAGAGGAACGTTGTTCGCAAAGATTTTTTATTTTTGATTCTGTTCGGGCTCTAACTTAGTAGTCATCTTAAATTACTAAGTTCTTTATTCCCATCCTAGCGTTGTGTTGCTTGAAACGTAGTTTCCTTTCCTTATGCTATGTTCACGCTGAAAGTTTAGTTTGAGTTCAACCGAAGCTGTTCAAACAAAGATGAATGAACAGAATTGAGTTTAGTGGTTGAAATTTCTTTATTTACTTATGTGTTCTCATAATTTTTGCACCTCCATCACCGTGACATTCCACTTGACGACAAGGCTGCAGCCATCTCTGCATACGCATGCGAGTTCTTCCTTGCACTGCGCAAATCGGAATTTTTACCGGCCATACTGATATGTAGACTTCATCTTCTACACTGTCCCAAGTTATTTTTTTCCCTTTTTTGTTAATTTTTTACGAATAGTAAATAGCACTATTTAAGAAAAAGCTGTTTTTGACATTTGTCAGCACAAAATCGTTTAATACTCTTGTCATCGTAAAAGTTGCATCTGAATGAAGCTTTTCATCTGAACATTAACATACTTTTAGACATATCTTAAATTGAGTTAAACTCAAAAAGCAAATTGAGTTTAGGTTAAGTTTCATGCTGCATAATTGTACTGGAAACTGAAGAATTCAAACTGAACTTCATACTGGAAACTCAAACTAAACTCATCGTTTCATTTTGGCGGACATACATTGCTTTAGCTGCGCAGGACTCCGTTTTGCGTGTACATTTAGAGGATATAAGTGGAACTTGAAGGGATTTCTGTGGTTAGGGTAACTTTTCAGATATAACACATGATCTAATAAGTCCCGAGACTAAGTAATAAAAAAACTTTTTTGCAAATATTCTTCTTTATTCATCGACATAGATTCCTTCAAGAGCAATACATTCATTTCACCGCTTTTCTAACTTTTCAATACCGGTTTTGTAGTACGATTTGTGCTTCGCCTCAAAATACGCTTCAGTTTCAGCCATCACCTCTTCATTGGAACCAAATCTCTTGCCGGCAAGCATTTTTTTGAGATCAGCAAAGAGCCAGTAGTCGCTGGCGGCCAAATCTGGCGAATACGGTGAATGAAGAAGCAATTCGAAGCCCAATTCGTGGATTTTCGCCATCGTTTTCATCGATTTGTGACACTGTGCATTGTCTTGGTGAAAAATAATTTTTTTCTTCTTCAAATGGGGCCGATTTTTCGCGATTTCATCCTTCAAATGCTTCAAAAACGCTATATAATAATCGCTGTTGATTGTTTTTCCCTTTTCGAGATAGTCAATGAACAAAATTCCATGTGCATCCCAAAATACAGATGACATAACCTTTCCAGCCGACTGTTCTGTTTTTGGTCGCTTTGGCCTGCTTTCATCGGTTGCTCTCCACTCAGCTGACGATAGTTTTGATTCCGGTGTGTAATGGTGGATCCATGTTTCAGGCATTTTCACATACCGACGCAAAAATTCATGTTTATTCTTTGTAAACAGTGCCAAACAGCTCTCCGAATCATACACAAACTAAAATAAGCAAATTCTTATAAGAAATAAGAATATAAACTGAACACTTCACTTTAACTTACTAAATCGTTACTTGCATATGCGTCAAAAAACTTTTGCCGCTAAAAAATTTTTTCTACTTGTATTAAACGACTGACTCAGTCAAAAAGTGCAAAGAAACTGAACTTGATTTATTGCACTTCAAATAATGACAACGTGTTTTTGCATGTACTAAGCATCATTGGAGAGAATTGTTTACCGTTACATTTTTTTTCGCGAATATAAGCAAAGAACAGTCCAGTCAAAATAATTATGCCGACCACAGTATATTATAACTTAAACCAAAGGTATAGCCTCCAAGCAAAACGTGTTTAGTAGGCGGGCATCCTCCCCTAAATTTTTTTAACATTATAATAATTTTATAGTTTAATAATGTACATAATAAAGTTTTTCAATAAATATCACAAATTTTCCACAAAAAAAAAAAAAAAAAAAAAAAAAAATACGAATAGTTAAACACTGCGTTTTTTATAAAAACTCTCTTAAGTGTATAAAATAATCGTAAATTTCTTTTATTGCATCAAAATGAAACTGAGCTTAAAATTTTGTTTTTAAATGAGGATCATATCCCTTCCTTACATATTTAGAATCAATGAAACAGAAATTAAACGAACAATTTTGAAAGATTACAAAAAAGTGATACCAACCAGTTTTGCTAATTTACACTTTAAAAAAAATATGATTCAGTAGAAAATCCCAGCTAAGCATCCGAAATCCCACACGTTCTCAAATAGGCCAAATATCCCAAAATGAGCCCGAAATCCCACCAAATCACATTACTGGTTCAGTCAACGAGTAGAAAACTTCCCATTTGCAGATTTTTTAACAGTATCGCGTCAATAAAACATCATTTAATATGATTTTAACCGAAATTTAACCTTTTGTCCGGCAACTCATAATCCCGCAGCTTCGCAATTGGCTGCAACTTTGCGATTTCTTGAAGAGGGCGGCCGACATGGATCGGTGGGAATGGTCTCCAACATAGCAATAGGCAGAATCATAGTATACAAAGTCACAACTAAAATGCTGGTTCTTCCGGAATAAAATGGATCAAGTTGGCCATTTCCGATGAGGAACAACGAAGTGTAAAAAGATTTTTTAAAATTCATCATAAGCTATTGTTCGGCTAAACGGAATAAATCCAAAAATAATTTCCGAAAATTAAAGTGCAGAACACCAAATTTCCGAAGCAAAACCGTTGGAACTCATTCGGATTTAAGAACAGAGATGCATCGGAAAGCATTTCCGACGATCGGAATGCAGAACACCAACAATCGGAATCAAATCCATTTCCGAACAGCATCGGATTCTGAAACGGGATTGATGGTCTAACAAATAGCACACTTTTTTAGGTTGAATCTTTGAATTCAAAATGAGTTTCTTGCATTTTAAAATCCGGCATTTTAAAGCAACATGTGGAATTTACTGGATTTCTACACTAGTATTCAAAAGTGTTATTTTGTGGGACTATAAACTGTATACAGGAACTCATAAGATAGAGTAAGATGGAGCCTGACCCGGTGTCTCTATTTTTAAAATGAAAATATTGAGCATTGGTTTCAAATTAACACTCTCTTCAAATAGTTGAATTTGGTGAAAGTTTTGTTCTACACTGAAGAAATCACCTTTAGAAGTAAAAAAACAAATTAATGAAATATTATAAAAATTTCATTCCGAACTCGAAACAAGCTCATATCAGATTACACAAAAAAACAAATTATCTAAAATAGGTAACCACAAAAAAATTTTTTGAAAAAAAGTTTTGTCTATAAGCAAATCCCTTCGATTTTGTAACATGTTTTCTCTGGCTTTATACTAGAAACTTTGAACGGCTTTTTTCACAAAACTATGTTTTTTAATCTTTAAATTTTAGAAAAAGCTTGTTTATCGAATTTTTTTGCGATACCTCTAAAATTACGACTGTAATCGTGTTGACAGACAAATATGATTAAAATGACTTTGGTGGTGATACTTATCAAGAATATGTAAGCATCATACTGACTTACCTTTCTTTACCGACACGCCTCCTTATCGGCGTTGCAAACGGAGTAAAAAGTTAATGCACCCCTTACAAAGTAATCGTTGGGGTATAAATATATAGATATATGTATAACATACAACATTTCAAATGATTATTTTAATCCAATAACCAGATGAATTAAGATATTATGACCTATTTCAATTAAAGGTAAGCCACAGTTTATTGCATATCATTGTATTAAATATTTCTGCGAATAGTTAAGTCGTTTATAACTCGAGATAAAGTACAAACGATCAAACCATATCTGAACAAAATAAAAAAATGTCTTGAATTACAAATGGTAGAACTAAAGATATATCTCGAGAACATATAAAGTTAATTTAAACAGTATTTATTTACAGCTTTGATTTAATCAAGTTTCTCTTCACTACTTCTGCTTGTAGTAATGACAAGACGTCCTCTGCACAGCCCCAGGATAGTGTAACGCCACTGCCGCCATGACCATAATTGTGGATAACAATTTTGTTATCTGACAAAAGGAGAGAGACATCGATAACAATAAATGTATCTGCTCCGAATTCAAAGAACTTACCAACTTGCTGATCTACTTCTAAACGCAGCATAGTTCGGCCCGGACGCAAGCCCACCCAATCGTAAAGTGGCTGCGCTTGCGCTAGACCAGGCACAATTTGCAGGCATCCATTCGTTATGAATTTCTTATCCTCCGTGTTAACAGTCAGATTGTAGTCATTTATCTGATGAGTGCCACCTAAAACAACCGAATCGGTGCTGAGAAGAAAAGGCGTTTACATAAAATGGTATTGGAAAAACCAAAAGCAGAAGACTTCACACGAATTCACTCACTTTGGTATCACATAATTGCCATCGTCGGATTCATCACAAAACACATAATACAACCAGTTGGCTTTGACACGTGATACCTGGCCACGCACTGCATGCATCTCGTGATCCTTCAGCATATCCTTCGAACCAAGACCAGTGCAGTTAATAATCACATCATAGTCCTTATTTTGCACATATTCATCGAAGTTAGTAACCTTTTTCTGCTGAACTTTGCCACCCTGGGCTTGGAAACGTTTCATCAAGTATGGCAAAAACTTTACTGGCTCCGAGGTGAAGGTTATGAAATGCATACCAGCACTTTTGGGTTAAAAACAAATTTTGGTATTAATGGACTCACTCTTATCGGTATCTTAGTAGTACTATACTAACGTAAATTTCTTTGTCCGACCTTTACTGTAGTCATCGAGCTGTTTTTGAGTTAGTTTCTGACAGCCGTAAACGATATCCGACCAGAAGTCATCCATTGATGTAGTTTCTGAGGACAAACGTACAACCGGTATTAGACAGACACCAGCCTCACCTGCATCTTCCGTCAACCAAATTTCCTTCAAGAATTTATGCATGCCTTTAGACCATTTACTGGAATTGGAAAAAAGTGGTTTAGAGAGAAAATAAATAACAAAAGTTGCGAAAAAATTATTGAATTTGTTTTAATAAAATAAAAAATTTCAGTTGAA
Source organism: Pherbina coryleti (assembly GCA_943735915.1). NCBI lineage: Eukaryota > Metazoa > Arthropoda > Insecta > Diptera > Sciomyzidae > Pherbina > Pherbina coryleti. The sequence goes on along the minus strand of OX030950.1, from coordinate 161,376,599 downwards.
AAAGGTGTAGATTAGTAACGCTTCTATCGCGTCTAGTTTAACCAGTTGAAAACATAATCGATTACACAACACTTAATTGCCAATTTAATTACTTACTGCACAAGTTCAGTTGAGGTACCACCCAGTAAAAATGGGCCCCATAGACCTGCCGAACCATCGCCCGTTGTGTTTGGTGAAAATACCTCCGATATGACGGTGACTTCGGTATTGGTGAGGTTTTTAAAGTGTTCCAATATCTGAATGGCGCAGCTAAAGCCATTGATGCCACCTCCAATGATGGCCACACGCATTTTGCTCACCATATTCGTTGCGCTTCACACGCCAAACACTCACAGTCTGCAGTTTATTTCACTTTCGTCAGTCCACTGTTTCTATTTATTTTCCAGCTATCGCTTCAACCAAATGTCTTATCGCTGTGAGAGCCTGATAAGGCGGGCTGCGCTTAAACGCTCTTTAAAATTATTTCAGACTAAACTTTCGATCAAGCGGTAAGCAGGGCCGAGGGCGAATTTTATCAACAACCAAAACAAATCGGAACTATAATGAAAGGGTCTTACAAACTCTTAAAGCTATAGAGTAAATGCAAACTTGTTGATGTTTCTTATCTCTGCTAAATTTTTCAATAAATTTTGAAGTTGAGTGACCAAACCCAGTCAGAAATACGATCCTCAAGACATGTTATCAGAATTTGTGATTATTTTAAAATACACTTGATAACTAATTTGTAAATTTTGTTTTCTTGTAAAATTCTGTTATTAAAATAATAGTTTTTTTTTTGTAAAATAAGTACATTAAAATTATTTGGATTTAATGAACATGAAAAAATATTTCTTTGGTTGACTTCGCAGCGTGTGAATTAACCCATTCGAATTTACAAACATTAAGAAATATTCAGGAATACCTTCTGTTCAAAATTGAACCAGACTGTGCGAATGAAACAACATCATGTCATATAGCTTATGAAGTTTTTTTAACGCTGACAACTATCACAGGCTTGGGCGCTAATTTTTAGCAGATCTGGAGATGCTTTTAATGGACGATACGGACATTCAGCGCATCATTACTGGTAACGAGACTTGGGTGTACCAGTGTGACGTTTGAACAGCTCAACAATCTGCAAAGTGGTGCTACAAAGTCGTTAAAAAATTAAGGTGATGTTGACTGTTTTCTTCGATTCTCAAGGTGTCGTTCACGCGGAATTCCTTCCGCAAGGCCAGTCGGTCAACGCTCAATATTAATTGAGTGTTTTAAAGTGTTTGCGCGAGATAATTCGGCGCAAAAAGCCAGAATTATGGAAGGACAATCCATGGTTTTTGCACCACGATAATGCACCAGCTCATACATCACGCATTGTACGCGATAATTTGACCAAAAACAATGTCAATATCGTTCAACAAGCAACATATTCGCCAGATATAGGCCGATGTGACTTTTTCCTATTCGCTTAACTCAAATTGTCGCTTGGTGGAAAACATTTTGAGACGGTTGAAGTCATCAACGAGAATTCGCAGAGGGAGCTAAAGGCCATTCCGAAATCGACCTACCAAAAATGCTTTCAAGAATGCAAAAAATTTTGAACATAAGGTGAAGGGTGTTTTTTAGCTGAATGAGAAGATGGTTGGTTTGACAGTTGAGAATGTCAAATTGTGTTGACATTTCTGTTTTATAAGGTTTGGCAATTTATCATGAATCATTTAACGCCAGAACGACGCTTCCAAATTATGGAAATTTACTTTGAAAAAAAATAAATCTGTTCACGAAGCCCATAGAGCATTTTTACCGAAGAATTGTGTTTAGTGATGAAGCTCATTTCTGGTTTTATGGCTTCGTCGATAAGAAAATTTGCCGTATATGGAGCGAAGACAATCCTTAAGCAAATAGTCTAGAGGCGATAAATCGCACAAACGAGGCGGCCAATCGACTAGCCCATTTCTTGAGATAACACGCTCATCAAACTTGAAAAGAAATAAATAAATAAATAACTGGCCATTTCAGCCCTTGAAAGGACTTTGACCTAGCTGCTTATGATCAATTGTGTTGTGCGTGTTATTAAGTTTGTACACAATTGACCGCTCATCAAACTTACTCTTCAATAAATCAATTCTAACGTGTGCTGTGTGGCTTGTGGCACCGTCCTCTTGGAACCACATGTCGTCCAAGCCCATATCTTCCAATTTGGTCCAAAAATAATCGGTAATAATGGCGCTATAACGATGGCCATTCACAGTAACGTTACAATCGTTATCGTCGACGAAAAAATATGATTCAATGACGCTGCCGGCATGAGAAGCGCACCAAACAGTTATTTTTTGTGGATGAAGTGATGATTCATGAAGCACATGTGGATTTTCACTCGACCAATAACGCATATTTTGCTTATTGACGAACCCATTGAGCCAAAAATGAGCTTCGTCACTGAAGATGATTTTGCGATGAAATTCATCATCTTGGCGCATCTTTTCTAGAGCCCAATCGGAGAACGCACGTCGCTTCAAATGGTCTATCGGCTTCAATTCTTGTGTCAGCTTGATCTTGTATGGGTGTAAACCCAGATCCTCACGCAAAATTCGTCGTAAAGTGGTCTGGGCGATGCCCAATTCTTAAGAACGCCGTGGAATTAACTGTTTTGTATCGATTACTACGGACGCCTGAACGGCAGCGATATTTTCGACACTTCGACCAACCCGTTGTCTCACTGGTACGGCAACATCACAAAAAGAATATGTAGACTCAAATTTTTGCTCTAAACTTGTTATTCTGTCTCTCTACTATGGCGAGAATTACGACCGAAAATTGCAGATAACGCTCTTAAAGTTGCGATCACCGACTCCAAATTTCGGTATTAAATTTTTATAATTTGCAGACGTTGTTCGTACGTGTACTTAACCATGATGAATATGTTGAGTTTACTGAATAAATTGACAGTCACAGTTCGATGATTAGTGAAAGGGTGCGTTCAGAAACTTAGTTCAAAGTTGTCAAGTTCCTATTGGAAAACCCTGTATTATTATTTAAAGTTCTCAAGCTCTTAAAAAAACACCCTATATAAGCATTTCTCAATAGTAATCTCAAGCTTTTTGTAAGCTTGATGTTTATGCTTCTAAGGGCCAGTTTTTCAGTGCGGGTTTAAACTCTAGTCAAATTAAACTGAGCTTAACTCACCAAAAAGGTACGTTAAAAGTCGGTTTAACTAAATATTGTAGCATTCATTTAAGTTGAATTGACTTAAATTATCATATGATATGCTTTTTTTTGCTTAAACCGAGTTTAAACGTCCAATTTTGGTGAGTTAACTTCGGTTTAATTTGACTAGAGTTTAAACCCGCACTGAAAAACTGGCCCTAAGTAGACTTCGGATCCGATAATTTTGAATCGAAGTTATAACGAAGGTCGAAACGCACCGTTTCCATCGATTCGATATGACTTGACGTATCACACACATGAGCGCAGTTCTTCGTTAAATAATTTTTATTATTTATAAACCCTCAGACAGCATTGTGCTTCAACGATAAAGCCCGTATGATACTTCATTTTTTTGTCCAATTTTATAATCTGAAAACAAGTGGCGGGTGGGCAAGACAACAATATTCTTGTCTATTGTGCGAGAATAGGATAGAAACATATTCAGTGGCAAGAACCAATTTTGACTTTTTAGCGACGTTGCTAGTTGGCGCTGATTGTTTTTTTTCTTGCAAGGAGCTACACCAGCAAAAAAATTCTGATATATAAAAATAAAATTGTTTTCAACTAAACAAGAATCTTGTTGATAAACAACCATCAAGAAATCTTGTCAATACAAAGATTTGAGTGTTTTAAACTATTTTCAATAACGAGAACAATTATATATTAATAATAGTTTCTGAAATAAATTCAACAACACTGACATTGTTAATAATACCAACAAGTTTTTTTGGGTGAAGTTGCGTTGCAACAAGAAGTTGACAGCAAATATTTGATCGAAACTTAACGATGAGCGAATTGAGAGAAACGTCAAAAACAATGCATTAAAAATGCAGTCCGTCCCACATTTTTTTCTCCAATTCGTACTATATGCGTACTCACTCACACCAATGGAATCTATGCATTAGTACTTTGAACTGCTCTATTTTCACTTTTAATGACAAAAAAATGCGCAATTTAATGAAGTATCATACGGGCTTAACGTTTGCTAATTTTCATTTTCTTTTTTTCCTTTTTCCTTTTCGATCTTTTTTGAGAAAAATAATACATCTTTTCTTAACCCCGATTCCGACTCCGACTTCAGCTCCGGTTCCAACTCCGGCTCCGATAAATCAAATTTAAAAACTCCGGTTCCGATAACCTCACCTCCGTAACATCCCTACTTCTAAGCTTGTTTTAAGTTTATTGTAAGCTTGTTTGGCTGGTTGGAAAGTTTTTCTTTGACTTAAATCCCCTAATGTTCTTTCCAATGACTCAAACACGAGAAAAATTGCAGATCTCATCGATAATTTCTGCCAAATAAACCAAAGTTAGACAACCTTCACGGAATTCATCCTTGAGAAAACGTCGGCCACAATTGAATTCGTTACATCAGTTTTTTACAGTGCAATTACAATTATGTTCATCAATGCATTCTCGTGTTGGATGATACACGTTGAAATTTATGAAAAAGAATTGGACAAAAATGAACACGAGTTAATTCCATATTTTGCCCGAGATGATTTTTTTAAGTTATTTTAATCAACACAAACCCCGCTCGAATGGCAAAATGTTCTAAAGAGGCGTATGTTCAATAATGTCATATTTCCAATAGAAATGTTAGATGGTAAGCGTTTCCACTAACTGTTGCCAAGGTCAGAAATATAAATAGCAACCCTCGTATGGGACACACATGTCTCAAGTGGGATATGATTACGAGAAAAATTTGCTTTAATCTTGCGCATCATAACTGCGATTAATCATGAATTTTCGTTATAAAATTCAACGAATTCTGTACTTTCTTTCGCTATGTAGCGTTTCCGCGATAAATTTCCCATGTTAATATATGACGAATGTCCACATCTAACTACTGCCAAGCAATCAGCTGTTAAATACACCGTTGCAACCCTACACCCTTCATTGATACACCCTTTATTATATTAAAGGTTATCAAATAGAGATAAAACAAATGAAATATACACACATATCATTAGATTAGTTTAAAAGTTTTGTTTTTATTATGCACTCTTTACCTGCCTGTCTGTCCTCCATGAGTTTTACAAAATTTTACATTTTTGTTTTTAATCTCAAACTGATAACAAACTAGTTCATAAATTAAGCAATTATTTGTCACACAAAGATCAGTATTTAAGTTATGATATATATACGAATTATATATATATATATATAAATATATGCTAATTACACATACATACAAATATATCTTTGACATTTCAACACACATTATATGCTATAAAATTGTTTAGTTATTCAAGAGTAAGTGAAAAAATAGTGGTTTTATTATTAATTCAACATTTTTATAGTTAAACTTACAGAGTTAAGATTAAATTTTAAATCAGAAAAAAATAAGCGCAAAGTTAAGATGTTTGATACTTAATTATAGAATAATATTCAATTAAACTTAATGAATATTTATGTATCTTAATTGTTTTAAGTTAAAGCTGAGGCGTATGAGATTCAACTGTTAAGATTCAACCAAAATTTTTGTCATTTACAAGGAACAAAATTAGTGCAGAAAATGATAAATGAAAGCAGAACGGCGTTTATTTTGAGATTTTGTTATATTTGTAAAGAGATAAAAAATACAACAACCACATAATTTTCAGTTTTTTAACATTAATATAACCTTTTACATTTCAAATGCAACTTTTTGCAAATCACATTTTACGTGTTACAAGTCAAAAAAACTTTTTACAAATCAAAAAACTTTTTTCATTTTAAATTTTCTTTCAAAATTTGTATTTTATGCGACCATTTCAATTAATGCTTTATACGTTTTACACTTCAACTGTTTACACTTCAAATGTAAACTTTAATAAATTTTTTTAATCAACTTTTAAAACTTTTCTAATTGGTTGACAAATACCAAAAAATAATAATACCACACTTTATAAAATACTAGCGAGTGGGGCGTGAGAGATATTGTAAATTAGTTTCACGTGCAGGTAGCAGAAGAAGGGCTGTTCATTCTTAAAATCAGAAATAATTGTTCTGAGGAACATTTAAAGGGGCATTAGAAGAAATTTAATTTGTAAAATATTGCGATGGAAACATGGAGTGGAAAAGCGTCAATTCTGAAAGTTGATGACAACAGATTAAAAGAATCGCAATAGACCCATTAAGGCTCATGTAAAAGCACATAAGCCAATGGTTAACAAACCTTTATAACCTAACCTAAGTTAAGATCGGATAATCCTATTGATATCTAAAGAGCCTTAGGTATCTTATATCTTTCAGAAAAGGTGAAACCCTAAGCTTAGGCAACAGATAGATATTCTTTTATGGTATGCATTTTTCCATAAGTATTCTAAATACATACTTATAGAGAATAAATGACATGTATGGTGAATACATGACGATATATCGATATATCGTTGCAGCTGACGACATGCGATTTCATTCTGGAAGTGTTCATACATTTTCATGTATTCTATTGCTTTTCGATGTCGTCAATCGCAACGTTTTTTGATTCTGTTCGTGCTCTCATTCTGGACATGTTCTCTGTGATTGACGACCAGAGAGGAACGTTGTTCGTAAAGATTTTTTATTTTTTATTCTGTTCGGGCTCTAATTTAGTAGTCATCTTAAATAACTTAGTTCTTTATTCCTATCCTAGCGTTGTGTTGCTTAAAACGTAGTTTCCTTTCCTTATGCTATGTTCACGCAGAGAGTTTAGTTTGAGTTCAATGGAAGCTGTTCACACAAAGATGAATAAACAGAATTGAGTTTAGTGGGTGATATTTCTTTGTTTAGTTATGTGTTCTCATAATTTTTGCACCTCCACCACCGTGACATTAATTCCACTTGGCGACAAGGCTGCAGCCATCTCTGCATACGCATGCGAGTTCTTCCTTGCACTGCGCAAATCGGAATTTTTACCGGCCATACTGATATGTAGACCTCATCTTCTACACTGTCCCAAGTTATTTTCTTCGCTTTTTTGTTAATATTTTACAAATAGTACAGGGTTGCCCATATTCGACGGACCCATCTGGCAACGCCATAACTTTTGACAGAGATGTCAGATCGCTTAATGACATACCGCGTTTGAAGCGTCAGTCCAAGCAGATTTTTACCATGGAACAATACACGCCACGCGAGCGCTCTGAAATAGTTGAAATTTACATTCAACAGAAGAAGTCAATTGTGAAAACTCAACGTGCTTTTAAAAACTTAAAAAATGTGAGAAGTGCGCCTTCTAAGAACACCATTAAGCGTTTATACGAAAAATTTTCGACTGGTGAGGCTCTTTCTAATCCAAAGTCGACCAAGGCGATCGGCCGAGAATATCGCTGCCGTACGAGCCAGTGTTGAGAGGTCCCCAAGAACATCCCAAAAACGCCGTTCTCAGCAGTTGGGCATGGCTCGGTCCACTTTAGAACGGATTATTCGCGTTGATTTGCATTTGTTCCCGTACAAAATTCAATTGACGCAAAGATTGTTGCCTGCGGACAAGCCTCGTCGATTGGAATGGGCCCAAAGAGTCATCGAAATGGCCGAAGATGACGAACAAAATTATTGTGATTGGAACAAAATTATCATGTCCGATGAAGCCCATTTCACATTGAATGGGACCGTAAATAAACAAAATTGCCGTATTTACGCCACTGAAAATCTTCAGGAGATTCAAGAAGTGCCTCTTCATGACGAAAAAGTCACAGTTTGGTGCGGCGTTAGTGCGAAAACGGTCATTGGGCCGTTTTTCTTCCAAAATGAAAATGGCCATGCTGTTACCATCAACCAGGAGCGTTATCGCGACATGATGACCAATTTTGTGATGCCAATTATTCGTCGAAAGCGTATGAGGCAGTTCTGGTTTCAACAAGACGGCGCTCCACCGCACACAAGTCGCATAACAATCGATTTTCTGAAGAATTTGTTTCCGGGCCGTTTGATGTCGAAAAGTGGTGATTTGGACTGGCCACCGCGTTCGCCCGATTTGACGCCGCCTGACTTCTTCTTGTGGGGATATTTGAAGTCAAAGGTTTACGTTAACAAGCCAAGGACCGTAGAAGAGCAAGGACAACATTCGTGAAGAAATAGCCGCTATTCCGGCCGAAATGTTGGCGAAAACGATGGAAAATGCTGCAAAAAGGGCACAATACGCCATCAACGCCAGAGGCAGCCATTTGAGAGATATCATATTCAAAAATTGATGTAAACAAATCTACTTGGAACAAATTAAATGATTAAGATTGCCAACCGCCAAATTTTTATTTTTTTCTTTGATTTTTTTAACAAAAACATGGGTCCGTCGAATATGGGCAACCCTGTAAATAGCACAATTTAAGAAAAAGCTGTTTTTGACATTTCTCAGCACAAAATCGTTTGATACTCTTGTCATCGTAAAAGTTGCATCTGAATGAAGCTTTTCATCTGAACATTAAAATACTTTTAGACATATCTTAAATTGAGTTAAACTCAAAAAGCAAATTTAGCTTAGGTTAAGTTTCATGCTGCATAATTGTACTGGAAACTCAAACTAAACTCTCTCTGTAAACATAGCATTAGAGTTTTTTTAACTTTGTGTTGTCTGAATCGACGTAAATTTTCCAAGTGCTAACCACGCGTTGTGTTGTTTCAACCGGCGTTCCTTATCTAAGACTTTGCTTAACGTTGTGTTGTTTAAACCGTGGTTCCTTTTCCTAAATTCTAACCATGCGTTGTGTTGTTTGAACCGATTTTACTTTTCCTAAGTCCTAACCACGTGCTGTGAATCTTTGAAACGACGTTCCTTTCCAAAGAATGTGCATAACGCTGTGTTGTTTAAGCCCAGGTTCCTTTTCCTAAGTTCTAACAACGAGCTATGAATCTTTGAATCGACGTTCCTTTCCTAAGGCTTTGCTTTATGTTGTTTTGTTTTAACCGACGTTCTTTTCTTAAATCTTAGCCACGCGCTATATTGTTTGAGCTGACGCTACTGCTTCTAGGCCTAACCACACATCGTCTGTATTAATTGCCGTTCACCATTGTGACTTTTTTTTTTTAATTTCAATTTTTCAATTTATTAAACAAAAGTTGTTGGCATATAAGAATGATTCTTTTGCATGCCGAATTTACAATGGATATAACAACAACTCTCACGTCATCGTTTCATTTTGGCGGACATACACTGTTTTATCTGCGCAGGACTCCGTTTTGCATGTACATTTAGAGGATATAAGTGGAACTTGAAAGGATTTCTGTGGTTAAGGTAACTTTTCAGATGTAACACCTGATCCAATAAGTCCCGAGACTAAGTAATAAAAAAACTTTTTTTGCAAATATTCTCCTTTGTTCTTCAAGAGCAATACATTCATTCCACCGCTTTTCTAACTTTTCAATACCGGTTTTGTAGAACGATTTGTGCTTCGCCTCAAAATACGGTTCAGTTTCAGCGATCACCTCTTCATTGGAACCAAATCTCTTGCCGGCAAGCATTTTTTTTAGATCAGCAAAGAGCCAGAAGTCGCTGGGGGCCAAATCTGGCGAATACGGTGGATGAATAAGCAATTCGAAGCTCACTTCGTGGATTTTCGCCATCGTTTTCATGGATTTGTGATACTGTGCATTGTCTTGGTGAAAAATAATTTTTTTCTTCTTCAAATGGGGCCGATTTTTCGCGATTTCATCCTTCAAATGCTTCAAAAACGCTATATAATAATCGCTGTTGATTGTTTTTCCCTTTTCGAGATAGTCGATGAACAAAATTCCATGTGCATCCCAAAATACAGATGCCATAACCTTTCCAGCCGACTGTTCTGTTTTTGGTCGCTTTGGCCTGCTTTCATCGGCTGCTCTCCACTCAGCTGACAATCGTTTTGATTCCGGAGTGTAATGATGGATCCATGTTTCAGGCATTGTCACATACCGACGCAAAAATTCATGTTTGTTCTTTGTAAACAGTGCCAAACAGCTCTCCGAATCATCTACACGTTGTTGTTTTTGGTCCGGTGTGAGAAAACGCGACACCCTTTTGGAAAGCAGCTTTCTCATCGACAAATGAGCTCGCGCACCTTCACTTTACGGTCGGCCAATACCATTTTGTATACTTTTTTTATGTTTTGTGGAACAACTGCCTCATTTGGACGTCCTGTAGCGTCACTTAAATCACTGCAACTTCTGAACTAAACGTTAGATTGTCATGAAATTTCTAAACGTATTGTTTGAAGGTTTATAACTATCTATCGAAATATTATATCGTTATTTCGTTAGAAGTGCCACCTAGTAGTTTGTATCGGGACTTATCGGACCATGTGTTATTTTATTTTCCTAAACTTAAAATTAAGTTGTAAGAAACAAGATAGGAAATAATAATATAATTGTTATGATTCAACTCGGCAAAGATATATTTTGTATATGAACCCTGGACACTGGCGAGTGGACTGATACCCCCGGCCAAGGGCTTCTTCACACTGTACTAATTTTGTATTTTCAATTCAAGCAGATACTCTCAAAAACTAACAAAAAAAAATTCATACTTTATGATCAGATGAAGAAAAAAAAAACAAAAACCTAAAATAAATCCTAATCCTGGCAAGGGTTGAATTTGAAAATTAGATAGTTGGATTTGAAATGGGAAAAGTTTTTTAACTGCAAAATTTTGAATTTGAAGTGAAGACTTTTTTTTTAGTTAGTAAAAAGTTGAATTTGATTTGAAAACGTTACATTCGAAGTGTTAAGAGTTATATTTTAAGTTTAAAATTTTGATCAATAAACTTATACAGCTAAGGATACATTTAAATTTAAGGATAATACATTTTTTACACAAATTATTTGATCAATTTTAAGCTTATAAACCAAATAAATAACAATTTTTATTTATATAATTATTATCTTATTTTTTTTTTTTTTGTTTTTTGTAAATATTTAACAAGTTGGTTAAATTTTTCATGAATGTGCAATTAAAAAGTTGCGTGAGCGTGCTTGAAAGTGTGAATGAATGACAATGAGACACTTAAAAAATTTTCGAAATTTCAATAAGTTGATTATGATGCATTAAGTTACAAAAACAAAAAATAAACATTGTTCTTTACTTACAACAAATAACAGTAAATTATTTTAACTATTTTCTTAACTATTAAATTTTCTAATTTTGCTTTCTCTTCCATTAGCAAGTTTTGTAGCAGTTTTCTTTTTTTGTATGCTTTATTTCTTTGGCCCAATAAATGTTGTTATCTGTTTGTCTTACTGTTTTGGCTTTATGGTAGTTGTAGTTGTTGTTGTTGTTTTTCGTTTTTCTTTTTAGTTGAACTGACTTCATCTGCTGTCGTTCCATTTCATACAATTTTATCTGTTTGATTTTGTTTCTATTTCCGGTTTCCGTTTTCTTATTTTTATTCAATTAAGTAAAATTTTTGATTTTGTATAAATTTACATCAACTTGTCTTTCTATTTAAGTTGCGCTTTTATCTTCACTGTTCGCTGCCTTACACGAGCCTCTAGAACTTCCATTTTTCTTTGTCATCACCTCTTTAGATGCCTTCCGGTTTGCGCAGATTTGTATCGTAGGCACGTATAACAACGGATTGCGGCACTGCGCCACCCTCCTCTTGCGAGAATGCGTAGCCATCTAAATGTTGAAATAAATAAAAAAAATGCATGATTTAAAATCGATATTAAATGTAGTAAATAAATGCATCAATTTGTTCAATTTATTTGTGGTTGTTGTTATTGTTGTTTTTGTTCAAATGACATGTAAACGCAATTAGATGACAGGCGACACGTGTGTTATGTTGTGTTGGAATGTAGCTGCACTTAAAGAATCTTAAAGAAAACTGTTGTCAGTTTAGGCAAAAAAAACCAAATTTTGTTTTAATGGCAAAATTTGTCTACGAATTTTTCCTATAGAGGGTTTTGGTTAATTCTGAGGACTGGAAGTTTATAAATCTTTTGATATTGATCCGAATTAAGAAGAGAACAATATTTTTATCATAAAAAAATTGAGTGATAGCTTTACGTGTTAACTTGCGCAGGCTGTTCGATGCAAACTTTATGAACCGCGAGGCCAGTAGTTCGAATCCCATCTGAGAAATCAATTTTTTTTTTTTTAAATGCAATTTCTTATTTGAAGCATATGGATCGAATCCAAGGTCGTGTGAAATATATGATGGGGTATGAAAATATTTCATCTTCTCTCGGGTATCGACGCAATGTTGGGTGCCTAAGTCTATTAAAAATATACTACCATGTGTTCAAGAAGAGAATAAGATCTGATACCACTAACTCGTGTGTTTCCCCATGTTTACTCGGGCAGCTTACCAAACCCATCCCTATACCATTGCCTTTGCCCAATAGAACCCCGCATTACAGAGATAATTCGTTCTTTGGACGCACAGTAAGATTGTGGAATAATCACTCTGCGACGGATTCAAACTGTGTAGGTTCAAAACAAATCTTCACCGTTACTACTAAAGCTTGCAGTTTCGGGTCTCAATAGCAATTTCGGAATTAATAATTAATAAGCATCTTAAAAAAAATTTTTTTTTCGAAAATAAGATTATATGGACTCTACAACTGCTTCAATGGCAATTCCACTATGGCCCTGGAATAGATGATTCGATATTAGTTTGATAAGTTTTTTTTTTGTTTTTTGAAGCGCCTCCGATCTACTCCGATTATCCACCACGGGATGAATAACACTGTTTAACACGAAAAAAAAATAACAAGGTTCTGACAACGGATTCTGATATAGGGAACAAACAAAAATATACGTGTATCGGCGTTTTGAAAGTTTACGTATAAGTCTTTTTTTAGGGAGGATTTAAATTTCTCCTTTTCTGAACATATTTATAATGAATCGGCATAGGAAATCATTTTATCCTTACATTTTGGGTATAGGATGTGTTCTGAGGATTTATGTAAAATACTACGAGAAATATTTTTGTGGAACATTTTAACCCTCTAACTTCTAATTTATGATAAAAGGTAAAAAAAGACCCATAAAACAAGGATATAAGGGGTTAAAATGTTTCACAAAAATTTGGCTCCCGGAATTTACGCCCGATGAACTTACGCCCGAAAATAGAAATGGAAAAAACCCGATTTTCGATTGCATCGAATTTTGGAAAAAACGCCCGAATTTGAAATGGCAATTGAGCCCGAAAGAAGGAAATTACGCCCGAATGGTTTGGAAATTAAGCCTGAAAAAAATGGAAATTATGCCCGAAATTTTCAGCAGTGTTTCGAGCTTTATTTCCAAATTCTTCGGGCGCAATTTCCGTGATCCAGATTCAATGTACGACTATCAAAATATTTAACAACAGATTTGAGTAGTAAATTAAGGCTCTCCGCAAAATCGTCCAAAGAAAAATCGCCCAAGAAAAATAATGAAAAATCACTCAATTTTTTTCCATACGAATTTTTGTTGAGTAAAATTTCGTTTTTCGTTTTTGGGCGAAATTTCACCCAAATATGTTGGGCGAAATTTCACTTTTCGTTTTTGGGTGATTTTTCGTTTTTTTTTTTTTTTTTTTTTTGGGTGATCTTTCGTTTTCAATATTAAATAAGAAACGTCAATCAGTTCTTAAAGATAACGGTATTTAAAGTTAAATCAGCGGTTCTTCTTTTGTTTTTCTTTTATATTTGCATCATTTGCTTGAGTTTGCTTGGTCAAGTCAAAGGAAATATTTAGTAACGCGACCGCGCATAGCGACGCGGCGAATAACGCGTAGTGCGACGGATCGCACGCGCCACCCGTCGCCCCGCGCCCTGCTCCCCCCACCACCTCCGCCGTCATTTTTTCTTTTGGAAATTTTTTGATAACCAAAGAAACTTGTTGTTTTGAAAAAGAATCAGTATTTTTCCCTTGTACGAAATGTTTTTATAGATTTTTAAGTATGAGATTATTAAAATTAAAATTAATTAAATTTTTAAATTTAACGAACTTCCTACACAATTAAGATTGATTAGTAACGTAGTAGTGCAATTTAAAAATCAGCTTACCCAGTACCCTTTATCGTTGCAATAATAATAACTATATTAATAAAAAATAAATAAATAGTATTTATCTCATCAAATGATTGAATATCCTCTTGTTTTAGATTTTTTGTATCTTGCAATCTTCAATGATTCGATGCAATATTTTTGAAATAAAATTGGGAAGGAGCTTGCAGAACAAGTTTGGAAACGCTGAACTACATAACAGTAATAAAAACTAATTAAAATTTCGCAACTTTTTGTTAAACAAAAATTCGGGCGTTTTTTCCTTATTTTATTTTGATAAAAATGCCCGCTTTTTTTTTGGGCCTAAGTTCCAAAATTTTTTTCGGGTCTTTCTTCCATTTCAAATATTTGAAAAAAAAAACATGACAAAATCACCCGAAATTTGGGGCATTTTTTCCTAGGAATTAATGCCCGATTTTGTATGGAGAATTTCGGGCTTTTTTACCATTTTTTTTTCGGGCGTAAGTTCATCGGGCGTAAATTGCGGGAGCCAAAAAAATTTGTCATACAATTCTTCTATAATTCGATAGAAGACTAACTACTCTTAAGTCACAACAGATTCACCACTGGTGCTCTTCATATTTCATCTAATGGGTCTTATCAGCCACAGTGCATCTGATAAGGTTCTTTGCTATTGCTAAGCATGATGAGTTAAACACTTTTTTCATAGTAACTAAGCCCCTTAAAACCCAGTTTTGTGCGACATTTTAGCAGCAATTCTGAATAAGTACGAAATTAACCCTGAAACACATTTTAAGATTTGACTTTTTCTGGCATTTAAGTTAGATTTTCAGCTTTGGTGTATTCAGGGACTTATAGTAAAATTTTATGACAAATTTTTTTGTGGAACTTTTTAACCCTTTATCTTTGTATTATGGTTCTTTTTTGCCTTTTATCAAAAAAGGGTCAAAAAGGACCCATAAATTGAAAGTTAGAGGGTTAAACCATTTCACAAAAATGATCCACAAAGTATTTTACATAAATCTACAGACCATATCCCATACCCAAAATGTAAAGATAACATGATTTCCTCTTCCGATTCGCTATAAGAACTTATGTTCAGAAAGGGGGAAACATAAATCTCTCCTAAAATAAGACTCATACGTAAACTTTAAAAACGCCGATACACGTACATTATTTGTTTGTCCCCTCTACGAAAATCCATTGTCAGAACCTTGATATTTTGGAAAAAAATTGATTTTGTTGTTTAGTGCAATTAATACTTTTTTATATACATACATAAAAATTCCTACCTACTCTCCAAAGATAGCTCTTTTATGTGTAAAAAAAAATTGAGATATTATATTCACTCAGAACTAAAAAAAAAATAACAAACTAAAAAAAAAATAACAAAAATCTGTTTTTTTTTTTGAGTTCGGAAACCATTCTGCCTCCTTAAGTATCCCGGGATTTGAAAAGCTGAGAAAAACTAATTTTTAAAAAAAAAAATTAAGATTTTTTAATTAAAATTTTCAAAAGAATTAAAAAATACATCTTACCTTCCATTTTTCTTTTTATAAAAATGAATGTATTTTGTTTTTAGTTGCTCACAAAGCAAGATAATATACTGTCAGCGTCAAAAGAAATTGTACACGTTAATATGTTATGTTTTTGTCTTTATTTTACTAGTTTGCTTTATCATTTTATTCAACATATTATGTTTTTTGAAAAATATATTGCATATTCTTTCATTTTATAAAAAAAAAATAACAAAAATTTAACAATAAAAAAAATTATAGAACAACAACTTAAAATACTTCAAATTCACAGCGTCAAAAGAAATTGTACAGTAAGTATAAAAAAATTATTTCAAAGAATTTTAAAGAGGTTAGTATTTTGTTTGCTTTCCATTTGCGTTGATTACAGCTTGCAATCTTCTGGGCATCGATTCCACTAGGTTTCGGGTTACATCGGAAGAGATTTTTTGCCATTCCTCCATTATCACTGATTTTAGAGAGTCTTTGCTGGTAATCGTTCTTTTTCTAATTTGACGGTCCATATGCTCCCACAAATGCTCGATAGGGTTAAGGTCGGGTGACTGGGCGGGATGATCCAGCTGTTTTGGGGTATGATATAGCAGCCATTCCTTTACTATTTTAGCAGTGTGCTTAGGATCATTGTCTTGTTGAAAGACCCAAGTTTGCTCCAAGCCCAATTTGTCGACACTAGGTTGCAAATTATCTTTCAAAATGGTGAGGTAATCTGTTTTATTCATAGTGCTCTCTATGAAAACCAAGGTACCTACACCACTGGCTGCCATACACCCCCATACCATGACCGAACCACCACCATGCTTGACGGTAGATATTACATTTTGTTGGGCAAATGCTGAATTTTTGCATCTCCAAATTTTAGTTGGTGTTTTCTTACCAAAAATTTCAAATTTGCTCTCGTCAGTAAAGACCACATTATTCCAGAATGAATTTGGTTCATTTTGATACTTTTTAGCAAAATTCAGACGTCGCTGTTGATTGATTTTTGATATGAAAGGTTTGCTTCTTGGAACTCGTCCACGTAGTCCATTTGCATGTAGTGCTCTACGTATAGTACTGGAGCTAACGTTAACACCTGAGCGTTCTGAAATGTTCTCGGATATTTTAACAGCACTTTCAGTTGGATTTTGCTTCACTCGTCGCAATATGGATCGTATTTGAGTCGCATTTAGTTTACGGGGTCTTCCAGATTTGGGACGATTTTGTAAATTTCCGAACTTTTTGTAATTATCAATTATATGTTTTACAGTATTATGGCTTCTATCAATCATCAAACCAATTTCACGCAATGTTTTTCCTTTTTTATAATATTTTAGCACAAGTTCGCGAACATCCGGGGAGGTTTGTTTACCCATTTTGAAAATAAATTTCGTTACTCAAAAATCTTCAGATTTGAACTGATCCTCACGACATCAAGTCAATTAATAATTATTATAATTAGTTAATATTGCCTACAACATGATAAAAAGTCAAATCACTAAAAAAAACGGTAATTTTTTACCGTTAAAATTCTTTAAAATATTTGGTGCACGTGTTGTACAATTTCTTTTGACGCTATTAATATGAAGATGTTTTTATTTTTGTTCTATGAATTTTTGTTATTGTAATATTGTTGTTGTTTTTATTATGTACATTAAGAGAGGAGAAACTATATTATTAAAAAAACAAAAAATGTAAAACAAAAGGGAATTGCAAAAAAAAAAATAATTTAACTGCAAACATAGAGGAACAACGTGTACAACTTCTTTTGACGCTGACAGTATACTCTGTAGTTACATACTTAGTACTCTCATATGTTTTCGTACACGACTGAACGTGCTCACTGTGAGTGACTACTAAATGCACTCGCTTCGTTTTGACGCCTTTTTGACATTTAGCATTTATGCTTCTTTTTCACGAAAAAGTTTTCGGTGGCAGTTGTTTATAATCAATGAATGGGGCTCGTTCGAAAATCGTGTTATTATAGTTGGTCTAAAAACATGTGGCATGGTAAGAGGCGATATCTTTCGGACCTTGCGACCACTCAGAGTCACTCATAACTTTCTGTATCATACTGTGAAGTTGTTTGAGGATACTGGTGGAATAATCGACCGTCCATAATCCGGCCGTTCGCGTACTTTAAGAAAACCACGAGCCATCAAGGCGGTGAAGTCTCGAATCGCGAAAACCGCTGCGAAAGTAGAAAATCTTGTCGCGGGAGATTTGATTGAATATCTCGGCGCAAGCGATCTCTCGCATTCTTAAATATGACTTGGGACTCCGAGCATACAAAAGACACACCGGGCAACTTCTCACGGTAGCGTTAAAGGGCCAACGTTAGCGAAAATCAAAAGCGTTACTTCTCAAGTACGAGGATAATGCCCACAGACGAATTCTTTTTCCTGACGAAAAATTGTTCACCGTAGAGGAATCGTTCAATGAACAGATGACAGTATTCTCTGTCATCACGATATGCAACAGAACTCGTTCCGAAAGTTCAGAGAGGTCACCACCCAGCTTTTGTCATGGTTTGGTAGTGAGTCGCCTATAATGGGGTCAGCTAGCTCCATTTTTGTGAAAAATGAGTCAAAACTTCGGCGAAAGTGTATGAATTCGATGTTTTGGAATTTGTTGTGAACCTCTTAACACGACATTATTCCAAAACAAGCCGTGGACCTTTCAACAAGAATCTGCTCATGTCCATAAGGCTAAATTGACTCAAGAGTGGCTCAAAAACAATGAACTGGACTTGTATCAGTGGCCAGCGGGTAGCCCAGGCCTGAACCCATTGGATTACAAATAGTGGTTCGTGTCAGAAGGTATGGCTTGAGCATACTCCAAATATCGATTCTCTAAAGAGCGCTCTTGTACGAGCAGTGGAGAAATTTCCTATGCATGTCGTGCGTGCTGCGATCGATGCCTGGCCGAATCGACCGCTTGTGCTGAAAAGCAAATGGTGGCCATTTCGAATAAGTTGTTCTACAATTTTTAGCACTATGACTCCACTAGCCCTATTATGAATAAAATTTCCCCCGTAATATTTGTGTTCAAACTTTTCAAAAGTTCAGTGAACATTGCTAAAAATACGAAAATTCCCTTTTTTAATTCCGGGCGAAATTTTATTCACAATAGGGCTGAATAAATAACAAAAATAATTTTGAAAAACTCTTTTGTTTTCGTTTTATGAGCAAAAAATCGTAAAACTATAAGGAGTGTGGTAAGAGGGTCAATTATAGAAGGGATGTTGGGGAGGTCTTAAGCCGAGGCTAATTTTGGTTTCATTTATTTATTTATTTAACCAAGAAAGGTATTCTTAAGTTGATTAATTAATAAAGGGGTGTTTGGGAAGTCTTGAGGATCCTTAAAGGAAGACATTAGGACGGATATAGAGGGATGTTGGGGAGGTCTTAGGCCTGGGTTAGTTTTGATAAGTGAGAGATTTAGATTGAATTCTCTTCAAAGAGGATTTAGATATAGAAGCTGAGTACTAGACGGAAATATTATTAAATTCTTTGCAACAACAATTGATGGGTTCATTATTTCCGTATGTAATATTCGGTTTACAGTCGTGTTAGCAATGCATTTTTTGATAATAAGGTTTAATTTATTTTGGCAACACCATTGCTCCTTGGACAACAGATTCGTCTGCAAGAAATTTACATCTGGCTCTGATTTAATTATATATCATAGTACATTTTTAAATCGTCTGAATATATGAGATGTGGGATATCGTTAAGAATTTCGGGTACAGGATAGGTCGGATATGAATATGTTGAAAAGAAGAGGATTCAGGTGGCTACCCTTCGGGACTCCTGAGAAGATAACAATTTTATTCGACAGAATTCCTTGGAATTTGACATATAGGGATCTACCGCATAGATGTGATTTTAGCCAACTGAGTATAGACCCCGCAATACCAAATTTTTCTAATTCATATATTAGGATGCTGCGTTCAACTCGAAATATATAGGACTATATCATATTTTTCCAATAGTGTTAAATTTTTAACAAAAAAAAAAAAAAAAACAATTATGCCCTCTCATTACAAGTGACAGAGATCGTGATATTTCTATATCTCCTTTCAAGTTTAATTGGAATTTTTTTTAGTTTTACTTTGTTAACGATATGAAAAAACAAATATCTATATTTTTTCCCAAAGAAAAAGACCATATTATTTTCAAGACCAATAATAAAATTGATTGATTTTTCGCTGCCTACTCATTTTGGGAAAGAATGTGTATAACCCAGAAAAAAATTATTTGGAAAGGTTGAAAGATAATGAAAAAACAAATCATCATGGTGTCAAACAAGAATGATAGAAACAAGATAACGCGTTCCGTAAATGAGAGAGAGAGAGAGCATGACGTCACACAGCACTTTTTTTTACATTAACTGCATGCATTTATGTTCTTTCTATATACTAAATATATTTTTTCTTATTTTTACAATATGTATATGGACCTCCTAAACCTATTGGTGTACTATAATTTTATCAATCTCGAATGGTTTAGGAGATAAAAATCGTGAAAGTTTCAATAATTTAAATTTTTTTCGTATATGAAAATATCAATTTTTTTAGTTACTTTTAATTTACTTTTCCGAAAGAATTTATTTTCGATTTCCTCAATTTGTCAAAGTGATCGCACATTTGCATTCATTTTGTAATGCAGAAGTGCTGTGTGACGTCATGCAGTCAATTGAGAAAGAGAGCATTAGATAACGCGACTGTGGAACGCGTAATCTTGTTTCTATCATTCTTGGGTGTCAAAAGGCTAAAAAAATGTCTATTCCACACCTACAAATGTAAAAACAAACCCCTTAAAAGTGTTGAAAATGAGGTATTTTTCAAGTTTTAGCTGCTGTTTTTATGTTTTTAGGGGCCGAATAGACATATACCTAGTGTTCTCAAACCCCGAAGACTTGTTTTAACATTTTTCAGCTTTTCAGTTCAATAATTTTTTTTTTTTTTGATTATATGCGTTCCCAGCATCTGTTCGCGGTCAAAAATTACATGATTTGAACATTGTCTTTAAGCTTTTGAAAGCTTAGAAAATATAATGTAGGAGACATACCTATGAACAACTTTCATTTCTTTCAACTTAATTTCACTTGAAGAAAAGTTTGTTTGTTTTAAGCCTAAACCTTGAGATAATATCTACCCATAAAACTCCCGAGAAAAGCCACTAACCAGCAATACGAGCCAAGACATTCCGGACAACTGAATGGTAATTTTATTTTTCTAGGTTATTTGTGTTCCCAGCATCCTTTAGTGGTCAAAAATTAGCTCATTTGAAGAATGTCTTTAGGGTCTTGAAAGTTTAGAAAATAAAATGTGGGACACATACCTATGGACAACTTTTACATTTCACTTGAAGAAAAGTTCGTTTGTGTTAAGCCTAAACCTTGAGAAAATATCGACCCATATAGCAGAGAAAAGCCACTAACCAGCAATATGACCCAAGACATTCCAATTAAATCGATGATTTTTACTGCGCCGATCAAATTGTTGACCTTTTCAAATTAATGGTAATTTTATTTTTCTAGGTTATTGTTTTCCTAGCATCCGTTGGCGATCAAAAATGACCTAACTATAAGATTGTCTTTACGGTCTTCAAAGCTTAGAAAATAAAATGTGGGACACATCATATCTATGGACAACTTTTTCATTTCACTTGAGAAGAGAAAATATTGTGTCGAGGCATTCCGGAAAATATTGCCCCATAATACTAGAGAAGATACTCCGATTGGCGGCCTCGGTAGTCGAGTAGGTAGAGTGCTCGACTGCTACCCCAGAGGTCCCGGGTTCGATTCCCTGCCAGGCCATGGTCCTTCGCTTTAAGCCTTTCGCATTTAAAACTTTCTATCCTCATTTCTAATCAACTGAAATTTAAAATTCATCAATATTTACGACTTAAAGTTGTAGTTGGTGGTAGAAAAGTTTGTGGATGAGATTGCCTTATAACTTGAATTGACTGAGGTAAAGTCATAACACTTGCCTCTGATTCAAAATTCACATGTTTCTTTGGCTTTACAGCACGCTTAGAACATTCTACACGTATTTCACTTGATTGACCTTTCCTTCCCACTAATCTATCACCCCATTTCGAACCAAAGCAGACTTGACTGAATAGGTATTCCACCTGAAATCCTTGGTTCAAAGCTAAAAAAAAAACGGAAACTTTATTCTATGTTTTTCTGGTGTACCCATCATCTGTTGGCGATCAAAAATTAGCTCATTTGAACAATGTCTTTAGGGTCTTAAAAGTTTAGAAAATAAAATGTGGAACACATATGGACAACTTTTTGATATCACTTGAAGAAAAGTGTGTTTGTGTAAAGCCAAAACCTTGAGAAATATTGACCCATATAACTCTTAACAAAAGCCACTTAACAATTCTAGCCAAGACATTCTGATTTAATCGATGATTTTTACTGTCCGCGCCGCGTTGTTGATTAAATGACCCAAAAGTGACCCTTTCAACTGAATGGTCGCCTTGCTTTCATGTCTCCATGTACTTCTTAATACGTTTTCTGATTAGCTGCATTGTTTGAACAATCGTCGTTACATAGTTAAATATTAATAGAAACCGTAGACGGTCAAATCTAGTTAGTGATTAGTGGTTGGGGATGGGGGTGGGGGTGGTAATGGTACGATTTGTTACTTTTTTCTTGGTACTATTAAGGACTTTCAAACACCAAAGACCACCAACGACATTTTGCTTGTGTCTATTTATTTTGTTTTGTTTACAAGCATGTTTTTATGTTGTTGATTACTTTTTTTTCATTTTTGTTTTTTTTCGGAAATTGTTATTTCTTGTTGGTTTGGTTGTTTTTTTTTTATTGTTAAAATATAGTTTGATTTTTTTATTACAATTAAGGTTGCACTGGTTTTGTACTCACGCGACAATTCTAGTTCCGTATCGACTCTGGTGTTCGCACGACGCGTAAAAACGCTGCGCAAAAGTCTGGCAGTTTCGGTGAATCTGTAAGTTTTTGGTTAATAAAAGGATATTGGCAACAAAAACAAAAAAAAACAAAAACGCAAGCCGGAGTTTACTACAATGGTTAATTTTGAATTTTGAATTGTGTTTTGAGCTTGAGTACTTTTGGTTAAAAGAACATTTCGTCAGAGTGGTGGTGGTTTTTATTTATTTATTTTTGTTTTTATTTTTTTGCAGGACATATGAAAAGGGTTTATTTAGTTTTCTATGCAAATCAGGGTGTTTAGTATTTTAGAATTTTTGAATATTACCATTTTTTTTTTTTTTTTTTTTCTTTACAACATTGAAACATTAAGATATTTTTAATGGGGGGAACTACAAAAAATTTAGAGCAGTTTAATAATTTTGTTTCACAAATTTAACATTTACATTCGCATGCACACATTTACTAGTCAAATGTTAGTAAAAAAAAAAATAATAAATTTCAAATACGTTTAAAAAAACAAAAATATATTGATTAGCATGCATTTAATTTAACTTATATTTAATTAGTACCTTTTATTTTTATCTGTGATTAGCTAGAGTTGGTTCTAAGTATTTTAAATAGTTGCCTTTTAGTGCGGGTCACAGTGCTTACGGAGTGACAATTCTTTGTTTACATCTACTATAATTTGCTAATTGTACTATTTTCAGTGGTTAAAAATATTTGACCGCATTTTTCACTCTTCAATTAGGAGCATGAGCCCTTCACCAACACAGCATTTTTAAATGTCATCGGTTAATGCAATCAATATAAACCATTATGTAAGCCACTTAACCATTTAAACATTCTGTGCTTATACCCAGTGAATTTCAGGTAGTTAGTAAAGCTAATAAATAGTTGCGTTGTTTTCAAAAACCCACAAGACAAATAATAAATAGCTTAAAAATAACAAAGAATATTTTTCAACTTATTTATATGTATTGTTTTAGTACTTCTAAATGTTATTAAAACAAAAAGTTACATTAGATTATATTTAACTCATAATAAATAGCTCTTAAGTGTGCTACTAGGGTTGCCTTTTAAGTTTTGCACCTAACATTGAAAAAACAGTGGTTAAGCAGTACAAATGCTTTTATTGTTTTTCAAAGTATTCACCAAGATGATCTGAATGGGTTTGAACATATTTTCGAAACAGTTTTGCTACTCTGATGTTGGTATCTCCGAAACCAAGTTTCTGAAGGCCTCAACGGCTTGTTCGGGTGTAGAAAAACATTTTTTTCTTAATGTGAGGGAACGGCTTATAACTAAAAATCTGCACTGAGTTTATTCACGTCAGAAATTCAAAATATAGTATTAACATTAGAGTGGAACGAATTTTGAACCTCATGGGCTTCATATATTTTTGAAAACTACGATTAAAAAAATAAATTTCTGCATCTTTAGTTTTTTTCTGCGACATAACTTTTGACTGCGCCCAAGGGTTTATATATTACATACCAGACTTATTTCTCTGAAATCCAAAGTTCACTTTGAAAATTAGTTCCTAATTTTTTGATGCAAACCTCTTCATTAACGCATAAGTGATAACTTGTCAAGAGTTCCCTAGGATACCATGTATGCGTTAGAAGATATTCAGGATCAAAGATCACCGAAATCGGTCATTCGCTTATATCTCCGGTCCTCTTAGTAGGACAGAAAATATGTTTAGAACAAAATTGTAGATCAGATAATTCTCTACAAAAGTGCGTTTAACAGTTTTAACATCAAAAAAACAGTTTCCACGCTATGCGACTAGACATCTTTGAATAGCGCAAAGTAGAAATTTCATATTAACTTTGAGCAGAGCGGAGATATAAACAAATGACCGATTTCGGTGATCTTTGAAACTGAATATCTTCTAGCGCATACATGACAAGTTGTAATTAATGAGTAAATGAAGAGGTTTGCATCAAAAAAATTAACTTAATTTTTTTGGGTTTCAGAAAAAAAAAGTCTAACAATGAAATATATAAACCCTTGGGCGCAGTCAAAAGTTATGTCGCAGAAAAATACTAAAGATGCAGAAATTTATTTTTTTAAGCGTAGTTTTCAAAAATATATGAAGTCCATGAAGATTTTTTGCTTCCATACTAATTAACACTCTAGTTCCACTCTAATTAACATATACTAACATAATACTTTCTAGTTAAGTTATAACATTATAAATACATTTTAATTAATGAACTTCAATAAATATGCTTTTGTCGGCCACCCGTCGTAGTTGTGACCGTAGTTGTAAGAAAGCACATTGTACGTCATTTGTAATGATTTCCTTAAGGTACTTTCGGATACGAAGTATCAACTGCTTCACATTTTTGGCCTTTTTGCCATTGTTGTAGACTTAACTTTTAAGTTCTACGAAGAAATCTTCAATTGGTCGGCATTGTGGTAATTAAGTGGGATTCCTTTCTTTAGGCACAAAATTTCTATTTTTGCTGACCAACAACTCTCATGTCGTATTTGCATAATTCGAGGAGGCTTTGTCCGACTAAAATACATAATCATCATACTGATAATATTAATGAATAAATGCAACTAAAAATTAGCTTTAGGAATAATGTTGATAGAACACTATATTTATTATGAGTCCACTTGTCCTGACGTATGGCTCCGAAATTCCTTTGTCAGAGACAGCCATATAAATCATAACTTTTTGTTTAAACTTTTTCTTGTATTTATATTTCACATCAGGAGAGCTTGAAGATATGACATTTGTTTAAAATGTACCGTTTCCTGGCATTTGTAGTCTACTTAATATGAAATAACTCTCATTTTCCAAAATGAACGATTTTCCATTGAAATTTTTGACCATGCACCGAAATTGAAATTTAACTTATCGAATTTGCTCTTCAGTGTACTCTAGAGACCGCTGGTTCTTTCTGACTTTAATATTGAGTGATTTTATTATTTTACAAATATATGGCTGCGAGTTTTTTAATTTTCGAACGATTTCATTTCCACTTATGCCATCTTTGTTGTTGAAAGTAGTATTTAGCTCTTTAATGTTTTTTTTTTTAATTATAATAATCGGTTTGCTTTCGGAACAAGGTTGCCTATCAATTTTTAAGGTACTCAGGATAGAATATATCGCTCTTTTTGACACCTCCTCTGCCATAAAATATCCGCATGTGACTTTGTTTCCCTTCTCTAAATGCTGCTGATAAAAATTTACAATACGCTCGCGGAGATGTTGATGCTGTGAAGGCATTTTAAAGACTAATGAACAAGTACGCTGACATGAATCATATGATAACATGATTATGCAATAAATTATTTAATTACCCATGCCTTCGTGACAAACCACACCGTGTTGAAACTCCAACCAATGCAAATTAGTGCAGATTTTTAGTTATAACCCGTTAGAAGAAGTCATTGGGTGCCAAGTCGGGACTATAAGGTGAATGATCCATCAATTCAGAGTTTTGAGTGCTCAAAAACTCTTTTGTTTGAGCTGATGTGTGGGAACTCGCCTTGTCGTGATGGAGAATGATCTTCATTGCTGGTTGGTTTTCCTCAATTCTCCGAAGACTTTCGGCAAACAAATGTTTGTGTTACAGATCATTCAATAAGTAAAAAACTCGATTATATTATTCAGCATAGTTGCCTTTGAGGGCGATACAACCAGTATAGCGATTTTCGAACTTTTCGATACCACTTTTATAATACGATTTTTCTTTCTCGTCAAAATAGGCCACAGTTTCAGCGATTACTTCATCATTGGAATTGAATTTCTTTCCAGCAAGCATTCTCTTGAGATCTGAAAACAGGAAAAAGTCGCTGGAGGCTAAATCTGGAGAATACGGTGGGTGGGTTAACAATTCGCCATCGTGTTCATTGATTTGTGACACGGTGCATTGTCTTGGTGAAACCACACTTTTTCTTTTGCAAATGTGGCCATTTCTTTGCGATTTCAGTCTTCAATCGATCCAAAAGTGCACAGTAATAGTCGCTGTTGATGGTGGATACTTTTTGGAGATAGTCGATGAATATTATTCCTTTTGCATCCCAAAATACAGACGCCATCACCTTACAGGCCAACTGTTGGGTCTATGCTCGCTTTGGATTCGGTTTGTCGACTGCTGTACACTCAGCTGACTGTCTTTTGCATTCTGGTGTGTAATAGTGAAGGCATGTTTCATCCATTGTCACATATCGACGATAGAATTTGATTTTATTGCGGTTTAACAGCACCAAACACTCCTCTGAAGCAACAATTCGTTGTTGTTTTTGGTCGACACACTAGGGGTATTCACATCGAACTCGTTAGTCTGTTATTTGGTTAGTTATTACTTCGTTAACTTTGTGAAGTGTGAGCACACCCTTTCGTTTAATCTCGTTAGCCTGGTAGTTGTTGTGGAATAACAGCTGATTTTGCTCTTCATAAATTACAATTTCTGAAAATTTATAAATAAAAAGTGGAAAATGCCACAAACAGGGGCAAAATCTGAAGTTATTCACCATTTGATTGCAAACGCAAAAAATTCAATTTAATTTGTGTTCAGATTATTCTTTTTAAGGCGCTAAAATTCCATGGAGTTAAAAATATGGAAGCTGCTCGTATTTTGCCAAATACCACGTTGGTTGGAGATAACGACGACCACACTCGAACTCATTGAACTAGCATTTTACAGTCGTTGGTTGTGGTGCTTCATCACCAAAAGCCGAATTCAGTTGATCGTTGCATTCTTTTTTTGTCAATCCACGTCGAAAATCGTAAAAAATCATCGCCCAAAAATGTTTACGTGTTAATTCTATTTTGACGTTGTTTTACCGCGCAGGTTTTCAAAAAAGTTGAAAAGGGCATTTTTTTTTTAAACGCATCGGCGTTGCATAGAATTATTACTCACTGAGTATAAGTGCTATGACAAAAATAATGGGGCGACTGTAAAAGTTAATTTCTTGAATTTATCACAAAAATAAAAACAAAATTAAAGATGTCGTTGGGACGCGGAGTTAAGTACTTATGCAAAGCAACTGAAAATGTGGTACCTGGAATTATAACACGCTATATA
This sequence comes from Pherbina coryleti, assembly GCA_943735915.1. NCBI lineage: Eukaryota > Metazoa > Arthropoda > Insecta > Diptera > Sciomyzidae > Pherbina > Pherbina coryleti. The sequence continues at coordinate 161,349,049 of OX030950.1, read as the reverse complement.
TGGATCCTCCACCAGACACAGACAATTTTTTTAATTGAAATCAATTTTTTGATCGGTCGTCAGCTCTCTGCAGACAATGGCAAACCTCAGAGAGTAAATAATGCCATGTAAAGCTTATTGAGAACATGTACATTAGCCGTTTGAAGTCGGTAAAACCCTAGTAGGTTCAATTCTCTCTCATTTGTGTGCAAAACTTTGATAATAACACAATTTGATCATAAGAAGCTCGGTCAAAGTCCTTGCAAGGGCTGAGATGGCCAGTTTATTTATATTTTTTATATATATATATGGATGCTATGGTGAAAATTATTATACGACCGTAAAAACTGGTTTTTAGCGCTTTCGGCAAAAATAGACGTAAAGTTCACGACGTAATAAAGCCGCGAAAGGATCCGATCCAAGAATGAAAATGCAGCTATCATGCAACGGCATTGCATGGAATAATTACGCGTTGAGTATATGCACTACGGCAAATTTAATAAAAATTTGCCAAGAATGAAAATGCAGCTATCATGCAACGGCGTTGCATGGAATAATTACTCGTTGAGTATATGCACCACGGCAAATTAAATAAAACACAAATGCAGAATTTGTACTTCGACTTACTATAAAATTATTGCCTACGCAATAGAAATGCAATATTGTTGCATGGAATTATTAACTTCGGTGAGTAAAATTGATACGAAAAATTTTATTTTACGACAGCAAAAAATGGTTCTTTAACTCCACAACAAAAGTAAAAGAAAAAATTTCGACCCACGGCACCAGGTTGGCAATCGCTGCATACAGCAAAAATGCAACAAGAATAAAAAAAACGTTGCATGGAATTATAGCTCCGTGACTATAAGCGCTACAGTAAATTTTATGGAATAATAGTAAAGTTGAGGTTTTCGGTCACTTGATTAAAATATAACAAAAATTTAAAAAAAAATTATTTAATTTTAAAAATAAAACAACCAGCGTGAAGCATTCCAAAGAACCGCTTAACCGGGGGAAAATGCTGTATCTACGTTAATATTAATTTTTTTTTAATAAAAAAAAACTAAACATACTCTTGAATGTGTATGTTTTAAGGTATAAAAACTCTCATTTTCAAAATATTTCTTAGGTTTCCTTAAAAAAAATGCACAAACATGACCTTTTTTTCGGCCTCTGGGTATATTTCCCCTCCTTAAAGTAACCGAAATGCACCATCGTTGCATGGATATATTGCATGACATTAAGGTAAAATAAATGTACCACATAAAAGCAAAAACAAAAATATGAAATGAAAAATAAAAATAAAATTAAAATTAGGACAAGAATTTGGATATGGATAAGGATAAAGAATAGAAATGGGATGAGGGCAGTGATTTGAACAGAGATTAGCACCAAGAATAACATAAGAAGTAGGAAGTAGGATTTGGACATACATTAGAACGTGGAATTAGACAAGGATAAGGACAAGGATTCGAAAAAGGACTAGAACATTCTAGGAAAGAGACTTAGTCACAGTTAAAGCCATATTTAGGGCAAGATTGAAAAAAACGATAAGAACCAGGATTGGGATAAGGAATAGAACAAGAATTTGGACACACTAAAAAAAGATTTGGGACAAAGATTGTCAAAATATGTGAGACAAGGATAAGGAAAGGGATTCGAACAAGGAATGAGTCAGGAATTGAATAAGAATAATATTGAATTGAATAGAATAAACACAATAATAACAAGGATAAGAATGAAGACAAGTTAGGGAACAAATGATACACTGTCACGTCTACGGGTGTGTCCACGGCACAGCCAACTTCTTTTTTATTTTTTTTTACTAAAAAATTATGTTCAAACCACTATAAAAAACAATGATACACACGATACAATTACAAGGTAGGCTCATTTTAAAATGGCTGCTCAATAGTGCAATTTTGCAACAACAAAGCTGTAGGAGCTACAAGCGTTAAACGACAAAAGCAACAACAAAAATTAGAAAAACTCAAAATTACCAGCTGATTTTGACAGCTAGCGCACCCTGCTCTCCAATATGAGCATAACTTTAAATTGTATCATGAACGTACAGACACCAAAGCATTGTGGGTACGTTTATGCAAGAGAGAAAATGTCAACTTTTTTAATCATTGTTGGAATGGAACTGTCACCTGGCAAAACTTGGTGTTCCCGAGGCGCAAGACTTAAAAGGCAGTCCTCATATTATTCCAGATGAATAAATTCTTAAAAATCCATCAATGTTTGGGCGCAAAACACAAAATAATTCTAAAGAATCAAAAGTGGTCCGAGCGGATCCTAGTTATCATAGAATCATAGGTTTTTTATGCAAGAGGTTTATAGAACCTATAAAGAGTCCTGTGAACTATCTGGGAGCTTTACTATGCCCCCTTTTATTTTTACTATTAATTGCCATGTACGGCTCATGAACGGTCTCACGAAATTCAATAGTCTCCCAGCAAACACAAGTCAAAGGTTTGATTTTTTTTTTATTAAATTATTCTTAAATTTAATTTCAAATGTGATTCTCAAGTCATTTTCAAATCGAGAATTAATGTTCGAATTAATATTTGAGCTCAATTTAAGGTTGAGAATAAATGTTTTTCAGTTTGAAAATCACATTTGAAAAAGGTTTGAGATCAACGTTAGATATCAATTTGAGAATAAAACTATTTCTCAATTTGAGAATAAAGTCCCCTTTTTTTTGAGAATGCTATCATTCTCAAAACAATCTCAAATCGATATCAAACGTTTGACATTTTAGAAATACATTTGATATCAATTCATTCTCAAATGTCAATGTTTGCTGGACTTATGTGTGTGTACTCAACTCACTCGTGAGAGCGTACGCAACAAATATTTTTAAGCGTTCTCATATATTAGCAAGTACGACTGCTTTTGAAATTTAATTCTCGTACGTGGGCGTGAGACGTTTTAAGTGGTGTAAGACCTTGAACCAAAATGAGCTACGTATGAACTCGCGAGAGTACATGAGTTTTGAAATGAGTTTTAAAGATGTTGGAATTCTATAAAATTACACAAAATGTCATGTTAATTAAATTTAATTTAAACGCAACAAACCACCCTAGTTGATTAGTTTTCCTATCAATTTTGATCTTTTAAATGGCTTTCCAAAAGGGAATTGTTGTTTTTTACAGACTATAACGCAAAAAGCGTCGGGGTAAATACAACGATTTGTGTGTAAGTGTAGCAGTGTAACGCTGTATATGTAAAAATGCTAACTATATACTTATGTCTATCACAAAATGTATCTCTACTTAAATTTTTCAGATATAATTTTTGTGATAGCAAAATAATTATCAAGAGTGGCTGACTTAATGAGTGATTGAGTGCGAGAGACTGTTAAATGTATGGAAAATTTAATGGTTCGTATCTTGTTGCAGTGTTGCCAGCCATAGAGCTGGAATATATAGATATTTTTTTTTTTTGCAATGTTCTACTTACACCTGATAATCGTTCCCAAGGCATGCATCGTACTGCAGTGTAGAATCAAATGTGCGAAGGAGCAGAAGAACGCGATTTTTAGGTTGTTGTTGTTGTTGTTGTTGTTGTTGTTGTATTGTTGGTGGTGTGATATAGTTGTAATTTACAAAAGAATAGTTTTGTAAATTTATTTATAATATTAAAATAAAATTTAATATTAAAAAAAAGACACTCAAAAGAAATTTGAGACAATCGGCACATATTTCGAAATATTTATAAATAAAAAATATTTACATTTAAAAATAGAAAGAAAAAAAGTATAAAAATGTGCCAAAAAAAAAATGGAAAAAATTGCATCCTTGCTGACTGCAGTCATTAGTCGGAATAAAGTTTGAAAATTGGAAACAGTGCCAAAAATTTAACGTGCTTATGTGTTAAAGTTGCAAGAGAGTAAATTTTTTGCTGCATACATTAAGGCGGCATCATAGTTAAGATAACTCGGCGGGCTCAAACAAATGGACATGCATTTAACGAACACTCATTGCAGTGGATTGTTAGAGTTTCGTTTTAAAGGTGTTAAGTTATAATCAATAAAAAATGATAGAAATTTTTTAAGGCAAGTGTAAATTTAAAATCGCTTTTCCAGTTTCTACTAACAATAATTAAAAAATTTATAAAATATGTATAAAAATAATTATATTTAATATTTCAGCAATTCTAAGCATATTTAAACAATTAATTAAATTTAAAAAAAAAATATTTATATTTAATCATTGATTTTTTTAAATACTTTATGATATAATTCGATATAAATTCTTATAATAACATGTACAATGGTGGTCATATAATTAGCAACACTCAAAAATAAGGGTACGCTTTTGAAAGAATGTTTATAAGTTTCTTCGTTTTACAATGAAGCCACTGTAAAATGTAACGGTAAACACAAATGTGACACATGTTTTAAAGAGAAAACATTATCTCTTCAATGTCTTTATTTACAGAGATGCGAATTGAAGTTGCTCTCGGTTGGTCACGTAATAAGGGACACATAACAAGGGACACATAACAATGGACAATCAGGCATGCAAATCGAGGTAAGTTCTACGGATTAATGGTATTCCTCTTAAATGTGAAATTTTTTACATAATTTGTTTTAAGAAATGGATCGCAAGAGAAGCTGTGCTCCAGAGTTACAGAAAATAATAATACGTACATAAGTACGTCGAGGCGAAAAAGTCAATTCGTGCCATTGCAAAAGAACTTCTGTGTTCAAAATCAATTGTTCACAATGCAATTAATTGTTCATTGAGGAAGCAATGGCACCACAGAGAACAAAAGAAAGGAAACCGCCACTAAAAAGAAAAGCAAGTGCAGCAGAAGATAGAATAATTTTCAGAACAAACAAAACTGACCCTTTTCTGACTTCAACGCAATGCCGCAAAAAAAGAAAGGGACAACTTAGCCACAGCATATAAACAAAAACCTTAACCTTCTAATGCATGATTTTTGCGACAATAATTACAAAATGCGCTAAGTTAGAAAAAATTTCCGTTACAAAAAATGTTACCCGAAGTGCATAGAACCAATATGTAATCTATGATTTGATTTCTGAATTTGGAAAAAAGGTTTTCAGTTCTAGATTTGAATACAAACGTAAGTGTGCCTAAAGGCATTGTGATGCAGTAGAGGGTTAAGACGCCGATTACTACACGGTGGACTTCGCGAATGTATTGCCTACAAAACGTCACATGCTTCAAAAAAGAAGTTGGCTGTATCGTGGACACACGCATAGGTTTTGACGTGTCAGCGTATGTTGATCCTTGTCCTTATTCTTGTTCCTATCCTTTACTTTGTTCCCAAAGTTACTCTCATCTCTATCCTTGTTCTTATATTTGTCTTACCTCTATTTACATCTCTTGTCTTTTTCTTAGTAATTACTGTTTTTGTCCTTGTTTGGATGCCTTTCCTAAACTCAGAAAAAAGTCTCTCGGAATATGATAAAAAAGGCATTATATTAAGAGAAAAATGGTAGAGTTTGCTCCAGAAAAGGCGCTTCTCTAAATGTGATTCCAAAAATTCCCTAAAAATGGTAAAAAGCTTCCATGAAAAAGAGAAATATAAGAAAAATATATCGTTCTTAGAGAAATAGACTTTGATTTTTGAGAAAGGATTTGTTTTTATTGAAGAAAATATTTCGCATAGTGAATTGTTTATCTGCAATAGAGAAAACCTTTAATTTTCTAGAAATTTTTATCTATAAATGAGAATTTTTTAGTGCGAGAAAAATCCTTATCATTGGCTACGTTCAGCAATCACAACATGTTGCAAACATTTTTGGTTTTACTGTCTTGTATTTTACGCTATTTTCATTAGTTTCTTCTTACACACTTTTAAAGGCCGCTAGATTTCTAACTGTCAAATTTTGTAACTGTAAACGCTCAACATGTTGAGTAAATGTATCAGAAAAATAATATGATACCAAAGACGGACAATTTTCACAACATGTTGAGCTGATCAGAAACTGATACTTATGCGTTCAGCAGGCATTCACTCAACAGTTGCACAACAGTTGTGACTGCTGAAGGTAGCCATTATTAGAGAGTTGAAATATTTTCATTTCCGACAAGTGAAGAAATATTTCTTTGAATATGTGAAAATTTATTCTAATTGAAGGAAATTTTATTTGAAAAAGAGAAAATTGGTATTATCGAAAATAGAGATTTTTTTTTCTGAATGTAACCCTTGTACCACTTCTTTTCCCTATCTTTGTTCTAAGCCTTGTCCATAGTTCTTTCAAACCTCTATTCCTTATTCTATTTCGTGCCTATATCCTTTTCCCAATCATATCCTACATATTGTTTAAAATGTATCTAAAAATTTGTCTTTATACTTGTCATAATCCTTTCTCGTTCCTTTTCGGAATTTTTGTTCAAATGCTTGTCTATTTCCATGATTTAATCTTTGTCCAAATCTTTGCCCTAGGAAGAGAAGATCTTATTCGTGATCGTTATTTTTGTTAAAATCCTTACGTTTTTCTAATCCTTATCCGAAATCTTTCTCCCAACACTTGTCTTTAGTTTAATTTTAGTAAATTTTTTTTATTTTTGCTTTTGCTGTTGCATTTTGGTGCGGAGTCCCTGAGAGTCCTCATAACGCCATCTTTCTTTTTCTTATTTTAATCATGTGAACGAAAACTCCATTTTACTTCCATTACCAAAGCGGCAATAATTTTAGAGTTATAATACCATGCAACGTTTTTTAATTTTTGTTGCATTTTCTCTGCATTGCCTCCGCAGTATAGTGGCTTCAAAAAATATTTTCTCATTTTTATTATGAAGACAAATAATTATTTTTTGTTGTCGTTAAATAAAATTTTTCGTAGCACTTCTATTAGCGAGTAATAATTCCATGCAACAATAGGGTATTTTTGTTGCATATATGCTACCTATGCGGCCTGACGATGTCAGAATTTCTTTTTTTTATTTTTCTCGTAAGGCCAGGTATAAATCCTTCATTTCTGTTTCGTATTTATCGTAGCGCATAAGCTCACGGAGTATTAATTCCATGCAACGCCTTTGCATGGTCAATGCATTTTCGATCCTTAAGCGGCTCTCTCCTCGGCATCATGACGTCATGCATTTTTTGTCTATTTTTACCATGACGGGCTAATAACTTGCCTTTACTAGCTTGTGATATTTTTTACCATAGCATTTATACATAGCGCGTTATAATTCCATGCAACAAATTTGCAGTTTCGTTGCTTATGCAGCTCTCCTCCGCGTCGCGAAGACATCTATAATTTTTTATTTATTTTTGTCATAAAGTCGAAAAACTAACATCTATTGTCGTGTTATTACTTTTCTCATAACACCTATAATCATTGAGTAACATTTCCATGCAACGCCGTTGTATTTTGGAAAAATGCTTTTTTTAACTTTTTTGAAAACCTACGTGTGAAAAAAATAACGTTGTCACATCAAAAAGAATTTAAAACGTCGCATTCAGTTTGTAAAGAAACATGCCGAAAAACTTTAGATTTTTGGAAGAGCATACTTTGAAGTGATGAATATAGATTCAACTTGTTTGGAAAAGTTGAAAAATCAGACAGAAAAAGTACGAGTATGTGCGTCATCCCCCAAACAAAGAATTTTACCCCTTTCTTATGCAGGATAACGAACCAAAACATGGTTTTCTTGTGAAAATTCAAATATATTGGATTGGCCCGCTCAAAGTTCTGATTTAAGCTCTATTGAAAATCTCTGGGTAAATGTCGAGAGCGCTTTAGGAAGGGAAACAAATAATGCAGATGAATTGTTTCAAAATATAAAAGCTACCTTTTAAGTCTGACGCCTCGGCAACACTAAACATTGCCAGATGAATTTTGACAGTTCCATTTGAAAATTTGACATTTTCTACCATAAACGTACTCCCAACTTTTTGCTAAATACATAAGCGTTTATTGTGTTGTTTACAGTGGTTTGAAAATCGTATTTCAACAAAAAAATGGAATTAACACGTGAACATTTTCGGGTGATGATTTTTTACAATTTTCAACGTAGATTGACAAGAAAAGAATGCATTGATCAACTTAGTTGGACTTTTATTGATGAAGCACCACATCCAGTGACTATAAAACGTTGGATTAATGAGTTCAAGCGTGGTCGTCGTTCCCTCCAAGACGAATTTCGTGAAGGTTGTCCAAGAACGGCTGTTATGGCAGAAAACATCGATGCTGTGCGTGAACCATTTGTTGGAAGCAGACCAGAATGTGACATACCATGAGATGGAGTCATCCTTGGGCATTATTGGGACTAGCATACATTCGATTTTACATGAGCATTTAGGTCAGGAAGATTTGTTTCCGTTAAATTCCTCATAATTCAACGGTTGCTCAAGAAAAGACTCATATCGATTTGTACAAGGAAATGCTGAAAAAATATACAGCTGAAGTGGTTCGAAACACGGATGACAAATCATGAATATACGTCTATGAGCCCGAAACAAAGCAGCAATCCACTGTTTGGGTCTTTCAAAGTGTTCAAAACCCGACAGAAGTTAACCGCGGACGGAGCACATCCAAGGAAATGGTTGCCAGTTATTTAAAAAAAATCAGTTATGACGCATCTGTACCGCTCGAGCAAAGGAGAACTTTTAATGCTGAATGGTACATAACCGTCTTCGGAGAATTGAGGAAAACCAACCAACCGAGGAAGTTAATTCTCCATCACGACAATGCGAGTTCCCACACATCAGCTAAACAAAAAGTAGTTTTTTTTGCACTCCAAACGTGGAATTGATGGTTCATCCGCCTCACAGTCCCGTCTTGGCACCCAATGACTTCTTATTCCCTCACATTAAAGAAAAGAATGCGTGCGTTTTTCTACGACCGAACAAGCCGTTGAGGTCTTCAAAAACCTGGTTTTGGAGGTACCAACTTCAGAGTGGCAAAACTATTTCATAAATTGGTTCAAACATTGCAAAAATGTATTCATTATCTTGGAGAATACTTTGAAAAACAATAAAATCATTTTCAATGATTAACCACAGTTTTTTCATTTTTAGGCGCAAGACATAAAAGGCAACCCTCGTACGTAGATTAATACACGTGGATACAAGGTATGTAAATGTATTCGGATAAGTATCTATCATAAATGATATTTTTGAAATTCTTTTCCGAATTTTATAAATAAGTACGTTACGCCGTAGAAGTATATAGTATAAGGACATGAGTTCAATTCCAAGCATTTCAATTTTGAACTCTTTTAAAGAATTAAAAAATAAACTATTCGTTAAACAATTCTCTGTACTCGACGCCAAATAAGGAAACCCATATTTTTCTAAGGTTTTTTACTTGAAAATATCAATCAATTTGGATACATTTGTGCAAATATTTACGAAAAAAGGTTCGTTTCTTAGTCTAGCGAATGAAAAATAATTCAACTTTTTCAAGAAAAAGTTTCAAAATATTCAATAACGACACCTTCGGATCACTTGGGTGCTTTATTTGCAAATATAGCGGTGTAAGCAGACATAACGTTCTTTTAAATTTATTTTTGTTTTAAGATTCACGACTTTAAGATCAATTTAGATTTCCGAGCCTAAATAAAGAGTTGAGAATTAAGTTCTCAAGAAGAAGAAGAAATTGAGAATATATCTAACAATTTAAAGAACTTTAACAAATTGTTGAATTTTTCAAATCAGGATTCGACGGAGTGAACTTTATATGGATCGTTTATCCCGAAACTACATTTTGAAATAGGTGAGGGTTCCACTTGAGAACTAATCAAATACTTTTGAGCCAATATATTTTATAACTTTTAACTCTTTTTCAGACACATTTTTCAATAGATTTATAATTTAATTACCAAGACAGTTAAGATGAGAAAAGAAGAGGGACAGGTAACTTAAGGTTGCAGGCACGGGGCTATTTTGGTCTATTTTAATTAAGATAAATAATTATGATTTAAAATATTGAGTTTTTTAGTATAAGTCGAAAAAATTATCAACCATTAGCTTCTTTAAAAAAAAAACACTTCGATGAATTGAACAGTACATGAAAAAAAAAACTTTGGATTTATTGGAATTTTTGTAGCACCAAAAAATAAGCGTACGAAATAATTTTCAATTCAATGTGCTGCACATTAAAATGTACAAGTGCAGCACATTTTAATATAACTTTACGGTGTTGCACATTTTAATATAAATTTACGGTAAAATTTTCTTTAATTTTAATATAATTATTAAAAATTTATATTAAAATGTGCTTCTTTTAAAATTAAAGAAAATTTTGCCGTAAATTTATGATAAAATGTGCTGTACTAGCACATTTTTTGTGCAGCACTTTTTAGCACATTTTTCATGCAGCACATTTTAATGGAAAATAATAGCACCTATTAAAATGTGCTTTTGTAGCACATTTGAATATTGCTTCATATATTTATTACTCATTATATTTAAGGATACACTTAAACAAATTCATTACTACCAAATATTTTATTTTCATTAATATTGTTAAATATTGCTTATATTGAGCATAATATTGCGTAATAACGATTGACAGTATTTGGTTTATTACTTATATTAAATAAAAAAATTTGACATTTAATGTTTTTTTTTAATATTGAGCTTAGGGTTGTTAAATATTGCATCAAGTTTAAAAAAAATCCTCTTAAATTAAGTACATTTATGTGAACAGTATAAGAGAGTATCAAAATATATAGATATCTATAAGTAAATACAGTTATGTATATGAGTCTGTATGACACATTAGCAACAGCTTATTTTATGTGCCATCATTTCATGACATAAAAACCTAGTATCTATCACTACAACATAAATTAAAACTATCACAGTCAATGTTTTTTATTTTGATTTTTATAAATATTTAATATTTTCATAAGTTTTTGAAATAAAATTTAAAACATTTTAAAATTTTCTTAAAATACAAATTTTTTGAACGGATAAAAAAAAATTTTTTTGTCAAAATGCTGAAACGGACGTTATCTTTTAATTATTATATTTAAGTTTTGATATTTAGCTTTATGTCATATGGGTGACAGTAAGTTTAGAAATAGTTCGAGAGATTGTAATTTATTAAAAAAGTATAAATTTGTACAGGGTGGCTCATGAAAGACTGAATGATTTTAATACGTCATAACTTGTTAATTTGAAATGTTTTTTATTCTTTTCTTTTAGTACAGAGCATTCCTTGGAAATTTAAATGGCTGCATACGATGTCAAGCATAGAGTCAAACTCATTGAGTTTTTCTATTGAAGTCAATGACCTAAGATCTGTATTTTAGGGAAAATACAGGCAACACTTCATTTAAATTGACATTTTTTTCTTTAACGGGTACGTCAACAAACAAAACTATAGATATTGGGGTACTGAAAATCCCAGGGAATTGCCCAAAAATGCACTGTTTGGTGCGGTGTTATATCTGATGAGGATCCTCATCTAATAAAATGAGGATGGTCAATCTGAAACAATCAACGGGGACAACACTTGAACATTTTTTACGCCCAGCGGTTCAAGATAATATTGAAATATGGTTCAACAGAAAAGTGCCACTGCTCACACTAATAGGGCAAATATGGAACTAAAAGGTAATTTAGTTTTAACATTCATTCTTTATTGGGCCACTCTGTATATATTTGAAGACTAATTCTCTTTTGTTAAAGTAAAACTTCGAACTGGTTCAAAGCTATTCTATTTTTTTACTGCTAATTATAACAAACAAAATTTTTCGAGATAATCTTCGAGCAAAAGATTGATAGTGTCATGAAAACACTACATTTTCATCACTAAATTGGTTTTAAAATATTTTACTTTCATTTATGACTGACACTCAAAAATATCAAAATATTTTTACACTAATAAAACACCTACTTTAAAACTTATTTAAATTAGTTTACATTGAAAAATATATAATATTATTGTAAAGATATTTAAATTTTTTATTTAGATTAAAGAGGAATGATTTTCAATCAACAAGGTACATTTTCTTAACTATTTATCCAGAAATGAATGATATGAATTGACTTTCCTGAGCCGCGAATGTTTTATGCTTAATTTAAGGTATTACATAAAGTATTTAAGACTAAAAGGAATCATTTAAATACGAATAATATAAAAAAATGTCTTTGTAATTGTTTAATGATTTAATAACTATTATGTAAATTATTAAATAATTGAAAGTCAAATTATAAACCAATTAGATTAATACTTATTCAGTATTTAATAAATTTTCAATTTCAAATAATCAAACAATATTTAAGGAATAAAAATGTTTAAAAAAAGAAAGTAAAAGTTCATATGAATTTTAACTTTAAGTGGAAATGTGCTTCACTAAGCACTAGAGCGAAGAAAAAACTTCATTAAGTATATTAATATTCAGTATAGATCGATAAAATTTGGTTTCAAATTTGGAAAATGTTTCAAATTTTAAAAACCTTTATATGCTAAATCATTTATACTTTTCAAACGGTAATATTGTAAAAAAAAGGTAAGTTAAGTGAAAAGTTTTCACACGACGTTTTTAACACTAAGAGTCAAAATTACGATTCCACAGTTTCCTCGAAAGTAGTTTATACCTCGTAAGTAATTAATATTTTTTGACTCCAAAAAAGGTTAATTCCTAATTTCATAAATCATAAATCTTTCCTTTCATATTTATTTTGAATAAAAATTTGACCTATCATTTCGAGATCATTGAGTCTTATACTATGTTCTCACTATTGTAATTTACGGCTCATTCTTGATTTATGAATAAATCATGCCCAAATTAAGTTCACCATGGGAATTCTGTCAACGAAATTACTTTGAAATTAAGTAATTTATCATAAATTACCATCCAAATTAAGATCAAATCGGTGTCATCACTAATCTTTCCGATAAACAATCGAAGAAATGGCATCACAAGGTGTCATTTCTGTGAATGGAAAAATTTGATATGGACAAGAAGTCGTAGAAGAGACAAAATACTTGGGGGAAATGGAAAAACTGTCAAAATAAATTACGAAAAGGTAGTCTGAACGCAGTTGATTTAAGTGAAGTAATTTATGACAAATTAAGTAATTTATGGCATAGTATGAACGTAGTATTATATTCGTTTTCAAATTAGATATTAAGGGATATATCAGAATTATAACATTAACAAGAAATATATTTATTTAGTTTTCTGAATTTTAATTGGAATGAATGAATTTAAATTTGTATTTTCTCTTCATATTTTCATTGAGTCAAATTTTGAATAATCGTTTTATCTAACTTTTATTTCAAAATTTAGATATAATGAAAATATATCATAAGGGATATATTATCATTTACTATTAACAAGAATTACATTTATTCAAATTTATAAATTTTAAATGGTATGCCTGAGTTTCAGTTGGTTTCGTGTTTTCATATTTATATTGAGTCCAATTTTAAATAATCATTCTGAAGTCAATGCATCTGATTTTTATTTCAAATTTTTGATAATAAGGGAGATGTCATAAATTTGAAATGAAATTCCTGAATGTCAGTTTATCTTTTCTAATGGTCAATGGACATTTTTTTTTAATTTCGAATTGAATTTTTAAATTCTAATTGTTATTATTTGAATTTGAATTGAATTTCGGAATTTCAAAAAAATTGATTCGAAGTTTGAAAAGTTGAATTTAAATTGCTATGATTTTAATTTTTTCATTTCAACATTTGAAGTGAAAAGGTTGAATTTTAAATTAAAAACATGGACACATACTTTCATCCTTAAGAAATAAACGATTTTCTGACACCCTTCTGAAATCCAAGTATCTATGTATGCAATTATACAAATCTTTCATTTCAAATTCAACTTTCTACAGTTAAAATATAATTTTTAACAGATCAAATACAACCTTTTACACATCAAAATTTAAAATTGAATTTCAATAATAAATATTTGAATATTTGAAATGTGAAAATATTTGAAATTTCAAAATTGGAGGTCATATTAAAAAAAAATCAATGTATATAGTTATGATGCTGTTTACAGATTTTTAATTTCGAACGCAAGACTCTCTAGTTCAAATACAACTTTTAACTAATCAAATTCAATCTTTTACACTTCGAATACAACTTTATACACTTCAATTTATGCTTTATTAAAGTAATAACACTTATCAAAAAGTTAATTTGATGTGTAAAAAGTTGAATTTGATATATAAGTAGTTTAATTTGATATGTTAAAAGTTGAATTTAAATTTAAAAAACTGTAACATACACTGTATATTATTTCATTTTAAATATTTTATTGAAACTTCAGAAAAGAGTTTTACATTTCAGTAAAATTTTAATAAATAATATTAAAAATCGATTTTAAACCATTAAATTAAGTTCTGTGTGAAGCACATTACTTGATAAAAAAATGTTAAGTTATTCTTTGCACTTAAGGGGAGGTTCTAGTAGAAATTTACGGAAAATTTTTGTTTTATGCTTTAATTTTATACTTAGGATCTTGTTAATATGTAGTAAACAGGATATTTCCCTATCTAATTTATTTTATGAGTCATAGCATATTAGACGAGAGAATGCATCGGCCGAAAAGCAGGTATAAATGCGTGTTTCTCGAAACACCTTTTTTCCGCGCTGTACACGATTTCGCTTCAACGACTTGACCGATTTCGATGTTTGACGGCTCAAATTAAAGCTTATTCAATTTAGGGGCCTTCAGGAAGCGTATTTTTTTTCAAAAAAAATATTTTTAACGTTAAAGCAGAAGAAAAAGGAAAAACCGGGTATTTTTATAAAGGGCGGCCATTTTTTTTTTAAAGGGTTTTATTAAAATCGGAAATCTACAGGGGCCCCTAAATTTCATCTAGGTTAACAATTTTTTTGGTTCTTTCGTTTCAGATCACTTGGCAGGGATTCAGATCATCACCTGTAGAGTGTACAACGCACATCGACTATCACTGCACACATCATTGATCAGCGAGACCTTCAGCCGCCATTTTGAATTATTTTTCATCAAACAAATTGTATAATGTTCTTGAAATATACATTAATAAATGCATTAGAAGATTTTTTCAAAAAAAGATTTACTATCTCTAAAAAAAAAATTCTGCAATTACGTTACGTTTCTACTAGAACCTTCTCCACTTAAGTAAAGAACTGACAATTGATTTTTTTTCTGTTATTTAATTAAAATTAAAATATGTTAAACTAATTTCTCAAATTTCAATAAAAAAACCTTGAAAACAAGCAAAAGACATAACTTTTTTTCAATGCTATTCGAATTATTGACTCTTAGTGATGAAATGTGCTTCACACAGCACCTAACTAAATAACTAAATAGATTAAAATAGATTTTTAACTAAATAGATTTTTAATAGTATTTAATCAAAATATGAAATTTTAAAACTAATTGAAATTCAGTTGAAAATGAATTGAAATTTTAAAACTAATTTCTTAAATTTATATAAAATCGTCAAAAAATCAAATCTAAAGGTATATATTTTAAGTGTTATTTGAAATGTGCTGCAGACAACACTTAAGTGAATAACCTAAAATCGATGTTTCTTATGCTATTTCATTAAAATCGAATTCAATATAAAGCCAATTTCGGAAAATTTCAATGAAATCATCATGAAATCAAACATTAAACATATATTTTTAAGTGTTCTTGGAATTATTGACCCTAAGTGAAGGAATGTGCTTCAGTTAAGAGCTTAAAATGTTATTTTTAATGTTTATTTAATTAAAATGTAATTGAAATTGTTAATGTTATTTAATTTAAACTAAATCAATGTAGAACTAATACCTTAAATTTACATAAAACTACCTTAGAATCACACACAAAACGTTTCTTTTTTTTGTGTTATTTGAATTATTGACTCTTGGCAAAGAAATGTGCTTCATACAGCACATAACTGAATAGCTTAAAATCGATTTAAATAGTTATTTTATTAAAATGCAATGGTTAATTAAATAAAATTTAATGGAAATGCACACAAATTCTTTAAATTTCAATAAAATCAACTTAAGCAAAACATCGCTTGCATAAAATTAAGCATAAAACATCGCTTCTTTATGTACAAACATACGTAAATCTTACAACTACAATTACAAAATATACAGACACTTCAATAGCACACTTCGTTATATACTATGTAAATGTTAACATTTAAACAATTACAATTATTTTATTAAGTATTTTGAGCATAATGACAAAGTCACAAAAATTCAACAATTTTTAACTGTTATTCTTAACTATTAATTGGTTTAAATTTACAATTTTTACATATTTCAATTTCGATGCCTAACACATTAGATATGTAAGTTTGTCATCGTCGTTGAGGCCGAAGTATTATTGTAAGGAGCTTGCCAGGTGTCAGTTTCCTGATTATCCAAGTTCTCAACTGTCACTACAGAGAGCCGCTTTTCATCGACATTAAGTTCAGTTGATTTTATTGAGCCTCTTTGTGCCGCCTGCGCCGGTTGCACCGAATTTGAGCTCCGCCAAGCGATGCCACGCACATTAGAAGATGTTGCACCGTCATGAGGCAATCTGTTGCATTGGTGGATTTACGTCGAAGCATTTGTTGTTTTAACACATTTGTTTGAGGAAGTACAGGATTATTGTTTGGAGAGGGGAGAAAATAAAAGAAACATATACAAATAAGGAAATTGTTACAATTTTGTGTATAAACAAGTTGTTTCGTTTTGCTTTTTTTCTTTTGTTGGCTGGTGTAGTCGTAAATTTTGATTATTTTCATTATTTTTGATTATTTTTTTTTTATTTTTTGTAAAAATTCAATTAACAAATTGTGTTTGTTAAAGTTTTCTGCTATTTTATATAAATGCATATCATAGAATTTTTAATAAAGTTTTCAAACTAAACGTTGGTGTAGTTAAAGTTGCAATGATTTAAAAAAATTCCATTAATCACAAATTTGGCGCCATTTCAAATTTTGAGTTATCAACTTAAGACTATTTAAAATTTAAATAAAAGCAGCACACAGTTTATTTTCAGTGTATTTTAGTCAGTTCCCATATCTAGAAAATTCAAAACTCAACTAAAACTATGGCACCTAAGGTACACTGAGAGAAAAAAAAAACATAACATTCGCATGATGTAACATTAACATTATTTATATAGTTCATATATATTTACATTAGTTTTAACGAGCTTTAGAAAAAATGCTAAAATTGAAAGAAATGTACATTCCATTCTATAAAATTAAAATATTTTTTTTTTCTTAATAAATAAATTTTAAACGTTCAAAACAGCTATTTTCATTCTATAAGTATATTGAAATATATGGCACAAATTTTAATAAATTTTATATTTGTTTTGTGAACTTTCTGGCTGTCAAAGTTGCTCCAACTCATCGCCATTATAAAAGGTGTGACTCATGCGGCGACTCAATTTATATTTAACACTGGAAATCGAAAACAAATTTGAATTTCTATAGAGCAAGTTT
The DNA here is from genome assembly GCA_943735915.1 of Pherbina coryleti. Taxonomy (NCBI): domain Eukaryota; kingdom Metazoa; phylum Arthropoda; class Insecta; order Diptera; family Sciomyzidae; genus Pherbina; species Pherbina coryleti. Next base: position 161,331,682 of record OX030950.1, on the reverse strand, counting down.
CGGAAATTAACTAATTGCTAGGCATCACCGACATTTCTAGCTGCTAACAAATATTTACTAAATGCATCGTAGCACATGAAACTACAAATTTATAAGACAAAAATGTGCTTCATAGATATATTTTATGAAATGACAGTGGTTGTTGACAAAATGCATAATTTGACAATTTGAAGAAAATAAAACACTACAATCATCGAAGTGACATTAAGAATGGATAGTAGGGAAAAAATTATATCATGAAATATTTGCTAGCACTAGTGATTTAGTCACTTTCTGCCTCGAAAACTATTTCTTAGGATCTAATGCGAAATTTAAAATTCTCCGAAAGTTCCCGATAATACTGGAACTGAGGAAATTATCGAGTTGTACAAATTAAAACTACCTCTCAAAATTAAATTTAACTCCATACATGAGCCCCTACGTGAAAATGGGCTACCTTTTGTACAACCCACAACAATAAATTCTAGAATTCAATTGATACATCGATTATAAAAATAAAATATCGGCGTTAAATTCTGGAAATTCCCTAATTCTACCTTATCTCTAATTAATGAACAAGGCTATCGGCGTTACCTAACCAAAAAATTTCCCATGACTCAAACAACCCGTGACAATACATAGATGGTATCAGTAGGATGGGGTCAAAAATCTCCCAAATTTTGTGAAAAAAAATTTCAAAAAGGAGGAATTTTGTAAAGGAGAATTTAAAAAAAAAAAAACTAATTTTGAAAAGGGTGAATTTTGAAAATGGTTAATTTTGGAAAAGGGATTTTTATGAAGGTGAATTTCAACACTGGGAATTTTGGAAAATGGGATTTCGACCCGTTCTCGTTTTGGGATGGGGTCGAAATTCTCCCTATTCAAAATTCTTTTTACAAAATTCTTTATACAAAATTTCCCTTTTCAGAATTCCCCTTTTCTAAATTCCCCTTTTCCAAATTTCCTTCCCTTTTCAAATTTCTCCTGTTTTAGAATTCTCCTTAACAAAATTACCCCTTTACAAAAATCTTCCTACGCAGAATTTCACTTTACAGAATTCACTTTAACAAAATTCTCCTTTATTAAATTTCCCTTTACGAAATTCACTTTAAAAAAAAAATAAATTACAAAAGAATATGTTGATATTGAGGGATAAAGCTCGCGCTTTGTTGAAGGTTTCGTTTTTTTTTAGGTTATGTTCTGAGAGCGTAGAGTTATGAAATACAGAAATTTACAAAGGGAGAGTTTCGTAAAAGGGGAATTTTGTAAGTGGGAAATTCTGTAAAGAAAAATTTTGTAAAGGAAAATTTTAAAAAAGGAGAATTTTAAAAAAAGAGAGTTTTGAAAAGAGCGAAGTTTGGAAAAGGGAATTTTATGAAAGGAATTTTGGAGAGGGTAATTTCGACCCGCTCCTCCAAAACACGTTCCCATGACCGACCTAGCTCCACAAAAAATAGAGGTGAAACCTATAGGTCCAAACATTTTTCGGAGAATTTAATAAAAGGGGAATTTCGTAAGAGGGGAATCCTGTAAAGAAGAATTTAGTGAAGGAGAATTTTAAAAAAGGAGAATTTTGAAAAGAGCCAATTTTGGAAAAGGGAATTTTATGAAAGTGAATATCGACACTGCGAATTTTGGAGAGGGTAATTTCGACCCGCTCCTCCAAAACACGTTCCCATGACCAACCTAGCTCCACAAAAAATAGAGGTGAAACCTATAGGTCCAAAAATTTTTCGGCCTTTGTCAAAGAAAGAAAGAAGTCCACTGAACCCAAAAAGTTCTTATGATCCAACTTGTTTTAGAGATAGTCTCAGTATTGGTCATACAATTTTCTATGTGCCAACTAGTTCTATTACTACTTTTTTCCTTTTTAGGGTTTAGGGTTGCGGCCTAAACACTTTCAGTAGAATTATAATTTTTTAACGCAGAACTCCACAGAACTCAATAAACGCCTCAATGAGCCAACTAATTCTAAAAAAAAATTAGCGGTGGAATGCATTGGCTGAAGAAAATCATTGATTTTTGTCAAAATTTTAATGCCCCAACTTATATCTCATTGGAAATTATTGACCATGGATCATGGATTTTGATCCCAGGATTCTACTCGTATTGAACTTTAAAACTTGCCTTAACAAACTAGTTTCATAAATAGTCTTAGTGGAATCTTTTGTCCTAAAAATTTTTCGATTTTTACCCCTGGACTTTACATAACCTAAAAACGTCTCCATGACTCGGCTAGTTCCACAAAAAATAGTAGTTGAACATATCGGCAAGAAAATCTGAAATTTTGAGAAATAATTCCACTGAACCCAAAAAGTTCTATGACCCATCCTGTTTCAGAGATAGCCCTAGTGGAATCTATTGACCATAGAATCATAAATTTTTATCCCAGAAAAACTACAAACTAGTTTCATAATTAGTCTGAGCTTAAGCTATTGGCCATAGAATTATAGAGTTTAAGCCTAGAACTTCATAGAAGCTAAAAATTTCTCCATAACCCAACTAGTTCCACACAAAACAGTAATGGCACTAATAGCACCAATAACCCTAAAAAAACAGATTTTGTCAAAGAAGTTCACTGAACCGAAAAAGTTACAATAACCCTACTTGTTTAAGAGATAGTCTCAGTGGAACATATTGGCCATTGAATTATAGGTTTTTAATTCCACGATATAAAAAAAAATTAAATGATCCAACTAGTTCCATAGTTAGTCTCATTGGAACCAATTGGTTATAGAGTTATGGATATTTGTATCAGAAACTTTAAAAACTTCTATAGCCTCACTTGTTCTATAACTACTATTGGTATGGGTATTAATGGAGCCTATTGACCATCGAATCATTTTTTTCCAAGCCGTCCTCAGAATGCAAGTTAAGTCCAATGATGCGTATAGTTCCATAGATAGTCTCAGTAGAACCTATTGGCCATAAGATCATTGATTTTGTTTAAGAAGTCCTCCGTACCCAATGAGATTACAAGAAGTTCCATAGATAATCTCAGTGGAGATTGGAGATTATATTTGTCATAGAATCGTTGATTTTTCTCAATCGAATCCACAGATTCGAGGGCTACCTTTTAAGTCTTGCGCCTAAGCAACGCTTAGCATTGCCAGATGCATTTTGACAATTTCATTCGAAAATTTGTTCTGAGTTCCCACACAGCTAAAACAAAAGAGTTTTTGAGCACTCAAAACGTGCAATTGATGGGTCATCCTTTTTACAGTCCCGACTTGGCACCCAATAACTTCTTTTGTTCCCTTACATTAAAAAAAAAGTTTTTTACGCCCGAATAGCGTTGAGGCCTTCAGAAACCGGGTTTCGGAGGTACTAACATCAAAGTACCAAAGTGGCGGATCTACATACGGGCTGAAAGGGAAAGCCCCCCTTGGAGAATTTTTTGTATCATAAAAAAATGAAAGAAAATCCAAAAATACTTTCAGGCCCCCCCTTGGCATACAAAAGTGTAGTTTCAGTTCCCCCCCCTTTGGCGAATCCTAGATCCGCCACGGCCAAAACTGTTTCGAAAATATGTTCAAAAGCACGCAAAAGTGTACTGATGATCTTGGAGAATACTTTGAAAAACAATAAAAAAAGCATTTTCACTGATAAAAGTGTAGTTTCAGTTCCCCCCCCTTTGGCGAATCCTAGATCCGCCACGGCCAAAACTGTTTCGAAAATATGTTCAAAAGCACGCAAAAGTGTACTGATGATCTTGGAGAATACTTTGAAAAACAATAAAAAAAGCATTTTCACTGATTAACCACTGTTTGTTAGGCGCAAGACTTAAAAAGCAACCATTTTGAAGTTGCAATTTTGGCCTAATCAAAAATGGACACTGAAAAAAAAGTATGTGTATAAAAAGAACTTGTGTTTTGCAACTTTTTTCTAACAACACTAACGTTTGGTTTCTTATTACTTAAATTTTATACAAATTATTTTATCGAATATTATATAACATGAATATTTTTCCTTAAAGGTTCACTCTTCTTGTCTTGTTTTGTATAAATAAGTTTTTCTAACATGTTATCTACAAAAAAATAAATAAATTTTTTGCGCTATACAGCTTGTTTATGTTAAAAAAAAATGTTTAACAAAATTATGAAAAACCCACCTAATGCGAACAAGTTTTTTTTAAATAAGTGTTTAGAATATTAAATGGTTTTTATAATTTTATAATATGTTGCTTATGTAAACAGTAAATATATTAATGATAATGTCTTAGAAATAATGAGTTTTTAAACATTTTATATTAGAAATTTTATGTTAAAGTTTAATGTTTCTCTGTGGTTTTCGAGAATACTGATTATGCGGGTAATTAAAAGGGTAGATAATTTGTTGGTTTTATTTTAATTTTATTTTTTTCAAGCATGCCAGGGGTGAATGATATCGGCAAAATGGAAAAGCAAATCAAAATAGAATTCTACAAATATCATTTCATCATTTAATAAATAAATAAATAACTGGCCATTTCAGCCCTTGAAAGGACTTTGACCTAGCTTCTTATGATCAATTGTGTTGTGCGTGTTATTAAGTTTGTACACAATTGACCGAGAAATGGACCTACAGGCTTAACGCCGAAGCTTTACATGGCATTTTGATTACTCTCTGAGGTTTGCCATTGTCTGCAGAGAGGTGGCGGCCGTACAGAAAAATTATTTTAATTCAAATCATTTTCTGTCGCTGCTGGGGTTCGAACCTGGGTCTCCAAAGTTCTTTGACATAGCGGCCACGCACTTTAACCAACTACGCCACGGACGCCACGTTCATCATTTAGAACCAAATAAATCCTGGTATTTCTATAAATAAATCCGCTGTATTTTAAGTATATTTATGTCATATTTAATTGATATTTGTCAATTAATAACGAGCCATTTTTCTTTGTACTGTACATTTACAAATGACGTTTTTGTCAATATTTAAGTCATTAATTTACATTTGATTTACGTTTGACAGGAATCGGAATATTATATCCATGAGTTGAAATTTCTTTAATTAGGTTTCGTTAAAAGTTGCTAAAAATAATACTTATTACAAATAGTACTGGTAATTATTGACATTAATATTAAAATCTATTTAAGTTGTACAGTAAATATTCAGCAGTGGATGTAAATAGAAATCCGAGAAGGCAGTATCGAAGGGTTTTAAAATATATAAGAAACCGTGGGTTACGGCCTTTCTCTTTACAAAATGCATCAACAACAAAGTTACCTTAAACAAAACTGGAGAACTCAGTCTATGCTAATAAAATGCACGTCACACATGCATTTACAACATCAAGAACATCAAAAAGACCAACAACAACAATAAAAATAAAAACAACAGCCATTATAACAACAAGACACTTCCAGATTTTTACAGGGCATGAATTCCAATAAACCATGATACAATTATACAAGGTAGGAGTGACAACGGGCTATTTTCTCACGAGTGTCTTGCACTGACTGTCATTTGCCTGTATATTTTATTTTATTTTCTATTTTCTTTTATACTTTTTTTCAGTTTTTATACTATTTTTGACAGTTGGTGCAAGATGAAAGAACTGTCACTCCTACCTTGTATAATTGTATCATGCAATAAACCACAACCAGGCCAAATTTGTACTTAGAAGCACTTCATTGTTATAATTCACAGCTAATTTACATGAAAACATGATTTAGATGGTGAAACTTGAGACTTCGTTTCTATTGTGAATTCCAGGGACCGTAACTGTTATGACTTTTTTAAAAAAAGTCAATAAATAACAGTTAAAATTTGACTTATAATTTTTCGGTCAAAAATAAAAGTTAAAATATGACTTTTATTTTTCCGATCAAAAATAACAGTTAAAATTTGACTTTTATTTTTTCGGTCAAAAATAACAGTTAAAATTTGACTTATATTTTTTCGGTCACAAATAACAGTTAAAATTTGACTTATATTTTTTCGGTCAAAAATAAAAGTTAAAATATGACTTTTATTTTTTCGGTCAAAAATAACAGTTAAAATTTGACTTTTATTTTTTTGGTCAAAAATAAAAGTTAAAATATGACTTTTATTTTTTCGGTCAAAAATAAAAGTTAAAATATGACTTTTATTTATCCGGTCAGAAATATAAGTTAAAATTTGACTTTTATTTTTTTGGTCAAAAATATAAGTTAAAATTTGACTTTTATTTTTTAGTTTTAAGTTTTATTTTTTATTTTATTTTTTTATATTAAAAATAAAGGTACACAATTTGACAGTGACATCCTATATTAATTACTTGCTTACCCAGCACACGTTGTTTTGCAGCCTAAATTTATTTGTCGTGCTTTTTTTGGATTTTCGCGATTTTTCGCTTATTTGAAAATGATTTTTATTAATATTTAATTATTATACTGTGCAACACAACTTTCTCAACAAAACGATGAAAGTTCCTTTTCTTCACTTGAAGACGAAAACTAGATGGGGAAAAAATTTTCGGCGTCCTTGTTTATAGTTATTAGTTATAAATAGTATATAATAGTATATATTTGGCCCACCCTGTATAAGTATTTTACATATTTCATTGAGCAAGGATAGGGTATAGAACAACAAGTAACTCGGGTATGATTTGAGTATCCGATTTCAGTCCGTTACTCATTTCAGTTCTGTGATGTTCTCTGATGATCATTTCAGTTCACAACAATGACAGGGAACGCAAGGTGCAGTGATAAGCCAAACAAAGGCAGATAAAAGTAGAGTGAATAGAATTTATACTTTTGTTATATTTTTTCACCTTTTAACCGAAAAAATATAAGTCAAATTTTAACTGTTATTTTTGACCGAAAAAATAAAAGTCAAATTTTAACTGTTATTTTTGACCGAAAAAATAAAAGTCAAATTTTAACTGTTATTTTTGACCGAAAAAATATAAGTCAAATTTCAACTTTTATTTTTGACCAAAAAAAAAATCGGTCAAAAATAACTATTATTTTTTGACTTTTTTAAAAAAGTCAAATAAATAAAAATCTTTTAAGATTATTATTCCTTAGTTAACAAGCATCGCTATACTTTATTCAAATATCGAAAAGACACATTTCTTCCGCTTGACTTTTTGAATCGAAATTTCGAAAATAACAGTTATTTTCGGTCCCTGGTGAATTCTGTTGATTTTAACGTAAAAACAAATGCTTCTTCTTAAATTTTTTTACGCACTCACGTATTGTGTATGTGAGTTCACCTCATAGCTGTCAAAATAGATACACCCAAAAAAGTCTTGCATATTTACACCGTGAACGGGAGGAACAGTGGCACTTACTTTTCGTCATAATTTGTCATAAATCAAAAAGGAATTATAAAGTTCAGAAGCAATGTTGGTTTATTTTTCGTAATTTTTTTCACAACTTCTCATCACACAATTCGAATCGTTTATCCAAAATTTTTTAAAAAAATATTAGCCGTAAAAAATTAGTAGGAGGCACGCACCTCGTTTTCCGGAATATCAACCCATACTTTCCTCAATAGACGCATGAATAATCCGCCGTCATGTTTTTAACATTCCTTAATTTGTTCAGCATTATGCCCCAAATATAGAAGTCGAGAAGATGGAAGTCAGGGGAGGACGGAGGCCATTTGTCAGAAGAAATAAAATCTGGTAAATTAGAAATTTGAAAAACTTTTGCCTTGTGGCCTGAAGCAGACTCTTGCTAAAAGCAAAACTCGTCTTCGTAGATTTGCTTAGCAAGTTGCAACAAATGTCTTTTGTAAACATGCTCCAAGAGAAGGAATTGACTAACTAGGAATTGATTTTGACGCCCTTTTCTATGAAAAGAAGAGGTAATTTTCCCTTTTCAGATACAGCACTGCAAACCATGACGAAGGTTACGTTTTAAAACCCCTGAATAGATTTTTGTTCTTTAGGAATATCTACCATACTTGCTGCGTACACTTTATCAATTTGCGGGTTGTGGTTTGCTTGGGGCAGAAAAAGTTTTTTGTTGAAAATATCACACTCCAACCTACGTTTCTATGAATGATTGCCACATTTCTATCCTTTCACATAATACGCTGACGTCCCGTAAGGCCATGTACTTTTTTTTCTTATAGGCATTGAGTTTTAGGTCACTTTCAATGACATTACGGATGGTGTCCTGGCTGACATTCAGCTCCCATGTAATTTTTCTCTAAAAAAAAAAGGGAAAGGGCGCAATTCGTCCGAATTCTTTCCCTCACTTTCTTAATCAAGAGCGGCGTCCTCATTGTTTGTTTTGCACCTGCATTAGGTCCTGGGTGAATGCTGCCAGTTCTCTGCAAAGTTCGCTTCACGAATTGTCTGTTGCCTTTTAAGTTCTGTAAGGACTTAAAAATTTGGTAAGTTGATTTCTTCTCCAGATGTAAATTTAAAAAAAGAGTGCGCGTTGCGTCCAACTTTGTTATGCATAAATTGCTTAGAAATCTTTTTTAATTAATTCACGACATAACCTCACAATGAATGCCCAAGTTATCAGAAAGCATCAAAAATATTTTGGTGCTTATAGTTTTAATGACAGTTCCTCCCGTTCCCGGTGTAAAAAAAAATTGTTTTAAGCTGAACAAGAATCTAATTCAAACAACTATATCATTAAATTAAAAACACTATTGTAACTTAGTTTTTCTCTATATGTACGCCGATGGTTTTCTTATTAGAGTGATTTTCTTAGAGAGCGGACGAAACTGATATTTTCGCCAGCACTCAAATCTATGCAGAGCGATGAATCCATCGAGAGGGGTGAGTTTGTAAAGAAATTTCACTACCACATTAACATATAACATTTGCATTAGTATTGACTTCATGTCGGCAAACGACTATGTCTTTTTGCCAAAGTTTCTCTGCCGCGCACCGAAGAAACAATTGGTGCCGTAGAGCGTAGAATTGTATAGGATCCAAATGAGTCGATTTGTCATCCCACGCAGTAATTGAGCTGTGTCCATCCACTTTATGGAAAATGTACGTATAGATATTGCCACACTACCTAATAAGATCCAGCTGATACAAGAATTAAAGCGGAATGACCATCGTTTGCACCGTACGACCGGTCAATGGGCTTAAAATAAACTAGAACCAACCCACTGTTTGATAATCTATACCCACGCAATAATCAGTTCAGTGATGCGGCTTATTTTGATCTCGATGGATATATCAACAAGCAAAATTGTCGCGTTTGGAGTGCAGAAAATTCACAAGATATTCTCGAGGCACCGTTATATCTACAAAAAAATTACTTTTTGGTGCGTTTTATAAGCTAGTGGAATCATTGGTCTTTACTTTATTAAAAATGAAGCCGGCGAGAGCGTTACCATCAACGGCGAGCTCTATAGTGCAATGATTACAGGTCATTTTGTGCCCCAATTGAATGGGATGTTTTTGTTGAAGACGTGTTGAAGACATTTGGCGAACGTGTTATTTCTCAAAATGGAATTATTTCGAATGCGCTTAGAAAATGGTTCGAAAGAGCGTCTTTGATACACCAGAAATAACTATAATATTGGTGGGATAAAATGGGTCTTGAACGAGCGACATATTTTGAATTTTTTTATAAAGAAACGATTTGACAATACTAAATAGAAATTTAAAAATAAAAACAACAATAATAACACCATTTATATACATAAATTACTATTAAATGTTCTTAGGCGCATAGACAGCATTCTCGAAAAGTTAAGAAAAATTAAAACAGAGTGTAAAATTATTTCAGGGTCGTATGAGCACCAGCAAGTATTTCTAAATGAAAAAGCATAAAACTGTGATAAAAAGCGTATGATTTGCAATAAAGTCAATCGAATGGCAAATGCTTAAAATAGTGAGTTAAAAAAAAACATTATAAATTAATGCATAATACTGTCCAAACTTAATGACAATGTTTCAATCCCAAAATGCACTCTTTAAGCTCTAAATTTTAAAAACGTTCGCATGAACGTTATTTTCAAGTTAAACAATTTACAATTTTTAAATGAGAGCATCAACTGTTGTTATAATGAAATGATTACATAAAATTAATACAAGATTTCTTTTTTGTTTTGTGTTGACTTAGATACTAAGTAAGTAAACGTGTGTACAAATGTATATATGTTTTAATAAGATACTTTTGTTTTTTTTTTTTAATATAGTTAATGAATAATTATTAAATAATCTTAATCTAAAATCTGAACACCAGCGTCATTTTACTATAAAAGCAATAACAATGTATGAACCCATACTTTTTCTTAATATATCAAGCTTACAATTTGTTTTTCTTTGTTTTTGTATTTTTTTATATATATAAATACATATGTTGCCAAAGTACTACTTGTATTGCCAAAGTTAAAAATGACTTAATTTTAAAACTAAACGAAAGCCGTGTTTGTTAAAAAAAGAAAAACTATTTGCAACAACTTCTAAAATGCAGCTACTCAAAGTTAACACCATGTAAAACATACAACTAAGTTTTGAGACTACATACTTGGACAAATTAACATACAAACATAAACAATAGAAAAATATAAACAAAAAACTCAACAAACACAATTGTTAGGATCATTCAAGAGCGGGTGTTGTTGTGAAACACATAAAGTTTCGTGGCGAATTTACAAGAGGATTTACAGGATGTAAGATTAAGAGTATTACAACAAAAAAGCTTGCAGGAGCGCAGCAAAAAACAAACATTTGGGCTTGGTTATCTTTAAGGCGTTATGCAAACAAATAAAGCAAAGCTTTTCTAAGCATTTAAAAACTTTTAAATCTATCTTATCAAAAAACCTACAATTTACAGCTTTTATAAACTAAATAGTTTAAAAATTAAGTTTAATTTATTTAAACTTTTATCTCAAGCTTATAATATGCGCTCATGCAAGCTTTTTCATACAGGACGAAATGTTATTTTATTTGTAGGACATTGAAAAAGTTTATCTCTGCAAAAATTTTTTACTTTTTCTTTGTCATTAAAAACAAAAATCAAAATAAAATTTTACAAAACATTAAACGTAAGTTCGTTTTTTTACAGGGTACCAACAATTCAAAATTAAAATATAAAGTTCAACTTAAAATTTACCAGCTTTTATGCGTTTTTTTTTATATATATATATATATATATTAAGCTTTGCAACTTTTTTACTTACGATGATCTTGATTCGCGCATTACTTGACCAGGATCATGACGGCGTATTTCAGATTCGCGCACCGCTTCGGTTAAGGATTTGAAAACGGTGTTGTGAACACTGCAAAATATATAAAAATTTTTTAAAGAACGCCCTTTATAACCACTATACTGTACATACAGTTTAAATAGAACATCCAGCAGCAGTGCTGCTATGGGTATGAGCAGCAGTCCTAGCCAGAAAGCTGGTGTTGAAAAGACAATACGATCCATGCCTGTGAAAACCGAAGCCAGCGGCAATGTTGGCCAAATGTTGCTATAGACAAGCATAAAAATGAACCACAAAGCAATGCTGCCCCAGATAGAGCAGTGCGTCAGCCAAGTCCATGAGTTTGTTGAGAGGCCAGCCTTCAAACAAACCGTTACAATCACAAACTATGTGGAGCGAAAGTATAATTATAAATTATGTTATTTTTAACTAGAGAATTGATAGAGAATTCACGCTCACCGTATAGACCATATTGCCCAGCACTAGATAGTCACCCGTGTGTCCATTAATCCAGATCACTTCTGTTTTTATCATCGACATGGGGAACCAAAAGAGTATCACTGAGTGCAGCAGCGCATTGAAGATCCACACCCAGAAAACCTTAACATTGAAGAGATCCTGTGAAGGCTTATAGAGCATCGGATATTTGAGCAGCGTGTCCGCTGTGCAGACTTTTTCGAAGAGACCCATCGCAAAGGGTGGCAGCGCTGTGAAAACAACGTTATACAAACCAATTGTCCAGCGCTCAAAGAGAATCTGACCAGACCTGTGTATGAAAAAAAGCAAATTAAAATCTGAAGATGTTTTTTTTTTTGTTGGTACATAAACCTTTTGGCTGTTAATAGGCCCAAATTGTTACAGCAATTAAAGGATTATAAATGTAGAGCTTTTTGCAATTACATGATAAACCACAAAATCAAAAAATTTAGCTAAGACAGTTGCAAAGAGCATGTTTGAACTTGTGGACATGGGGGAGGAACTATTCGTCGTTGCGCATACAAAAAAGGTTATGTGTTTTTAAACAATTTTTCAGGAGACGAAAAAAACATTTTTGTTTTTTAACAATTTCAATACTATTTTCACATAGCTGGCTAACTTTCACATTTAATTACTTCTGAACCAATAGGAATATCAAGAAACCATTTGGTGAATAGATGGGGGATACATATGGCTATTAAATGGTAAAATAAAAAAAAATCGAAATTTTACGCATAGCCTTTTTTGTATGCGCAACGACGTATTGTGCCATTGTGAATACCTGTTTGAGGTGCTAGCGGAACTTAATTGTAAATTAACCTTATCAGTTGTCTCTACGTCGGCCCATTTACATCGGTCTTGATGCCAAAAAACAAAAATTATCAAATTAAGAGCATCGAAAATCCTATAGTAATAAAAGAGCCACTACTTCATCTACAAGGTAAAACAGTTTCGTATAGTTTTTGGGCTGATAGCATTAATAGGTCATATGCTTTCAATACTGACTCGATTGTTTGACTGTGACAGTAAAAGGATTGCGTTACCCGGTATTGAATAATTTTTTTGCCCCAAAATAGATGTAAACGATGTTTTCAGCATGACGGCGCAACATACCAAACATGTGGGCAACAGTGGCTCTATTCCATAAAAAATTTCCTGGACATATATTGCTCGAAATAAAAACATCTATTTGCCGTTGAGATCATGCGATTTAGCAAAATTAGACTTTTTTTTGGGACTACGTTGAGTAACATCTCTTCGATTCACTTTGACTTCTGAAGTCGTATTCGACTAGTTGATTCAGTTACTGGTCACTTCAGATCTTACCCCTCTATAAAATTTAACTCCTTGAAGATGTATTGGCTTTTGTACTTTTTCTAAAAACAAGCTGACAAGTAAAATGTTTTTACTTACCAACCCGAGTAGATGGCGAACCACAGCTCGATGACGTACAAGCAGACATTCTTATAGAAACTATACAGAATAAGTTTACACATGCGGCTATAATTCCAAGCACCGTGAACCAGCAGCAAACGCAACAAATAGCGAAACTGGGCTATCGAATAGTCGGAGGCGCAGGCTGCCTGCAGCCCTTCGACGCCTGAGATGCCGACTCCAACATTGGCCTTCTGTATCATAGCAACATCATTAGCACCATCGCCAATCGCAAGCGTAACACATTTAGTATGGGTTGTGACGAGCTCAACGACCTGAAAGTGTAGAAAAAGCATTAAAACTCTAAAATCTTTGCAGGTGAATGAGAACGTACATCCGCCTTTTGTATTGGCGATACACGACAGCAGATAACGACACGGCACCCAACACAAAGTTCGAAAAATTCACGCCGCAGATCACAACTGAGCGCATATTTCAAAGTCTTGCCATCTACTACAAGTGCCACGTTGTTGTCCTTGACATCGACACTTTTCAACTCGCCGTTGTGGCGCAATATAACATCGCGTGTGCTCTAGAACAAAGAGAAGGGGAAAATTATTTGCTGTGTTTTGGAAATCTCGCTGGCTAGATGCTTACATCCAAACTGGTCTCGTTAAGTATTATGAGATCCATGGAGTGTGAGATGAGCTTACAGGAGTAACCTATGTTTATGGCAGTCTCCTGCTTGTCACCGGTCAACACCCAAATATTAATGCCTGCTTCTAGCAGCGCTGCAATAGTCTCTGGTACACCTTTTTGCAGTTTATCCTCAATGGCGGTGGCGCCCAATAGCATTAGATTATTTTCAATCAAATTGGCGGAATCATCGATCTTTCGTTCACGGAACTGCATAGAGGTTGTGGCCTTGTGATAGGTTTCCTTCCACTCATCGTATACATCTTCGGGTATAACAGTCACAGCGCAGCATAGCGTACGCAAGCCCTCCGATGCAAATTCTTCCAGATGTCGCAGCGTCACATCGCTATAAGTTTGTCCTTCAGGTGAGAGACGTTCGTATATAACCGTATCGGCGCCTTTGCAATAGAGCTTTATTTCACCCGTTGGTGCACGTACCACAACCGACATGCGTTTGCGTGCCGAAGTAAATTCGATAACATTGAGTATATCGTAACGCTCACGCTTGCCCAGAACATCTAATTCCACATAGCTCGGTGTACGTGTGTCAAAAACGTAGCCAAATTGTCTGGCACCATCTACCAAGCTGCGTTCATCCGGGCTGGCTGCATGATAGGTGATGGTACCATTCGCGCCTTTCTCGGGTATCACCGTATGGCAGACAGCGAGCAGTATGAGGAATTCTTTGATTATCGGTGCGGTCGGATGATTGTTAAGAATGTTCTGCGTGTGAGAAGAGATGATGATGGTGATAATTAAAAACATTAAACATTGAAAACAATTTAAGTAAAATCATCAAAACACTCACCTGCACCAGCAAAGATTCCTCGGGTGTCTTCTCAGCCTGATAGATGAAACTGGCAATGGAGCATTTTTTGAAGACCATAACATTACGCGTTAGCGTGCCTGTTTTGTCCGAAAAAATATACTTGACCATGCCAAGCTCCTCATTGAGATTGGAGGTACGCGCCATAGCTGGAGTATTGGACTGGGCGTGATACATTTCAATGTCGAAATTGATAAAAAGGGCCTAAGATAAAATTTGAGAGAAATTTATGCAGCAGTTAACAAACTAACTCCTTCAAACATTTACCTGTAAAAATCGCACCAGCTCCAGCGTAACCTGTAGCGATATGGGTATCAGATTGTTATACAGTATTAGGAAGGTGAGCAGATTGTAGCCAAAATTTTTACTCTTGAAGTCTGGTGAAAAAAAAAATAGAACAAATTAAATTTTATATTAATTTTTAACAACAGCATCGCTCATCCTACCATCTATGGCCAGATACCAGTCCGCCAATGAATGCTTTCTGGTCCATATAAAATTAAGTATGGCGCTCGTCAGACACAGTACTATCAAGATCATGAACAACATTAAGATTTGTGTGTTGGTCATTTTGTCTACAGTTGAACGCTTCAATGGTGCTGAGGTAGAGTTTTTCATAAGTTTTGTATCATGGCCGGTATAGATGACAATGCCGAATATCCAAGAGGTGTTACGTAGCACAGCACCACGTTGCAATATCTGATCGGGTCCCAATGCAACGGCACTATAAATGAAATTTTTGTTGAATTTAATTTATAAGAATATTAAATGGTACAAGGCCAAAACTTACGGCTTGTTGTGCTCCTTAAGAACACCAATAAATTCATATAGATGCCGATTTGGTACCTCACACTCGATGACACCGCTCAACTGCAGCAGATCCTTGGTTTCCAGCAACGTCGCTGTCGCGGTCACACCTTGGCGTATTTTTAAATTTGTTTCACCATCCAGATTGGCGGTTTCTATGAAGCACATGGCCTGAGGTTCACTGTGTATTGAGAGAAATGTAATGATTATTAAACAGGGTGATGAAAAAAAAATAAATATAAATATATTGGGTGTTGGAATGAACTTGTAGCGTTTTACAAGGGTTGGGGTAGGTTGTAGGTTCATACATTGTTTCCATTAACCAAATAGTCCCCGTAAAACAGCTGTCATTAGGTGTAAGTTACGGTGTCATTTGGTTAAAACGTAAATAACAACACTGAACTCGAACAAGGCTGAACGGGGAGTTTAACTTCTTTACTCCAACATGAAAAAAGTGCTGCTTCCACTTAGTGGTAAAAAGGTAAAGGCAGCATTAGCCTGTGTCTTCTTTCAGGCCCTGGAGGAACACCCTGGTGCTATCTCCACTGCCATGACGTGGTGCTATTCTCCACTGGCACAACTTTGGTCACATAAAGTTGAAATCGCTGAAATATAGCTCGGGACCAAGCTGCAATCAGTGGAGAAGGAGGAGATATTGGCTCGTCCAAGAGCAAGGGTGTGGTTGCCTACGGAACCGGACTCCATCATTCGCATGTTTCTACTATGGAATCCAGATATGGCCACATGGCTCGACAGGTTCGCTTTCTGGTAAATGCTGAACCCGTTCGAAGAAAACGGTGGGAGTCCTTTTACATGCCTTCTCCAAGGTACTGCTACAGGTTTAGAACAAGGACGAGAAGTCTAGGACTCTCATCAACATATGCTCAGTCGAGACTGACTGAAGAAGAGGGTTGTTGGTGACCAGAGCTCATCTATAACTGTCTTCTTTTACGAAGCCAACAAAAATGGGTCGACTCTTGGATTACATCTAAAGACGAAACTTTCTTCCGATGTGATATTTGTCTCCTAACTAAAGGCTAAGAAAAGTATGAATTCAGAGGAGTTTTTGCTCCTCGTCCATCGGCAGGCCCACATAAGTTGAGGGAGTCTCTGCCCTTGATTATATTCTTGAGAAATTGTCTGAAATATGCCCTGAACGGTGCTAAAGTAACAAAAGATATTTTGCATCGTCTGATTAAGCTACGGTCTACACCAATCCTACATATCCAGCTGGATTCATGGATGTGATCTCTATTGACGATACGATATTTCTGCTTGGTTTAAGATGTTAAGGGACGTTTCACTATTCCCCGCATCTCTGTAATTAGTGTTTTTTATTTTCTCTATTTCACATGACGGATAAACTTTTCGTTATCTCGATATATTGATCAAAGCCAACGATACCGTGCAGGTTGACATTACCGACAATTGACAAAAGATTCGATTCCGTCAATTTGTGCATGATCCCTGTAGGTAGAAATTTGGGACGTGTCGACTCAATTGTCAACCGTGATACGACATCTAGGCTCGCTTGACATCGTGCACGAAAAGGATTGGCAAAAATTCGTCGATTCGCCACTAAATCCTTGACAAATATATTTATTATTGGCAAGGAAAATGAGCCATATATTTCATTGTCTAAGGACACAAAATGGCGTTGACTTGTCAACATTAGAAAAACGTCTGTAAGTCGTGGGAATGATTCAAAAGCAAGGTTATAGGGTCTCATACGAATTGAAACCAAGGGGCGTTTGTTTTTTCACCTGTTGATTACTGCTTCAACGGGAGAATTGAAAGTGATTTTTGCAATGAATTCTCACGGGCGATGAAAAGTGGATCAGCGTTGAAATCATGGGTAAAGACTGGCAAATCGTCAGGCACCGAGGCCAAATATCCATTGATTCAATTGTGGATTATGGATCATGTTCTGTATTTGATGGGATCAGGTTATAATTTATATATAATTTACTTATAATTTTCAATAAACTGCTCAAACTGAGTGAAACCTTAAGTGGAGATTGCTACCGACAATTATTGGCGAAAAAGGTATTTTGCAACGTGCAAATGTTCGTTAACACGTCACAAAACCGTTCAAAACATACTGAGAAATGGCATGGCTGAGAAATGGCAAGCCCTGTCCTACCCCAATATTCTTTAGATATTGGTTCCTTCTGATTATCACATGTTTCCATTGATGACTATCTCGTCTTATGAAGACAGACAAAATTGGTTTTATTGGTGGTTTGCATCTAAAGACGAAGCGTTCTTCCAACGTGGTATTTATATACTGCCAACAGATGGGAAAACTCGTGTCTAACAATGGAAATTATTTATTTATTTTATTTATTTTATTTAATAACATCATCATTAGTATAATAAGAACAAGTTCTTTTCGTATACAAAGATATAGAGTTAAGGATATTCAAATTTAAGAAAATTAACATAACTTATAATACTTCTATGAAAAACAAGAAATAAATAAAATATATTATGTAAAATAGAGCAGAAAATTTAAATGATTTTAGAAATTTAGAAATTGAAAAATTGAAACTGAAAATAAAAAGATTAACAAATGAAATAAGAAATAGAAATCTGGTAATTTGTTTTAAAAATATTTGAAATCAAGCAAAATGATTTAGAACGGCCTGCCTAAAACTGTTTTCATTACGAATAGATTTAATGTAACTGGGTAACGCATTCCATAATCGTATGGCATTAACGAAAAATAGCCTAGTTGAGTTAAGAGAATTAAAGCTAGGTATTATCATCATGTTACTTCTGGACGATTGACAGAATTGCAATTTCTCAAACAAATACCGAGGAACTTTACGGTGAATCAACTTATGTAGGAATATGCAGTTACGAGCATTTAGGTAGCTAATTATGTCACAACCAAGAATACTATTCTTGAATTGAGATATGTGATTAAACCTGTGAATATTATAAACATATCGCGTCGCATGATTAAACGCAATTCTCAGTTTGTGCTCAGAACTAGAATCTAATTTACTATAAATAAGCTCAGAATACGTTATTGCAGGGACTATCATTTGCAATACTAACTTACGCCTGGTATCAGTAGGTGTAAACTGAGCTGACGTTCTTAAGTTTCGCAGGGCATAATAAATGTTTCGGACTACACTATTTATGTGATCAGTGCAAGTAAGGGACGAATTAATTTGAAAGCCAAGGCTTTTAACATTACATACTAGTTTTAGCTTTCTGTCCCCTATAAACAAGTCAGGAATGTCATCAAAGCACACTTTATTTCGAGCAATAGGTAACACATATGATTTTAGCGCATTCAGTTGAAGACCATTTCTAATAGCCTATTTATGAATACTATCAAGATCCTCATTCATTCTATAGCTTAAATCTTCAAGGAGACCCGTCCTGCGAGAGAGATGAAGTTCAACATCATCTGCATAGGCATGCATAGAGGAGTATTTACACACCCTAAAAATGTCGTTTATAAATATTGAAAAAAGATTATATCATTCAATTACTTTGAATGATATGTTTTTTTTTTTCAATTTCATTTAAAATAAACGACATGTTTTAAGAAGAAAATGCTACCTACATATTCATTCCAACACCCAGTAGTATTCAGTTATTTCTTAATATTCTAATTTTTCACTGTATCTGTTTGACAGTGAAACCTACCTGGACGATAATAGCAGCACATCTGCTGGAAAGAATGTATTGTTGGGTATTTTAACAATATCTCCGACGCATAACTGTTCCCAACGCACCGAACTCCAGACACCATCGCGTAAGCATTCCACGCTACGATGATTGATTTCATTATCGGCACGATGACGTTTCTATTGTTGTTGTGGGATGGAAACCAGAATGAAATTGTTAAATTAAAAAAAAAAAAAGAATTAACAAAATTCCATAACAATACTTACGAAATCCTCAATGATTTCCTTGATACCGCTAACGGCTAAAATAAATATAAGAGGAACTAGTGTTGTATAACGACCCGTGGGCGAAACATCCGGTATTTGTTGTAGTAACGCAATTAATAGGAAAAAACAATTCGAATAACGTCTAAACTGTTCAAAGAGGAACGAAGGTAAAAAGCTCATCCAACTGTAAAAATACAACAAAATGTGTCGAATACAAAGTTTGATTAATATGAGCATTTAGTTTAAGTTTAGATGTGTATAGGTACAACATGGCGTATGCGCAACATCAACTAACTGCCTTGAAGTGTGTTGCTTGGAAATGTTGGATGCATGCATTGAATGTTGCACGCAGATTTGTACTCACCTATATTTCGCAGTTGATATGTGATTGCTGCAAAATTTGTGTTCTTGCGGACTATTGATGGATATCACCCGCTTCTCACTATCTTCTAAGCCAAACGGTAGTGGAGGTGCATCATCCTCATCTAAAATAAAGAAAAAAAAAACAATTAGCACCTTTTAACTCAATAATTATTTATTTATTTTGTATTTTATGTGTTTTATTTAAAATACATTTCATTAAAAGCACAATGCAAAAAATAATAAATTTTTGAACAGTCGAGCAGCAGAAATTCGCTAACTTCTTAACTTTCGTTTTTCAAAATTGCAAGTTCTTTATTATTTTATAGGAATCTTGTTTGTCTATCGATGCTGAAAGACATAGTATTGTTTAGTTATAAATTTATTGTTTGTTTTTAAGTCGCTCCAAGCGACGACCACCGACAGTGTTGCTCAGCATTAGCTGCCTTTGATCAAGCTAATTTATGGTCAATTATTGTCTGTGTGTGTGGCATGAAGTTCATTTGCTGCAGATTGTATATAAATTTTACTCAATTTTGTTGGAATTTATAGCATATCGGAAATGTTCAGTTTTCCGCACATGCATTCATTAAAAGATGCTCATTTGTGAAGGCATTTTAAACTTGTTTTACAGCGGGAAACAAATTAAATAAAGGCTTTAAAAACCTAATGTTACATTTTTGCCAAAAAACTCTTGGAGCGCTCTTGTACTATTTCTAAAGCAATATTGAAGCAATATTATAAGAAGAAAACGGCCGACTATAAATCCAAAAGCAAAGAAGAATTGTGGGAAAAAAATGCAGGATGAATTGTATGTGCATCAGAGATCTGCAACGAGTACTAATGAAATTATTATACTTAGGTCATGAGCAACTGTGGGCAGAGAGCGCTCTTGGAGCGCTGAGAGCAAGAAATGAGAGAAAAGGGAAAAAACACTAAGGGAAAAAAATATTAAATTTATACAAAAACTTTTTTAATTTATCCAAAAAGCGAGTCATTTTTGCACCAATAACGCATTTGCATAAATCGACTACGTAAATATTTAAAATTTATTTGAATACCTTTTTAATTAAATGAAATATTTAAATATTAAAACAGAATTAATAAAAAATATATTAAAATTATGCATGAATTTTTTTAAAATGTCTTTCAAATATTTACTATTTGAAAATAAAGCTATCCCATTTAATGAAAATTTATATAAAAATATTGAAATTAAAAAAAAAATATATTTAAATATTTCTCACGAGCTGCGTCCATCAAATACCATTTCTTTGTATATTTTATTTTCTTTTTTAGTTTTTTCGTTCTCTAATTTATACTATTTTTGACAGCTGATGCACTAAATGTCAAAAATAGTATAAACTAGAGGGAGAAAAATAAATATAAAAAACATATGTAGATACAAGCAAAATATGTAGGTAAATGACAACCGGTGCAAGATACTTCAGAGAAAATATCAAGTTGTCACTTCACCCTACATAATTGAATTTCTTTGCCAAACATGCATACTATATTGCCCTTGCAACAATAACTAAATGAGAACTATAAGAACTGCAAATGCAAGAAATAAACTGCAGGAACAGAGTGCGATGCTGTTGCTGCTTGTCGGAGTGTGTGTGTACGTGTGCGATGCTGTTGCTGCTTGCTTGTATGGAATATGTGTGTACGTGTGTGGTATAAATAAAATTCAAATACGGGAAAAAAAACGAGTTGTAAGGAAAACATTTGATTTATCCACGTAAATATTTGAATAAAATTTATACTCAGGCGTGGATAATGCTAATATGCGTTATTTCCCTTAGTGTAGCAACACAAAACGCAAGAACAAATCAAAGACAAAAGACAAACACAGAAACAACACAGAAGCTTTAATTGTAGTGGTGCCCATACCCGGTCATGAGCCATGATTAGCTATGGGCACGGAGCCAGATTCGGAGCCAGCTGAGAGGAATTGAGAGCAACTGAGAGCAAAGGCTTATGTAGCAACACAAAACACAACGCAACAAAGCAAAGACAAAAGACAAAAACAGAAACAACACAGAACTCTTAAATATAGTGGTGACCATACCCGGCCATGACTATTGGTGCAAGTGTGTGCTTATACCAACTTAACAAAATACTTTGACTCATTCCCACCAAAACCAAAAAATACTCACAAATTATTACTCTATTGGTTCTGGGTTAATCATCTTATGTGACTCACTTGTTCATGTGAAAGAATAATAAGTATGAGTGAGTTGAGTATTATTTTGCGTTTTGCCTTTTTGCTGATTTGTTAACTTTTTCGTGTGAGAAAATGAATGAGTTGAGTATAATTTTGTATTGTGCTTTATGCTCTTTTGCAACACAATTATAGTTTGTTTCAAAAAAAATCAAATAAAGCTGAACTAAAAAGGATTCTAAGTACTTAAGTCATTCTACTGAACCCATGGTGTTTATTGGTGTTGTGAGTCATTACGGTATGCTAAATAAATACATTGAGTCAATGAGAGAGTTGAGCACTGCACCGGTTCATATCATGGATATTAGTGCAAATTCTTCTTTGACTTAAATCCACTAACACTCTTTCTTGTGTTAGTCAACCAATGACTCAAAAACAAGAATAATTGCAAGTCTCTGATGTGCATTGAAGTTCTTAGAAACCGCCACAACAAAATATTAAAGATAAACTAGTTTACAGTATAAAATTTGTAGAATTTAAGAAAAAAATATCAGTAAAGGGTGATTTTTTAGCAACTTTTTTTTTGGCAACACTATTTTTGCCAGCACAGCTGTTGTCATGTAACATGTTACTGTTAAACATGTTCAGTTTGGTCTATAATTTCACCGAGGGCGGCCTTGGTAGTCGAGTAGGTAGCGTGCTCGACTGCTACCCCAGAAGTCACGGGTTCGATTCCCGGCCTGGCCATGGTCCTTCGCTTAAAAACCTTTCTAAATTTTCAATCCTCATTTCTAATCAACTGAAATTAAAAATTCATCAATATTTACGACTTGAAGTTGTAGTTGATGGTAGAGAAGTTTGTGGATGAGGATTGCCTTATAACTTGAATTGACTGAGGTAAAGGCATAACACTTGCCTCAGATTCAAATTCACATGTGTCTTTGGCTTTCCACCACGTTTAGAACATCCTACACATGTTTCACTTGATTGCCCTTTTCTTCCCACTAATCTATCACCCCATTTCGAACCAAGGCAGACTTGACTGAATAGGCATTCCACCTGACATCCTTGGTTCAAAGCTAAAAAAAAAAAAAAAAAAAAACTGGGTGGAAGGAATTGCAGAAGGAATTGGGTGTAAAACCTTTTAAAACACAGCTGCTGCAAGAATTGAAGCCACACGACCTTCAACGCCTTTAGACTATTTTTTGTGGGGCCATGTTAAGGCTCATGTCTATAGGATCAAGCCCACAACGGTTGACGCACTGGAAGCGAGTATTGAAGAATTTATTCGTGAGATACCGGCTGATATGTTGGAGAGATTATGTCAAAATTGGATTTAAGGCGTAGTCGCGGTCAACATTTACATGAAATCATCTTTAAACATTGAATTACAGTAGACTCTCACAAATTAGAACCACTTTATTCCACGGGTGGTTAAAAAAACATTTCATTTTAGTAAAATCAAAATTAATACGATATATTGCACTTATGGCAACACTGCAGCAGTAATTAACTGAGTACAACTATCCACTCAAGATGGCAGCGCGGTGAGTTGTAGACTTTCACCTCTCTCTCTCTCAACAAAGAGCTTATGCTATTGTTAGCTGTTATTTTGTGCTGCTTATACATACAATGGCAGCATGGATTAAATGTATATATTATTAAATAATTAAATAAAAAGTTTACAGAAAACGTAGTACCCAGTAGCAGGGTCGCTTCTTATAGCAATTGAATAGTGAAAGAATTATTAAAATCAGTTCAGCGGTTACCCCTTGATTGAATGATAAAAATTCGGGAGACCCTTTTATATAATAGTATAGATATAGATCGTTCTATCGACTCAAATAAAGATTTCAAATAAAGATTTAAAAAAAAATACACATAAAATTTAGAGAAAGTAATTTTATGCGTATTTTTTTTAAATCAAATCCGAAAGCTCTTAAAAAATCACTCTTTATGTTAGTTATAAGTCTTTTGATTCTATTATTTTTTCCAAGGACATTAAATGATATGGCTTTTTTATGAATTGCAAATTATTCAAGCGTACTGTTCAGAATATAATAGGATTAACAGATAAAGCAGAATATCAAGAAAAATCAAATATTACAGATATTGCAGAGTATTGATAAAAAAAGAAGAACATTGAAGTCATCGGCGGCATAATATTTTTATTTAAATTAAGAGAAGAAGAAAACTGTAATGGATTAAAGAAAGCTTTTGGTACAAAAATACAAAATATTTAAAGCCTCTTAAGGGGGCATATATGTAGGTTAAAAATTTTTAAAAAAATTTTTTCGGGCCACAAAATGGCGGCCATTTGAAAAAAAATCAGTTTTCGAGGTTACAAAATCGGTCGCCATTTTTATTTTTTTTTTTTTTGGCGGGAAAAAATTATCTTAGTTCAGGCGATAGCCACTTAAACAAGGATTAATTTGGTATTTTTTTCCTCAGATGTTACAAACTGGTGATATCTTGCACACCGTCAATTTTTTTTGGCATTTTTTTAAAAAAAAATCAAATAACGTCAAAAACCGTTTCAAAAATTCTGAAAAAATTTTTTTTGTATTCTTTAAATATTAATGTGCAAATTTGAAGACGATATCTTTTTTCCATCAGCATCTTTTTTCCAGAGCATCATTACAAACCTAATCTAAACATTTTTTAATATGAGTAAATTTTAATTTTTTTTTCAGATCATCTGCATTACCTACATTTGCTCTTCGCCTTTTGAAATGCAGAAAAGCAATAAATCTTCATTTATCGATTTTCTTATATTTACTCTCAAATTTTCACGTGAACTTGGCATAGTTTATTGAAAAGTTTTCTTAATTGATTGCATGTTGCCTAATCTTGGCATTAGAACCAAAACAAAGTGCATCAGTAGCATAAAATGTAGACTTTATGGCAGCTAAGGCAAGTAATAATTTCAAATGAAATTCCAAAATTTTGACGTGATAACGTAACGCCAGCGTAAGAAAGGCATTTAAAAAAGTTTAAAAATGAGTTTTTTTTCTAAATGCAACGGCTTTGCATGGAATTCGTTGAGTATAACTGTTAAGAGAAAAATATGGCTTTTATGGAAAAGTTATTTCTATGACCTTATGGCAAAAAAATAAAAAAAAAAACAATATGAATGTCACTAGGACGCGAAGAATGCGAATTGAGCAACGAAACTTCAAATTTGTTACATGGAATTATTATTCGCTAAGTAAAGGATACGATAAAAATACATATTATACGCCAATAAAGGCTAGTTCTTAGTTCTTATAAAATAAATTACTTCAAGGAATGACAAATTAACAAGATCGAGAGTGCAACAGTCATGCAACGAAGTTTTATAGAATTATTACTCGGTGAGAAAATAAGCTACGGTTTATGTTATAACACGCTAATGAAGCATTATTAATTTGCCTTGTGACACAAATAAAAACTAAATTATGACTTCGTCTGCTCGTGGAGATAGCGATTAATGCAAGAGAAAAACACGCAACAACAATGAAAAAACGTTGCACGGAAATATATTTAGTAAATCCATGACTATTAGCGCTACAATAAATATTATGGAGCCACAATAAAAGTGAGGTTATTGGTCACATAAAAAAAAATAAAAATAAAAAATTGATGCATGACGAAGTCCCTCATTAGAGAACCGCTTAATGTAACGTAAATGCACCAACGTTTCACGAATGATCAATGTTTATGTACCACATAAAGCAAATGCAAATGCAAAATCTAAATCTAAATCTAAATCTAAATCTAAATCTAAATCTAAATCTGAATTAAAATTTAATATCAAAATCAAAATCAAAATCAAAATCAAAATCAAAATCAAAATCAAAATCAAAATCAAAATCAAAATCAAAATCAAAATCAGAATAAGAATCAGACTCAAAGTCAAAGTCAAAATCAAAATCAAAATCAAAATCAAAATCAAAATCAAAATCAAAATCAAAATCAAAAACAAAATTAAGATCAAATCAAAGTTAAAATCAAATTCAGAAGCAAAAACAAAATCAAAATCAAAATCAAAACCAAAATCAAAATCAAAATCAAAATCAAAATCAAAATCAAAATCA
This sequence comes from Pherbina coryleti, assembly GCA_943735915.1. Classification (NCBI taxonomy): domain Eukaryota; kingdom Metazoa; phylum Arthropoda; class Insecta; order Diptera; family Sciomyzidae; genus Pherbina; species Pherbina coryleti. The sequence goes on along the minus strand of OX030950.1, from coordinate 161,305,912 downwards.
AAATCAAAATCAAAATCAAAATCAAAATCAAAATCAAAATCATAATCAAAATCAAAATCAAAATCAAAATCCAAATCCAGATCAAAATCAAGATTAAGACGAATATCAAGATCAGATGAATATCAAGATCAAGATCAAGATCAAGATCAAAATCAAAATCCAAGTCAAACCCAATCAAAATCAAAATCAAACCAATCAAATCAAATAAAAAAAATAAAAACAAATACAATAAAAACTATTATTAAGGAATATTATCTTTGGCTTGGCCGAAGTTCAAACAGCTCCACACTCTTGTGTAATTTATAATATCCGAACCTATAAAGGTTTTATTATTTTGATGACGTCAGCAAATTTCAACCTCTAAAAGGAAAAAGCGTATGTGTAAAATATCAAATCAATACGAGGTGTGGCAATTAAGTTCCGGGAATTCGTCAATAAAACACGAAAAAATTAAGTTTTAATCAAAAGTTTATTATCGACCTTCACAATAGTCTCCCTCTAACTCTACACAACGTTTCCAACGTTGCTCCCATGATTGGAAGCACCCTTGGTAATCCTCCGACGTTAGACCGTTCAGCACCCTTGTTACGGCTTCCTTGACCTCCTGTACGCCACCATGGTGAATTCCCTTGAGGTACGACTTCATCTTGGGGAATAAAAAAAAGTCGCAGGGGGCTATATCAGGGCTATAGGGTGGCTGCGGCAACGTTGGAATGCCTTTGTTTGCCAAAAACTCACGCACAACTAATGAGTTGTTTACGTTGCTTGTAAAGTAAATCACTCATTTTCGTGACGCGACTTAAAAAAGCACTTCCAAAAAACACGCATAAAACACAAACTGAACGTGCGATCGACTTCAAACTTTGACTGGAACTGAAGAAAGGTCACTGCCCTCTAGACATGTATATACAAAATACGCAGTGTTACCAGTTTTCGAATTATAACTAAATTCCCGGAACTTAATTGCCACACCTCGTATAAAAATATTTGTTGATGTAATAATAGTTTTGATTTGTTGATGACGTCACTTTGTATGGGAGGTATGCGTTTCATCCGATTTTGAAAAATTTTGAACTTAAAGTGCGTATTTTGGAATGAAAGCTTTAGTGCAAGATTTTATGCGGAATTTTAAGATATTTTGTAAATCACTTTGTATGGGAGGAAGGCGGGGTTTTCGTCCGATTTTGCCAATTTTAAAACTTAAGAGTTTTTATTTGGAATCAAAGCTTATATGCACATTTTCATTACTTTAGATTAATTTTTGTGGAGATTTTCTATAGATTTTACCATATAGAGTATGAGTCATTTTGTATGAGATATAGGCGTAAAAATCAAATCCGATTGGGCTCGTTTTCAAACTTCATCTTGACAAACATACAAACAGACATGGCTAAATGGACTCTGATGGTGTTGTTAAGCAAGAATATATGGAATATATGGCCTACTTATGGACGTTACGCAGTACGCGTTGAGGTATTGTATTGTATTGTATATATTGTATTTGATGGGTATGGTATGATCGATATGATGTGATGAAAATGTAATGTTCGTGCTATGTTGGGTTATGAATGATTAATATGTTATATTGGGTATGGTATGTATGCGGTATGATAAATATGACATGCTATGTATAGTATGATGGTTTTGCTATGATGGTCATCATGTCTGATAAGTATGGTATCATGGGATATGTATGATGTTTATTGTATGATAAGTTTTTTATGATGAATAGGGTATGATAAACATTATATGATGGTATAGCATGACATACATGGTATGATATTAATGTTATGATATTTGTGGTATGATTAGTTTTGTATTATGAATGGAATGATAATTATGGTATACTTTGATAATTATGGTATGATGGGTTTTAATATGATGAGTATTTCGAGTGAAGAGTATTTTGTGAAGGTAAGACATGATTGGCACGTATTGTATGATTAGCATATTATGACGGTGTGCTATGATGATTATAGTATAATGGATTTGATAAGATGAATATGGCATGATAAATTTTGTTTGATCTATATGGCATGCTGGGGATAGAGTAATATTGGTAGTATAATAGGTTTCATAGGACGGATATAGTGTTATGGGTATGGTATGATGTCAAGCATGATGCATATGGCATGATGGATTTGGCATTATGGTTGAGATATGATTGGTATGAGTATGATTACCTATATTATTGGTATGATTATGGTTTGAGGGATATAGTGTAAGGGGATTTGTATGTTGTATGTTTGTTGTATGATGCTGTGATATTACGCATATAGTATGATGGTACGGTATGATGTATATAGTATGTTGGGTTTTGTATGAAGGATTTGGTATAACGGGTATCTAGTGAATAGTATTCTATGATATGTATGGCATATGGATATGGTATGATGGATATAGTATGATGGATATGGTAAATGAGCGTAAAGACATTATTAAATGTTATTAAACAATATAAACGAAGGGAAAATTTTTGATTATTCCCATGTATATCCTCACTCCGAAGTACTTATTAAATGTTTTAACCACATTGTAGATTTTCCGAAGTTGATTTCGAACAGATTTTATCTACACTTATCAATAAGTAAATAGGATTTTTTTTTTTAGTTCAAAATAGATTAAATTTTTGATTTTAATATTTTAAATTTTTAATTTTTTAAACACACAAACTCTTTACCATAAAGAGACACGTAAGTCAAAAAACGTAAAAATAACCATAATGTTTCGAAATAACTTCATCGCAAATCCCAATGAGAATAACCTATAAACTAAATAAACAAAAACTTCATCGTGCGACAACAACAAACTACAATAACTTTAATAATGCCATTAAACCAGATGTAAACAAAAATGCCGAAGAAGAAACAATAACAGAAAAATTTCGTATCCTTACGGCTCAAACGCAGACGCAAGGCTTTGTAAACATTGCGAAACGTCATTTTCTCCTGACGTCGCTTGCGTGTCTCCGACTGGCGCTCACGTTCACGTAAACGATTGTGGCGTCGCTCCTGTTCGTTGACACCGCATTCAGTGCTAGAACCGTTCTCGTTACTGCTCTCACCGATGGCCACAAAGGCAATGCTCTCGGCTGAGGAAGATTTGCGTTTGGCAAAGCCCCCCAGATTGACGCTGTATAGCTTGTGCTCTTTTGGTGGTGGATGAATGAGAGACAAAATCCTACCAAACACTGTAGTTGCTGTTAAAAAAAAAAATAGCAAAAAACAAACGACGAGAGCACTAGCAAAGTGTCAGTTTTGACATTTGAACAGCTTGTTTCAACTTTGACATTTAATATAGATGTATGTTAAACTTTTGTGTTATTGTTATTATTGTTTTTGTTGTTTTTGTTGTAGTGAGCTTAACGCTCTCTCCGGTTAATTTATTTTTAATGCGCGCACAAAACGTTTGTTTGACATGTAAACATTTTTATTTCACACCGCACTTTATATTTAAACATGCATTTACGTCCTTCCAAGGACATTTTTTTGTAACAACTTTTCACTTCCGCTTGAAGTGTTTTAAAAGCTGTTTTTCAAATTCACCGCGAACACATATAAAAATAAACACTAGAACCTCGATATAGCATTAGCTAAACATGACTTTCGCATTCGAAGGATAATCCAGGATAACAACATATGCCTTGATACATTTTAGGTAGAGAAATTTTGGAACGCAAAAACTTATAATAAGCGACGAAGAATTGCATAGAACTTCAAGGGGATTTTCAAGAAAATCTTAGACCGTGATAAGTGCCGTAATTATCCTGGCAAGTGATGTAATTTTCTTTTAGTTGGTTTCTTTTAGTTGGTTTCTTTCACTTTTTTCTAGTCGAGATTATTTTCAAGATTAGTTGAAAAAAAAAATATTGATTTATGTTGCTTGCTATTCGCAATATGGACGTTAACTACGTTGTTAAGCTTTATTATCCTTTTAAGGAAGCACTTTTTTTACAACACGCACGGGTTTTTTCAATTTAAACTAGCTATTATTTCCTTGATTTTTTTGTAATTTTCAACATTTTCAGTATAAGTATGAAAGCTACACAACCACAACTTTCACAAATGAGGGTCTATCTTTTGCGTATCCTGTGAACTTTACACTTAAGCATTTTCATTTCACAACCACTCGCTTATACCTTTGCATTGTAACTGAAAGGATATGCGAATAACGTGGCATGGCGAAGACCTCGACGTCGACGTCGACGTAGCCGCTAACTCTGGTGAGTAAATTATGTGTATGTGTGAAAATTACAAACAATAAGAACAACAACAACATAATCACCGGAGCTGCGTCAGAGCCTGTTACGCCAATTGGAGAAGGCTCATCTATGGATTCTAGAAGCAGTTTGGCTCTTGTTATTGTTTTTGTTTTTGTTTTTCTCCCGACCCTCTTTGTCTTCATTTAACATATCTTGATTAGGCAACATTTTGTGGAGCGGTCAGTTATGTCGGTATTGGTGTGTGTGTGTGTGTGTGTGTGTGAGTATCCTTTCGTGTTAGCGCCTGTCTGACTTTTTGCTCTTAGCTAAGGATAATTGAAGCAACTGTTTAGCTATTTCCAACATTCAAAATGATTTCAAGCTATTTAAATGCAATTATTTTTGAAATGCTTATAATTTTTATGCAAATTGAAAACAATTAAAAGCTGCTATTGCTCATTACTGTAGTTTTTAACCAAAAATATGGCATTCTGCTTAGTACACTTACTTTTGTAAATGTTTGGCAAGCTTAAATAACTATTTTTTTAACTCTCCGCAAAATTAAGTCTGAGTTATAAAAAATTCCATCATATCGTTCATTGATTAGATCAAAACAAATGTGTTTTAATATAAATTCGATAAATTTTAATGTTGTTGACAAATTTAGGACGAACTCTACAGTTAAGCTATTATTTAACAAACGAAAATATTTATTTACTCAAAGATAGGAATAATTATTTTTCATACTATATCCGCTATGGATACGTTATCCATCATACATAAAATTCATACAACATATCATGACACCATACCCTTCAAATGACACCCATCATACCACATTCATTATTCCAAACCTATCAAAATACATATATTTATCATACCATACTATTCCATAATATTCACAATATATCTGTCATATCATATTCATCTATTCTATTCCCATCATACTGAACCCATCGTGCCGAACCCAGTATAACATATTCATTATGTCTTGCCCATCGCACAATACCCATCATACCATACAAATCCCAAATCCATTTCACAAACCCATTTCCATTTTCATCATAAAATGCCCACCCTATAGTACCCAACAATCTAAAACGATCATTCATACCCAAAATACAATAACCATCATACGGTGTGCATAATACTTTACCTATCATGCCATAATCTACATTATTATTTTATATCTATTACATCATATTCATCATATACATCTATATATCCACCCATAATAGAATTTTTGCTGAAAATATCTTCATTAACCTCTAGTAAATTGAATTGGTTAGAATTATTGCCCCACTTATATTTATCTCAAATAAAATATGCAGATTTGTAAATGAACGCAATCAATAAAAAATAACATTTGAACTTTAAAACGGAGTGAAAGAGGTGGCAAGCCAAGCGCGGATCCACGGTGGGGCGATAAGGGCGATCGCACCCCCCAAGGCTTTGTGAATATACAAGGTCTCTAAGCAAGTCTCAGAACATATTCAGAATAAAGCATTTGTGCCTGAGTATTTATTTAAGCGTATACTGCCTTTGTACAATAATTTTTTGAATTCCTACAATTCGTATCTGTATCTTCAGATGTTCAAATAATCCGAAATGCTATTGTTGCTATGAAAGCGACGATATCGTTCTTTAATGCCTCGGCGAAGCGTTCCAATACATTAAAAAAAATAATGGGTAGTCGGTTATCTAACTTGTGTGAAACTATATGGGTCGAGAGACATGAGGGAGTTTTGCAATTTCGTCTTGCTCTTCCGAAAATGATTGAAACCCTACACCATATATCTCAGTGGCATGATTCGAAAACGTCGTCAAAAGCAAACGCTTTGAGAATTGTTCTTTGTGAGACGAATTTTTTAATTGCAGTCGCTTGCCTCTCTGATGTGTTGAGTAACGCACAAGCACTCAGCTGGAGTAACTGCTGAAAGATCATTTTCTACATTGAAGATAATTAAAACCTATTTGAGATCTACGACAACAGAAGAAAGATTGAACGGACTTGCTTTATTGAATATTCATTATGACAATAATGTGATTGTGGATCAAGTCATCGATAGATATGCCAAAACACGGAAACATAGATTGGATTTCGTGTTGTGATTAGATTTTTCAAACCGGGAGATTATGTACTAAGTCATTTAATCCAAAAATGTAAGCAAACAATTTTATATTTCTCTTTTAATTTTTATATAAGTTATGTAAAATGTTTTTTTAATTCATGTACACATAAATTCACTGAAAACTGGTTAACTCCTTTTTATTTAATATATTCGAAAAATTGGTTTTTAAAATATCGCCATTTTCGGGTTATTCCACAAAACGATTTTTACATTTTACAGAATATTTTGTTGCTTTTGATTTGATTTGACGAACTACGATCGCCCCCCCAAATTAAGCTTCTGGATCCGGCACTGTGGCAAGCAATATATCGAAATGCATATCAAAGCACAGATAGAACAAAAATCGATTCAATTCTATTGACAACAATTAAAAAGAGAAAAAGAAAATAAAAACAAATTGAAAAATTAATAAAAAAAAAACGAAAAAATAGATAAACAACAAACTATGCAAACAATGCAATGTTGCCGTTGCAATAGCAAAAATTTGTAAAAGCTCAATTGGCGAACGTAGCTAGCAAAACAAAGCAAGCAAAATCAATCAAGCAAATTATAACTTAACACACTCAATGAAATGAGAACAGCGTATGAGTGTGATTGGAGCGGGGTTGTGTGAGCGCAGAAAAAAACTTGCGCAGATAAAAAAAGAGAGCGGTTGGTTTACTAGGGTTGAGTGAGCTTTCACTCGATATATCGATAGAATTCATATCGCTTATTTCAGCGAAAAAAAAAGATATTTGAGTAAACTCAACGTCATTTTAAAGAGGTAGACTAGTCTTTTGAGATGCTATCAATAATTTTTGAAAAGAACTAGGATCGGCCGTGCTATATAACCTCAAAAATGAGAAAAAACAGTATTTTTTGCACTTTTAGGTTAGGATATCTCGAAACCCTAGAGCAATTTCGAGGCCAGATTCGAATTCAGCGCGCCAAAATCCTTCGGAAAAGCACAGTCTGGTTTCTGGGTAAGAGTGTTTGTCAAATTTTGTCGGCCTGTGTAATTTTTCTAAAATGAGGACGGAAGAGCCATTACTACAGTTAATGGAGTGAGCTACAGAGATATGATAAACAGTTTTTGTGGTCGGAAGTGATGTATACGGACACTTACAACCTTTACTTTCAACAGGATAGTGCTACCTGTCGTATAAGTCGCAAACAATCGAGTTATAACGCACGAAGTTCCCTGATCTTTTAATTTCACGTTTGAGAGGCACCAATTAGCCACCAAGATCTTGCGATTTACACCGTTAAACTTCTTCACCGTAAGGCTTCTTTCTTTGGGGTTTTGTTCAAGGCTAGCTCTACGCTAAGCATTCACAAACAATTTCAACACTCAAAGCGAATATAAAGTCGCCTTCGCCGAAATAGAGCTCTAATAATGCGAAAGAATGATCGAAAATTTCACAAAAAGAATAAAGGTCTGCAAGCTAAGTCATTGAGAGATATTGTGTTCCTTATATAATCACCATGTGTCTACTTTATAATTCAATAAAAATTAAAGAGACATTAAAACAATTGTTTGTTCTATTAAAAAAAACAAATTCTACACCTCTTGTTGATACACCTGTTATTAAAAAACCTTGAAGAAGGAGTTGTTTTAAAAATTTACAATTTTTTATCAAAATGAAGAAATCTCATGTTGATACTTAACTGAGTATCTGGTTTAAACAGACGATAGATGTTGAAGTTCGATTCGATTCGAAGTTGGCAAACTGAGTGGTTCAAACAGACAATAGATGTCCAGCGTTTTTTTATACCATGATATAATAATAAACAAAGAAATCGCACGAAACTTTTTGCTCTCTCTCCCAAAAAATCGAAATTATCGCATGGTTAGCTTTTCTCTTGACAATTCTCACTCACGGCGCTTTACATCATGTAATTCTTATCTTTTTTATTTCAACATGCTCTCAACCTTCCCACAAATCAAAATGAGAAACAAGCAAAAACGCTCTGTTACTACTTTGGAAAGAGCGATAAAGATAAAGCTTTTAAAGATGACAATTAGTGAATGGAGTTCAGGTACAAATAGTTATCGATAGAGATGCACTTAGTAAACCTAGTATTAAGCTTAGCTCTTTAATTTCGACGTTTAACTTACCTTCCCGTTTACCTCTCTCTGACCTTAAAGCCGCCCTATTAGGTTGCAAAACCCCACGACTGTGACTAGCAGCTGGATGAATCGAGTTCTCGTCACTCAAACTAATACGATCTGTATTGTGAGCATCTTCATGAGCTGCTGGAGTATCAACGGCTGGTGTACCTTCTGTCGCCGATCTGTTGGAACTTCTACTCAATCTTTTCTTAAAATTTTTCCACCCTTTTTGAGTATTCTTTATAATTTGACGGAAGAAGTCTCGATTTGCTCTTGAGGGCGTAGTCATATTGAATTATTTTCTAAACAAAATTTGGTATTGTTGGTAGGTGAGTATTTAATTTTAAAAATTTATTCACTCTACGGAATTCTCTTTTCTCTAATTCCCGTTTTAAATTCTTTTAATTAAGGTTCATTAAATGAAAATAAGTTTGAAGTCACATTTCCTTTTTTTATTTCGATTTAAATTAGTTTTGATTTTGACTTTTGTCAAGAATTTCTATGAGGAAATTTAGATTTTTTTTTTTAGTTTTTCACTTGCTTTTTCAACGTTCTACTGAAAAACGAGTAGAAAATTCACCTCGTTTGAATGGTGGATTTTGTTATTTTTAAGTATTCTGACATTCTTGGAATTCAGAAATGTTCAGAAATAACGAGGCATAGAAATGACAAAAGCAAACTTTCAAATGTAGAAGCCGTAACATGAATGAAAACCCACTAAACCACAAGCAAAGTTTCGGCACAGAGTAAAAGTTTTGTGAACATTTTAGGAATCAGATATTTTCTGTAGATATTGCTTTAAAATATTTAAAAAAACTGCCACTTTTAAACAACTGAATTCGGAAATATATCATAAATTACACTGCTTTTGCTCGCTTATAATCTCTTATTTTCAGAAATCACTTTCTGATCGCTTTTCGGAAATGAATCATAAATAAAACTTTTTTAATACTTTTACGAGTGCTACTTATAATAATATAGCTCGTGCGCATATTAAAGACAGTTCGCATTCAAGATGGCGAGCGTTCCTTCTTTTAATATTTATTATAATTAAAGAAACATTTGGAAAAAGCTTTTTAAATACTTATTTTCAATTGACAAGAAGCACTTGAAAAAGCTTATTTAAATACTTTATCCAAGATTATTCCAAGGGATCGTTTTCGTTTATTCTAAAAGGACTTACATACTTTTTCCAATAGTTATCCAAAGCTTTTTCCAAGCTTAATGCTTACGTTTCATAGCTTGTTTAAAGCTTATTTCAAGCTTGTTTGGCTAATTGCGTTAGTTCATAGAAAAGAAATAAATTTCAACATATGTAATGTTTCACAGGAAAAGGGACCTTATCTTCCCGGAGACAAAGTTCGTTTTTTTTTTTGCATTTACTAGCATTTTGAAGTTCTAGCACGTTTTGCGAAATTAAGGTTCAAAGTTTGACAATTAAAAGGGAACTTAACTTCCCCATTCAAAATACATAGTGGAAGATAAGGTTTTAAGATTAGGGAAAATCTCTTTTTTTGGTTTAAGTAATAAAATCTCTGATTAAGTAATCGACTTAAAACCGATTTTAAAATGCTCCGAACATGTATGGGCACTATTACCAACCTTAATTTAAGAACCGATGAAATTTAAACAAGCTTCTATTTTTAGCTCTCCTGAAAAAATTGGTCTGGGAAGATAAGGTCCCTTTTTCTCTGAAGGACCAAACATAAAGAAATAATTTAATTCTGTTGTGTGCACTTAGGCATAGCCATTTTTAATTTTTCAGTCGATAGAAGCGTTTTGGTCGTAAGAGTTATGCTTTAAATATTAAATAACCCTAAAACTATGCAATTCCAATTTGGAATTGTCAGAAGCTATCGAAATGCAGCTTTTTCAATTACACGACAGTAAAGGTTATTTCTTTGACTACGGCAAAAAAAAAATAAAAATTCATGACGTCATCGGGGCGCAGAGGAAAGTGCCTAAGCAACGAAAGTTACATTATAACGCGCTATGTATAAATCGGTGCTACGATAAAAAATATTATACACCAATAGAGGGTGCTTTCTAGCTCATGACAAAAGTAGTCAAACAACTCATGACGTCATAAAGGCCGCGGACAGAACTGCTCAAGATCGAAAATGCAACAAACCTGCAACGGCGTTGCATGGTATTATTACTCGGTGAGTATATGCGTAACACAGTAAATGTTATAAAATAGAAATTAAGGCCTGGTCTTACGGCAAAAATAGAAAAAAATAAAATGATGACATTTTCAGGTCGTGGAAGCAACAGCTTATGCAACAAAAATGATATATTGTTGCATGGAATTATTACTCGCTCAGTAAAAGTGCTACGAAAAAAATATTATTTCATAACAGCAAAAAATGGTTCTTTAACCTCATAACGAAACTTAAAAAGAAGAGTTTTGGAGTCACGTCATCACGGAGGCAACCGTTTAATGCAATTGAATTGCAACAACAATGAAAAAAGTTGCATGGAATTATAACTCAGTGACTATTGGCGCTATGATAAATTTAATGAAACGACAGTAAAGCCGAGGTTTTTGGTCACACACAGAAAAAAAAGAGTAGAACTTTTACCTAAAAATGTAGTCAATTCAGCTAAAGTAATCCGGTGATTTTCAGTCAACGAATTTGATTAGGTGCGCTACCAATTTCTAAATGTTAATTATATGCAATTATATTGGGTAGTTTAACTGCGAGAGTAGCTAAAAAAACCTAAATATTTAGGTGTACCTTCAACCATAAAATAGATAAGACACATAATTTATTAGAAGAATTAGCTAATTTTTTTTAAACTATGACCACTTCAGATTAGGCAAGCCACCTACTAAGTGTAGAAAAATCATCTAATTATTTAGATAGAATTCCCACTTAAGAGTGGGAATGCCGTGCAAAAAATTTGTTTTTTGTTTTGCAATTTCTATTTTGAAGTGAAACTTTCCCTCCTTAGGTGACTTTACTTCATTTCGTCACATGATTGAGAAGAAAGATTTGTTTTATATAGTAGATAGAATGAGAGAGATATATACATTTTATAAATGACTGAAAAATTTCTTTGCCACCGCTGAGATTCGAACCTCTGATCTCAAGATTTCAACAACCAACGCCTTATCTATTGAGCTAAATTTCCAATTGAGAAATCTACGCTACATACCAATTAATCAAATTGCTGTAGATGCCCATAATTTAAGAGTTGTGGACCTCATATTTTTATATACATTTCGTTCAAAAATTATCAAACGGCGTAACAGCACAGCGGTAAAGCGTTTGACTTGAACGCCAGCGGCCCGAGTTCAAATCTCGCAATGAGGCTTTCATTTTTGTAAAATTTTCTCACTTTGTTTTTATTTATGTTTTTTATAGGAGAGCGCTGTGCTCTCCTTGGGCTGCACAGAAATAAAAAATTCAAATACGGGAAAAAAACAAGTTGTAAGGAAAGCATTTGATTTATCCACGTAAATATTTATATAAAATTTATACTGAGGCGTGGATAATGCTAATATGCGTTATTTCCCTAGTGTACGAACAAATCGACAACTTGCATTAGGTAAAATAACTAGAAGAATTAGATGCAAAATTTTAGTTGAATTAACTAATTTGAATTAGGTGAATTACCTAATGCATGATTGTTTAATTAACTGTGTAAGTAGAAAAATTGTTGAAAAGATTAGGTGAAATAGAAACTTTCACATTAGCTAAACTAGATTAGGTAATAAATCAATTCTTTTATTTTCTGTGCATGGTTAAAATAAAAATACAAATTTATGTGACCATGGGGCCTCTCAAGGAACCACTTAAAGTAACTTGAATGCACCATATGCAAAAGCAAAAGCAATAATAAAAATACAAGCAAAAATAAAAAAAGGAAAACTTAAAATTACACAAGTATTAGGACACGAAAAGGGATCAGACTAGGACAAGGATGAGAAAAAGGATTTGTACTTTGGAATTTGGAAATTTCAACTGAAAGGAATTTGGAATAGGATAAGGCTAGGAATATGGACATGGATTAAAATAAGAGTTTTGGACAAGAAGTAGGACAATTATCAAGACATATCTAAGAATAAGAATAAGAATAAGAATAGGGATGAGAACAAATTTGGAAACAAGTGTAAGGATAGGGACAAAATAAGGTCAAGGATAAAGTTACGCTCTCACGTAAAAACCTACGGGTGTATCCACGATAAAGCCAAGTTTTTTTTTTTTTTTTTTTTTTTTTTTTGTTTAATGACAAATACAACCATACATATGTATGGGATATAATACGAATATGTGACATAATACACATGTGAATACGTATAATACGTATGTTCCTGAGTGAGTTTGAATGATCATTCCTACAGAAATTCAGGACAAATTAAAGACATGGAGTTAGCACCGATTTTTTTTTTTTTTTTTTGTGATGCAATTACTCTATGTGTATCTATCATGTACCACATTTTCATGAAGTGAAGCTCTGAGTATGAGTTTTAACTCTACCAAAAAATTTTATTAACCCTTACATGGATGACAGCATGAAATTGCATGGGAGAAGTACAGTAGTCTGAGCAGACTCCATATATTATTTTGGTTACTAAAGAAACCACTTGTGGCGTCCGTGGCGTAGTTGGTTAAAGTGCGTGGCCGCTATGTCAACGAACTTTGGAGACCCAGGTTCGAACCCCAGCAGCGACAGAAAATTATTTGAATTAAAATAATTTTTCTGTACGGCCGCCACCTCTCTGCAGACAATGGCAAACCTCAGAGAGTAATCAAAATGCCATGTAAAGCTTCTTGAGAACGAGAACATTCCGTTCATCGCCGTTCGGAGTCGGCGTTAAGCATGTAGGTCCGGTTCTCGGTCAATTGTGTACAAACTTAATAACACGCACAACACAATTGATCATAAGAAGCTTGGTCAAAGTCCTTTCAAGGGCTGAAATGGCCAGTTATTTATTTATTTTTTTTTTAAAGAAACCACTTATTCCACATCTCATGCAAATTATATCATAAAAAATCTCATGACATATATTTCATAAAAGTTGATGTAATTTTTTTCCAGTTTTCATGAGCATATGTGTGTGTGTATGAGTTTTTTACAATAAAATAAAAAACCTACAAATTAATTATTTTGTTCAATTCGCGTATCAGTGCATAAAAAGCCAAGTTGATTGCCTTCGCCATTTCTACTGATATTTTCATATAAAAACGATTGCATGAAATCTTGGTTGCATGAGATCAAACTTAACAGTTCTCATGTAAGAAAATATTGCTCGTGAGAAGACATGTTATATAAAGCAAATCGTATTAAATCTTGGGCCGAACCGCCGCATCCGTGAACGAAACGGCTTTCGTATGAGAAAAAATTAATCGTATGAGATTCTCATGACTGGTAGATACATGAGATTCTCATACGATTAATTTTTTCTCATACGAAAGCCGTTTCGTTCACGGAAGCGGCGATTCGGCCCCATATCCGTTTTGGATGGTCTGTCCAGACCATTGTACTGGTAGATACAAAAAACAGGTCAAACAAATTTTTTCATTACGAGATACGCGCCAAAATCCAGAATTTGTTTCTACTGCGTTCGTGGCATCGACTTTAAGGAAGTCATGGAATCGTTTCGCTCAAACATGCCAGAAAAAAATGTACGCAGCTTCAAAGCTGAAAATGGTCTGGCTAGACCACTGTCATCCATCCAAGGGTTAAATACATTCGGAAATTGTACTGAGTTGTGATAGGGTTCTGGGTTTTTTTTTCTCCATTCAATTTCAATAAAACTTTTCACTGATATTTATCGAAATAAAGTCACCGCAACTGACTCGTAACTCAATTCCCTTGAAATTGTGTTATCTTCTGTTAAGCTTTTGCTTAAGTAACTAAGAGCTATTGGGCATAAGCAAGAAAAAATCCCCGTGATAAGTCGAAAAGGCCAGCATATCGTTGCATGGTAGAATTTTTTTAAGTATTTTGAAGTAAACATGTTAAGCTGCGGTTGTTTTTATCAATTGATATAAGGAATATGAGGGAACTGTAGTTAAATTATCACTTATGATAAGAAACGACATTGTAATTTTTAAAGCGGACAAAACAAACCGACATGCGAACAAATTTTGCGATTAAGTAACAGACAAGAAGTAAAGTTATTTTAAATTTTAATAAATATTCTTTTGAATCGCAATAAAACGAAATTTTTTATATAACTTCAAGTAAAATAAGTTACTCAAAACTTTGACAGCCGTATTCATAAAAATATCTTAAAAAGCTTTAAAACGTTCAATAGTTAAAAAGCTTTTTAATGTAAAAAAGTCTTTAAAAAATGTTGTGATTTACAGCCCTATTCTAGCATAATCGTCACAATCAATTGATACTGAAAAATTGTGATCATTTTGATTCGGTCTCTATTGATTCGTATTCAGGCTGAACTGTCACAAGCAAAAAGCTTTAAAAATTCACCACATCATGTTGTAAAGTTCTTTGAATCTGTCAATATTTTTTGACAGCTAATTTAGACATTTGAATGGAAAACAAAGTTCAAGCCTTTTTGTTCAGCAATGCAGTAAGTATTTTGAGTTATTTTTATATTTGTAATCAATTATAACTACCAATTGAATAGACGAGCACCAAAATTCGAAAGAACAACTCAGGAACAATTGCAATACTTTGTTATCTTCTGCAAAACACACCCAGAACTGCAAGCTGGTAAGAACAGCCCTTTGGCGCCACGAGCAGTTCAAGATTGTTGGAGCAAATTGGCAGAAGATTTGAATGCCATGAGAGGTCCAAGTAGATCTGTGGCTAAGTGGAAAGAAGTTTGTGCATGATATTAATTTTTTTGCTTAAAATTATTGAATATCAAATTATAATTCATTTGTCAGTGCCTATCACATTGGAAAAATCAGTTGAGGAGCCGTGCTCGCAAGGCTAAAGCAGGACTTAAGATCACTGGTGGAGGTCCCTTTACTCCAGACGTTGGTGAGTTCGAGCTGCAAGCATTGCAAACGTTTGGTAATGCGGCAGTAGATGGCTTGCCAGGCATTCCAGTGCTGGGTGCACATGTAAAATATAAGATATATACAAAGCTGAATTTTCATTTATCAATTAAAGGATTTGACTAACGCTGGGCTGGAACGAACTGAGAACGATGTAATTGCTGACTTTTATCCTTCGACATCTTCTTCATTTCTTGAAGCACCACCAACGCAATCATCAACAAATGAAGTGATAATAACAGAAATATCAGATCAAGATTCCACGAACACATCCATGCCACAGACTTCAAACTCTATTTCTTCAACCAGAAATAAGAAGCAAGATCCAGATGCAATATATTCTACAATGATGGCCAGTATGAAGTCGAGAAACGAGCGAGAAGAGCAAGCAATTGAAATTCAAAAGCAAACAACCGCAGTATTGAAAGATTTGAGTCAAAGTTTGCTTGCAATGAGTAATATGCTTTCGAAATTCAGTGAAAAACTGGATAAAGTTTAATATATCTTGCTCGCTATATAAGACTGAATGCCAGTTCCAATGCCAAGTTCAAATGCCAACTCTGTAATGATCTCTTTATAGAACTTTTGTGTGATAGTACTTTTAACTATTTAACAAATATACATAATTTAAATGATTTCCTTAGTTTTTGTGAATTTTATTAGTTTCAAGATATATATTGGTTCATAAATAAATAAATGATAACTGCATACATTTATCCCTTTTTGCTCATCCAAAGATTTTGAACTGTAAAACAAGAATATAGACATACAAATATGTAACTGAAAGTATTTACGTTTTTCTTACCAAATACTATTATAAAGTCACAACATATCGTGACCTTATGCTTTCACCTTCTCTTAAATATGCAGTGTGTCTTGCATTTGACTCTTCTTGCATTTCAATATTATCCAAATCTATGACTGCATCAATAACTTCTTCTTCGATGACCTCAGAAACTCCACGGTCATCAAGTATGTTGTGCAGTATTGAACATGCATAAATTATGTTCGCTGCATTGTTGTGCCCATAGTGAAGGATTCGATGCTTAGAGAGACACCGAAACCTGGATTTTAAAACTCCAAATGCTCTCTCTATGGTGTTCCGTGCTTTGCAGTGCAATTTGTTGAAAGTGACTTCCTTCACATTGGACGGCTCAACAATTGGTGTCAAAAGCCACGGCTCCAGAGGATATCCCTGATCACCCAATACCCAAGTGTTTTGTTGGCTGTTATAGTTTCGTATTAAGTGAACACGTACCGCCGATGTTGTCCATATTCCAGAGTCGTGACAAGAACCGGGAAATTTTGCATTGATGGAGGTGAATTTTAGACGGTGGTCACGTCACACACCTAGTAAAAAAAAGATGCATAAAAATAAAAAAATTTTATACATGTAACTTACAGCTTCAACGTTAATACTATAGTATCCCTTCCGGTTCATGTAGAGGCTAAGCGGATTTACGGTGTCATTTGCTGGTGGTGCAACTATGCCAACGTGGGTGCAGTCAATAGCTCCGATTGTTCCTTTGATTCCGAAACACTGATGGAAACTGTTTAAGAAAAGCTTCCATATATGAAACTGATTTTGTCTTTCAAAAACTTGCACTCACCCCCTTTTTATTTGAACTTGTTGCTCAATTGTCACAGGAAAATAAATTTCGGAACTTTTTTGTGACACGATGAGCTGTGAGATGTGCTGAATTGCTCGGGATGATTGTCTCATCGAAGCTGAAAAATTATTGCTGACACATTTTTGGTACGACCCATTAGCATAAAAATATAGCGTTGCCAACAATCTCAAGGCGAATGGTATGGATGACCTCTGCTCATCGTATGGTTGGAGTTCCCGAATTAAATTCCAGCACACTGACTTCGGTAGTCGAAATGTATTTATAAAAATGTTGTCGGGTTGTTTGAATGGGTCATTGCTGTCCCGCAGCTGCCTTAGAAGTCGTCTTCTATCGAGACGTTCCTTTCTTTTTATTTGTTCTGCGGCGTATATTAGTAAATATTCCGCCTCCATTTTGATAGCAATATTGTTGTTTTTTATTAAATTTTATTTGTATAAATTTTGCAATTGTGACCTGCTTAGCTGTTTGTCACTATTTCGATCACTATTGATACAGAAAGAGCTTTTTCAAAGTGCTTAGAATACGAATTTGTATCAATTGTGACTTCTGTATCAATTGATATTGAGGTGGATTTTGTGACTGTGTTAGAATAGAGCTATTATAAACATGTTGTAGCTGCTTTGTACATATGTAGTTAACAGAGGAACGCTGTCGATTTGAAGTGGGAAGAGTGTCAATAATGGTTTGTATATTAGATAAATTAATGACTTTTTATTTATTTGTCACAATTTCGTCAAAATATTGATATTTGATACACTGGAAAAATCAAAAAAAAGTTTTGACAAATTTTCTTGTTTTTAAGTTTTTTTTTTTACTTTTTTATATATTTTGAATTATTTTGACATATTTTCCAAATGTTAGAGATATTTTTGTTGAGACAATATTTGTTGTCAAATGAGAGCAAATAATTTTAAAAATGTTTTAAGAGAGGTTTATAGCACCCTTCAGCCATTATAAAAAATCCTCTCATTTATAAACACACATTTTCAAGCATTTTTTTGACATTTTCTTTGTTTTTGATATATTTCGATATAATTTTATATATTTTTGACAAAATTTATATTCAGATGAAAATAAAAAAAAAAAAAAAAAAATTAAAAAATGCTTAATCGAGAGTTTATCGAAGGTTTCAGCCATTTTTAAAATTCTCTCATTTATGAAGCATTGAAAAGAGCTTTTTAACGCTATTGAACGTTTATGAATAACAAAAACAAAAACAAAAACAAATAACTGGCCATTTCAGCCCTTGAAAGGACTTTGACCTAGCTTCTTATGATCAATTGTGTTGTGCGTGTTATTAAGTTTGTACACAAATTGACCCAGAACTGGACCTACATGTTTAACGCCGACTCCGAACGGCGATGAACTGAATGTTCTTGTTCTCAAGAAGCTTTACATGGAATTTTGATTACTCTCTGAGGTTTGCCATTGTCTGCAGAGAGGTGGCGGCCGTACAGAAAAATTATCTTAATTCAAATAATTTTCTGTCGCTGCTGGGGTTCGAACCTGGGTCTCCAAGTTCGTTGACATAGCGGCCACGCACTTTAGCCAACTACATCACGGACGCCACGGACGTTTATGAATAATGTTTTTAAATTTTTACGACTTTTTTCTTATGAAGACTTTCATATAATAACATAATTTTTTATGAATACAGCCGTAAATATATTTTATAAAAGATAATTATTTCCAATAACAAAAAACTTTAAAATCTTTTCAAAGGGGTTAATTACATTCGATTTTTAGTTAAATAAGCTTTGTTGATGCAAAGAAAGCATTAGGTAAGAAGAACAAACAGAACTCTTCCTCTCCCCCCCCCCACGCGCCCTTTACAATTATAGCTTATCTCTTGAATAAATAATTTATAAAAGGTTGTGTTGAATTTTTAATGACCCCAAATATGGGAGGGTATTTACATATATATACATATATATATACATATATATTTTTTTTTTTATTTTTTGTTTTTTCTAAGTGTCTCAGTTTAAACGTTGTTTGTACTGACGACTGATGATGACCTCAAAGAAAATTCAAAACAAAAGATTATCGGTGGATATCTTCATGTGTGGGTGGCATCAAACAAACCATGGAACGGAAGCTTTTTGTAAGGTGTTTACTTTGTTTTTCTATTTAGAAAACGACCGAATTTTTTTATTTATACAAGCGTTGTTAACAATAAATTAAGCTAAAATTAGTAGTTCGAGAAGGTTGTGTTTGTTCGAGTTACACAAGCTTAAAGCCGTTAATGAATGTACTTATCATATTTGTTGTGTCAAGAAAATTATAAACGAAAATTTTATGAACTGTAAGAAAACAAAACTAAAAAAAAATATATATATACATATATGTTGACAGTCAAGCGCTTTGTTTTGGAAATATTGAGTTTAAGTATTAAGGTGGGGGGGGGGGGGGGGGGTAGTGAACTGTTTTCAAACTAATACCGGAAGAGTTTGAATTTTAAGATTCGGCTGTCAGGAATTCGAGTAATGTAAGAGCAACCATTCGTGAAATAATCATTGGTATGAAAATACTAATTGGCAAATATTCCCAAAATTTACATTGGTACAAAAATACTAATTGACAAATAAAGTCTTGCGGCTCGGCATCACAAAACATTGCCAGATGAATTTTGACAGTGAAATTCGAAAATCTGACATTTTCTAGTATAAACGTACTCACAACGTTTTGGTATATTGTGCGCTTATTCTGTTGTTTACAGTGGTTTGAAAATTGTATTTCAGTTAAAAAAAAATGCAGTTAACACGTGAACATTTTCGGGTGATGCTTTTTAAGGGTTTTCGACGTTGATTAACAAGAAAAGAATGCATAGATCAACTCAGTTTGACTTTTGGTGATGAAGCAAAATACACACAGCGAATGTAAAACGCTGGTTCAACGAGTTCTAGAGTGGTCGTCATTCTCTTCAAGAAGAATTTCTTAAACGTCGTCCAAGAACGGCTGTTGTAGCCGAAAACATCGATGCTGTACGTGAAAAGAAAGGATAGGGGAAAAATAAGGGCAAGGATAAAGCAACGATGTCACGTCAAAACCTACTGGTGTGTCCACGACACAGCCAGAACTTTTTTACAATTGAACAGGCCGTTCAGACCTTCTTTTTGAATTGGAATTGATCGATGGGTCATCCGCCTTACAGTCCCGTCTTGGCACCCAATGACTTATTCTTATTCCCTCACATTAAGAAAAAAATGCTTTGAGAGCGTTTTTCTACACAATATAACAGTAAAGATTAACATAGACGGAACGGAACGTTAATGAACGCTGAGAAATGTCATTTTCCAATCTATTACATGAGTTTCTTACGCGAATGTTTATAATAAGACGGAACGGAGCGGCACGCAACGTTAATATCTATAGATTTTTGATTTCACCGCTTCGTTCCGTTACGTATTGACGTTTTGGCATGAAATGTCACACCTGAAAAAATAAATTCTTCATACAAATTCTACGTTTACTCCCGTTTCTATTATAAATGCTACTACGTTCACAGCTGTTCCGTCACTTTTCGATGACATTTCACTCCGTTCCGATCCGTCTATTATAATCAGAGCTTAAAACCTAAAGGATTTTGAAGGCACCCTATTTAAAAACCCTTAAATTTGATAATAATTGAATTAAATTTTCAAAAAGTTTCTTGTAATGACTCATTTAATGAAATGACTAGGATTAAATGTGGAAAAAATCCGAGTTCTAAATCTTAACTAAAACCTACACGATGGGAAAAAATAACAAGATAAAAAAAAAAAAAAAAAAACATAAATAAATAAAACGACTATATATCAATAAACAAAACCAAACAAAAAAAAAATAATTGTTAGTTACAAATTGGTTGGAGGTAACAGTGATTATCATTGTTCAATGCTGGTCACACGCGCCCCAACGAAAATCAATAGCATTGACAAATGACAAAGGGACATATTCATAACGAGTTTGACTAAAATTGATAATGATACAATTTATTCTAAGTCAAAACAAATATTAATAAATAGAACCATAGAATAATTGTAGTCTTTTACATAGGCATGTAAACGAAATTGGAAATGAAAGAATTTAAGCTATAACTACAATCAAAGGCAGTTCCTTGGAAAATTAGAAGAGTTAGAAGCGCTTTAAGTAACAAGGTCTGTTGTGGAAATCAAAATAGTTCCACGAAAATAAAAAACAAGTTCATCTTGGACCCCTCAACAGAAGTCAAACTTCACAGAAAATCTCCTAATTATCAATAAATAAGATTCTTCGTATTCTTTGCTAATTATTTTGGTTAAAGAAGTAAAAAGATATATTTCTGTATAAAAAATGATAACCAAGAATTATTCATACAAAGTAGTATTAACCACATGAGTTAATGTTGAAAATAAAAAGCATACAAATTTAAATAAAATATTTTATAATATCTCTGCGGTGGCATTGGGAACCCCAAAAACCTCCTTTGACTTCGGTCCTACATTGAATCACACATGAGAATCATTTGAATTATTCCTCAAACATTAAGCTTAGAAATTAGCTGAAAACAAGCCAAGTTATTAGTAGCAATAACGCTAAAAATGCTCAAATTACTCTTAACCTTTACTCTTTTAACCTGTTTAACACAACTCTGCAGTTTCATAGTTACCCAATGAGACCTTTGTAAATCATATGCATCCAAGCCCACAACCACTTCACAGTAGTGGATTAACTTTTTAGTGAATACAGCAGCCATTATAAAAAAATCTTAAATTTTAGTATGACCTTTCATTATATATATTGATAACAAATTTGAGCTTTATGCCAAGAACCCTAAAATGGAAGTGTGGAAACAAGAGGAGTAACAACAAAATAACACAACCACAACATGCTCTGGTAGCGGTAAACCCCTGTGATCGAATTTAGAAGATGCACATGAATTATAAGGCTGTGCCTAAATGTATGACACGATTAAGGTTAACCTTGACACAGGGTGCATCATAAGTAGATAAGAATTCATTTACTAATGTAAAAGCGTTCTCTCTCTGTCAAAATAAACTTCCGGGTAACTTTCTCGGCATATTGGCAGTAGAAGTAGGACCAAAGTAGCTTGAGTGGATCCAAATGAAAAGTCATGCAAAACTACTGATGAGCTGGTGAAACATGTGTAGAAAAATCAAGTAAAACATTTTTTAGGATATTTTCAGTATGACGCAAAGCCTTAAAAACATGTGAATTGGAATTGGAGGCAAGTGAAATGACTTGGACTTTACCTCAGTCAAATCTTGTTATAAGGCAATCCCTTCCACAAACATCCCTACTACCCACTAAAAGTCTTTTAATCAATAAATTTGAGTTCACTGGCTCTGTTGTGAACGCGAAAAGCATTAGTCATTCCCGTTCCACCCGTTCGAACGAAAACATAGCCATGGTAGCGTTCAGCGTTGATAATGACCCAACAACGTCGATTCGTCATAGTCGTAAGGAATTGAGCGTTAGCAGGAACTCGCTGTAGCTCATTTTTGTAAAATATTTGCATCTGCACGCTAACAAGGTTCAGGTGACCCAATAACCAAAGCCGGTAAATTGGTTCTCAGACTGGGTGTTGAATAATTAAGTTGATCACGATTTTGTGTAGAAAATCATCTTCAGTGACGAAGCCCATTTTCATCTCAATGGCTACGTCAAGAAGCAGAGCTGCCGCATGGCACGGTGCACAGAGAATCCAAAAGCTTCCCATGCACCCACAACGATAATCTGTTTGGTGTGGATTTTGGACTGCTCAAAGCCACAGTTACTGAGAATGGTGCCCGATATCACGACATGCTGACCAAACCCTTTTGGTCTGAAATTGCTGATATGGATCTTGACGACAGGACGGTGCCACTTGTTACACAACCAATGAAACCATGCACTTCTGGCAAACGAAATTCAAAGGAAAGATTATGTCAAGTGGCCACAGAGATCATTTGACTTCTTCCTTTCCTCAAAAGGAAGTTCTTGTCCAATAAACCCCAAACGATTCCTGAGCAGAAACAGGAAATCCAACTCGCCATTGCAACAGTTGATACAGAATTATACCAGAATGTCATGGAAGATTTCATGAAAAGGGCTCGCGTCGGCAAGCAAGATCGGGGCCGCCATTTCAGCGATATAATGTTCCGTCAAGAACATCCATGTCTATACTTTATAATTCTTAAAAACGCACAGACATTTCAACAAAACAATGCGTTTTATTAAAATGTCAGTGACTTATGGGACAGCCTTTATTTTCAATTTCAGTTGATTTCAAATGAGGAGAGATATGCAGAAAAGTTTAAGCACAGGACCATGGCCTGGCCGGGGTTTCGAATCCGGGACTTCTAGAGTGGCAGTCAAGTACGCTACTTACTCCACTACTGAGGCCGCCAAAACAGATTGAGCTGTAATCTTAGGTCTACCATTGATGTACATTCTATCTTTCTCGGAGGCGAAGTGACGTCGCACAGTGCTTTGCACTCATATAAATTTTGGAAATAAATAGAAGGAGTGCTCCTAATGATAATAAAATTTTGTAGATAAGTTAGTTTAAATTTCTTAAGAAAAATACCAAAAATAGTTCAAATCGGTGAGTCTTGGTACCTTGGATCTATATTAATTTTTCAGATGATTTTGTATGGAAGATATGTACAAAAGTTCCACCGATCTTAACGAAACTCAGAAAGAAAGATAGGCAAATAGAAAAATAGATATGTACTAAAAATAGTGGCGTCCGTGGCGTAGTTGGTTAAAGTGCGTGGCCGCTATGACAACCAACCTTGGAGACCCGGGTTCGAATCCCAGCAGCGACAGAAAATTATTTGAATTGCAGACAATGGCAAACCTCAGAGAGTAATCATAATGCCATGTAAAGCTTCTTGAGAACAAGAACATTCTGTTCATCGCCGTTCGGAGTCAGCTTCCGAGTCAGTTTCCGAGGGTGATGAAGCCCTCTCAGAGTATTTTCTGTTTCCAAACTTGAAAAATGGGTCTATAGCAGTGATGGGCAAACTAACACATAGACATGCATACTTGTGTGTGTGCCCGAGAGAGTGCGGCAGCTCTGCTTCAATTTACACTGTGAAGGAAAAAAAATCTTTGAAAACAATATGGTAACTGAACTGCAGATTCTCATGCTACCCAGCAAACACTTTGTGAGCCCTTATAAGATATGAGTCATTTTTATGCGTGTTTTATGATACTTTACAAAAAGGACTCATAACACTTAAAACAAGTATTTATTAAAGAGTAATTTTTATGCGTGTTTTATGATATCTAAGGCTGGGAACTTAAAAAAAATAATGGCAATCGTGTGTAACGGAAAGAATTTTCTACATATTTTAAAAAATATTCAGCTTGTAATTCCAAAAGCTTCAGTTTCCTTTCCTTACCTGAAAAAGAATTATAATTTGCATGACAAATGGAGAAGTGTCTTTGCAAATACATATTTGCAGAACGACAAATAATGGCTTCGCAAATCAAACATTGCTCTTCATCATTTATATTTTCTATGAAAAAATAATCGAATTCCCATTGTTCGTTAAACATTTTTTTTGTGTGTACCTGAAACAGTCAAATGAAAAAGTTGCGCAGCTAGGTCTTGTCCTCATGAGTGCTGAACGTCAACTGACATGCTTTGTGCTGAGAGAATTTATCTTACTGTGCGACCGAAGGCTATTGTTCGTTCATTGTTCGTACGTTTCACGAAGTTGCTTATAGCGTATGTGTGATAGCATTGCGTCGGCAGCAAAAATCAGCCTATTCACGTGTGAATAGGAAATTCGAAAATGCCCTTCACTGGTCTATAGTGTTGAACTAGTTCAGTGTTTCTCGTTATTTTAGTTCACTTAAGTTCAATTGATTTTGCAGCGAGTAGGAACAAAACGAACGAGAGCAAAACTAAATTTACCAAACTATGGTTTGAGTCCTTGATTTGT
Source organism: Pherbina coryleti (assembly GCA_943735915.1). Taxonomy (NCBI): domain Eukaryota; kingdom Metazoa; phylum Arthropoda; class Insecta; order Diptera; family Sciomyzidae; genus Pherbina; species Pherbina coryleti. The sequence goes on along the minus strand of OX030950.1, from coordinate 161,280,963 downwards.
CCAAACGAACTAAAAGAACTAATGAACTAAAAGAACAAACGAAAGATAATATGAAACGAACAAAAAGAACGAACGAACTAAAAGAACTAAATGAACGAACTATTTGAACTGATTGAACTAAAAAGAGCGATCTTTGTGGTGAACTAAAATGCGTGGATTCTGCGGATTTTATCCCAAATTTTGGTATTTTTTGGTTAGGTCGGGTACTTCTGAAACTACCCACATATTTTACGTGTCAATATAGGCTTAAGACAATATAAAAGTGCGGTAGTGGCAATTTTTTGGTATGCTTTGAATTTTTTTATTAGTAGATACCTTCCAACTTTTTGACGTGAGTGTAGAACCAAATGTTATTTAATCTAATTCCTAATTGTAGTTAAACCGAATGAAACCATAAAAAAATAAAAGGTTAGCAAGAAGAAAATGTAGCGCTAAAGTCCTCGAGACCAAAACAGTTTTCCATGTTTATCGATTTGTTGACATACGAATAAAAGAACGAATGAACAAACGAACGACCTTGATCGAGAAAATAGGACAAACTTGAACCATGTTAAAGTCATCAAAGCAATGGTCAATGGTTAGTAAAAAGTGAATGAGAAAATTAAATAAGCTGGGTGCAAAATGGAAAGGAATGAACAGAGAAAATCTTATGATAAGATTCAAATGAAAAAAAAAACTGAAAAGCAAAACAAAACCGGATAAGACGAGAAAAAGAAAAAACAGCAAAAACTACACTGGCAAAAAAAAATTTCATTCGTTTCAAAGAAAGAGAATTGAAAATATATAAAAATTATTTTGCAAAATTATGTCAAATTTACAAAAGTTTTACAAACTTTTACTGTTGGGTGTAGGTAAAAGCTTTTAGCTTCATTTTGTGCCATTGGAATCCAGTGCATGTCCGAACGGTGAAATAAGTTAACGTAAATAAAAAATAAAAAAATTACGAAAGGGAAAGTGCGCCATATTTCTGCATAAAACCAAGAAACGATTCTTTTGCGAATTATTTAATGATGGGAAAATATCAAGCAAAACGAAATGTCCTGCCTAATAATATCAAAGGACCGACTTATTTTCTTTATTACTAAATGAAGGTGGTATTGGTTTTTTGGGGGTATGGAAGTAATTCAAAATTACAACAAAGCAGCGTCTTAATGGAGGATATAATTTATAGTTTTGCGGTTGATTGCGCATATTTATGATGGGCGAGCAAAGTCCTTTTAAAGGCGAAAAATTTAATAAGCGGTTATTATAGCCTATTTCAAGTTAAACGGTCATCAGGCGGGATGAGTTGTAAATAGCAAGGGGAAAAAGCAATTTAATAATATTATCATAATTTCTAAAAATTGACATAGTTTCCTTAAAGCTTGTTATCAACTCATCTTTTTTGTGTTCATTTTTTTTTTTTTTAGTGTAGCTAGCCAATGATTCTGTCATTAATGTTTCCAATGAGTAAATCCAATGAGTTTTTTACCAGCTCAATTAAGGACTAAATTTTATTGTAGCGCAACACGTGCAAAAGCGGAAAGTTGTTCCTTTGGTCGTGTCGAGAACATGAGGAAGGGTGGCAATTATTTTGGAAAATTGTAGCAATTAATTGAGAAATTTTGTATGATTAATCAGGTTTATAAAAACGCACATGAACAAAAATATACCATAAAGTAAAGAAAGCACAAAGATAAAAAGGACATTTAGTTTTGAGTTGCTAATCCTAGCTGTCCATTTAGAATGCATTTAAAAGAAATTCGACAGATGTCTTATGTTGCTGTCGTCACCAATATGTTCAGGCTATTAATTTGATGTTGTCGTTGTCGCCAATATTTTCAAACTATATATTTGATGTTCTTCGACGCTACGTACTTAGCATTTGTTCGGCAAATACAACATTTACACATACTTTTCATTTGTTTCGCAGCAATGTTGCATTGAAGCTATGTCGTTGCATACATATATATTATGTTTTTCCCAACATTGTTCCAATGTAGCCATGTCGTTGCGACACAACCACAAAAAATGTTAACATGATAAATGCATGTAAAAAAAATTCGACAAATATCGTTATGTTGCCGTCGTTGCCAATATCGTCAGACTATAAGTTTGAAGTTGTTCGACGATACGTTAGAAGTATTTGTTAGGGAAATACTACATTTACACATACATTTTATTTTTTCGCAACATTGTTGCATTGATGAAATGCAACAATACCACACAATGTATTTGCATGATAAATGCATGTAAAAAAGTGCTAAATTTGCAAATACATTTCATGTTTGTCGCAGCATTGTGGCAATGAAGCTATGTCGTTGCGACAATGACACAAAATTATCTCTATAAATACAACATTTATACACATATTTTATATTTGTCCCAACATTGTTGCAATGAAACCATGTCGTTGCGACATAACAACAAAAATTGTTTAAAAAATCTGCAAAATGTTGCTGTCGTCGCCAATATAATCAGGCTATAAATGTGAAGTTCTTCGACGCTATGTTGCGTATATATGTTTGGCAAATACTACATATATACAAACATTTTATTTTTATCTCAACATTGTTGCAATGAAGCCATGTCGTTATGACATAGCGACAAAAGTTTTCAAACAAAATTCAACAGATTTCGTTACGATTCTGTCTTTGCCAGTATATTCATACTTGAATTTTTAAGTTCTCCGACGCTGCGTTGCTAGTATTTGTTTGACATATACTACATTTACTCATACATTTTATATTGGTCGCAACATTGTTGCGCTGCAGCCATGTCGTCGCGACGTTAACACAAAATGTTTCTCCACGAGAAATGCATAAAAAAACTTCCTATATTTACACATACATTTTATATTTGTCACCACATTGTTGCAATAAAACCTTGTTATATCTTCACCAAATATATTTGCTCGCCAAACAGAAAGCCATTTCATTGAGTTTTTATTATATTGCTTTTTAGTCGAGATACTTTGTTTAACGATTTGTTATTGCGTGTTCTCAATAATTATAAATGTTATCACAGGATCTCTTAAAATCGAAGGTCGAACTAAACCAAAGCAATGCGCAGTAAGAATATTACATGTTTAGTAGATGACATTTAACATTTTAGCATAATTTTAGCATTAATTATGTGTGAACTTGTTAGACGTTAAGAAGACATCAAAAACCGGTGGTAGTTTTAAGAACATAACGTAAATAACATTCTATTTCCCGCTGTCATTTTGGAGTAAATTGGGGAAAAGCCCACTAGTTATTTTCTAGTGCAAAAAGATATAGTTTGAAGTTCAATCAAACGCTTTTAGCTTATACAGTGGTGGACAGTGAAATTCGGGGAGGCAAAAATTTTAATAAAAAGGTTTTAATGTTACCACAGGTGCATAACATTTTAGTTAGGACAATTTTTTGACAAAATAGATCAACGATAAGCTACTGTTTGAAGTGCAAAGTTCGAGGCTGTGAGAAAACATGCGTAATGAAACGAGTAAAATGACCGAAGTGACAAATGGTGATTTAAACAAATATTTAACACACCGTGTGTGTTTAGTACCAAAAAAAAAAAGAAACTGGAACATTTCAGAGGTTGTGAAAACGTAAAAACAATGGAACACAAGAGTCAATTTTGTTAAAAGTCAATGTTGTTAACTCTATGAAATCTGCCACTCCGTTTGTAACGCCCATCAGGAGGCGTGGTAGGTATAGAAAAGTATATATATTCTTGATTAGCATCACTACTCAAATCGATTTAGCCATATCCGTCTGTTCGTCTGTCTGTGATCACGATCACAGCGTAATTTCAAAGCTATCATCACAAAATTCGAAAAATGAAAACCACGCCTACCTCCCATACCAAGTGACTTTACCAAAAAGTTAAAATGGTACGACACAATCAAGGTTAACCTTGACACAGAGTGCATCAAAAGTAAATAAGAACTCAGTTTCTAATGTAAAAGCGTTCTCTGCCAAAATAAACTTCCGGGTAACTTTCTCGGCATAATTGGCAGTATAAGTAGGACCTAAGTAGCTTGAGTGGATCAGTGAAAAGTCATGCAGGACTATTGATGAGTTGAAGTCTAGTCTAGTCTAGTCTGTGTGATTTGCTCTATATAGAGTTGTTGTTGTTGTTGTTGGTTGTTGCCTTCATTGTCTTCATGTTGTCTTGTTGTCAACATACTTCTCCTAAAGCTCAAATTTGTTTCAATATAAATACTGAAAGGTAAGGTCACATTAAAATTTAAAAAAAAGGTAAAATCTCTTTATATTCCACAAAAATTAATCCGTGGGGATGTTTTAACTTTAGCCCAGTCGAAGATCATTTCTTATTAGTTTATTTGTCTTTGCGAGTTAGACAAAGTTATCGTAAGGACTTAGTTAAAAAACATGTCACCCGATATATTGTAGAATTTGGTATCTTCGGCTCAAGTGCGAGTTATGGCGATCACAAAAGCGCTTCAAAACATTGAAGACTGGTTTAAGACTTACACTAAGATTCCTAGTATTAAAAAAACAAATGACAGAATAGTTTAATAAAGTTCACGAATAACGTTAAAACAGCGACTCATTTTTCAAGCGTTCATTACGGGTGACAAAAATGGGATCGTCTACAACAATGTCAACAGAAAAAGAGGCTGGGCCAAAAAAGATGAAGCGCCGGAGAGGCAAGCAAGAGCAGACATTCACCAGAAGAAGGTTATGCTCTCAATCTGTTGTGATGGGAATCGGCCTGTCTACTACAAGCTACTCCCACAGCATAGAACCATAAATTCTGAAGTCTACTGTGGGCAACTACGGAAATTGAGCGATGCCATCCAACAGAAACGTCCAACAGATATACAGTTGAAAAAAAATTAATCGTCAACTGGGTATCCTTAGAAAGTTGTTTGTCATCTTAGGGGGAAATATAGTGCAATATAACAAAATAATTTGTTTATCTTAGACTAATGGTGTCTTAAAGGCTGTCAGGAGACAAAAAAAAAAATAGATTTTTCAAGAATTTTCCTGAGAAGACATTTTAATCTAGTAATATAAAAGCCATACCATACCATATGTGATACCATATGTGATAGAGAGTAAATCTCTCATATTTTTATTTGTAAAAATAATTATTTTTAAAGTTTCTGTAGCTGATCTCTGCATGCTACTCTTAAAAAAGAGTTATCTTGTGGTGAACACGATATCTCTGAATTGGATCATCTGAAATGAAAAACCAAATAATTTCGTTAAAATAAGATATTTATCCAGTATTTCATCAAAGGAATAAGGAAAATATTGATTTATGACAAAATGGTTATTTCTTAACAAAAAAAGTCAATTCTAAACATAAATTTAAGCCTTAAATTGTTTAAATCGAAAATAATTATCGGAAAGAAAAAATCTTCGATCAATTTCCAAAACAATATACTTATAAAAATTTTGTAAAAATTGTGAAAAAAATCGGTTCAGTCATTTCCGTGCAATCTTTTTCATCGACTTCACAAAAAGCTTTCTTTTGAGAAAATCGCGTTTAAAGTTTCGTATTTCTGAGAAAGATGCTTCGAGATATTCTTACATTTAGCCTCCGGAACCCCCCCCCCTTAAGTGAACATATTTAGGCAGACATAAATTGTTTTTCCGACTTGCGATCTCACATTTTAACACGGTGGAAAATTTTGGTGATACAGTTGATTCCCACAAATTAGAACCACTTTGTTCAACGGGTGGTTATAATTTCTGAAATGTTCTAATTTCTGGACTTTTTTTTCCCAGAAATTCAAAAGAAAAGAATGAAACTGGTTCGAAAAATTTATGTTAACGCAAAAGAATTTTTATTTATTAATATTCAATGTTTTTTTTTTTCCAACATAAAACTCATATAATTCCCCTTTTTATATTTATATCAATGAGCAAAGATCACTTATGAATTTAATAAATAAATATGCGTCAATATTAAATGGCAGGTTCTAATTTCTGGACAGTTCGAATTTGTAAGAGTTCTAATTTGCAAGAGGGTACTGGAGTAAAGTTTTACTCAAGATTTCTTATCTCTCCGGATACAACTGGCCACCACTGTATATAAATTATTCTACGTAAGCGGTTTTGTTTTGATAAATTTTTTTTTCGCTGTTGAATAAATTATTCATACAATAAAATTAAATCAAAAAACAAGAACTCTGAGTTCATCCTGGCTGCTGACGAGAATGGGTAGAGCAACAGGTTTCGCAGTGAAAATTTTAACAATTTCATTCACCAACTAATGGGGCTTGAAAAAAAGATGTTTGTTTACTAGGAAGTTATAAAATTTATGTAACGTAAAAAAATATAAAAAAGTAAAGTCGAGAAAATTTCTAAACTGAGAATTGTAAGCGACTGTACAGGTAAAAAAAAACAGCAAGAAAACAAGGTTGCCATATGTTTAAGATAGCTAATCATAATAAAGTAGTCATCAGCTAACTAAAAAAATAAGAAAAAAAAATTGGCTCAATAAATAATAAAGCAAATTTCAAATAATTTTTGGAAATTTTCCAAATATTGAAATTTATTTTTATTATTTTCTAAGTCAATGTGGAAATTTTGCACATATTAAAGGCCACGACAGATAGAAAAATAAATAGAACTCAAGTTAACTTAGTCAACTATTAGTCAGCACCTACTGGATAAAGATAAAATGAAGAAACAGACACACGTTGAATCACACTTTGCATTGTCAGTTTAAGTAGTATTTAAATAATAGAAATATTTTTAAAACAAAACAATTTTAAAATATCAAAAATTTTTAATAGATCAAGAAATAGTTCTAATAATAAACAAATAATTATAAATTTAAGATAAGCCAAGAAATTATTTCTTAAATATCAATGAAAATAAATTTCATTGAAACTATTTGCTCACAATTCAAAAGCTTTTTGCATAAACTCCATTAAAGTAAAACAAAACTGTAATGGTAATTGTCATGCCATTTATTAAGAACTTCGACGACCGGAAGTCAATATTTGCGGTGCAAATAAATTGTTGCTTGAGTTAGGTTGAAACTACAGTTTGATGAAAGTTTGTGTGATATAATTAAATTTTTCAAGTAAAGCGAATTTGGTTGTTATTCTCTTTTTTTATTTGTTTTCACATTTGTCGTCAGGGAAGTAGAAAAGGTGCGATAGATGGGTGGAGCACAGAAAGTTTTCACCGCTGAAATGATGTTGAATCAAAAATTTTAAGGTAGAAATTTAAGTTGAGTTATCACAGCTGGTAACAGTTTATTAAGGGGGGGAAAGATTGAGATGACTTAAAAAATCGTATTTTTTTATTTCACAAATTGTAAGTAGAATCATTCAAAAATTGATTCCCAAAGTTTCAAATAAAAATATCAATTCCCAAAGAAGCGATTCCCAAAGAAGCGCGTGACTTCTACGAAATATGTCCCAAAAGTAACGGGAATTTTGAAATTTTACGCGCTGTGTTGGCTAGATTGGCGCGCTGTTTTTGCTGTTGTGTTGGCAAGTATGTCTAGGAAGTATCTATAAATATTTCAGCCATATAGATTGTTTGTTTTTTGTTAGCTGTTGAAAGAATAAAACAAGTTTTGGTTCTATTGGGGTTTTTTTCTTTAAAATTATGATAAAACTGGGAGGATTATAATTATTGAGTTGTTTAAACGGAAAGTGCGTTTTTATCTGGTAGGCATCACTGTTACGCACAAAGATTTGTCATATGTTGACGTATATGTCATTTTTTGTGCTCAGTTGCTTATTTACATTAAAAACAAATAAATTAGTTATGTTTTTCTGCATTTCTTTGGAAGTCATATTTTAAAAGTGTTTGAAAAATGGGGAATGCCTTTTACTTCAAAAAAGGCAAGAAAGCAACTGAAACCAGACAAAAATTAGTGGAAGTTTACAGAGAAGATTTGATAAAAAGAAGACAACGTCTGCCAATTTTTCAATCATTGATGCTCATCATTCTGGTAGGTCCTCGGAGGTTAATGTAGTCAAATCAAGAAGCTAGAAGTGGATACAAACTAGCATTCGACTTCAGAGAAAATGTGAGTGTTCTAAATTTTTCAGTTGGAATCGTTCACGATCATTTAAAGTTCGCTGGTTTCATAAAAAAATTGGATATTTGGATCCTGCACGAATTGAAAGAAATTCATAAATTCAATCGAGTTGCCAATCGTGAAAACAGTGAATCGTGAATGTGAAAACAGCGAACCATTTCTAAAGTGTACATTGCGGTTGACAAAAAGTGGATTGTCTACAACAATGCCAACAGAAAAAGAGGCTGGTCCAATAAAGATGGAGCACCGGCAAGGCAAGCAAGAGCAGATAGTCATCAGAAGAAGGTTATCTCTCACTCTGGTGTGATTGGAATGGGCCTGTCTAGTACAAGCTTCTCCCAAAGAATAGAACCATAAATTCTGAAGTCTACTGTGGGCAATTACAGAAATTCAGCGATGCCATCCAACAAAAACGTCTTGAGCTGATTTATCGAGAGGGCTTCATTCGAGTTTGGGGACTTGCCAAAATTTGCTCGAGTTCGAATGGGATGTTTTGTCCCAACCACTCTAAGGTGGAGGCCTTGCGCCCTCGGATTACCATGTTTTGCTCCCTGCAAAACTCACTGAATGTTAAAACCTTTGATAATGAGGGCCTTATCAAACAACACCTTGAGGGGTTCTTTGCAAAAAAAAGTGGACTCTTCTATCTAAGGGGCCTTATCAAACAGCACCTTTAGAGGCTCTTGAGAGAGAAAAGTGACGGAATACGAAGCTACCACAGAGATGAAAGAAGATCAGGCCCGTTGTCAGGTGGGTGCTGACCGGTGCTGAGTACCGATAAAAATTAAGCGAAACCGATAAAAATTTTACAAATGTTTAATGTGGGCTATCGCAAAGCTATACCAGTTATTAAATCCGTAAGAGCGAACCGATTAAGCGTACGATCGTTTCTACCAAACCGCAATGTTGATAATGAAAACTAAGGAGCTTTCTTCAAGAACTCAGAGAGTCCATAGCCGTAAATCTCTATTGAGGAATTCAGTGCTTTAGGGTATTCCTGGAGAAAGTAATTTTGAGAATGAAGATTTAAGACTTAAATCCGTTTATTTTGAGATATAAGACCGCTTTTCATCTGAAATACATGATCGTTTTAATAAAAATCATGTTGTGTTAATGGCAATTGCAATGGTCCAAAGTTTTGAATGGCAAGGATGCAATGCATTAAAAATATTGTTTCCTGTAAGAAGCGCATTTTCTGAAGCTGGAAACTTTTGGAAGCAGCACATCTGTAAATGAATTCCCATTTTCGACTCTAGCGCGAATTGACACTGTAAAGCGTACATATGTCTATGACAGACCAAAGGTTGCGAGATATTTCATTTCTTACAAAGAGGCTGCGGGGCTTAAACAAAAATATTATACTTCGAAAGTTCGCTGAAAAAAACAGTCGAATACAATTTTTTTAAAAAGAAAATTTTCTGTGATTAATTCCTAGTCAAAAGACCAAAGTTGCAATATATATGAATTTTAAGTTTAAATACAACTTTAGTGTTTTTTTCAATTTTTTTTTAAGGAAAAAATCAGCACAATAAATTGCTCAAGCACCGGCAGAAATTGAATCCTGGCTACGGGCCTGGAGAACATAATCAAACAAAATGGCGAAAATATAAATGTTTAATGTTGATTTGATTTATAAAATAGATAAGCGTTAACGGTAAGTAATAAAACGTATTGAACTTTTAAACAACCCAATTTTTATTGTAAAAAAAGTTATAAAAAATGACAAAAAATTATACTTTTCTGTTTAAACACCTTTAAGAAATGCAGTTTTTAATTTTTAATTTGGGAAGTAAGGTTAATGTAGAAGAAACCCATATTCTTAAATTTAAAATATTACTGATTTCAGATGAAAACTGCGATCTAGAGAACGTATACAAACAGCTTAGTCTGATGCTGAGCTACGATACGTGACAGCTGATATCTTTTTCGCATTTTTCGAGGAAATACTTAAAAAAATACAACATTTCCGTAAATTTATGTATAAAATGTTCCTATAGTTCCAATAAATTGCGATTATATGTATATCGATTTGAAAAAAAATTTAAATAAAAAAAACTAGTCCTAAACTTATCTCCTCCCTTAAGTGCGCTACAGAAGATTAAAACTAAGAAAAGTGTAACAAGAGTAAAAACAAACTATGACTTTTGAACATATCTATTGAGAATGCCACAACATTTCATTTCTATTGTATAAACATGTCATAACATTAGAGTTGAGCTACCACAGCTTTTTCGCTCTTTCTCAGCATTAACGTTCATATGACTCAAGAAAATCCAAGTCAGAGTATGAGACAAACAATGAGTAAGCAAAGTTATTAAATTTACACTTTGTCGGCAATTAACTTTGTAATAATAACATTTTAGTTTAGTCCATGTCATGTGGGTGGTCCTACGCCTCAAAAGTTGTCTTTGTATATAATTATAACGCCCTCTAGTATTTTTGTTCAATTGTCTAATCGTATCTTTTTATACAGACAGGATTTGAAGGTACGAGTATATTGATATCTAAGTATATTGAAAAGAGGTTAATGATGTTTTTGAACTCAAATTTCACACCGGAAAATCAATACAAAATAAAGCATTACCATTCGAATGTTACGTGCACGAAACTTAATATTATTCAGTGTTACTTATGGTAATCACCAAGTTACGAGTAAATAAAAGCAGTGGTGTGCTCACTGGGAGTTTATAAGGGTCTTTGAAAGGTCATCTCCACATTGATTTTATTTAATATAATTTCAAGTCCCATCCCTAATTTCATAGACCCCATTCGCACTTCTTAAAATAATCTTGGTAATGTTGCTTAAAATCTTTAGAGAAAAGAGTGAGGACAACAGTAATGAGCATTGCATACATATAACGGGGCTGAGGTGTAGCTTTCTACGTTTTGGTGGGAAAAGCTTTTTTTCTAATTACTCAGATTATTGCTTGGTAAGGTATTCAACCAATTTGTCTAGAAGTACATGGTTCGTAGAAGTTCAGGTTGGTCTGGGGTTACAAGATTGCTGAAGATTAATATCGTTCATACATGGAGACGAGGTGAAAATCCCAAAAATTCTGCAAAATTCTAAAGCAGAAAATATCCAAGTTTTAAAAAAAAAATATTGCAGCTTTTCTATTTTAAAAAGAAAATTTCGATCTTTAAATAAAAAATTTAGAATTTCATAGAAAGTGTAATAAGTGGAAAGAATTGATGTTTTTGTGGATTTCATCATTAAAAAAATGCGGGTAAACACTCAGCATTTCATTAAACTATTATAAGGAGATTAGTGGTAAATCTACTAATAATATTTGTTGAGTGTAAAAGCTTGAATGTATGCATATCGCTCATAAATAAATAAATAGAATCTATTTCAAGTTATACTATAAAAATGAGCACGCGATGCAAAAGTTGACAGCACCACAAGCAAAACAAAATTAGTAGTGACAACAAAAACAACAACAACAACAACGACAACAACAACCGCAATAATATTCTATCTATCATCAGATGTAAGCCATATAAACTAATGATGTATAAAAGATAAAAATAAAGTGCAGTCAACTTAAAATCACCACCAACAGTAAAGTGCAAATCATGTGTGCAGAGTATAAAAGGGAGAAAAAATAGGTAAGGGAAGAACAAAGAAGGCAACGATAAACAAAAAAAAAAAAAAAAAACAAAAACAAAAACAGGTTGTTTAAAAAGTTGCAAGCCATAAGTGCCTGCCAAATTGAGAACATTTGAAAGTGAGAGGGGAAGAGTTGGGATGATCATTACATCACAATCACATCATCAACAATTTTTGGCAAACAAAGTGATAGAAGGCAAAATAAGAAACATTAAATAAAATAATAGATAAAACCAAACAATAAGTGCAACAAAGGCACGGAAAATAAAGAAAAATAAAACAAAAATACCAGATGACGAATTGTTTAAAAACAGCGACGAAACTTTTTAATGATGGCATCAAAAGTTTAAAATTGAAAATGAATGCAAAGTAAAAACAAGTTAACAAATATTCAGAAGAAAAGAAATAAAAAAAAAATTAATTGCAACAACGTGATCAATACAACAATTGTTGGCAAAATACAGACATCTGTAAGAATGATGCTTGAATCCACGTGTATGTGGATGTGTGTTTGAGTTTATGTGTGAGTGAGTGTATGTCACCATGTATTGCACTAGTATTCAAAACAACTTTAGCAACTTAAGTAAACAAACAAGTTTAACACGCCCGCCACTGTAGAAATATTTATGCTTCTTGCTGGCATTGAACTAGTTCTTCTTTTAGCTGTTTTTCCAAAAATATCATTTTAATTTTTTGATGTAAACAAATATTTTTAAGTTAATTTGTTCGGAAAATAATGCTAAAAATATCAAACAAAAAAAACTGCGATTAGAAATTGTTGATGAAATTTTCAAAATTTATTTAGAGTTATCGCTTGTTTCCTCAAGGTTATTGTTAAAAAATCACATTTTGAAGTGTTTTTAAAGTCTTTATAAATGTTTTTGTTTTCCCGCTGTTGCTGCTGATGATGTGATGATGATAATGCTGATGGCGATTAATCTACCATGCGTGAAATCTATCAACGCTTAGGCACGATCTAAAAACTGTTTGTTTTTATTTTTAAACGCTTGGGTTTAAATGCAAACGCTTTGTATAAATCACCATTTAATGAACCACTCTAGCTGAGTTTCGAAAATGAAGCGATTAGCAATAGTTACGATAATGTCAGTATTTGTGATGAAACAATTTGTAAATGATATAATATAATTTGAAGTTAATTTCAATCAGAATCATTGATCATTAATCAGTAAAAAGTAATTAGTAATCAGTAATCAATAATTAGTAATCAGTAATTATTAATCAGTAATCGGTAATCAGTGGCGTCCGTGGCGTAGTTGGTTAAAGTGCGTGGCCGCTATGTCAAAGAACCTTGGAGACCCAGGTTCGAACCCCAGCCAGCGACAGAAAATTATTTGAATTAAAATAATTTTTCTGTACGGCCGCCACCTCTCTGCAGACAATGGCAAACCTCAGAGAGTAATCAAAATGCCATGTAAAGCTTCTTGAGAATAAGAACATTCCGTTCATCGCCGTTCGGAGTCGGCGTAAAGCATGTAGGTGCATTTCTCGGTCAATTGTGTACAAACTTAATTACACGCACAACACAATTGATCATAAGAAGCTAGGTCAAAGTCCTTTCAAGGGCTGAAATGGCCAGTTATTTATTTTTTTTATTTATTTTTTTTAATCGGTAATCAGTAATCAGTAAATCATTAATCAGTAATCGGTAATCAGTAAATCAGTAATCAGCAATTAGTAAATAGTTATTATTTATAAGTAATTAGGTATTAGAACAAGCAACTAGTAATTAGCAATCAGCAATCAGTAATCAGTAATCAGTAATCAGTAATTATTTATTAGTATATACTTATTGGTTATGATACTAAGTAACCGGTAAATAGTTAATAATAATTCTTATGCGTAATAAATAATTATTAATCAGTACTAAGTAATTAGTAATCAATTACTCATTAACCAGGATAAAGCATTAATTAGAGATCAGCTATAAGTAATCAGTAATCAGTAATTAGTAATAAGTAATGAGTAAAGAACAACAGTTAATTCTGTAACCAGTTTCAGTAATCAGCAATTATTTATAATAAATAATTAGTAATTAGTAATGAGTTATTAATAATTAGTAATAAGTAATTACAATTAAGTACTTAGTAATTAGTGATTAATAATTAGAAATAATTTATTAGTATTAGTAATGTATTAGTATTAGTATTAGTAATGAGTAATTAGTAATAAGTTAATAGTAATTAGGAATTAGTAATAAGGAATTAGTAATTAGTAATAACTATAAGTTATTAAACAAAGTTATTAGGAAATAGTAATTAGTTCTTAGTAGCTAGTTATTACTAGTAAGTAATTAGTAATAATTTAATGGTTATAAGAAATTCGTTATAATTTATTAGTTATTAGTTATTAGTTATTAGCAGGGCTGGGTCTGTTCTGTATCAGTATCAGTATCAGTATCAGTATCAGTATCAGTATCAGTATCAGAATCAGTATCAGTATCAGTATCAGTATCAGTATCAGTATCAGTCTCAGTATCAGTCTCAGTCTCAGTCTCAGTATCAGTATCAGTATCAGTATCAGTCTCAGTATCAGTATCAGTATCAGTATCAGTATCAGAATCAGTATCAGTATCAGTATCAGTATCAGTATCAGTATCAGTATCAGTCTCAGTATCAGTATCAGTCTCAGTATCAGAATCAGTATCAGTATCAGTATCAGTATCAGTATCAGTATCAGTATCAGTATCAGTATCAGTATCAGTATCAGTATCAGTATCAGTATGAGTATCAGTCTCAGTATCAGTATCAGTATCAGTATCAGTATCAGTATCAGTATCAGTATCAGTATCAGTATCAGTATCAGTATCAGTATCAGTATCAGTATCAGTATCAGTATCAGTATCAGTATCAGTATCAGTATCAGTATCAGTATCAGTATCAGTATCAGTATCAGTATCAGTATCAGTATCAGTATCAGTATCAGTATCAGTATCAGTATCAGTATCAGTATCAGTATCAGTATCAGTATCAGTATCAGTATCAGTATTAGTATCAGTATCAGTATCAGTATCAGTATCAGTATCAGTATCAGTATCAGTATCAGTATCAGTATCAGTATCAGTATCAGTATCAGTATCAGTATCAGTATCAGTATCAGTATCAGTATCAGTATCAGTATCAGTATCAGTATCAGTATCAGTATCAGTATCAGTATCAGTATCAGTATCAGTATCAGTATCAGTATCAGTATCAGTATCAGTATCAGTATTAGTATCAGTATCAGTATCAGTATCAGTATCAGTATCAGTATCAGTATCAGTATCAGTATCAGTATCAGTATCAGTATCAGTATCAGTATCAGTATCAGTATCAGTATCAGTATCAGTATCAGTATCAGTATCAGTATCAGTATCAGTATCAGTATCAGTATCAGTATCAGTATCAGTATCAGTATCAGTATCAGTATCAGTATCAGTATCAGTATCAGTATCAGTATCAGTATCAGTATCAGTATCAGTATCAGTATCAGTATCAGAATCAGTATCAGTATCAGTATCAGTATCAGTATCAGTATCAGTATCAGTATCAGTATCAGTATCAGTATCAGTATCAGTATCAGTATCAGTATCAGTATCAGTATCAGTATCAGTATCAGTATCAGTAGCAGTATCAGTATCAGTATCAGTATCAGTATCAGTATCAGTATCAGTATCAGTATCAGTATCAGTATCGGTATCAGTATCAGTATCAGTATCAGTATCAGTATCAGTATCAGTATCAGTATCAGTATCAGTATCAGTATCGGTATCAGTATCAGTATCAGTATCAGTATCAGTATCAGTATCAGTATCAGTATCAGTATCAGTATCAGTATCAGTATCAGTATCAGTATCAGTATCAGTATCAGTATCAGTATCAGTATCAGTATCAGTATCAGTATCAGTATCAGTATCAGTATCAGTATCAGTATCAGTATCAGTATCAGTATCAGTATCAGTATCGGTATCGGTATCAGTATCAGTATCAGTATCAGTATCAGTATCAGTATCAGTATCAGTATCAGTATCAGTATCAGTATCAGTATCAGTATCAGTATCAGTATCAGTATCAGTATCAGTATCAGTATCAGTATCAGTATCAGTATCAAAAGAAAGTAAGGAATTCCAAATACTTTAGTACAAGTGAAAATTAACGTTATTAATTGAATAGTACCAATTCGAAATCTGTACTAAGATGCCGACAAGCTCTCATCAGAATGAGTCCTCCCCACAAGATTAATATCTGCTGGGTCCCCGGTCACCGTGACATAGAGGGAAACGAAATTCTCCAATCGGAGAATTTAAGAAGAGAATAAATGACAAAGCCAGAAATAACACAAACTACTCCTGGTCAAACAGGGACGACTGTGTTATCTCTCGCCACCTATGGCCTAAACTCTGCGAAAAAAGGACCCAATCCCTACTTTCAATGAGTAAAAATGAAACTCGCATCCTAGTAGGAGTTCTCACGGGGCACTGTTGTATAGGCACAATGGCCTCGAGACTGGGAATTCCGCACCCAGACTTCTGCAGAAGCTGTGGAGATGTCGAGGAAACAGAAACCATCAAACATCTGCTTTGCGAGTGTCCTAACATCCAACAACGCCGACTTCGCCACATGGGAAGCGGAGTGTACGGAGAACTGCAGGAGCTCGTGGATGTACCACTGATGGATCTTTTCAGATTTATACGGAGCACCGGTTGGTTCAACCAACCTCGCTCCAGTGACTAGCAAGACTTAGTTGTTTTTGACATATTAGGACCACAGATATAGGGAACCACAATGGACCAATGGGCCCCCGTGTAGGCAACGTAAAGTTGCCCCTCCCGTTTAACCTAACCTAACCTAATTGAATAGTAATTTATTTAGTTTCTAAAAAAGTTCCACTTAAAGGCCCGTATGCTCCCAATTAACAAAATCAGTAAAAATTTTTAATATTTTATTGTACGAGGGCTGCTACATATATTTTGGGAATAAATATAAATATAAAAACCTAATTTCTTTTATTGAGAATAGCTTTATTGTTTTTGGAAATATTATCCTTTCTGATGAATACATGTTTGCATGGTTCGAACCATGTATCATAAAATTTATCCCATTCCGCTTGAGATACTTCCAAGACATAGTTTTTAAACGCATCAACGGCTTCTTCTGGCGTCGAAAATGATTGTCCAAGCAGTTTGTCCTTGAAGTGCAGACAGACAGTACTGTTTTTGGCTGGAGACTCCTGTTTTTTCGAACCAAAACCTGTGACCTGTTTTGCTCTCGAAAAACCTGTTTTTCCCAGATATATTTTTAACGCAATAATAACTCTTCGGCGCTTGTTTGTTTTCCTTATTTCGCGGAACACTTCTGTCAAACAAATTGTTATGAACCCTTCCAAATTGACCATTCCACGTGCCTCAAGAAGTACCGTGGCCATATGACCAGTATTTTCAAGGAACAGGCGACCTTGTGTTTCGCAGTGCGTCAAACTCGAACAAGTTTTGTTGGATTTGGTTTATCTTGATAGACTCATACAGTCGACTGCTGTTTACTTTCAGACTCATACGCATATACTCATGATTCGTCATCAGTCACGATTTTACAGACGTCTTTTGAAGCACCGCGATTAAATTTTTTGAGCATTTCTTATCACCAATCGACACGAGTATGGTATGTATGCGATTGGAAGTAATGCTCAGGTATACCTGAATCTCACGGTATGCCACATGACGATCAAGCATTATCAGTTCGCACACAACATCAATATTTTGTGGCATAACTACAAATATTGGACGCCCATCACGAAATTCGTCAGTGAGCGGAGTACGGCCCCGCTTGAATTCTGTGTACCACCGATAAACAAAGGTTTTTGATGGTGCTTCGTCGCAAAAGGTCGAATTGAGTTCATCGATGCGCTCTTGTTGAGATTATTCACGTCGAAAGTTGTAAAACAAAAATCGCACGAAAATGTTCACGTGTTAATTTAATTTTTTTACTGAAATACAATTTGAAAAGCACAGAACACTACACAATAAGCGCACGTACTCCAAAACGTTTTTAGAACGTACTATATTATACAAAATGTCAATGTTTCCAATGGAAGCGTCAGTTTGACTGGAATGACATTGGCGTTGCCATATCCCGAAATATAAGTAGCAGCCTACAATTTAAAACCATTCAAGGATTTCAGGTGTTGCATCTATTCAGTCAAGTCTGCTTTGGTTCGAAATGGGGTGACGAGTCAGAAAATAAGGGGAAATGAAGTAAAACATGTGTACGATGTCCTAAGCGTGGCGAGTAGCCTCATCGATAATTTTTTACATTCAGTTGATAAGTAATGAGGAAGGAAATGCAGAAAGGTAAGAGCATAGGGAGCATAGAAAACCTGGGCTGGCAGTCAAGCACGATTAAATAAGATCTTAATATTCAGATAAATAAGATCTTGTGCGATTAGTCGATGAGGTAACTGTATTTTAGGTAGTGGAAGCACATATTTATAATTGACACATTATAAAAAATGTCATTACATTTGCAAGTAATAACATAAAAATAATAAAAAAAAAACACATTTTATGACATTTGCCACATTACTTGTTTGTGCAAATAAAAAATAAAACTAAAAAAAAACCTGTAAAAATGTTTTTATTTTTGCTCACTTTTATTTTTACGTATATTCGTCATACTTCGACCTGTTTATTGGCCACAGCACTGCAGCTCAGCTGTTTTCACTCAACAGAGATATGACTGCATTCATAAAAGAAGTTTACTGCTGCATAGTAAGTCCCGAAAAAAATGTTGTTTTTTCTAGTGTTGACTTGTGTTTTTTTTTTTATTTCATTCCATAGAATTTTCAACTAGTTTCGCTTCGTTTGGCCTGGCGATAAAATTTACATATTTCTAACGTTTGGCGCGCACTTCAAAATCAACTTATTTTTTAAATTTATGCAAAAAATTTAACAAGTTAATTGAATGCTAAACAGATTTATTTAGATAAAATTAATGTACGAGCGACATTAAGGCACACCAAAAAAACAAAAAAAAATTTGCAATTTTTTTTTTTATTTTTTTAATTTTTATTAAATGGCAAGCGTTGCTTGCCGCCGACAAGAAAGAAATCACGATTTTCACTTTTATCTTCTTGATATTTTTTTTCAATTTTTACACAAAGAATTCACTTGTACGCGTAGGTGGCGTCTCGTGGCGACAACGATGAGCAACAGCGGGTTAACACGGCATTTTCTAAATTCACTAAATTGCGGCAAACACCTTGTCGCAGCAGCAGCGAAAACAAAACTTATGCGAACCAAAACGTACTTTGTAGAAGAAAAAAAAAACGCAAAAATAATGGCAAATACTTTACGTTTTGCCGGTTTTCTTAGGTACTTTTTTGCCGCTCACGTCAGCCGTAACGTTGTCTGCACTACGTTCGGCAATCAACTAAAGTCGTTTCAGGCACGACCCCACGACAAGGCGAGTACGACCAAAACAGTGTTGCGCTATTTGTTTTTTTTTTCTGTTTATTTTTCTGCTTTTTGTTTCTGCTTTTGCTTGCCTACTACTTTTATTTTCCATAAAATACGCTCGTTTGTATGTGGTTTGTTTAGATAGCTTTTGGCCAACACAGTGTGGAACATTTGCTGGTCATAACATGGGCTAGCTGCAAGTCGTAACAGTAGCTAAGCTGGTCGAGCTAAGTGGTTCTTGTATTGGCTAAATAATTGAGTGCTAAAGTAAAATTAATGAGAGGCAGGCGCTTGCCGCAACTATGCTCAGTTGTTATTGTTGTAATAGGCGATTGAGTTGTTCTAAATATGGCGCGTTTTTTGTAGTCTTTTTGTTTGTTGTGGTCAGTTTAAGAGTTGCCAATTTTTATTATTTTTTCTAAGAAATTCTTATGTTTGGAATGTTCCTGAAAATTTTTTTCTTTCGCGATTCACAAAGAGAATTCAATTATATCGACTCATAACCGCCAAAATATCTTAAGCGACATAATATCCGATTTATGTTTTTTGATGAAAATCGATAATTTGCGATGGTTTACATCGTCTGTCAAAATTTCATAGGTGTACGAAATTAGATTATGAATTTAAACCAAAAGCAAAAAATTAAAAAAGCACTAAAGATATAGCAAAGATAATTAAAAAAAAACCTTCTGCTGTAAAATTTTCTTTTTGGCGCTTAAGATATTTTGGCGGTTATGAGTCGATATGGTGGGAAAGAGAAAAGATTTTTTCACTCCCAAAACTCCATTTTTGTACTTAAACCCTGCGAGTGAAAATGTTTGGTAAGAACACAATATCAATGGAACCATGTACTTCCAAAAATCACTAGTACCACTAGACTTATTTCATATAATAAATAAAGAATGTGCTGCATTGTGCCCGTTGTGTGCTATCATGTGCTGCCAAATGGCCTGATATATGGCATTCGAAACAATTTTCAAATTTTACGTGGGCAATTTAAGAAGTCAGTGTCTCTTTGAATTTCCCGCCTTGGAAACATATTATATAAGTATATGCTAAGAAAAAATACAAAATATGTAAATAATATCCAAGAAATAATCAAAACAGTGGACTTCTTTGGGTGAACGTGCATACAAGGTGGGTCTGTTGGACATCAAGGTTTTGGCGTCAGTTTTTTTTTTGATGTATGTGGAGTCATTCACATCGATTACTTTGAAAAAGGTAAAACTATCACCGGCGAATGAAGCAAAAACGACCGCCCAAGAAAAGAGTGTTCTTCCATCATGACAAAGCACCAGTGCCCACGTCAATAGTCGCCATGACAAAAGTCCATCAATTTGGCTACGAACTGCTCCTCCATCCATCATATTCTCCAAGCTTAACCCCATGCGACTAATTTCTATTTCCAAATCTGACAAAATGGCTCGACAGTAAGAGATCTGGGTCGAATAAAAAGGTCATCACTGAAACAAACGCCTATTTTGAGGATCTTGATAAAACCTATTTTTTTGAAGGAATAAAAGAATTTGGAAAAGTGCTGAACTAAATGTATTTATCTTAAAGATAACTATGTTAAGAAATAAAAAGTTTTTTTGACTAAAGAAAAAAAAAACTTTTATTCAAAAACTCTCTGACTTGTTCAATTGCCTTCTTAAGTCAATATACATTAGATGGGTTTTGGGTTCCATACATTTTCTTAACATATTCCAGAACCTCCCTGCAAGGCCAGATTCTGAATCCTGGATGTAATATAAGCATGTGACTCGAAAAAAAATTAAAAAAATTCACAAACTGGATTGGCGCCGCTAAAAAACGTGAATTTGAAGAAGTATAAAATGGATGTTTCAAATCGAGTTTCCTATATAAATTTAAGTCCTACAAAAACTTTTGACTATAACATATTCTAATGTAAAATCGTCCGATGAACCCAAATATGTCATCAGATTCTAAAAAAAAATATTCCTTGACCCAAAATTGGCCTACTTTATTAAGAGTTTCCTAATTTTTTCTTTCGATTTTGAAAAAGAAGCTTTACCTTCACCAAGGTCGCAGCAACTTTCTCAAATTAAAATGCTGCATTATTGTTGGCCTTTTTCTGAAGTTTAGGAATAATAAAAACAATAATTCAAATCGGGCCATTTTTATGGCAGAAAAAAAATTTTTTTTGTTGAGCTGACTTTTGGGAAAAATTTATTTTTTTATAAAATTTTCTTCCCTTTGTTTTCTGCATATTAACAATAACTTTAAAAACATAAATTTATTCATCGTCATTATCAGACATCATTGCAAATATTCATAAAACACAGTGGCAGATTTACATACGGGCTGAAAGGGCTTTAGCCCCTCCCCCCCTTTGCATGGGAAAAAATGAAAAAGTCCAAAAAGACGCTTCAGCTTCCCCATGGGATATGTTATAGTCAAAAGTTTTTGTAGGACTTAAATTTAAATAGGAAACTCGATTTGAAACATCCATTTTATACTTCTTCAAATTCACGTTTTTTAGCGGCGCAATCCAGTGGCGACCGTGGCGTAGTTGGTTAAAGTGCGTGGCCGCTATGCCAAAGAACTTTGGAGACCCAGGTTCGAACCCCAGCAGCGACAGAAAATTATTTGAATAAAATAATTTTTCTGTACGGCCGCCACCTCTCTGCAGACAATGGCAAACCTCAGAGAGTAATACAAATGCCATGTAAAGCTTCTTGAGAATAAGAACATTCCGTTCATCGCCGTTCGGAAACCTGGTGTTAAACCTTTAGGTCCGTTTCTCGATCAATTGTGTACAAACTTAATAACACGCACAACACAATTGATCATAAGAAGCTAGGTCAAAGTCCTTTCAAGGGCTGAAATGGCCAGTTATTTATTTTTTTTTTATTTTAATCCAGTTTGCGAATTTTTTTAATTTTTTTTTCGCGTCATATGCTTATATTACATCCAGGATTCAGAATCTGGCCTTGCAGGGAGGTTCTGGAATACTTTTGGAAAAAAAATCCATCTAATATACATATTTCTGTATTTTTATTTAAAAACAATGACAAAAAAATTCTTAATCAAAAATTATTAATCTATTCATAGGTTAATTGATTTATTATTCTATAATTATTACATATTTATTAATTTATTTTTAATGTAAAGGTTTGAGGACATTTTTACATAATTTTTAAAAATATAACTAAAAAAACTATTAAACGTTAACAATGGGAGATAGTTTAACACTCAGTGCCAGTAAAATGATATAATTCACACATAGTTCATGCAAAAGCATTGACAGTTGGAAAAAATAAATGGAATTTTGTAAGCACATTGCATTTGATTTAATTTTTAAATTTTTTTTATGGCAATACTGACTGCATTGCAAAAAAAAATCATTCTAATGGTATGAATTTTATTATTTGGTGATCTCTCTATAGGAAGCTTACTTCGCTTTTAATTTTATTTTTTAATTTATTTCAACTATAAAACATTTCTTCCAAGGACACTCGTGTTGATAACCTCCTAAATATCTTGTGTCATATCTATTACAACTCGACCCCCCAAATAGCCTTATGATTTAGAATCCAACAAAAAATCGTCAAGCATCATAATGTAGTCGGAAATATCAAGTGGAAATGAAAATAGAAATCTTTAAGTTGGGACATTGATGATCCTACTGTGACTGAAAGGGTTGAATGTGGAATGTTAATATTATTACAGCCTTAAAGAGTATCTTCTATACCTCTCAACCAATCATGCTACAGTAATATAGTTATTTTAACATAGTTGCTTAAATGGATCTTACTTCTTGTATCATCATCACAAACCTCCACGTTTCCTCAGATATACCGCTTTTTAAGGTGTACTGTTCTACTCTTAATATATTTTGTCAAAATATATCAAAACTAGTTCTCTTTGCACTAGTAAAGAATCAGAAGCTTTTTTTATTGACTCGAAAATAGCTAGGGAGCATTAAATCAGGAGTTTACGTCATAAGAATTCAGCTGAGATCGAACAAAAAAACCATAATTATTTCAATGAGAAGAATGGGAATGCAAATTATTCGATTGGGAACAGTTATAAATATTTTACAGATTAAAAACTCATTTAAATAAAATCAAATTAAACTCAATGATTCAATCAGCTCAATTGTCTCAGAGATTGTAAACAAAGTTCCATGATAAGCCGGGTTTCGAACCAAAAACCTAAAAAACAACAGTAAAGCACATTACCTTTTTGACTAGCGTTATTGTTAACAGTTACGAATACGAAATATTAAAAAAAAATCTCAGGAAAGATAAAAAAATATTTTTAGGCTATGCTTTTTTTGACAATTACACTTTACTTAAACCCATTAACCAAATTGCACGTGCAAAATTCTGAATAAAAAACTCAAATGACACAAAAAGAGAGCACCACGAAGCTTATAAAAGTGTCGTGGGCCTTATTTCGAGCAGCTTTCATCCACAGTCATGCAACCAGGCACGCGTTTGATATAAATATTCTTCTAGCAGACCTGTGTTGAATTTAATTTATTTACTTACACTTTATTATTCACAAGTTCGTCAACCGCTTGGCGACAAAATAGAAAGAAGAACAAAAGAACAAACAAAAAAAAAATCCCTACCGCACTTATTTACGAGTAAGTTTATCGAACTTTGCTATCAGCGACAATTACAATTCACAAAAGTCATAGGTGCAGGTAAGAGTTACTTTTATATCGCATGCAATATTTTTTATTACAAGATGAGGATGGGTTAAGTTCGACACTGAGAGAACGCAAGGTTCTTTCAAGTTGAGGCTTTCTTTGTTATAATTCTTAGTAAAAATTTTAAATTCTACTTAAAAACATTTAATTCAAATTACTTCTTGATGAAATTGGTTAACTAACCATTTATTTAATCGAAGTCTACACTAAGGGAAATAATGCATATTAACATTATCCACGCCTGAGTATCAATTTTATTTAAATATTTACGTGGATAAATCAAATATTTTCCTTACAACTCGTTTTTTTCCCGTATTTGAATTTTATTTATACCACACACGTACACACGTATTCCATGCAAGCAAGCAGCAACAGCATCGTACACGTACACACTTACACACATACTCCGACAAGCAGGAACAGCATCGCACTCTGTTCCTGCAGTTTATTTCTTGCATTTTCAGTTTATTTCTTGCATTTGCAGTTCTTATAGTTCTCATTTAGTTATTGTTGCCAGAGTAATATAGTATGCATGTTTGGCAATGAAATCAAATGATGTAGGGTGGAGTGACAACTTGATATTAACTCATAAATATCTTGTACCGGTTGTCATTTACCTACATATTTTGCTTATTATAATTTTCTGTCACTTTTTCTTCCTATAGTTTATGCTATTTTTGACTTTTGGTGCCCTAATATTTTACCAACTGTCAAAAATAGTATAACAGTGAAATATAGAATTGTGAAACAGAATAAATAATACAAGCAAATGACATTTGATGGACGCAATATGAAGAAAATAATGCTATAAAACTATTAATAACATATTCAATTTAAATATGTTTTTTTTTAAATTCAATATTTTTATTTAAATTTTCTTTAAATGCGATAGTTTTTTTTCAAATAGTAAATATTTCGAAAGATATTTTAAAAAACTCTTGCATAATTTTAATATATTTTTTATTAATTCTGTTTAAATATTTAAATATTTAATTTAATTAAAAAAGTATTCAAATAAATTTTAAATATTTACGTAGTCGATTTATTCAAATGCGTTATTGGTGCAAAAATGACTCGCTTTTTGGATAAATTAAAAAAGTTTTTGGATAAATTTAATATTTTTTTCCCTTAGTGTAGTTATCAAAAATTTTCTATCAAAGTTCTGGATAGTAAAGAAATTTAAAATGTAAATAACATTGATATTTATATTTAGATTTTTTTTATAAGGTAATTCGTACCAATAGTTTTATAAAGACTTTTTGATTAATCATTTCTATTATAAAATATTTCATAAAGATTGCAAAAATCAGAAGACACACGCATTTGCTTTTCATTTCTTGATTAATGACTTGTTTGCGTTAGATAAGATTATTTAAGAGAACGTAATAAATTATCTCAAATGAAGCATAAGATAAAATGTTTATTATTGTTTTATTTATTATTTTATCGTTATTAAAACATTGCTTCACGAAAGGGTAGTTTGAGTACTTAAGATTTAAGTCGATTTCCTAAGAAAGCTCACTCGCAAAGAAGCTCTCCGTCAGTTTTTCCATCATTTATAGGACGAATCGAAGTATTAATTAATTATGCTTGAGAATTAGATGACAAATATTTTGCTAAGCAACAATGAGTAAACATTGTAATATAAGAGCAGAACAAAGATAGACCAAATGTTAAATCCAATTTGTAACAAAACAAAATCAACAATCTATATATATAAAAAAGGAGTTTATGTTTGTAAGGCCGCAATAGACTCCTAAACTACTTATCCGATTAGCATGAAAATTTGTATATAGAAGTTTGTTGGTACGGTGCGTGTTCGTGGGCTATCAATTTTGATCCACCTTGAACACCAGAGGGCGCTGTAGTACAAATTTTTTACAAAACTGCCTAAAACTCATAAACTGCTTATGCGATTAGAATAAAAAGTGGTACATAGTAGTTTTCAAGTACGATGAGTTGTTTAACACTATCTTCTTTGACCCACCTTGGACACCAGATGGTGCTGTAGTACAAATTTTTTACAAAATCGCATATTTTTAGTTGTTTTCTCAGATTACATATGCAAATATTTACAAAATATAAAATATTTCTTAAATTTAGTAAAACTAAAAAAATTTCCGTTATTTTGACATCAAAAACATGAACATATCTTGAAAACTATGAAAAATTTTACTACAACGATATATTTAATGCAACATCGTTACACAAAATTACGAAAAAAACAATCAGATATTCAATTTTGTGACTTTCGATTCAAATATCTCCGCTGCTTTTTTATATATTGTGTTAAATTTTTTTTTGTCTTAAAGCTTCATCAAAATACTATGAAAACCTTATTGCAAAAATACCGTTAGTGGAGTAAATATATTTTAAATATTTTTTTCAAAAAAGGTCTGAAATATTGGAGTTTTCCTCAAAAACAGACTGAAAAATTATTTTTGTTGTAAAAATAATTTAAACTCAAATTCAAAAACTTTTAACTCTATTTAAAAGTTATAACATTTGTAAGTAAAAAATGTTTCAATCTTACGCAAAAATTAAAAACCATTTTTGTGATTCAAAAAACAAGATTGATTTTTGAAGAAATTTTTTTTTTTCAATATTGTGGTTTCATATTTTTGAATAAATTTAAAAGCTAAAATAATAATTTATTAAAAAAAATTATCTCAGTATCTCTTACCAATCAAAAGTTATAGCCAATAATCTTTATTCAAAATATATATACAAAAAGCAAAATGATGTCTGTGTGTTGGCTGGAAACTTCAAAATTGCTGAGTCGATAGAACTGAAATTTTGGCAGTACATTTTTTTCAAGCACAAGATGGTTTTAATTTCTGTCACACCCCTTTTACCGCCCACAAATCAATAAAAATGCTATATTTCCTATGGTTTTCGTCGATTTGGCTACATTTTGGTAATTTAGTTTGTATGCTCACTGTCGGCAACTGTACTAAAACTGGATAATGTCCATCTACTAGAAAACTGGGACGGGCATTATATAAGGGGGTGTGGCTCCGCCCATACAATTAAAATTTGTATTATCGAATAGCTTTGAAAGTAAAAGTAGCAGTATTTACATACAAACTCAAAATGGAGTTACTATTTAAACTGTAACTGTAACTGGGAAACTGTAACGGGCAGTGGAAAATGACAGTGGTGTTAAACTATGGGTCTAAGAAAAGTTTCGAATATAATTATTATGTTCCGATATAATTGCTGGGTGCAGCAACGCGCGCCGGGAAAAAGCTATATATTAATAAAAATCATTTTTTGTTTGTTTGACTACTATACAAATCTTAACGGCTGAACGGATTTAACTCAAACTCAGCTCACATATTACTTGAATCCTAACTTAGGTTATGGCATACTAAGTTTTGACCACGCCTCTTCCGCCCCTTTACAAGTAACGCAAATCTAACTACTGGCGTATTTTTTCAAGCGAAAATGCTCGACTTATTAATTTTAAGAAAATCCTGTTATTTTGACATCAAAAACATTCACATATCTTTAAAATTGGACAAACTTTTGGTAC
The DNA here is from genome assembly GCA_943735915.1 of Pherbina coryleti. Lineage (NCBI taxonomy): Eukaryota > Metazoa > Arthropoda > Insecta > Diptera > Sciomyzidae > Pherbina > Pherbina coryleti. The sequence continues at coordinate 161,253,686 of OX030950.1, read as the reverse complement.
AACGTCTTTTTCTAATAACATCGTTTCCTTAGAATAACAAAAAAACTATCAGAGATTCGTATATTTTAATTGCGATGCAAATAACTCCGTTGTTTTTGAATATATTTCATTCCAATTTTTTTCGTTGATAAACTCAATTCAAGCACTTAATAAAAAAAATTTATAGGGTACTGTTATCTTAGCGGATATATTTTTAATATTTCTTTGAAAAAAGGTCCAAAATATTGACTTTTTACTCAAAACATGACACAAAAGTTGTTTTTGTTGTTAAAATAATAAATACTCAAATTTGAATTTTCAACTACCTTTCACATGACATGGCGTTTACTAGCAAAAATGCTTCCAATTTTACAAAAAATTTATTACCTGTTTCTCTCATCAAAAACATGACCCTACCCCCAGTGATTTTTTAAAGAAATTAATTTTTTTCAAAAGTTGTTTTTATTCTTTTTATATAATAGTTAAGCTCAAAGAATAATTAATGTGAAAAAATTATACCAATATCTCTTTCCGATCAAAAGTTATCACAATAAATATATTTTTAGACACAAACCAAGCTGTTTTTCAAATGCTTATCTATTAATAAAAATCATTTTCTGTGAACATTAAAACTACTGGGAAACTGTAACGAGCAGTGGAAAATGAGAGTGGTGTCAAACTATGAGTCTAAGAAAAGTTTTGAATACACCTATTATGTTCCCATATAGTTGCAGGGTGCAGCAACGCGCGCCGGGAATAGGCTAGTAGAATATAAAATACATAACTGCTTCATCGCAACGAACGCCTGACACAAAGTTTACACTCAAAACTAATAAACGTAAGCAATGATAGAATGCTTTACATTGAGTCTCACTATAATGACATAATTCACACATAGAAAGCATGTACTCCAATTTAAAAAAAAAGCACGGGAAAAAATTTTGAATTGATCATGGTTAATTCTTACTTTCGATCAAAAAATATGAATTAATAATTATCCCTACAAACCGGGGTAAGTATTTATCCCATCGGTTTGCAGTTTTAGGGTTAAATTATATACTGATTAAAATCATGCCGGTCGATGATTAATTTTAATTTTTGATAAAACAAAACGATAAATAAAAAATGTTTTGTTATGATCCAAATATATGGATAAATGATGATTGGTTTGATTTAATATTGAGCAATAAATTATTTATATTTAAATTGAAATTATATTGATTAATGAATGATTTGCAACGAAAAATATGTATAAAAGACTAGTTTGCATTTATAATCGAAAATATATGGATCGAGCAATGGTTTTTATATTGATTTAAATCATGTCGATCAATAATTGATTCTAATTTTTTATTGAAAATATATCGAGCAATGATTTTATTTTTTATCGAAAAATATCTATCCTTTTTACGAGTATTCTTTTTCTGTTATCGATTTATGTTTATAATTTATATTAATAAAAAAGATTTTGAAGATAAATGATATATTAATCATTTTTATTTCTAATCGAAGAATACCAATAACAATTTAATTGGTCCGCAGTCAAGAGGGTAAAAAAAAATCGTTTCTTCTAAAATTTTTCCTTGTTAACGTACAAATTTTTATACAAATTTTTATACGTATGGGGGAACATACTTTTTACTTTAGTTTCACATATTTTATTTGTAAAAATAATTATTTTTAAAGCCGCTGTAGGCGATCTCTGGGGGCTCCACTAAAAAATTACATTTCACGGTGATCACGATATCTCTGGAGTAGATCATCTGAAATGAAAACACCAAGAAATGTCATTAACATAAGGTATTATCTAGTATATAACGAAAGAAAAAAGCAGAATATTAACTTATGACAAAACGGCGGGTTTTCAACAAAAATGTTTATAAAATTTTATAAATTGTATATAAAATGGAAAATATTTATCGATTCCTAAACATTCTGTTAAAATTTGAGACTGATCAGTTCAGCCGTTTTCAAGATATCTGGCTCGCCGACTTCAATAACATAGTTTTGAGAAAATCGTATTCAAAGTTGTGCATTTCTGAGGAAGGAGCGTCTAGTCGGTCTAACTTGAAATTTGCTGTGTATGAAAATAAATATAATGAACATAATATAATCGCAAAACTACAGTAAATAAATTATTTGGCCTACTGACTGATTATAACCCCTTTAAGTGATTTTTATCATAAAAGGTACAAAACAGTGGGAGTTAAACATTTAAATATCGAGAAAAAATTTTGGATATGGGTGAACAATATCAGCAAGTTAAACGAAATACCACTCATTATATAGGTCTACAAGGTTTTTCTACTGGGCTACTATGGGTCATTTTCTAAGAGCATTTTCATTGGCTTTTTGAGATCAGAATTGACCCACCCCGTCAGGGTTTTGAGATATTTGAGTATATAGCCGAAAAATGGCCTTTTGAGATTATGCACAGGACACACAAAGTTTTTATTTGTTCTTTTCTACCAAATTACCCCCCTTCAATAAAAATGGTTAATGTGTATAAATGGTCATCTTTTGAAAGTTTTGGCTATTTTAAAGCCTAAAGACATTTATCGTTTATATTAACTCACATATCTCAAAATACTGATGTAATGGAAACAACAAAGTTCCAATTCATAAATAGTTGGTCTTATTATTAGCTTTAAAATTCGAGAAAGAAAGAATAAAGCAAAAACATCTCTTATAACTGATTAATTTTCAAGTGAACGTAAAAAATCTGACACATCAATTTTTTTTTCATTATTATTTTTAAACGTTATCTAAGTAAAAATTCCGATTCGTTATGAAGTCACCAGACAAAATTTAAATCGTGAATCGTTTTGTTCCGTTATCATCGTGTAATATTCCTTATTCAGATAGCACTTGACAGGCATGAATAAAATCTTACCCAACGCGAAATACTTTGCACTTATTTTCGTCAAAATTTCATCAAAACTCACCTGAAAGGAAATAGAAAAGAGCAAATTAATTTTTAATAATACAATCAGATATTTATTTTGAAATGCATATTTTTTTTATAAAGATTTATTTATTACATAATAAAAAAAAAATATAAAAAGAGAGAGTACAGCTATAAACTCGTTCGGTTCTCGGGTAAATCACCTGCTTTAAGTTACTTCATATCATTTATATTATAAAAAAAATACTTGATTGTCCCACTACGTATATAAGCAATGGGAAAAAGCTCAAAAAATTACAATAAATAACAAAATAAAAACAAAATTGTGAATGCTTTCTGAAATCGAATCTTACTCTTAAGCAGCCAGTCAGTTATAAGCAGAAAAGAGCGAGAGAGAACACTTTTTTCGCACGATGTAATATTTAAAAAGCTTAACAAAATAACTAAAAATCGAATAAAATAAATAAAATGCAAATAAAAACTTAATAAAAATAACAAAAACAAAAAAATTTAAGAGTATAGCATAATAACGGAATTACAAAAGAAGCAACGATTAAATGAACTGAAATAGACGTTTTTATCGCATGCAATAAATTTTATACAATGCCTCAAAAAAGCGCCACAGGCAACAACCGACGAAAAATAGTCATCGGCATACAATGTTAACAAAAGAAATTATTTTTATAGCATGCGATTTTAAATCAACACACACACATACTTATATGTAGACGAATACTTAATGTTTGTGGCAACAATTGATTGTATTTGTTGTTGTTGCTGTTCCAACAGCAACAAAGTCTTTCTGCCATGACGTATATAAATTTAATTAGCATTTGTTAAAGATTTAAATAAATAACAAAAAGAAGCATAATAATTGAGCTTCTTCAGTACAGTACGGAAAAGTACACAACAAAGAGAACAGACAACACGTACAGATGTGTATGACACACAGCAATGACGTGTGTTGATAGATATATAAATGTATGTATGTTTGTAAGTTTGTAAGTTTACTTATTTATTAATGAGTGTTGTTTGTAATGTCATAAATGGCAGGTAAAGAATTCATGTGTGTCAAAATATGACAATAAAACATTTGAAAAAAAAAAATAATCCAAAAAGGTAAACAATGGTAATGCGATAAACAAAACAAAAAAAAAAAAAAAGAAACGATCAAATGCAAATAGCAAATTCTGAGTCGTTTTATGGTAACCATAATTCTCAGAACGTCATCATTGTGAATATCAACAAAATGAATATTAAATAAGCTGGACGGACTATTTCGTTTAACATTATAGCTGTTCTTCTCCTCATACTATATCAGTTTCATAGTTTCTTGTGCTTGTGTGGGGGGCTGTGTATGTGGGGGCTGTGTGTGTGGAGTGTGTGAGCAATGGGGGTTATTTTATGTGTGAAGTTCGGTTTCATGCTTAATCAATGGTTTCAATTTATTCCACACAGTTGCCGGCAAGCGAGTTGATGATTTAATGAGACCAAATCGGGTATGAATTATGGAGCTTGAGCTTATAACAACAAAGGTCAGATGTAACCGATGTTCAAGTTATGTTGATGAATTTTTAAACTGTTCCCATTTTGTATTTAAACAATAAATAGAATTAGCACGTGAACATTTTCGTGCGTTTAATTTTTAAAACGTGATGCAATTTTCGACGTGAATGATCTCAACAATAATGCATCGATGAACTCAATTCGACTTTTGGCGACGAAGCACCATCAAAAACCTCTGTTTAGCAGTGGTACACAATCTGTTAGTGTGCGACAAAACAATGATGCTATGCGCGAACCGATAATGTTTGATATCATTTTACATGAACACAGTTGTGAAAAAGATTAGTTCACGTTGGATTCCACATAATTTGGCAATTGCTCAAAATAGGGCTCGTGTTGATTGGTGCAAAGAAACGCTCAAGAAATACAATCGCGGGGCTCCAAAAGACGTATGTTAAATCATGAGTGGTGACAAATCATGGATCTATGCGTATGAGCCTGAAAATAAACAGCAGGCGACTATATGGATATTTCAATATGAACTAAATCCAACAAAAGTTGTTCGAGCTTGAAGCAAAATACGAAATGGTTGCCTGTTTCTTCCAGAACACTGGTTATGTGGCCACAGTCCACTTGAGACACGCAGAACGGTCAGTTCAGAATGGTTCCCAACAATTTGTTAGACAGTCCGTGAAATATGGAAAACAAACAAGCTCTGAGGAATTATACTTCGTCAAGACAATGCAAGCGCCCACACACCAGCTCAAACAAACGCTCTTTTGAGCACTCAAAACATCGAATAAATGGGTTCTTCCCCGTAAAGTCCTGATTTGGCACCCTATGACATCTTTTTATTTTTGCACATCAAAGACAAACTGCGTGGACAACGATTTTTGGCGCAAGAAGAAACCGTTGATGAATTCAAAAACTGTGTTTTGGATAAGTCTCAAGCGGAATGGGATAAATGTTATGACAAATGATTCGAAAACATGTAAAAAAGTTGTAATCATAAAGGAAAATATTTCGAAAAACAATGGGTCTTTATATTTTTTCCCAAAATATATGTAACAACCCTCTTACATATATCCAATCTTATTATCCACAAACTTCTCTACCACCAATTACAAATTCAAGTCGTAAAATTTATGAATTGTTGTTTCAATTTCAGTTGATTAGAAATGAGTAAAGGAATATAGAAAGGTTAAAGCGTAGCGCAGGAATTCGAACCCGGGACCCCTAAGGTGGCAGTCGAGCATGCTGCCTACTCAACTACCGATGCCACCTGTTGGTGAATATTGTGGACCAGAGGCGTCATAGCACCTTACTTTTGGAAAATTACGACTGAAGAGCCTTCAATGGAATCAAAGCAGTCAATGAAGTGAGGTACAGTGACATGATAAGCAATTTTTTGGTCTACGGACACAGACGACCATACAGGGGTGGCAGTAGAGCATGCCGCCTTTTGGTGCGGATTGTGGACCGGAGGCGTTTTAGAGTTCTTTAAAAAATGACGACGGAAGTGCCTTTAATAGACTCAAAGTAATCAATGCAATTTTTTGTTGTCGAAGAGGGAGTATACGGACACAGACGACCTCTATTTTCAACAGTATGGTGGAACGTGCCATACCATATGCGAAACAATCGAGCTTTAAAACACGATGTTCCTTGGTCGCGTAATTTTACGTTTTTTAGACACCAATTGGTCACCAAGATCTTGAGACCAATCTCCGTTAAATTTCTACCTTTAGGGTTATATTAAGAGTAAGGTCTACGCTAACCATCTGCAAACAATCTATGCTCACAAAACGAAAATTGAAGTGGCTATCTTATGCGATAGAGTGATCGAAAATTTCGGAAAAAGGATTAAAATCTGCAAGCCATTTTAAATATATTGTATTTCATACAAAACCTCCATGCATCTTTTTTATAATCCAATAAAAATTTAAGAGGTATTCAACCCCTATCTCAATATCTGATGAAATAGGGGTGGTAGAGAGATAAAATTAATACCATTGAAAAGGTGTTTTTTAATTTTATATCAAACATGACCTTGCAGGAAATAGGATTACCCCAGATTGTATACCATTATCAAAACTAACCTATTTTTTTTAAGCTTAACAAAATTAACCTGTTTTTCGGTATATCTCTTTAACGAATGGTCATTAAAATTTTCCAAAATTTACTGATTACCGTTACAGCAAATCAATTGCTTGACTGAAACTATACAATTTTTTCTGTATATTTGGAGTTTTGTTTCGTTAAAGCCACATTTAAATCTATAAAATCTATAACTTTGCCATATTTTACGAAACATCGAAAATTTATAATTAAAATAAACTCTCACAATATCTATAAATACACTTTAGAAAACCACATGAAATTTCTCATGCAGATACAATCAACTGCAATTGTTTTACGGCAATATTTAGCCCTGATATGCAATTCAATAATAGAATTGTTCTAGTATTTAACTAGGTCAACATGAAGCTATAACTGCAAGAGTATAATAACCACAACCGCAAAATATAAGTAAACATTACAAAAATAAAAAAAAAAATACAATAAAACAAAACAATAAAACCAATCACAGTACAATTATCAAAATTTATGAGAACAAAAGAGTGATTAAAATGAAATTAAAGTGATAAGAACGTATGAAGAGGTAATTTAAATTCCAATAATCGCATTGAAAAAAGAAAACAAAATAAATGTAGAACCGATAACGTGTTTATAGAACGTACAAGTTCTAGTTTATCCCTTTTTCCCCAGTATTAAAATTCCCCATGTAACTTATTTATCAGGGTACGAAAAGGCTCGCTCATGTACACACGCGAATCCGTACATAGCTCATTTTAGTGCACACTCGTGTACCTGTTAAAATGTCTAACGCCCATGTACCAGAGTCAATTAAAAGCAGTCCGAACAGTAAAAAATATTTTACTTGTGCGCAAATGAAACGATTGCGGTTCATGAGACAGTTGTAAGCCGTACATGGCAATGAATGAAAAAGGGGGCGTAAAAAAGATGAGTCACAGGCACTTTTACGGGCTCAATGAACTGCTTGCATTTAAACTTGTGATTCTATGATAAAAATTATACTCTTGGACTATATATGGTCCTACGTGGTTCTTTTTGAACTATTTTGGGTTTTTAAGACTTCTTGGTCAAAAATCGATGGTTATTTGAGAAATTGATTTGATTTGAATTGAATTAATTTGAAAAATTTATTGATCATAAACATGAACCTAAATTATTATATACAAGAAGACAAGATAGTCTTTAAAAGTTACAATGACCCAACTTTATCGATACAATATCCCGGTGGCACCTATTGGCCATAAAATCATCGATATTTTCATTAGAGTTAATAGAGTCTAATACACTTCCAATAACTAACCTAAGAGGTAAGTTATCCTCTGCTCTACCTGTTCTTATATTTTTTTATTTATTGACATGTGCAGCTCACAAACTCTCTTATGAGCATCAGAAGTCTCATCTGCGTTCTCGTCTATGAGCGTGTACGTTTTGGTAGGTACACGGAATGACATCTCAAAGGGTACGCGTCCGCAAAAGCGTACGATTACTTGTGAAACTTGTCGAATCTCTCGTTCACAAAGAGACGTGAGCGGACGGTTTCGTACTCTGATTTAAATGCCCCAGTCGGAATATGAATCCTCAAAGACGAAGTCTTCGAGACCGTCTCGAAGACCAAGTACGCATTCTCAGAGCGAATGCTGACGCTCTGCAAGACAAGTCATTATATTGTCAGCACAAAATCTTCGAATATTGTCTCATAAGAATTTTTTTTTAATGATGACTGCGGACGATCTGCAAAACTCGTGTAAATAAACAACTGAGATGTGCTCTCATCGAGAAATTGCTTTTGTAATACTCTGATGTAATGCGGATGTTCTGTAAGACTCGTATGCATATTTTCAGCATGTGTCTATTAATCAAATTTTTTTTTAATTTTGAACTATCGACGCGGTTGTCAAGTGAAGTCAGTTGCGATTAAATTGTGAGCCTGAGGCACGTGCTAGAGTCTATTGCACGATTATTGTGGTTTTATAAAATATTTCGTTTTAACTAATTAAAATGTGGTTTTGTAAAATTTGTCTCTTTAAATAATTTAAAAAAAAATGATTAAGAAGGAAATATCCTCAATAAGCAAAGAAATTAAAAAAAAACAAATATATTCACGTGCTTTACACGAGTGCGAAGTTGTTGCAGATCGGCAGCGGGCATTAGTGGTATCAAGTCAAGTTTCTGTATATTTTAATGTGCCGTTTTCTCTCTCTCTCTCTCTCTCTCTCTCTCTCTCTCTCTCTCTCTCTCTCTCTCTCTCTCTCTCTCTCTCTCTCTCTATCTCTCTCTCTATAGTTTGCGCTGTCTGAGTGTAAAAATTTCACTCATGAACAGTGTTGCCATGTGGGCAGATAAAACTTGTTTTGCAAGTTTTTTGAGAGGGTAGAAAGTTTTCAAGTTTTTCCCTAAAAAAATAAAGTTTTATTTTATTGTACCCAGTTTTTCAAGTTTTTACGATTGAGGGGGGGAAATATACTCAGAGTCCGAAGAAAAAAGGTCATGTTTGTGCATTTTTTTAAGGAAACCTAAGGGATATTTTTAAATGGGGGTTTTTATACCTTAAAATATACACATTCAAGAGTATGTTTAGTGTTTTTTATTAAAAAAAAAATTAATATTAAGGTAGATACAGCATTTTTTGTAGAGCGCTCTGAAAATGCGGTGACCAAGAGATTGCTCCTCCTAAATTCAACTGAAACAAAAAAATGAAGTATATTATTAAACTAGATATTTAAAACTCGTACTTGTCATAACCGATTTTGAAAATATTGATGTTTCACAAAATGGCGTCCGCCATAACACATAAAGTAATGATTTTCGACCAAAAATTCGTCATTATTTTGCCTATAAAAAATGAACGAAGCTACGAACAAAAAATCCTATAACAAGTACGAGATTATTTTTTTAAAAAATCAAAACGATCGGTGAGCTTCGAGAAATCTTTCGCGTTTCGAGAAAAACGCGTTTGAAAATAAGGGCCAACACTGCGCGCTCTATAAGGCGGTTCACTCACTAGGCTATAACTTTGTTATTTCTTGAGATATCGATTTTCACCACACATTCTTGAGACCTAAAGCTTTAAGAAAATGTAAAAAATTTAAAAAAAAAAAGTTCTCGGTATATTTGCTTCCTTAAAACGATGCTTTCTATTTTAGTGAATCTATGAATGAAATAGATAAAATAAATTTTATGTTACTACAAAAACATAAGTATCATTTGAAGCTGCTACTACTAATTTTCATTCCTTTTCAAAGTTTACTTTTATAGCAGCGCTGTTGCTATTATTGTTGCTGTCATTGTTTCTGTTCTTTTGTCTCGGTTTCCCTTCGTCGAGTCTTGGCGGTCAATTTTTGGCATTCCTTTTTAAACTTGACGCTTCAGTTTACATACATTCAGAGTTGGCGATCAAGTCTTCCATATTTTCTAGAGAAATGAAGTGGCTAAAATAACGGGACAACGAGAGAACAAAGCGAATTGCCAAACATTTTTAAGCACACATTTTAAAAATACATGTTTTAGTTCATTTTAAATATCAAGTTTTTTCACCAAAAAACAAGTTTTTTTTCTGGAAATTAAAGTTTTTTAAAAAAAAAATATGGCAACACTGCTCATGAAGACAACATTCATGCACGAAGAGCACATCGTTTTGTTTAAATGCGTCCGCTCTGCAAGACATGGATTGACGCCGTCACTGAAGACATTTCAGCAAAATGTCTTGCAGGTCGAAGTTGCCTTTTGTTTGAAATTGTCTTCGAGGACTGCTATGGAAATGGATCGATCCGTCTTGCAAGAAACTGACATGTCTCGAAGACGTCTTCGAAGACGGATCGATCCATTTCCTGCTGGGGCTATTTGTGGCTGCGAATACAAAGTTTGAAATTGAATGGCAGTATTTAAGGGGTTATACGCAGTCAGGATGAAAAAAAAAATTAATTTTCCAGAATTTTCCTTAGAGGACATTTCAATTTATCAAAGTAAAAATTTATATACATATTGTGGTAATTTTTAACTTTACTTTCATAATTTTTATTTGTAAAAATAACTATTTTGAAAGTGGCTATAGCCAATCTCTGGGAGCTACTCTTAAAAAGGCGTATTGCGGTGAGCACGATATCTCTGGACTGGAGAATCTGAAATGAAGAAAAAAAACAAAATAATTTCGTTAACGTAAGTTTTTTCTAGTATTTAATCAAAAAGAAATGGAATATATTCATTTTTGACAAAATATAAGTCCATTTTTAACATAAATTTAAGCCTTAAATCCTTTGTGTTACAGAAAATATTTAACGGGGAGAAAAAACATGGCATCAATTACTAAATAATTTGCTAAAATCTAATGTAAAATTTAAAACTGGTCGATTCAGCCGTTTTCAAGAAATCTTGTTGACCCACAACTTACCTAGAGTCTATTCCAGAAAGAGAAACTTCTCCCTACCCAAAAAGACACTTCTATTTAAATTCCTTACTTTACATTTAGAAGTTTGTAGCAGTTGAGCATTCCTGCCATTTCTACTAAAGACCACTTTTAATGTCGTTATCGTCACGGCCCAGCGTTGTCACTTGTAACATACATCAAAATGCACTCTCAGTCACATACATGCACACATGCAACTCACAAGTAACACACATCTGTGTATATATGTATGTAAAAAATTGTTGCATATTTAATTGAATGCATTAAAGTGATGAAATCATGCGGCAATCGATAAACTTAACACAAACGCATGTTTGCATTACAACATGTCCTCATTTCCGGTTCGGTTCTGCAAAATTTGCTGCATGACAGCTAATCAAATTGTAGCAGAACATATAGATATGTTTGCTATAAGTACTTGTCGTTGTGTATCGGAGTTTTTATCTGGATTTATTGAAAATTGACTAATTGAATGACAACCAAGTGAGATATACTGGCCACAAACTGAGCATCGATTTTTAGATGTTGCAGATAAAATTCTGTTACCTTAAACTGCTGAATAAAATCCCAAATGATTCAAATTCAATGGAGCTTATAGAATGTGGCATAGTTATCTAGCGGACTGCGGTAGCAACGTGGCGGGCATATTTTTAATGATCTAATCCTAATGGTATGGTATATGAAGCACGGACACTGATATTTACGTTAATTGAAGTGAGTTTAGTTGGGGAATAAACTCGAACAGTAGACTTTATATTTAGATTTTTTTTTATCATTTTGAATTTTGAATTGTTGAATTTCGAATTTTGAATTTTGAATTTTGAATTGTTGAATTTTGAATTTTGAATTTTGAATTTTGAATTTTGAATTTTAAATTTTGAATTTTGAATTTTGAATTTTGAATTTTGAATTTTGAATTTTGAATTTTGAATTTTGAACTTTGAATTTTGAATTTTGAATTTTAAATTTTAAATTTTGAATTTTGAATTTTGAATTTTGAATTTTGAATTTTGAATTTTGAATTCTGAATTCTGAATTTTAAATTTTTAATTTGGAATTTTTAATTCTGAATTTTGAATTTTTAATTTTGCTAAATTATTCCCAACATTTGTCAATTTGCTTCACTGTTCTTGAGTGTTGACACTGAAAATTCAACATTGAAAACAACTTTCAATGCAAATAATCAATAAAGAGAATTTTTCATTTTAAATTCATTCGTGCGTTTGTTGTTCTATTGTCGTTGTTGTTTTTCTTGGTTTTGTTGTTTTTCTATTTGCAATAATGCAATCAATAGAATACACACAAACAGCGTCCATTGTGTGCATTTCACACAATCGTATACGTTTGGATTTGTGTGTTGAAAATGCACATTTGAATTTTTTATAGCATTATTGTTGTTGTGCAAAGCTGTTGTTGTTGTTGTTGTTGTTGCTGTTCAAAAGAGTTCTATTTTATGTCAAGCGGCTTACGTGAATGAGGTATAATCTTAAGTCTTTTAGTCAAATATTTTTAAAATACTTATCTTTTAGTTTATAATTATTTTTGTTTTTAATAATAAAAATTATTTCTTTCAATGAACTTATTTTCACACTAATCCATACTTAATTTTTTCAATTTTTTTAATATTCAAAAGATGTACGTGTATCAACAAGCGGTTTAGAGTTGAAAATGGGTATTATTTAAAATTTTATATTATTATTATTATTTAATAATATTTTTACTATTTAATGTATATTATTTTTCAATACTTATAAATTTTGTTTTTTAATATCATTTTATTATTCTTTTTTAAATTAACATTTTATTTTATATTTTTTTTATAGTTTTTTATTTATTTTTTGCTTTCAGCTTTTTCCCCACTCATTTTTCCCCTGTATTTTTTTTTCTTTCTTGTAATCCTTTTTTTACTTTTTAAGGGCCTTATTTAATATTATAATTATTTTTTACTTTAGTTTGTTACTTTTATTTAATTTATTTTAGATTTTGCTTGTTAATTTAAACAAATTAATTTTTGCTTATTTTCGCACAATTTTTCTCTCTACATTATTTTTTAAAATAAAGGATTTACCATTTTCTGGTTTTTTTTTTATATTCATTTACTTTCTTACTTTTATATCATATTTTTTTCTGTTTTTTGTTGTGCTTGTTATTATTTTTTTCTCGTGTTTACTATTTTTTGTTTTTATTATGTTTGTTATTATTTGAGTAAACCTATTTTTTATTTTTTTTTTTTATTTTTTATTTAATTTTTTTTTTATTTTATATTTTTTTATTTATACTTTTTTCTGTTAACAGTTTTTGATCACGTTTTCATTTTACTATTTCATTTGTCAGGGTTATTTTTTAACTTTCATTGTCTTAATTCTTACAATTTTTAAAAAATCTCTTATTTTATTTTTTTTATTTTTTTTATTTTTTTACTTTTAACTTATATTTTTTACTCGCAATTAATTTTTTAATTACGTTTTAATTGTATTATTTATTTGTCATGGCTTTTTTATTTTGAATAATTTTACACTTTAATTTTTGTAATTTTTAATAATTTTTATGAGTTACTATTTTTTTTTTTATTTATTTTTCTTCTTACTTATATTTTTTCCTTTGTTAATTTTTTATTACGTTTTCATTTTATTGTTTTACTAACGATTTCCGGAGCGCGTTGCTACACCCGGCAATTATATTGAAAATTAATAAGTAAATTCAAAACTTTTATAAGACCCTTAGTCTGACACTACGCTCATGGGCCACTGTCCGTTACAGTTTCCCAGTAGCAGGACACCACTCTCAGGTGGCAATTCCATTATGAGTTACAATGTTCTGTGACTTTTACTTCCATAGGCATTCTGTATCGAAAATCAGTTTACCAGTAGAAAGACTTTGGCAATTAGTAGCTCCATACTGAGTTTCATTGTTATCCGACGTTTAGTTTCAAAGCTATTCGATATCAAAAATTTAGCTTGTATGGTCGGAGTCACACCCCCTTTTCCAATGCTTGCCCCAGTTCTCTTGTGTAAGGATATCAGCAAGTGGTAACACCATTATGAGTGCATAAACCTTCCAGATATGTTGGAAGGTTTTCAAAACCATCTATTATAGAATTTTTTCTTAATTTTTGGGCGATAAAAAGGGGGTGTGGCAACCCAGTTTTAGTACAGTTGCCGACAGTGAGCATACAAACTAAATTATCAAATTGTAGCCTAATACGACCAAAACCGTCAGAAGTTATTGATTATTATTGATTTGTGGGCGGTAAATGAGGGTGTGGTAAAATTTTTTTCTTAAACCATTTCGTATTTGGCAAAAATCTACTGCCAAAATATCCGCTTAATCGGCCCAGTAGTTTTGGAGATTCTAGCCAACACACAGACAGCGTTTTGCTTTTTATATTTATAGATTGGTCATTGTTTTTTTTTTTAACAGTTTTTTCAATTTAAATTTTTTTTTTTTTATATTTTTGTTTTTTATTTTTTATTTTTTTAATTTTTATTTGTTGGCTTTAAACTTATATTTTTTACTCTGTATTAATTTTTTTTTTTTATCATAAGAAGCTAGGTCAAAGTCCTTTCAAGGGCTGAAATGGCCAGTTATTTATTTATTTTTATTTTTTTTATTAATTTTTTATTTTTAACTTTTATTCAACATATTTTGTATTATTTTTAGCATGTTGTCATATTTTTTATTTGTTTTTACTATTTTCTACGTCATAATTCTCTTCTTTTTCCTTTTTTAAATTCGATGCATTTTTATATCTTTAATATTTCTTTAATTTTATATTTTCTTTCTATTTTGTATTAATTTTTTTTTTGCATTTTTTTATTGTTAAAATCCGTTAATTTTTACTCTTATTACGATATTACATGATTTCTTTCGTGGTATTGATTTTTTTAAGTTTTTACTATTAACATTTTTAATATTTTCTGAGTTTTTTATACTTTTGTGATATTTTTCTTTTTTTTATGGTTTTTTTTTCTTCCAATATTTCTTCCTTTCAATATTAGAATTCAATTTGTTTCGAATGGTAAAACCTTTAAGCATTTATTTTATGAGCACTTCTCCTAAATATTTCTACCAACTTTCTTCACTTTTCTTTGATTCTATCTGATTCCTTTGAATTACATAATCTTTATAATCTTATAATTGCATAATCTTTTGTAATTAATATTAATATTAACTTGATTTTTTTACTTTAAAATTTGTAAAATTTGTAATGTTTTATTTATTGTTATTTTCTTTGTCAATGTGGCATTCAAAAGATTAAATCTTATTTGTCAACAATTACCTCAATAAATTCAAATATTTTTATTCTTTATTTTTTATTTTATTTTTCGACTTTCTTTAAAATTTTATTGTTTTTTATGACTTGTTTTTTCTCCTATTTTATTTAATGATTTCTTTTTTATTTTATTGTCTCTTTTTATGTTTGCTTTTATGTATTACAAATTTACTTAAAATATGTAGAAAAATAAATAAATGTAAGAAATAAAAGTAAAAATTGTAGCAATTCCTAAATTTTTTTTTAATTTTATAATATCCGTCGTATTTATTATATTTTTTAGTTTTAGTTTTTTTATATTTCTAAATTTTTTTATTTGTTTTGTTTTTTGTTTTATTTTTAATATTTGTTTTTTTTCGTTATATCATTTTTAATTTTTTTCTTTTTTAGACTTAAAATTTCTTTTGATTTTATGGTCTCTTATGACTTTTATTTTATTTTTACTCGTTTTATTAAATGATTTCTTTATTTTGTTAACTTTTTTCTTTTTTAATATTTGCTCTTATTCGTTATATTTTTTATTTATAAAATTAGTACAATAAAAATAAAAATATAAATAAAAATTGTAATATTTTAACAATTTTGTTCCATTTTTTATTTATTTATTTATTTATTTCTTAGAAATATAATTATAAATAATTACATTACTTAAAATACATGACACGAGCAACGCAGGCTATCGGTCAGTCAAATTTCTAACAGAGTTTATAATAAAGTTTATAATAAAGTTTATAGTGAAGTTTATAATAAAGATATAAAGTGTCTTAGAATATGCGAAGTTCAATCTAGTTTTAAAAGTTTGCTTAATATAAAGAGAGATTAAATTTTATTTAAAAGTTTACATTGATAGATGAATTTATATATAGAAGTGATGTTTTTGGTTGAACAAATTTTTAATAGATCAGTGGGTTTTTGGTGTTCAAATATGCTATTTCTAATGTTGTTAAGTTTCGGACAGTCATTTAAGATGTGGGATACGGAAACTGTGCTATAGCCGCAGAGAGTACAATTTGCAACAATTTGACCAAGTAAAAGATGTTCGTGTGTGATTTGAGTGTGCCCCAGTCGCAGTCTAGTGAAAATTTTGATTTCTTGACAAAGCGCCTTAGCAGGAAGAGATGGCTTAGAACAAGAGGGGTTGACGCTAGTGTATTGGTGTTGGTAGGCTCTCCAGTTTTGGTGCTTGAGATTCTCGAAAAATTTGTTTATGCAGCGAAAGATGTCTGCCCTTTCATTGGTATTGAGGTAAACGGTTGGGTGTCTGGTAACTTCTTTAGCGGCTGAATCAGCGTGTTCATTACCGGCTATTCCACAGTGACCTGGGGTCCACATAACTTTGATTTTTTTGTTGTTTTGGCTGAGCTTGTTTCTTATTTTTGCAATTGTGGGTTCGTTGTTTCTTGTGTTGAGTAAGGCGTCTATTGCCGATTTGCTGTCGGAGCATATTATGAATTTACCTTTTGTTTTGGAGGCAAACAATATTGCTTCCATAATAGCATGACTCTCGGCAGTAAATATAGAGGAATGGTTAAAAAGTAATCCATTTTTTATTAAATTTCCTTGCTCGGTAACTATAGCAAAAGAGGTAAATTTATCATCTTTCGAGCCATCCGTGAAGATAAACTTCCAGCCGTGTGTGGACCATTTGCACCTTTCCTCGAGGAATAGTTTTTGGTATGTTGATGCGCTTGTTTTAGATTTTGTGTAGTCAAGCAGTCTGGTGATGAAGGAAGCATCAATTGAGATCCATGGTGGGTTCTTGTAGATTTTGCAGAGTATAGGTCGCAGAGGAATGTTCAAATTATTCGCAAACTTCACTGCTCTGTAGATAGTAGATGGGCGCTTCATCGTTCCCTTGCGAAGTAAAGACCTTTTAACATCTTTGAGCAGAATTGAGTTGTTGGATATGTAAAGCTTAGGAACAAGGCGATACGTTGCAAGTTCAACTCGATCTTTCAGTTGTGGTAGTCCGCATTCGGCCAGTAAATTCTTTATTGGCGTGGTTGGGAAGGCACGGAGACTTTTTCGAACTGCTGTATGGTATGTTGCATTCAATAGTTGCAAAGTACTTTTAGCACAGTGTCCGTATATAGAGAGACCATAATCAATTACCGATACAATTAATGATTTTGATATATTAATTAAAGTTGATGTATGTACTTGGCAATGTTTTGATGAAAGATATTTGATAATATTTAATCTATTTACAAGTTTTTTCCTAATTTTTTTACAATGTTCTTTAAAAGTGAATTTCTTATCAAAATAGATGCCTAGAATTCTTAGATATTGTACATTTTCTATGCTAAAATTATTATACGTGAGATTAAAATCACAACAGTTCTTTTTTTTACAAATGTGTAGTGTGTTGCTTTTTTGATAGGATAAGCTTGCTCCTGAATGGAGAGACCATTCATTGATTTCGTCGAGGATATTTGTAAAACTTTCTTTCACAGCTTGTAGATCGTTATTTTTGGAGAAAATAAGAACGTCATCCGCGTATATACAATGCTCAACATTGTGCCGTGATAACAATTCACTAAGCTCGTCAAAGGCTATGATAAAAAGAATTACAGATATCGGTGAACCCTGTGGAATACCGTTATAAAGCGGCTTACTGTTTGAGTATGAGTTATTGATTTTAACTCTGAGCCTGCGATTGCTTAGTAAATTTTATATAAAGTTTTTTATAAAGTTATTGCTATTAAATGGAATATGTGTTTCTTGAAGGGCTATAATCGAGGGATTATATTGCTTTATTAATAATTGTAATTCATGGTAGTTGTTCCAATAGCCTTTTAAATTCCATTGTAGTATGGAGACCATAAATGTAATAAAATTTAAAGATGCTATTTTTATAGTATTTAGTTGTTTTTGTTATTTAAAAGGATTCTTCATCTGATGTTATATCTATATTATCTATATTTTTATCGTGAAAGGGGTTATATGTTTCAGTGTTTTGAGAATGGGCAGTTGTGTTGGATTTGTTTACTTTTGTTGTTGTGAATTTGCTATTGAGAGATTGATTGTAGTTGATAGTTTGATCGTTATTGATAGCGTAGAGAGATGCTGTATTTTGATGTATGCTATTTGGAGAGATATTAGTTGTGTTATTATTTTCATGTGACGATTGTTGAGTTA
This sequence comes from Pherbina coryleti, assembly GCA_943735915.1. Classification (NCBI taxonomy): domain Eukaryota; kingdom Metazoa; phylum Arthropoda; class Insecta; order Diptera; family Sciomyzidae; genus Pherbina; species Pherbina coryleti. The sequence goes on along the minus strand of OX030950.1, from coordinate 161,235,386 downwards.
AAGGCTTAGAAAGAGAAGAGATGGTTGAAGTGGGTTTATTGGAGCCATTAGTTAGAGATGAATGTGTGGAGGGAGACGGTGTAGGTGTATTTTGTGTTAAAGGTTTAGAAAGAGAAGAGATGTTTGAAGAGAGTTTATTGGAGTCATGAGTAAGAGATGAGTGTGTGGAGGGAGACGGTGTAGGTGTATTTTGTGTGGGTACATTGACTGTTGAGCTTTTGGTAATTTGAAGATGAGTAATATTGTCTTTTTCGTTGTTGATTTTGGATAGTACAGAAGAGAAATTGGTTGGAGTGTTGGATAGAATGGGTGTTTGTGCTTTGTATTTATTAACGGCTTCGCGCATTGAGCATTTGTTTGTGATTTTGATTTTTAATATATTTTTTGCTTGTATGAATCGTGTGCATTTGTTAGAAGAGGCAGGGTGATCAGCTGAGCAGTTCGCGCAAAAAGTGCGTGTGCAAGCTTCGGGGTTATGTGGGGGGAGATTACAGTTAACGCAAGCTGGTGATTTTTTACAGAATTTTGTGGTGTGACCAAGCAACTGACAACTTTTGCAGCGCATGGGACTTGGGATGTATTCCCTAACTCGAACATTGTGCCATGAAACATCGATTTTTTCAGGAAGGTGATATAAATCGAATGTAAGAAGAACGACACCACTTGGAATCATTTTTCCATTATTGTTTTTTAAAAATTTATAAACCGAAACGACACCTTGTGAGCTTAGCTCGTCTACAATTTCTTTTTCTGAAACATTGTTCAAACAAGGAGCATATACGGTTCCTTTGGTAAAGTTAAGATTGGCGTGGTATTTTGCTTTTATAGCACAGATTCCGTGTAGTTCTTTTATAGCTAAGAACTTTTCGGCGATAGTTTTGTTTTTTACGAGAAGCAAGAGACTACCTTCGCGAAGTTCCGAAATTGACTTAATTTCTTTGCTTATCAAATGAATTGATTTCTGTACGGCAAAGCAAGAATATTGTGTAAGTGGTTTATCTTGATTTAAAGATTCAAGCACGATGAATTTGGGATCAGGACTTTGAATTAATGGTAATTCAGGATACGGATCGAAAGTTATGTTATTTGGTGTCTTTCTTCGTTTACTTTTCGGGCTATCGGCTAGCAGAGCAAACCGATTAGCCCGAATATTTGGGGGCCCAGGGGGCATAACTAAGATTAATTATTCTATGTGATATTTTTTTTTTTAACTTCTTAATAAAATGAAAGTGTGAAAATAAAGGTTTAGTTGCTCCTGTTGATCACAAAATGCACAATACCAAATTTGTACGAAAGCACTCGGAAAAAGGAAAAAAAACGCGAACTGCTCAGCACTGCTCAGAGAGATAGTCTCGAAAAATTTTTTTGGAAATTTTTTGAATATTTTTTATTTTATATTTTTTATTTTTACTTATTTTTCAATGAAAATATGACCGGTTTCAATGAAAACGAATTTCAAACTGTCCATTTTTTACTTTAACAGATCATTCTTATTTATTAAATTCTTTAATTTAATATAAATTTTTATATATTTCTTAGTTAAATAAATTTTTATTTTTTTAATATTTTTTATTATTTAAAATTTTTTTTCTTTTTTTTATAGACTTAAAATTTCTTTTCATTTTATGGCAATTATTTTATGCCTTTTCGCAATAGTACTAGTGCTACAATGCTTTTATTTTTCACTGTCTTTTCTGTCTTTTATATTTATTGAATGTTTAATTAACTTTTTTTTGAGTTTTCCACCGTTTTTTCTTAATTTTTGATAAAATACATTTCACAAAAATACATCCCTGCAAGGATTTCTAACAAGATATCTACCATTGGAATTCTCAAAGGACGCATTTGAATTTTGGAAGACTTCCGACACACTTCATACAGTTTGCATTGCTGTTGAATAAAGCGCACAGCTGCAAGGCGCAGCCTTAATGTATGTAATGCTCTTGCAAAAAAAGCGCTAAGTGCAAATGGAATTGATAATTTTTTTATATTTTTCCCTAAGGGAGCGTATTTTGACAAAACACGTAAAAAATTGTGCTAAAATTTCAAAAAGGCAATATAAAAATAAACTCATAAAATGAATTAAATTAAAATGGAAATTAAAACATATTTGAGTGACCTTAAAAATTTCCATTCATCATTCGAGCCAAGTTATTTCAGCAGCTCAGAACAAAGATGACAAAACCTTTGAAAGTGTGTCACTTGCACGTTTTAGCGGACACGCGCCATAAACGTGACGAGCAGAAATTGCAAAATTTATAGTTTACAAAAAAAAAAGCTCGCCAAATATTAAAAAAAAAGGCCAGCCAATTTGCGTTACTTGAAAGTCGCTAAAAAAAATAAATAAAATAAAAGAAAATATGGGAGAGTAACATGTACTCGTGCTTGTACAACATCTACTAAAAGGACGAAAGGATCCAATTGAACATGACAACACAAAATAATTTAGCACGATAGAAAAACAGCTAAAAAGTTGGCTTAAGAAGAAGAAATTGAAGCGTACAGCAAATTTTATACTTTTTTTTTTACTGATTGGCTGCTTCAAGCTGCAGCTTTTATTGCGACCATTTTTATTACTTTGACACGTTTGTTTATATGACGTTGATAAATTATTAATGACAGCAGACAGCGACATGACAGCGTAGAGGACTGAACCGAAACTAAGCAGGTAGCAAGGAAAGGCTGGAGGGTTCTTATCTTTATTGGGGAGTGAAATCATCAACCAGGTTGTTCACGATTCTGACATGGTAATGAGCTCATAAGAAATTAATTTTTTCTAATAGAATGTTTACCTGAATTGCACTCAAGCAAGAAAGATAAAAAGAAGGTATTGCATGGAGTCATATAGGTCATACGACATACATAAGTCACACAAGCAAAGCGAGTTACTCAAGCAAAACGAATCATACGATTAAAGAAAGTCATGCGACCGAAGCAAGTTATACGAACCAAGCTGGACAAACGAGCAAAGTGAATCATACGTACAAAGAGGGTCATACAAGTAGATCGAGCCACAAAAGCAAAGCGAGTCATTCGGGCAAAACAAGCCCAGCAAAGCGAGTCATAACAGTGCGAGTTATACGAGCCAAGCGAGTAATACGACCAAAGCGAGTTATGCGAGCATAGCGAGCTTTACGAGCGATAGAATTTATACTACCAAAGCGTGTTAAATAAACAAAGCGAGGAGCCGTAAAGTGAATCATACAAGCAAAGAGGATCATATAAAAAAGGGAATCATACGAGCAAAGCAAGTCACACGAGCAAATCAAGATATACGAGCAAAGAGAGGCATATAAGCGAAGCGAGCCATAGGAGCAAAACGAGTCATAAGAGCAAAACGAGTTATGTAAGCAAAGTGCCTTATGTGGGCAAAGCGAATTATGTGAGCAAAGCGAGTTATGCGAGCAAGGACAGTTGAGAGCAAGGCGAAATATGCAAGCAAGGCTAGTTATATGAGAAAAGCGAGATATATTAGCAAAGCCAGTTGTATGAGCAAAGCGAGTTATATGTATGAGCAAAGCGTGTTATATGAGCAAATCGAGTTCTATGAGAAAAGCGAGTCTTTTTTTTACATGCAATAACAATAGAGTTCCACTTTCAAAGCCATCACCCAAACATTTTTTAAATTTTCAACGATATTGATGCTCAAAATAAGTTAATGTGGAAAAATTTACTAACTAAAACAGTGGTTCGAGGACAACACAAGGCGTAACAACTAACCATGCAGAACATATTCATTAAATTTTATTCTACTTTTGAGTTAACCTTTCGACAAGTTAAGATCAAAAAAGTAACAATTGTTAACTAAGGTACTCATGCGGTTTAAAGGAACTGTTTACATATAATTTGTGCTACTTAATGGTAAACAAATTAAACTGTTATAGAGAAATTTATAAGAGAAAGGAGTTCTAGAGAATCGAATACACCGGTTATAAGGTGGTGTAAATAGACGATATCAGTAGACTTCCTCCGCTCACTTAATGTTAGAATTTTTAATAGTTTCAAACGAATCTCATAAAGTAATAAAACAAAACAAGTCATACGAGCAAAGCGAATCATACGAACAAATTGAGTTATACGAGAAAAGGGAGTCATGCGAGTAAAGCGAGTTTAACAAGCAAAGCTAGTTTTACAAGCAAAGCGAGTCATGAGCAAAGCAAGTCATTCCAGCAAAGAAAGCCATACCTAACATTTCCTAAAGCGAGTCGTAGAGCAAGCAAGTTATACAAGCAAAGAGAGTTATATGAGCAAAGCGAGGCATAGCATACAAGCAAAACATGCCATTCGATAAAAAACCAAATCCACCGAGTAATCGTTCAGCAAGCTGACAGCTCTGGCAGAAGATCGTAAAAGAGTCCATTTCTTACTGATTCATACTCAGCAAGAAAAAAATTAAACCAATAAGAGCAGAAAAGAACCCCGGGCTTACATAATCATAGATTTTCTGTAGTAATAAGGCGAAAAAGTCTCCGGAGAAAAAACTTTTGAGAGTCATAAACGAAGTCATTTATTTATCGAACAATGCAATTTCAAACATTTAGCATCGCAAACATTATTTTACCAAATTGCTCTAACAACGATTAAACAATTTTTCTAGTATATCATGAACTATTTTTCCACTTCTTTCTAATTTCCTTGTTGCTTTTTGTAAAAAAAAATTAAAAACAAACACGTGAAAAAATTATTCGACAAACTAGCGATGTACTATGACGACGAGGACCTGGCGGCAAGCGGGAATAGAAACTTGCTGTTGTTATTGTCGTCCTTTCAGCGTTGTTGTGCCATGAGCAGAAAATTTCATATTATCGATTTCATAACAACGAAAGCACCTGCAATTCTTTCCCAGCACTTACGGACAACGTCGATACTTGGCGTTTATGTTGAACAACACGACCTTTGATTCTTTCTTCACTGTTCGTGTTTGCGTGTGTGTGTCCTACGCCGACAAGGTTAGGAGGAATATATTGTTAACGTGTGAAAAAGCAACATAAGGTAAAAAAGCTTGGTTAAAGTTTGCAAGATTTGCGTACATTCTAATCAGCGCTCAGTTGATTAACGTCGAGTTCTATTGAATTTTATTTCTCTGCTGAAATGATGTCAAGGACACGTTTAATCTATGTCTATAAGTGTAAGGAACAAATTTTGAAAATATGTTTATGATTAAAGCGAAATGATAATTTTAATTAAGGCAATATTTCTCACTTTATTCAGGGTGGTTTCAAGTAAGATACGGGAAAAGGGGTTTTTCAATATAAAATAACATGGAGAATACCCCGAATACTAAAACACTAGAGGTAAATAAAAAAAGAGCTCAGAAAACGTTGAGATATATATTTACACTGAGACAAGAAATTTTTTTTTTTTTTTTTTTTTTTTTTTTTTGGTTTTGGAGAATTCTCTTATTTCAGAAGATTTTTGAAACAAAATGGGAGATTATTGAAAAGCAAAATAAAAATAATTTGATGCTCTTGAAACCCTGAACAAAAATTTTCTAAGTGGATGAACTAATTTACCTTACTTTCAGTAGGTTTGGGGTCTACATCAAAATTGTGGTTTAGCTCAAAGGGAAATAGTTTATAGTGGGCCACCGCTAAGTTTGAAATATTATTAAAATCTCATCAAAAATGTAGAATGCAATTAATTATTATATAAGCAAAGACAACAAGTCAAAGAGAAAACGTCAAGGCAAACAGCAGAACTGTGAGTTAGACGAACCGACTTTTCGCAAAACAAACGAGGCTGACATGGCAACAGTGATTGACAGCCGCCGCGTCGGCACCACAAATTGGCAAAATTAAATTGGTAAGATTTTGATTTTTATCTATTAAATTAACACAGCAAAGTCAGCAACGAAGAGTTGCTACGAACGATAATAAATAGTAGTGGGTGTTGGTAGGCATCATCAAGAGTAGAACAGCACAAGGATGAGCCACAATGTAATTGATTTAATTTGCACTTTCAGGATATTTCCAATTATAGCGTCAAAGAGTTTATTTGTTGGTTGTTAGCGGCAATGAATGCTCTAATTGAAGCTTTTCCAATAAGGACAGACAAGGTCAGAATAATGAAGTTTGTGCTGGGATATAGAATAAACAATTTTTAATTTAAGAATTGTGTGATTAAACTAAAAAATGTCACATAAACCAAAATCTGTTGTAATTCTTTTATGCTTTCATATAGGGGCCATATTCGAAGTACTTTTCTGCGAGGATTCTGAAATCTGAAAGTAGAATTGGCTCATCTCATGAGAATATTAAGATACTTTAGGTAAAATACCCAAAAAAATAAGAGTCTAAAGAGGACGATATAGGTACGAATCTATACAAGCTAAAAGGATGAAAGTCTGACTGTTAGCAGGAAGCAACACGAGTCATAGGGGCAAAGCGAGTCTTACCAGCAAATCGAGTCATTAGACCAAATCGAGTCATTAGAGCAAAGCGAGTAATACCAGCAAAGCGAATCATACCAGCAAAGTGAATCACATTAGCAAAGCGAGTCATAGAACAAAGCGAATCATACAAGCAAAGCGAATCATTCAAGCAAAGCGAGTCATTAGACCAAATCGAGTGATTAGAGCAAAGTGAGTCATACGAGCAAAGCGAGTCATACGAGCAAAGCGAGTCATACGAGCAAAGCAAATCGTACGAGCAAAGCGAGTCATACCAACAAAGCGAGTCATATGAGCAAAGCGAGTGATACCAGCAGAAGGAGTTTTTAGGGCAAAACTATTCAGTATAATCCAGAACTAAAACTGATGAATCGCTTCACACCGAAACAATACGCCGAAATAGTGACGCTGTACATTGAAAATAGTCGTTCAGTTGTTATAATTTAACGTATATATCGTCGAAAATATCGTGACCAACGAGCACCGTTTGACAACACTATTCGTCGCTTGCTGTGCGATTCTGATGAAACCGGGACAGTGGAAGATGGTTCACGCCCAAGACGTTCCAATAAACTGGATGAAACGGTAATAGAGAGTGTTGCCAAGAACACACACGTATCGTTTCTTTAAAGCGTTCAGCATTTTCGCGTCAGTGGAACCACTTGGCGGCGCATTTTGAAGGATGATTTGCTTTTATTTCCATATAAAGTGCAATTGACACAAAGAATATTGCCGACAGACCGTTCACGTCACTTGGAATACGGCGACATAGTCGCAGGAATGGTTGACACTGAACCCGATTTCCAGTAATTTGGGAAAGAAGAATCCACTAGAGATTTATGAAACACCATTGAGGAACCAGAAAGTGACTTTTTGGACCGGCGTTTACGCCAAAACCATCATTGGACCATTTTTCTTTAGAGAAGGCGAAACAGTCGATGGGAATCTGCCCAGAAATGCATGAAAAAGGTCTGGACAGTTCAATCGAACAATGCAGTATCTACAAGGAAAATTCCCTGTAAAAAAATTGCGATATTGACTGGCCACCCATATCTCCAGATTTGACCCCTCCGGACTTCTTTTTGTGGGGTTATTTAAAAGCAAAAGGTACCCCGCAAGCTTCAGACCATTGACGAGCTCAATGCAAACATTCGTGCCGAAATCATCGCTATACCGTCCGAGATGCTCGAAAAAGTGATAGACAAACGCTGCAAAAAGGGAACATTTTGCTTTGACCAACAGAGGCGACTACTTGATTGATGGTTTTTTCAAAAACTAGTCCAAATAAATTGTAACCAAAGGCAAAACACAAAAATTTCTAGAATTTTTCCGGAAAAGTCCTTAATTAATTGACGTAAAAATTTATATACATATTGCGGTTACCTTCGACTTTAATTTCATATTTTTTATTTGTAAAAATAATTATTTTTAAAGCTGTAGCCTATCTGAAGAAGCTTCACTAAAAAATGCGTCTTGCGGTGAGTACGATATCTCTGGACTGGATCATCTGAAATGAAAAAAGCAACAAAATTTCAATAACATCATGTGGTATTTAATACTTTATTGAAAGAATAATGATAATATTAATTTTTGACAAAATGGCGACCTCTCAACAAAAAAAAAGTCGATTTTCTTTATAAGTTAAGGTCTTAAATTCTTTATAGAATGGAAAATATATATCGTTGAGAAAAAAACTTGATCTATATTACGAAGAAATAACTTTAAAAATTTGTAAAAAATTTAAGACTTATTGGTTCAGCTGTTTCACCAACTTCAGAAACATAGCTTTGAGAATATTGTGTTTGAAATTTCGCAATTTCCGAAAAATACGCGCCGAGACGTCTTTACAAATGTGCGTGTAACTTTAAAAATACTTGTCGTAATAACTGAAATTTGCTGTGTATTTACATAAATATATGTTAATTTTTGCCTCCTGATAGCTTATAGTCCCTTTACATTCGTATTAAGTCCGCATACACTGCCTATTTGTAAGTCTTAACATATTTCTTTAGCTCGTCGGCATGTGTAAAGAAATCGCAATTAAGTTAATTGGATCTGGTTTTGAAAGCCAACTAATATTCCTACTGAAACTTGTCTAAGTGTTGTCTTAAAAATTCTTAAAAATATTCTGTGCACATACTTTCCCTCTACGTTATTGGTTAATCCCAAAACATAAAGATGTGATTTCGAAAATTCCACCCATGAGCTTTGTTTTCAAGCATCATAATTTTTTATAGCTCACATATAATCCCAAACGCGCTTCTGCAACTTCCTTTCATCTTCCTGTTAAGAACGATATTTGCGTATTTTTTTTTTGTTGGATTCTATAAGGCACGCTTTTCTAAATGCGATTTCTTTTATGCTTACATTTTTATTATTTTTATTTTGTATGCTCAACTGAAATGTCGTTATACTGCCAGACGCCGTCCTTGGTTGTATTTTTTTCTTTTTTGCTTTTCATTTCACAATTGTTAACATTGCATTGGCACTAAGTTTGTTTGCCAAAAAGAAATATTAACCTTATCAATATTTTCTCTATTCCATTCCTTCATCTTCTTAATGTCTTTATTTGAACTTTTACTGGGGGTGTTGTTTGTTGTCGTTGTTGTTGGTGTCTGTGTCGTTGTCGCTTTCGCTGGCGCTATCGACACTTGGGAAACTCTTATTTACTGGCATTTCTTTTTATTTGTTTTCAACCCTTTGTGGCGTCAATTATTTTGAGACCATATTTTAGTGTCGTTGAGCTTAAATTGTTGTGGACTAGTGGAAAATTTAAAAAGTGGGAATGTTTTTGCTACGTCAACACTTGATTTTGCTAATAAGATTGTCAATTCCTGCATTTGGTACAATCCATGGTCACTTGGGGCCAATCGAGCCAACCGAGCCAATCAAGCCAATCGAGCCAATTAACTCAATTGAGCCAATTGGTCTACACGTGATATTAGAAATTTTCTGTTGTAACTTCCTTCAAAATACTAGATTTTGGTAAAGCTCAAATCTAAAGGCCGACCTGTTTCTTCAGCACTTATTTTTGTAGATGGTCCAAAACCTACTTCTTATAGAGTAATTTTAAGGAATGTCAAAGTTATACTAGACAGAACCAGTCCTAAGTTCTACACATCTGGAACATTTGACCAATGCTGAGAAATATTATCTACTAAAATTCATTATTTTAAATAAAGATCGTGCATTTCTGTCCCTAAGCCTCCTTTGGGTACATTAAGGAAATAAATATTATTTCAAGAAACTTGCAGGTATGCTTAAAATCACTTTTTTTTGAGAAATATGATGTGGAAATGTGTGAACTGGGTTTAAAAAAGCAAATTTTGATTGAGCCCAATTGGCTTGATTGCCTTGATATGCTTGGTCCGTATATACTCTTGGAAACTTTTTCCCAAAATTGTTATTTTTTGTTTTTTTTTTTTTTTAATTGTGTCAATCGAGCAACTCTAACTAATCGAGCTAATCCAACCAATCGAGCCAATTAAGTCAATTAGTCTATGAATACCGGTTATTAGTAGCTTAGTGCACTAGCTCTAAGAAGTACTACATTTTGGCACATTCCATGGTATTTTAGGGTCAACAATTTTTTTCAGGACTATATTTTGTAGAAAGTCGAAGATAACTAGATAACAAGAATTTCTCCTTCGTTATTTTTAATTGAATTAATAAACCCCTGTTCAGAACAAACTTTTAAAAAATTTGCAGTTTTCCACACTAATCTGTTTAATCTACACTAACAGCCCTATTCTGCTTGTTAACTTAACAAGGAATTGTTAAGGAGCTCTTGTTAATGTTCTTGTTATGTAATGTAAATGTTCGTATTCTTGCAAATAATTTACAATTTGAAAGCTCTCAAAAGCTATTTAAGTTCACCACGCATGGTGAAAATGTAAATGCCTTAGATATAAAGCGTCAGCTGTTTTTATATTGCTCTTTTCTTGCTTATTTTGTTTGCTTATGTTTGTTTTTCTACAAGTAAGATGGAAAATGTTAAGAAATAAATAATTTACTAATTGTTTTCAATTGTTTTAAGTTTCAAAATGAATTTTTTTAATAGCCAAGCAATTTTCGAGTGTTTTGCAGTCTTTAAAATTTATTTTTTCTTTGATCTTCTTCAGTATCAATGCTAAAAAGAAGTAAAAAGTAAGAATTCATCCATTTTTTTTATTTTATTTTATTTTCACAGCATTTGTTTGGCTTAATACTGAACTATCTTTCGTTGTTAACTTGTTTTCTGTCATTAACAAAATAGTAAAGAAAGGAGCTTTCAAATTATCACCAGAATACGAAACCTTAACAAATTGTTAATATTAACTATTTTGTTAATGTGGTGAGCTTAGTTAAGCTGCCAGAATAGGGCTGTAAGAGAAAAAAATATTAAATTTATCCAAAAACTTTTTTAATTTATCCAAAAAGCGAGTCAATTTTGCACCAATAACGCATTTGCATAAATCGACTACGTAAATATTTAAAATTTATTTAAATACTTTTTTAATAAAATAAAATATTTAAATATTTAAACAGAATTAATAAAAAATATATTAAATGTGTGCACGAATTTTTTAAATTATCTTTCAAATATTTACTATTTGAAAATAAAACTATCGCAATTAAAGAAACTTTTTATAAAAATATTGAATTTAAAAATCAAAATATTTAAATTGAAGAGGAGGAAGAAAAGAGGAAGAAAAAGTAAGATAGAAAATACAAAATATGCAGGTAAATGACAACCGGTGCAAGATATTCGTAAGGAAATATCGAGTTGTCACTCCACCCTACTACATAGTTCCATTTTCGCACCCATCATGATCACCCATCGCACTCACAAATCATATTGCCAAAATATGCAGGCTATATTACCCTTGCAACAATAACTAAATGAGAACTATAAGAAACCTGCAATTGCAAGAAATAAACTGCAGGAACAGAGTGCGATGCTGTTGCTGCTTGTCGGAATATGTGTGTACGTGTGCGATGCTGTTGCTGCTTGCTTGTATGAAATGCGTGTGTACGTGTGTGGTATAAATAAAATTTAAATACGGAAAAAAACGTGTTGTAAGGAAAATATCTGATTTATCCAATTAAATATTTAAATAAAATTTATAATCAGGCGTGGATAATGTTAATACGCGATATTTCCCTTAGTGTACAAACGCTCTACAATTATTTTGGTGCAAATTAAATATTTTGTTTTTAAAATTGAATCAATTCAATCAATTGCAAAGACCAATCGAGCCAATTGAGTCATCTGAGCAAATGATTCATAAATACTGGTTTTTTGGAAACTTTTTGGCGATATCTAGCCTGAAAGTACATAATTCAACCAACCGGACTAATCGGGCTAATCCGGCCAATCGAGGCAATTGAGCCAAATGGTCCGTAAATACTTGTTTTGGGCAATAATCATGTGACAACAATCGAATCATGTGACAATCTCTGGGTGACTAGAAAATATTTTATCTTTAAAATTAATCAATTAAATTAAATAGGCCAAATTGAACAAAATTGAACCAATTGCACTTATCAGGCTAATCGAGCCAATTTTTACTTTTACACTGGTTTTTGGTCAGTATAAAAATTGGATGAAATTCCTTTCGGGATAGCCAAAAGTTATCTATCATTAGAAAAATTTACAAATTTATAGATAATTTTTAAAGAATGGCGAGATTTTCGCAGAAATTGCACACTCTCGTGCACTAGTCTTATTAGAAAGAACTAAAATTACTATTTTTTATGGAACAGGATACATGTGGCTACCTTGGCTACATTCGCAGTAGTGCAACCTATTAAACGAATTTTTAAAGACCATGTTTGCAATTTTCGGCTCTATCTTACGAATGGCTCGGATCAATTTCCACTTAAGTATTTTTATCGTTTTCGGATTATCGGCTTGGCATTGATTTTTAACGGGGTCAAATCCCAGCATGTAATTAATAAAATATACATACATTTGAACCACCCTTTAGACCACTTTGACACTAGATTTGCAAATAGTTGCTTGCAAATATATATTTTGAACTTTAAAGCTGTGATTTCTTACTCATGTGATTATTATTGTTAACGGCGATTTTGGCAAAATTTGGTGTGTAGATAATACTATTATATATGTAGTCAACTGAACCAATTGAGCTTTATATAGCCAACTGAACCAATTGAGGCAGTAGAACCAGTTGAACCAGTTGAGCCAGTAGCCAACTAAGTCAGACGAGTCTGAACGAATCGAGGCAACAACTGAACGAATCGAGGCAATTAGCCTAACTGAGCCACTAACTGGTCACAGTAGTTTTGAAGCATGTGTTGACACAGCAAACACCAACACATGCACACCAAGGCCGTATTGTTGATTCTTTACACCTTTGCTTCCACTCCACATAGTGCAAACATCATTATTTTCTGTCTTGCCACGCCTTTTCTATGGCGTTGTTTTGTTCATTAATTTCTTTCATTAGAAAAGCAGAAACAACTAGGTTACGAAACTCATTGAAATTCATTGTATCTCGAAAAGCATGCAATGCGCTACAGTTTAAAAATAGTACAAAAAAGTTTATAACAATGCAAGGATGTTTGTGTTGCAGCATAAAAAGGATATCAATGCGCAGAGAAACAGGAAAGCAGCTAGCAGTAAAGTCAAAAGATAAAAGAATAATAAAAAAAAATTAAAGAATAAAAACTCATTAAACCGAGAAGATGTAAGTAGAAATAACAACAGAAATACTGTTAAATAAAAAAAAAAAAATAATACAAGTACCAAACATTAAATAAAAAAACTGCCAGGACAACAACTGCAACAACGTCAAGAACAACTACAACGACAACTACAACTTGGTCGACAACAACTACTACTAAATGGAGCAAAAGTAATAAACGTGGTTTAAAGTCAACCTCATTCACACACACACAGAGAGACACAAACACACTGACATACATACTTCCCAAGCAGCACAGTTTATTTTGGATGCTACCAGCTCGTTGAGATCATCATTAAAATGTTCAGCAACATTCCTCGAACAGTCATCCTTCACTTAAAAATATTTCGCTCGTGCTAATGGCCGACAAGCAGACAAACAGACGATGGAGAACAGCCAGTCAGAAAAGCGGAAACGGAAGCAAAATGGCAATGTTCGTGTTATTGTTGTTAAATGGAACATAGTAGAGCGTATGCGTTTGTTATCCACGCTGCTGTACTTAATAACCTTGAATATTTTGGTACATGAAGATGTTACTTTATTTTGCAATTTGCATTTGTTGTGCCTTTTCGCAACAACAACAACAGCAAAAGCAACAAAAAAGACGACAAATTGAACAATCTTTTATGATGTCTGTATTCAAGATAAAAATAAGAGCATTAAATATTTTCCATCGAAACAAAAAAGTATTCATAAAACAGGCAGGAGGAGTCTTTAGGCCTCTGACAGATCATGCAAAAATGTTGTCCTCATTTCGCAATTCTCTTAATATTATCTTTGATTTAGTCTCTAAGTGGTTTGTGTGGCCATCTGCAGAGGTCATAATGTCGCTGAAACGCAAAAAGAAATGTGATGTGATGGCAATAAGTTGAAGTTAATAGACATTCCATCTCATGTAATGTTATAGGCTTGATATTGTCATGTTGACTAACTATTCAGAGTCGTAGACATGAGTTACACAGCGCTGCGTTGCGTTATTACGTTGAAGCACTTTACTGTGCTGACACAAGAAATCAAGCATTCTATGCTTGAATCAAGCAAATAAGCTATCAGTTTACACTTAAGCGTTAATTTCTCAATTCAAGGATTATTTTGCTAGAATTGAGCAAATTTTAAATACATGATATTAAGAAAAAAAAATGTCTGATTCATGAAACATTTGCTTGAAACTAATAAATTTTTCAAAATTCAAGTCTAATATTTGCTAGAAGTGAGAAAAATCTGCCTGATTCAAGTAAACAATTTGCTAAAAACTAGAATAATTTCCTTATATTCTACACAGAAAAAAAAGAGTAGAACTTTTACCTAAAAATGTAGTCAATTCAGCTAAAGTAATCCGGTGATTTTCAGTCAACGAATTTGATTAGGTGCGCTACCAATTTCTAAATGTTAATTATATGCAATTATATTGGGTAGTTTAACTGCGAGAGTAGCTAAAAAAACCTAAATATTTAGGTGTACCTTCAACCATAAAATAGATAAGACACATAATTTATTAGAAGAATTAGCTAATTTTTTTTAAACTATGACCACTTCAGATTAGGCAAGCCACCTACTAAGTGTAGAAAAATCATCTAATTATTTAGATAGAATTCCCACTTAAGAGTGGGAATGCCGTGCAAAAAATATGCAAAAAATTTGTTTTTTGTTTTGCAATTTCTATTTTGAAGTGAAACTTTCCTTAGGTGAGGTGACTTTACTTCATTTCGTCACATGATATAGAGAATAAAGATTTGTTTTATAGTAGATAGAATGAGAGAGATATATACATTGTATAAATGACTGAAAAATTTCTTTGCCACCGCTGAGATTCGAACCTCTGATCTCAAGATTTCAACAACCAACGCCTTATCTATTGAGCTAAATTTCCAATTGAGGAATTTACGCTACATACCAATTAATCAAATTGCTGTAGATGCCCATAATTTAAGAGTTGTGGACCTCATATTTTTATATACATTTTGTTCACAAATTATCAAACGGCGTAACAGCACAGCGGTAAAGCGTTTGACTTGAACGCCAGCGGCCCGAGTTCAAATCTCGCAATGAGGTTTTAATTTTTGTAAAATTTTCTCACTTTGTTTTTATTTATGTTTTTTATAGGAGAGCGCTGTGCTCTCCTTGGGCTGCACAGAAATAAAAAATTCAAATACGGGAAAAAAACAAGTTGTAAGGAAAGCATTTGATTTATCCACGTAAATATTTATATAAAATTTATACTGAGGCGTGGATAATGCTAATATGCGTTATTTCCCTAGTGTACGAACAAATCGACAACTTGCATTAGGTAAAATAACTAGAAGAATTAGATGCAAAATTTTAGTTGAATTAACTAATTTGAATTAGGTGAATTACCTAATGCATGATTGTTAAATTAACTGTGTAAGTAGAAAAGTTGTTGAAAAGATTAGGTGAAATAGAAACTTTCACATTAGCTAAACTAGATTAGGTAATAAATCAATTCTTTTATTTTCTGTGTAAGTATATAGTAAGAATATACTAAGTATATCTTGTAGACGCTTACATGTTTCCAAGTAAAGTAACAGATAAGACACTGCGCCTTCGAACCATGCCATAGTTTGTCAATCCACACCATCTTAAACATGTTTTCAAGTGAACTTGTTATGAATTATAAGCATGCCAATATAAGTTGAAGTGAGAGAAATTTGATTGATTCAAGCAAACAATTTGCTGAAAACTAGAATAATTTGCTTGATTTAAGGCATTTATTTTTCATGAATTGAGAACAATTAGCTTGATTCAGCAAAGATATAGTATGTAGGATAACCGATAATAAAAAACTACCCGAATATACTAAATATATCTTGTAGACGCTAACATTTTTCCAAGTAAAGTAACAGATAAGACAATGCACCTTCACACCATTCCATAGTTTATCGATCCACACCATGTTAAACATGTTTTCATATAAACATGTTGTGAATTATAAGCGTCAATATAAGTTGAAGGGAGAAAAATTTGCTTGATTCAAGTAAACAATTTGCTGAGAAGTAAAATAATTGTCTACGATAGCTTAAATTAAGAAAATATTTTCTTGATTCAAATCTTGTCCCAAGTTCTAGAATCAAGTATTTTATTGTTATTTCAAACAATCATTTGTTTTATTCAATTTTAGAAATAAATGCTCATTATAAATTTATTTTTCTTCATTTTAGTTTTTAGTGCTTGATTTCAGCAAATCAGGCTTAAGTTTAAATTTTCTTAGAAAATATTTGAAAGGACTTTGACCTAGCTTCTTATGATCAATTGTGTTGTGTGTGTTATTAAGTTTGTACACAATTGACCGAGAACCGGACAGGAACCTACAGGTTTAACGCCGACTCCGAACGGCGATGAACGGAATGTTCTTGTTCTCAAGAAGCTTTACATGGCATTTTGCTCTCTGAGGTTTTCCATTGTCTGCAGAGAGGTGGCGGCCGTACAGAAAAATTATTTTAATTCAAATAAGTTTCTGTCGCTGCTGGGGTTCGAACCTGGGTCTCTAAGTTCGTTGACATAGCGGCCACGCACTGTAACCAACTACGCCACGGACGCCACTCTCCATATTATTATTATTTCTCTCCATGAAGTAAAGCAATAGCGCAGTAAACTCATTATTATTGTTAATTTTCCCTTCATTTTTTAAAGGTTCAAATTAATTCATTTCTTATCGATAAGGATTCTTAAAGTGATTTCGTGAGCAGACTTCTTTAGGTAAAACATTTTGCTACACGATTTTAACTTGATAGGAATTACTTTCTATAGTTGAGGCCAAACTGCGTCGAGTGCTTCACCACATAACTCAATGCGCTACCCAACTTCACTGACCTGAATAAAGTCTTGTTGATACATCAATCATAAACGTTTCAAACAACGCCACAATTGAGTTGACGCATTTCCATATAACTCAATGCACTACCCAATTCTCCGCTCTCACAAAATTTGCCGTATAGTTAAATGCGCTATTTCACTCCAAATTGTACGACGCTGATTACCATCTTGTCGATACACCAATCATAAGCATTTCAAACTACGCCATGGCGCAATTGAGTTAACGCATTTTGACGATAAAGCATGCTGCGTTTGTGTTGTACAGATCAACAGTTACAACATTTTCAGAATTGAATAAAATTTTTATTAATTTGGCTACAAAAGAAAATTGTTTAAATGATAATAAATTATTTTTTGATATTATGAAAAATTATTTATGAAAGAGACCCTTTATTATTCCTTATTATCCATAAGGAACGACCTGACATCGAATTTCTTTCTTTCTGTTCTTTTAATTTTTTTTTTTAAATCAAGTTCTCATGATGACACATTTCTTAGGCTCATTTAAGAAAAATTTTTTACTATGTTTCTTCATTTTTCATCATTTGATTTGCAAAACATGAACTTTGACTGATTAGCTCCTCTAAAGCTCATATAAATATAGCGGCAAGTTTTATAGAAGCTTATTATGGAAATTTCTATTCTAAAGGAACTCATTTCGACTTGTAAAAGAGCAAAAAGGCGTACTTTTTCATATTTTGTAGAAGCTTCTAGTTTAACTTACTGAACTAACATTTAACTTCGGAAAGTAGCTTCCATAAGACTGATGTAAATTTGCATTGTATAGCCTATTTGTGGCTCTGGTATGTAACTGATATAAGAATGTACCTATTGATTGTTGGAAGCTTTAACTAAGTTCCAAAATTAAAAAGAAATTATCAGAGAAATATAAAAAAAGAAAATGTTTGTAGTTTTGGATTTTTTGAATTTTTAATTTTTTTTTTTGTTCGTGAGCCGATTGGAACCCGCAACCTTTCGCATCCTTGTACGATCTGAACCGTATCCAATCGACTGATCTATGTTCAATCTACAAAGCGTTGGAACAAAATAAAGTGTTGAAACTGAAATGAAACAATGTTCTTTAACCATTTGAAAATTATGACTTGTGTAACAAGTATCAGATGAAATTGACATTACAGCTTCCAATAAGCACATAGTGTGAAGCTACAGCTTCTATTCTGTACTTACGAGAGGCTTCAGCTCTAGCTGGAACTTGAATGGAAAGTTTAAGTTTTAATATAAAATAACGTAACTAACACATTAACTTCGATAAAAGATTTATGGAAAACTTTTGCAAACTTAGCAATGTTGTTAGTTCTTTGTATCGAAGCTCTTTTGAAGTTAACATTTCTTATAATTGCCGTATGCGAACTAAGCCTTCAAACATCGGAATTCAACTTCTGGACAACAGTTCTTATATCAACTATCTATGCCCTTTAGCGAGTAGACTTCTTGTCGTAAGCTTTACAGAAGCCCAATAGAAGTTCAGCTCTTGAATATTAACATTTCTTACCTTATCGGAATTTGAGATCTAGTTGGGAGTTATTATGTAGTTTTTTTTTTTCATAAAAACAAAATCTTTAACTTTTTTTGCTTCTATCTCCTAATCTAGAGGCCCTAGAGGGGGGTTAAAGTAGCACCATTGCAAATGTTTTTTTTTCAATCTTTAATTTGATACCTAAGTTGTCCTTCTTGGATATGATTTTCCAATGAAACAAAATCTTCAACCTCCTTTGCTTACATCTCATTTTTAAAAAATTAAATCTTCAACTTCTTTTGCTTATATCTCTTAGGATATATAAGATATACCGTCTTTTGCTTATATCTCCGTAGAGGGGTCAACGCCGCACCATTGTAAAAATGTTTTTCCAACCTTTAATTTTTTGCCTAAGTTGTTCTTGTGCGATACGATTTTCTAATTTTCCAATGAAAACAAAATCTTGAACTTATTTTGCTTATATCTCCTAAACTAGAGGCCCTATAGGGGTCAAAATTGTACCATTGTAAAGGTGTTTTTTTCAACCTTTAATTTTCCAATGAAAACAAAATATTCAACTTATTTGGCTTATATCTCCTAAACTAGAGGCCGTAAAGGGGTCAAAGTTTCACCATTCAAAGTTGCACCAAAACTTCAACTTCTTTT
Source organism: Pherbina coryleti (assembly GCA_943735915.1). NCBI lineage: Eukaryota > Metazoa > Arthropoda > Insecta > Diptera > Sciomyzidae > Pherbina > Pherbina coryleti. The sequence continues at coordinate 161,216,335 of OX030950.1, read as the reverse complement.
GCTTATATCTCCTAGACTAGAAACCACAAAGTGGTCAAAGTTGAACCACTGTAAAGGTGTTTTTCAACCTTGATACCTAAAATGTTTTTGCACACAAAGACACAAGGATGTGTCGTGCCATACGATTTTCCAATTTTACAATGAAAACAAAATCTTCAACTTCATTTGCTTATGTCTGCTAAACTAGAGGCCGTAGATGTTATTTTTCAACGACTACCTCAATGCACTGAACACATTGACTGCTGTCAAATTAGAAATAGTTCTTTATCGACGACACGACATTGTGACATTAGACCAAATTCTACCCACAAGAAATACATGTAAAAAAATCTAAAAGATGTCGTTATGTCGCTATTATCGTCAATGTTTTCAGTGCATAAGTATGCAGGTGGACAAGGTAGCAATGGAATTAAGGGGGAAATATTCCTCATCGTATCTTTTGGAAATTTGCGGATATTTTTTTTTATTTTTCATATATTTGAAAATAAAAAAAATAAGTTTCCAAATTAATTTTTAATTCGGCGGAGAGGAATGTTTACACATTATTTTAAATACAGCGGAGAGAAATGTTTCCCTCCAATGACATAGTGTGTAAAAAAACAAATGGAGTCTCCAAGGAAAAGAAATGCTTCCTACATTTCATGGAATGTTTCCTGCTTATATCGGGGAATGTTCCATTTCCTAGAGGGAGTTATTTTTTAAAAATATAAATAGAGTGTTCAACGAAAGAAAATTTTTCCTTCATCCATGGAATGTTTCTTGTATACATCCGGGAATGTTTAAATTTGCTAATGGGAGATATTTTTAAAGATAGCAACAATAGATAATTTTCTGAAATTTGGGCCAACCTAGTGCGAATGATTAAAAAAAAATCTTTTTTAAAAATATTTTCTCCTTAAAATATTTTTCGAATGGTATCTCCTTCAATAAAATATCAATAATAATTTTTTTTTAATTGAAATGTAAGAAAAAATCACCTATTAAGGGGGCATAATGGGCGAGTATAAACAATTTAGTACTTCTTGCACTTCAACTCACCTTCATACTCCTTACGTTTCCTGCGTAAGAAGGATGCTGTTATGCGTAGTCCTCTAGCTGCCAGAGCGGAAGCACGGCTACGCACGCTATTGGCACTTTGCTTCGAGAGAATCGAAACGCGCGAACTCTTGCGACGTTTTGATTTGCGCTTTCCTCCACCAGCCCCACCACCACCACCTGCCGTTGTTGAGGACAAGGTTACCGATGTGGCCGAGACAGAGCCATCCGGCTGATGCTGTTGCAGCACTGATGCCGATGTTGAAGGTAGCGGCGTTGCCGTTGGAGATTCATCGGAATCGATAAAACCCAAATTACTGTTGGCACTGTTAAGATGTATGCCGCCGCCACCAGCACAGCTGCGACTGTCACAGAAGGTGACACTGCTGCCTGTGACAGAGGGTGTAACGACATCTTGTGCTAATTTGGCAGAAAACGAGGCCGGCAGCGGATCATTCAAGCCATGATTTGTTGCTGACTGTGTCAAATTTTCGATGGACTCAAAATCACGATTGATGGCCGGTGGCATGGAGTGACGAAACCATGAATCTTCAGGATTTTTATCGCTTTTACGCTGACGTCGACGTTGTTCGCTGTTGGGTATTACGCCTTCCTGGCCACGCAACTCTAGGCTATGACGATTGGGATTTGATGCTTCGCCAGACATTATCGTTGTAGTTGTTTATACATAAGTATATATAGTAGTGATGAATATTTTACTTAAAAAATAAAGATACACGCACAACAGAAAAAAAGGCACTTTAGCTGATTTAGTAGGTACTTTTAACTAGTACTCTTTTTAAGAACTTTAGGCATTACTTTTTAAACGAAATTTTCTTTTTTTGGTTTTGTTTTAAATTAAATTTTTATGTGTATGTAACATTATGTTTATGTTTAAGTTGAGAGAAAAAAAGGCACATTTATTTTTTAAAAATTTTCGGCACAAGTTGTAGTAAATATTTGGGCATGTGTAGTTTAGTACTTTTTTTTATGTTATAACTTTTTTTTTGGTCGTGTGTAGTAAGATTATGATTATTTTTATAGCATTATAATAAGCTTAATTTTTTGGCAAACTTTAAAGGTGGTTTCAATTGGCGGCAAAAGCTGTAAAAATAACGCTTTATAAAAACTCCTTTTTTTTAATACCTTTTTTTTTTTGCTCAAGTAATTGGCAAACGTTAATGGCTGTTGTTGAACTTTTCTTTATTTAATAATAAAAACAAAACAAAAAATATATAAATTTTGGCTTTGCGCCCATCTAAAGCCGGCTTTTTCAGCGCTGTGCAAATGCTTTGAATTGACTTTTATTTGTGTTTGCCGCGCTGAGGTACGTTTCTATGCGCCCCTTATAAACCGTTCCATGGAATCTTAAATTTGAACTTTGGCAACAAATAAAAACGTCAGTTAGCGCGCACATTCTATAAATTGTTGGCCAAAAAGATTTATGCTGCTCCCACTGCCGCTGCTGCTATTCTCGTTGGTACTTAGCGAAGTAAAATTGTGTAGGACCTATTCAAAAGTTGGAAACTCCTTTTGTGAATGGAAAATGAGTGGAATATTTGTAGTGTTTGTCTTTAGAAAGTGCTTTTTGAGTTTAAATAATATTAAAACTTAGGCTTTCAATAAATACTAAATTTGTTGCAAGAACCGCCAAAAAATATCAGATTTCAAATTACCTACAATAAATCAAAATATGACATGAAAAATCAAAATTATACTTGATTTATGCAATAATTTGTTCATTTATCGCATACTTAAAGTCTAACATTTGTTTCTATTATTTATAGTTCCACTTTGGTTTAGAAAAACTGCAAGACAATTAAGCTTACAAGAAACTGAATAAAGCTTCCTTTAACAAGCAATTGTTCTAAACCAAAGCAGAACTATAAATGTTTAAGAACAAAATTTGCTCTTTTGAGTTTTTATTACTGAGCAAATTGTTTCATAAATCAATTAAATTTTTTCATTTGTCAATTTTAATTTTTTAAATGTCTGACGAAGTGATTTAAGAATACTTAAAATCTAACATATATTTCTTGTATTTATAGTTACGCTTCGGTTTAGAAAAACTGCGAGATAATGAAGCTTACAAGAGGTTGGTTAAGAATTCCTTTAACACGCAATTGTTCTAAACCAAAGCGGAACTCTATTTTTTCCATACAAAATCCAAATGGTCCAAATTTACTTGTTTATTAAGGCACCTGCCGTGAGGGCTTAATAAGTACTACGTACCCCATGGCGAGGAGTCGAAGGTTCAAGGAATTGTCACCCAGAAAATGAGTTTCCAGGTTGTAGTGCCACAATCAACACGACAAATATTTTTCTTGATCTAAGAAAATTTAAAATTAAGCCTCATTTGCTGAAATCAAGCCCTTAAAACTTAAATTAAGAAAAATTAATTCATAATGAGCATTTATTTTTAAAATTGAGTAAAATAAATGAATGTTTGAAACAAGAACAAGATACTTGATTCTAAAACGTGGAACAAAACTTGAATCAAGAAAATATTTTCTTAATTTAAGCAAATTGTTTATTTGAAGCAAATTATTTCAGTTTTCAGCAAATTGTTTACTTGAATCAAGCAAATTTTTCTCACTTCAAGCAAATATTAGACTTGAATTTAAAAAAACATTCTTGAGTTTCAAGCAAATGTTTCTTAAATTAAATATTTTTTTTTGTATAATGTATTTAAAATTTGCTCAATTCTAGCAAAATAATGCTTGAATTGAGAAATTTACGCTTAATCGTAAACTGATAGCCTATTTGCTTGATTCAAGCATAGAATGCTTGATTGTTTTTCTCTCCGTGTAACTCCTTTCAAACTTTTATCAGGTTGTTGCTTGCTCATGTAATCCCAAAAATGATAGAAACAAGATTAGATTAGAGAGAGAGCATGACGTCACAAGCGATATTGTCAGACTTTGGAATAACGCCTAAATGTTTTTTTTTATTTTTATAATATGTATATGGACCTCCTTAACCTATTGGTACAATAAAATTTTGTCAGTCTCGAATAGTTGCTGAGATAAAAATCTTGAATGTTTAAAAAATTCATATTTTTTGTATACGAAAATATTCATATTATATATATAAGAGTAGATATTTTTACTCTACTTTTTCGAAAGAATTTATTTTCAATTTCGTCAATTTGCCTAAGGGATCGTATATTTGCATACTTTCTTGTCAAGCAGAAGTACTGTGCGACGTCACGCACTCAGTTGAGAAAGAGTGTATTAGATAACGGGACTGCGGAACGCGTAATCTTGTTTCTATCATTATTGATGTAATCCTTACTTCTTTCAAATCACTTATTGGGTCACTTTTCTGATTCCTGGTGTGACCAGCACCCTATTTTATGAATTACAACACTGAAACCATTCCTTAAATTTAATAAATTAATATTTAATACGGGGTACATAACAGCTTTGACACTCATAGTGGCTAATTTGTGGATGGCTTAGTATTATCATCATCCATATTTATTGATGGAAATCGAGACCGATCTAAAATCTCTGACAATTTATGGGCATTATCACCCGGTTGTAGACAAGCGCAACTCTACGTCGACCACCATAGGTCATGCTCGCCAGCACGATACTCCCCGAAGGGCCAGCCCCCAATAGTCACCTCGGCAAAAGGTTCCACAAAGAAAAACCGCATCAATACCACTGAGCATCAATCAAATATTCAGGTCAAATGCTTGATTTGACTGTGACTTTTCGTCACTAAATTGCACATGACTAGTCGAAATAAACATTTGTCTCTTTAGCATATCCACACGCAAAGAAAAAAAACGTTTATCGCCAGTTTGCCCCAAACGAACTTCGTTTGTCGTGCTTGAAATCGTTATTTGCAAACGTTTCAACAGTTGTCATAATAACAGTTCAGTTGCGAGAAACGCGTCATATAGTTGCAGGAAATTAATTTCGTTTGTCATGAACGCGAGTGATTTTTAAATTGCAGCAATTGAAAACTTGGTTTTTCCCAACTGAAAATTTTGTTAATTTTTCTCTTCGTTGTAAAAACATAACGCTTATAGTTTAGAGTTACTTTTTGGACAAATTGTTACTATATAAGGAAATTGGTAGTTTGCTTAATACGCGATAGCAACGGAGGTGCAATCCATAAGAAGACGGACGGACATAAAGAGAAAGATTATTAATATAATAAATAATAATGACCGAAATAGCTTGCGGTATATATATATAAGATATATTTTTAAGTTGTGACAACTGAATATTCGTTTGCGGCAAATACAGCTCGCAAACGAAGTATAGTTGGTGAATTTTTCAGTTGTAGTAAACGAAAAATTTCTTTGCGTGCAGTATAAAATACCTCCTGGTAATACCATAATGAAATATCTGCATCTTCGTAAGCACAACTTTGTTTGAAAACTAGGATATGTAACCGTGGGAGTCCTTCTGGTGTCCCACATTAATCGAAAGAATACAAATTCAACGATTATTGCATTTTTCTTTATTTCCTTCAATATCCGGAGATATTGGCACAGGTTTCGATTTCGTTTTCACCAAGGCTGATGTTGGTGAGATATTTCAGCGGTTCATCTAAGTCGATGACTATTCCCGTGCTAAAAAAAAATTGTATTATCGCATCATTGATACTGCTTCGCAGGTATAGGGGTACTATTATTATATACAAAAGTGCCACCTACTGTGGAAATTTAACGCTACATCAAAGCTCAAGGTGGGCCGTTTTTTTTTCACATACGTATACGGAGTTGGGACTTCCCCTGCACCTACAACCATTCTTTTTTTTTCTTGGCTTTGGAAAGGCTGGGGCAATTCCAGACGGAGTTGGTGCGATATTATGTTCGAAAAAGTTATCGGGGGCCCTTTTTCTTTGAAAATGAGGATGGTCACTCAGGAACAATCAACGGGGCCCTATATAGGACCATGCTTGAACATTTTTTACTCCCAGTGGTTCAAGGTATTGAGGAAGTATGGTTGCAGCAGGGCAAGCTAACCACTGCGCTAAGCCAACTATGGACCTATCATCAGATAGGTTTCGGTGAACGATTAATTTTGAAAAATTTTTATTTTTGTTGGCCTCCACGTTTCCGTGATATGACTGCACCTGACATTTGTTATGGGGCTTCTTAAAGTATTGGGTTTACGTCAATAAACCTCGAACTATCAAAGAAAACATTCAAGAGAAACAACAAGAGCTCAAAGAAAACATTCGAGCTGAAATTCGACTTTTGGAAACTGAAAACTTCAAGTCCCGGGCAAGTTAATAACAGTCAGTCTTTCATGGATAACCGTGTATATCACATATACATCACATCGTGAATGCCCCCTTTATTGATATTTTTAATTTTATTGATATTTTTTGGAGCCCTCAATAGTCGAGTAGATAGCGCGCTTGACTGCCCTCGGAGGGTTCTCGGGTTCTAATCCCGATCATGGACCTACTCTTTAATCTTTCTACATTTTCTATTCTCATTTCTAATCGACTGAAATGATTTACGATTTGAAGTTGGTAATTCGTGGTAGAGAAACTTGTGGTTGAGAGAGGGAGGCCTCGGTAGTCGAGTAGATAGCGTGTTCGACCGCCACCCCAGAGGTTCCGGGTTCGAATGCCGGCCAGGTCATTGTCCTACGCTTTAACCTTTCACATTTGCAATTTTCAATTTTCATTTCTCATCAACTGAAATTGAAAACTCATCAAAATTTACGAATTGAAGTCATAGTTGGTAGTAGAGATTGGTAGAGTTGGTGGTTTGTAGATGACATTGCCTTTTAACTTGGATTGACTGAGGTAGAAGGTATAGCACTTGCCCTTTCCTTCCTACATATTTATCACCACATTTCGAACAAAAACCGACTTGACTGAATAGTGAGTATAACATCTAAAATCTTGGTCCAAAGCTAAAAAAGATAAAAAATAAAAATTCGCCTCAATAAAACAAATTTTGTTAACAAGGTACACATTTCTTTCAAATCTTGCACACTTATTGGAAGTGTGAGATGGGCGTGGCATTTTTGCTTATATCATATATACCTATTCATATGTCATATGTTGTACCTAAATGCAACATGAATTCCAGGGTACTTTTTTCGTTCAAAACGGTTCAGTTGTTCTCGTTTTATTTTTCATGCAATAAAGTGGGCGTGGTCAATTTCAGATAACTTTTGTTTTTTGTTAAAATAATATAACGTTTGGTGGTTTTTTCCTCTAAATCGCTTAGAAGTGTAGTTTTATAACGTTTTTGTTATTTACGGCAAGTGGACGTGGATGAATTGACTAAGCGTGGCTTCATTCGTAGAGCTTGCGACTTAAATCGAAGAGTTTGTGGTTCAAATCCAGCTAGATTATAAAAATGTTTCAATATTTTTATATTTTTGAAATAGTTTACATGAAAGCTATTTGTTTTATGTACTTTGACTTTTGCTTGAAGAATTTTTGAGATAAAGTGGTTGAGGTTCTTTATTTTTAAGCCACATATTTTACAGTTTTCTCGATAAATCAAATAGTTGGTAGTAGTTCTTAACTCCCAATAAAAGCTTTAAGTTAGGAAACTTATTTAAATTTATTTGAATAGGAAAATTATCAAACAAATCAATTCATGTCTATACCTCCAACTTAGCAAACAAACAAAGCGTGTATCGCACACTTCCTTCTTTGACATCCTTGATAAACGTCTCTAATTATAGCGTTATAGAAAAGAAATTTAAAACCGCATTTGACCTATTTTCTCGGCATAAAGACTGAAATATTTCGAGGATAATAACGTGGTAAGTAATAAATTGAAAGGTGATATTTTGCAATTAACACGTTAAGCCAACCATTAAATCACTTGCTGCAGCTAGGCGGAGACTAAAAGTGGCGCCAACCAGTTCTGAACAGAAGAGGGATGAGCAAAGATTGATATAAAAAAAAAAATTGCTGGTTGGAAGCTAAAACTTTTCAAGGACTATGCAAAGTATTTTCAGCTGTTATAGTTTGTGGGGATGAATTAAACAGAGCAACAGCAGCAGACAGCTAGATAAGCGCTGAGTTTAAAAAACTCACGCTGTGCATGAAACGAATTTGAAAAAAATAAAGGGGTAGATTGAGAAATTTAAAACCAGCAGCAGCGAAAGCAACAACGTCCACAACAGCGACAGCCAGCACAAACACGTTAATAAATCAAATAGAAACGCGACTCGAGCGTTAAAACAAAACAATTACAAGCGAGAAAATATACATCACGAATTTTCCACTTTTCACATGCGGCATGCAGCACAACAAAAAAAAAAACATTACAAAAACCACAAAGTTAAAGAATTCACTACTGCCACAGAAATATCACCATCCAAAGTAATCCACATGAGCGCGAGCCACACACATGGCGTCGGTCGCGTAGTACTATCCGCGAAATCCGTTTATTATGCCGCTCGACATTTGTCAAAACTTTTTGGTCCCAGCGCGCAGCATTTCTCGTGGTTTTCGTTTTTGCACGTAAGCTGATTAGTGCAACCAGCAAGTTTGAACGCAACCGGAAATGCAGCGTTGACAGTCGGGCGAACACTATGCGAATTTCAAAAGCACAAAAATACAATATTTCCTTTACTTTACGAGACACTTTACAACATTACATATATTTATAACATATATACGAAATTGCTAAGCTACGTCTTCGGTTAGGCCGAACGACTGCTTTCGTTGAATCTATTTCTATTTCGTTTTAAAAAGCTTCGCGGCTATCGTTTTGCTACACATCAAAAGCACGTTGTTCGTCGCTCAAGTGCCACCACATAACTGTGCAACATGCTTGATCCTTGAACATTGCAAGCCCCCAAACGTTGATGTAGAAAGGAATAAACCGAATTTTCGAAGAACCGAAGTAACCGAAAGAACCAACGAAGGATTGTTGGAACGTACGAATGATTTTTAGACAAACGCATAGACAGCAGAATAAACACAGTGACAAACAAACAAATAAACAAACATACAAAAATACAAACACACAAAAACACAAACAAATAAATATACTGAGCTCCAGACAGTCAGGCAGACGAATCCTGTGTAACGGCTCCACATTGGCATAAAAAATATTTAAAGCACAAATTCACACGCATAGAACGACTTTAGAGTTGCCAGCCTAGGAATGAAAAATTATAATGCTTAAAATTTTAATTTGTGTTAAAATACAAAAACAACCAATGAAAAGCTTTAACAATTTATATATAATGAAAATTTTAAAGTTTTATTGGCGAATTTCAATTTGGTTGTAATTTTTAATTTCCGAATTTCATACCTTATCCTTGTTCTAATCGCTTTCCTAATATTAGACATAATTTTTGTCCCATTCCTTTTCCCAATTTTAGTGTGTCCAAATCCTAGTACCAATTCTTGTGCTTATCCTTTCCTCAATCTTGTCCCAAAATGTAGTAAGTGTGCCTAAATTTTTGTTCTAATCCTTGTTCTAATCCTTTTCTCAATCCTTCCCTGAATCCTTTTTTAATTCTTGTCCAGTTCCATGTTCTAATTCTTTCAAAATCTATGTCACATACCTTATTTTTTTTTCTGGTCCTACTCTTTGTCCAAAACCTTGCCTCATCCTTTTTCTAATTTTAGGCCTTATCCTTATCCACATTCTTGTAATACTTGTCCTTAATATTAATTTAACTTTTAAATTTCCTTGGTCTTTGCTTTTGCTTTTTCTTTCGTTTTTGTTTTTGTATTTGTTTTTGTTTGTTTTCGTTTTTGCTTTTGTTTTTGCTCTTGCTCTTGCTCTTGCTCTTGCTCTTGCTCTGGCTCTTGCTCTTGCTCTTGCTCTTGCTCTTGCTCTTGCTCTTGCTCTTGCTCTTGCTCTTTTCTTTTAAAATAAAAATAAATAACTGGCCATTTCAGCCCTTGAAAGGACTTTGACCCAGCATCTTATGATCAATTGTGTTGTGCGTGTTATAAAGTTTGTACACAATTGACCGAGAACCGGACCTACAGGTTTAACGCCGACTCCGAGCGGCGATGAACGGAATAATGTTCTTGTTCTCAAGAAGTTTTACATGGAATTTGATTACTCTCTGAGGTGTCTTGCCATTGTCTGCAGAGAGGTGGCGGCCGTACAGAAAAATTATTTTAATTCAAATCATTTTCTGTCTCTGCTGGGGTTCGAACCCGGGTCTCCAGGTTCGTTGACATAGAGGCCACGCACTTTAATCAACTACGCCACGGACGCTCTTTTCTTTTGCTATATCTTTTGCTCTGCTTTGCGTAGAAAAATGCTCGCCAAGCATTTTTTTTTTAATGTTAGGTTATAAGAAGAAGTCAATGGGTACCAAGTCGGAACTGTTAGGCGATTCCCCGCTCTGAGTGCTCAAAAACTCTTGTTTGAGCGGAAATGTGGAAACACGCATTGTCTTGATGGAGGATCTACCTTCGATGTTTGGTTTTCCTCAGTACTCCGGAGACTTCCTTCCGGCAAAGAAATGATTGTGTACCATTCAGCATTAAAAGTTCTCCGTTGCTCAAGCCATTTGCTTGGATGTGGTCCGTCCGTGGACAACTTTTATCGGGTTTTTTCACTTTGAAAGACCCAACCAGTAGATTGCTAATTTGTTTCGGGCTCATAAGCGTAGATCCATGATTCGTCACATGTAGTGCTGTCGTAGATGTGTTTCGAACCACCCCCGCGTATTTTTTTGCACCAGCGTTTTACTTCATCTGGAAATGCTTAGTGTTGCCGAGGCGAAAGATTCTTTTTTAATCATTATTTTATTGTGTCAACATGGTCTACATATGAGGTCAAATGGTCTTATTAAATTTTTAGAAACTCTTAAATTTTTCTATTATGGAGGGAAATCAAAGACTTAGACTTTTATTATATACGACAGTTGTATACCCATTTTTTCTGAACAAACTTTTATATTCTCTTTTTCAATAAACCACCATCTCTCTTTAAACCATTACGTACAAAAAGTAAATTAAAATTAAGTTTATTTTCTAATAAAATTTAAAAAAACAAGAGTTAATAAATTCTTTTCAATGGCAACTCTATGCAACACGACATGGCTTACAACAAAGCAAAAACGCACACACGTTCATAAGCTTTGCATGTTAACCCAGCCTGTTCTAGTTGCCACACAAAACCACCACCTTCATTGGTTTGGCAATGAAAAGTGGCGGTAAAAAATAGACTAAAAAGAAACTAGTAAAAACGACAGACAGCTAGTCAAAGCTTAACCAGGCGACCATGTTATTATAGACTTTTTTTATAGCATTTCATTTTTAACCTTTTTGCGTAATGGAACGTTTTGTGATACCGCTACTTGGCACAATCTGAGATCTTGTTTTAATTGTGCCGCAAGCTAAAGTTAAGCAAAGAAGCCATTGATGGATATGAAACTAAAGCTCTGAATTGGAAAAGTTTGAAAAATTTTAAAGATAAGCTTTGAGTGTTAAAAACTTTAATAACTCGTATGGATGCGAAAGCTTTTGGTGATTATGCTTAGTTTTCGAAGTTTTCTTAAGATTCCTTAGAAAATTCTAAGACATCGAAAAAGCTCACACAGAGCTTTTAGAGAAAACATGAAGGTATCAAATACTTGAGTGGGGTACTGCAATAAGTTGGCTACTAATTAGGTACAAAAACTTAGTTGGGTACTCCTTCGCATCGCTAAAAGCTCAACTGAGTGCATTTCTTGCATTCACTTAGCAAAATTCTAAGCAAGGTTTAATCAAGTTCACGGAGTTGAAACCAACTTCACCACAAATATCAAAAGAAATCCATCATCAAACCAATATTTAAGAGTTTTTATGTTAGTTCTTCATTTCGGCATGCTTTTAAAACAAAGCCCATTTTGCCCCATACAATTATTTTCATAAAAATAATTCTGTGTGTAATGTGCGACATTATTATGACTTATTTTCATAATTTTAATTTGTATGGGGCAAAATGGTCTTCAATACAATTAACTTCTAATGAAAATTCTTACTCTCTCACATCACCAAATTTCACACAGTACAACAGCTCAAACAACAGTATTTCCAAATATATGACTGTATTTCATTTTGCCTCATACTTACTTTCCTTAAAAGCTTTAAATGCTGATGCTTCTCCACGTGTCACTCGAATTCTACCCCCAGCATACCTCGACCTGAGTTCAAAGCTAGAAAACCGACACTAGCAAGAAGAAAAAAGCGCAGCCAAAAGAGTTACTTTAAGGGTAACCAAAAAAAAAAATGGCTGCAAAAAATCCTCTTCAAGCTCATTCATAAATATCTTCAAGACTTTTTTAAGCAAGCTACTCCTTAGGCACGGTAGCAAAAAACGGAGAAAAAATTGAGTGCACGAAGGTATTGAAGTAAACGCATGGGACAACAGCAAAAGCAGCAGGTGAAATTTTAAAAGGGTTGGGTTGTCAATACTGCTAACCCCAAACCAACACCAACACTTTTTTGTGGCTCCTGTTAGTTTGGATAGACATGACGTTAACTGCCAAAAGCACGCTTGCTAATGCTGTTTCCTATTGTTTCTGTTGTCATCGAACACTTGGGAATATTTAGCAGTAGCTCCTCGCTGTATTTGTGGTAGGTTACGGAAGGCATGTGTTTGGAATGAGGGTGAAAAAAAAAGAGTACCACAAAAATGTTGGGGTAAGTTGTTAAAATTGGAAAACAAAGAAGGCAAAATTAATTTATTGCCTTTGTGAACGGCTATCATTTTTTAGCTTGTCGATAACCTATATTATATCCAATAAAAAAAAAACATATTGTCAGCCCACGGATTATTAATATTGACAATATATGGATAACCATTATGGTTGGTTTATGTTCTTCTTGATCAACATTGGATGACTTAACTAGTTGTGATTTACTTTGGAATTTATTGAGGCGTTGACATGAATCTTTTTTTTCCATTGGGGATGGCAATTATGAGATTTATAACAAGTATTGATGGTCAACTATAATGATTATTAACTGCTTCTGCTGTGAGCGTTATTTGTTCATTTTGGCCAACTCATAACTATTTATCGTAGGAAGATTTATATGTGTTCACACACGTGCAAAGAATACTGAGTTTAATATGGACCTAAAGGAAAGCCAAACTCTACTTAATCACTCTTTGCCATCGAAAGGTTCCATTAAGACTCCCGGTTATACGTGCGACCACTCAAAAGGTAATGAGACCCATTGAACAATTGTCATATTTCTATAGAACATACACTAAGGGAAAAAAATATTAAATTTATCCAAAAACTTTTTTAATTAATCCAAAAAGCGAGTCATTTTTGCACCAATAACGCATTTGCATAAATCGACTACGAAAATATTTAAAATTCATTTAAAACTTTTTTAATTAAATAAAATATTAAAATATTTTAACAGAAATAGTAAAAAAATATATTAAAATTATGCACGAATTTTTTAAATATCTTTTAAAAATTTACTATTTGAAAATAAAACTATCACATCTAAATGAAATTTATATAAAAAATATTGAAATAAAAAAACAATATATTCAAATATTTCTCACGAGCTGCGTCCATTAATGCCATTAGCATGGTTACTTTATTTTCTTTTTTCGTTCCTTGATATTATACTATTTTTGACAGCCGGCGCAATATTATGGCACCAAATGTCATAAATAATATAAAACTATAAAACGAAAAATTATAAAGCAATATATGCAGGCAAATGACAATCTGTGCGTCAATTTCGTGGGAAAATGTCGAGTTGTTACTCCAACCTACATAATCGCATAAGCAATCGCTCATATGTACGACCAAATATTTCTGTTATATTACTCTTGCAACAAAAACGAAATGAGAACTATAAGAACTAAGGTTGCAACTGCAAGAGAACAGAGTGCGATGCTGTTGCTGCTTGTCGGAATATGTGTGTACGTGTGCGATGCTGTTGCTGCTTGCTTGTATGGAATATGTGTGTACGTGTGTGGTATAAATAAAATTCAAATACGGGGAAAAAACGAGTAGTAAGGAAAATATTTATTATTTTAAAATATTATAATAATACTAGCTGGTACCCGACGCGTTGCTGTCGTAGCGGAAATAATTTCTATCTCTATCTGAATCTCAAACTCAGTCTCAATCTCAATCTCAATGTCAATTTCAATCTCTATCTATCTCTATCTATATCTCTATCTCTATCTCTATCTCTATCTCTATCTCTATCTCTATCTCTATCTCTATCTCTATCTCTATCTCTATCTCTATCTCTATCTCTATCTCTATCTCTATCTCTATCTCTATCTCTATCTCTATCTCTATCTCTATCTCTATCTATATCTCTATCTCTATCTCTATCTCTATCTCTATCTCTATCTCTATCTCTATCTCTATCTCTATCTCTATCTCTATCTCTATCTCTATCTCTATCTCTATCTCTATCTCTATCTCTATCTCTATCTCTATCTCTATCTCTATCTCTATCTCTATCTCTATCTCTATCTCTATCTCTATCTCTATCTCTATCTCTATCTCTATCTCTATCTCTATCTCTATCTCTATCTCTATCTCTATCTCTATCTCTATCTCTATCTCTATCTCTATCTCTATCTCTATCTCTATCTCTATCTCTATCTCTATCTCTATCTCTATCTCTATCTCTATCTCTATCTCTATCTCTATCTCTATCTCTATCTCTATCTCTATCTCTATCTCTATGTCTATCTCTATCTCTATCTCTATCTCTATCTCTATCTCTATCTCTATCTCTATCTCTATCTCTATCTCTATCTCTATCTCTATCTCTATCTCTATCTCTATCTCTATCTCTATCTCTATCTCTATCTCTATCTCTATCTCTATCTCTATCTCTATCTCTATCTCTATCTCTATCTCTATCTCTATCTCTATCTCTATCTCTATCTCTATCTCTATCTCTATCTCTATCTGTATCTCTATCTCTAACTGGAAAGACTCGTGGAAATTGATAACCAAATTTCGAGGCTGTGCTACTTACAATTCCAAAGTTATTCGATATCGCAAGTTTGGCTTGTATGGGCGGAGCCACACCTCCTTGTTCAATGACGTCTCAGTTTTCTAGTAGAAGAATATCACCCAATATTAATTCCATACTGAATTTTGTTGTTAAACGACATTTAGTTCCAAAGCTATCTGATATCAAAAATTTAAAGTGTATGGGCGGAGCCACACCCCTTTTTTCAAAACCCATCCCAGTTTTATAGTAGATATATCACCAAGTGGCAACTCCATACTGAATTTCATTATTATACGGCATTTAATTCCAAAGCTATTCGATATCATAAATTTTAATTGTATGGGCGGTGCCACACCCCTTTGGCCTATACTGGCTCAATTTTGCAAGTCGAAAGACACGACTAAATAGAACGTTCTAACCGAGTTTCATTAATGTGTGACTTATAGCTTGAAAGTTATACTGAAAATTTGGCTGAAAAATTGCCACGCCCCACATTCAACGCCCATAAAATTTTACGTGTGGAACGGCTCTTGTAAATTGAGATAGAACACCGAATTCCGATACTATGCGACCTATAACTTCAGAGCTATTCGCTACCGTAGATTTGGGTTGTATGGGAGGTGCCACGCCCCCTTATTTTAGGGGGATGAAAAATAGATGTTGTCCGACTCTCCCCCCTGACTAATATCCTCGCTAAGGATCACGAAAATCGGTCGAGCCGTTTCGGAGGAGTTCGATTACGTACACCGTGACAGAAGAATTTTATATATTAGATATAATAATAATAAATATAATAAATATTTTTTTTTTATAAGGAAAATATTTGATTTATCCACGTAAATATTTAAATAAAATTGATACTCAGGCGTGGATAATGTTAATAAGCCTTATTTCCCTTAGTGTAACTACCAAAGATTTTTTTTCTGGGCTAACTCAATAACCGATTTCTTCAAGGTCAAAATTTATAATCTATTCAAACATTTCATTTTGTCCAATTCCTAGCCTTAGTGATATTTTTGCTCAGATACCTTCAACGGAGTTATTTCAAATACAATGGCCTACACAGCTAAGAACTTGATGTAACAGAACTTGTTTCCTCCTTAAAATTATTCCAGATAAATCAAATAGCCCGAACACAATACGCGCGACGAGCGGCAGCACCAATTGTCACTTTTTTTTTACATGTATTTCTTATGGGACGTATTTTGGAGACTTGTCGCTCAACATTGTCGCTCGACGTTGCCGTGGGCTTCAATTTAATTTTAATTTGACAGGCAACAAAAGCAAGTTTCCGCCATTGCTTACATTGGTTATTACTGGTCGCTAATTTTTTATATGAAATTAAAGAAAAATTAAGGAATTTGCATCGCTACACGCTTCATTTTGTATTTTATCGTTTTTATTTTTATACATCCTTATTCTACGTGAAATTCTACTGAAAAGGAATGGAATTTGTATTTCATTTCCAACAAGGCAAATAGCTGTAAAAATTCAATGAACGTCGGCACAACAAAATTCAAACCCTTCAACTTTAATAACGAATTAAAAAAAATTGTGACGACATTGAGAGGTCAGACCAAATGCGATGGACTCACAGCATGTCCCTCTTTAAGAATTTCTATAAAGTTTAGTTGTGCTTTTTTAGTCGTCACACTGTGTTATTGATTTGTTATTCATTACTAATTTCTTATTTATTATTGATTTTTTATTCATTAATTGATATAAATGAAACGTATTATAAACCAATTTTTTAAAATTGAATGTGAAATAATATTTTTATATATAAATGAGTTTTGCATTCATCGAATAGGATTCTTATTTCGTTATTCACTTATTCACCTTTTTGAAAATAAAATCGAATTGAATTGGAATTGGAAAATGGATTTCTTTTTCAGCTCTGTGTTGTTATTCCAAACAGTAACTGTTGAGTCGGCTGAAAGCAGCCATTGTTTTTTGTGTACTATGCTTGCTGCTGAAGTTTGCTGCTGTCGCGTGTATTATAATCAAGTCGCTCAACATTTCTCTACAACGACAGATTGGAGACGTGCTGCTCGCCGCTCGTCGCGCATATTGTGTTCAGGCTAAAATACCTACACCAAGTAGAAAAAGTTTAATTCTGTCCGGAAAAAAGGTTAAATTTTGTTTCATCGCTAAATATTACTCGTGACCAAAAGTCACTGCCATCATTTTTATATTTTTGCGCAAATTATAAGATTTTTTTATGATTCTTTTCACTTATTAGTGGTTTATTTCGGTGAGTTATTTCATTGTAACCATTAGGTCTGAGCGACCTTCGAACAGTTTCATCACTTATATGCATGCCATGACATTCGGAGAAGGTTGCTGTTAAACTCAGGCGATCAATCGTCGCGGATTCTGCGGGGCCATCCCACATAAGCAGTTGTAATCCCGCATTGCAATAATTAAAAAATAGTCCTGCATTTTCCATATTTCCAAGCAACGCTAACCAATGCACCCAATGATATTCCAAGTACACAATCAATATACGAATAGGTGTTCGACAATTCTAAGGAAACTGAAATACCATTCAAAAATTGTCTGGCCATCGTCCAGTGCCTTCTTTGTTTACCGGAACGAGCGCACTTACAGAACGAGGTATTTTCATTGACGGATGGCTTATGGACATTGGAAAAATTTTCACTTAATGTTGACACGTTTCTCGCAATGTATATTGGAATATTTAATATGGGCAGTATGAGAAAATTTTTATAATATTCTTTTACAAAACCCAGAGATTTAATAAAAAAATGCCACTCATCTGAGAAACATGATGTTAAATATGAAGGAAAGCTGTAGTAAGTTGCGCTTGTTTTTTTTTCGTTATTTATCCTTGAAACTCAAGTATATTTTGTTTGATTCAAGTAAACAAATTGATGAAAACTAGAATAATTTGCTTGATTTGAGAAATTTATTTTTCCATGAATTGAGAACAATTTGCTTGATTCAGCAAAAATGTAGAATGTGGGGTAACCGATCATAAAAAACTACTCGAAGATACTAAATATATCTTGTAGACGTTTATATGTTTTCAAATAAAGTAACAGACAAAACACTGCGTCTTCGAACCATGTCATAGTTTGTCAATGCGTATCATCCTAAACATGTTTTCAAGTAAACATGTTGTGAATTTTAAGTATGCCAATATAAGTTGAAGTGAGAGAAATTTGCTTGAGTTTCCTCTTTGATCTCAAATTTGACTGGCCATGAGTATTTTCCTACCTCTTCCAGATGCAATTTCAAATGATTTATTTCGTTTAAAATTGTTTACAACAAATTGGATTGTTGAACGAGGTCTATCAACAATTTTACTTATTTCTGAATAACTTTTTCCTTCATTTTTTAACTTAACGATTAATTTTTTTACGTCGATAGGCACTTTTTTGTGTGTTAAATTCATTTTTAAAAAATTTTAATAATCTTTCGTAGAGAGCTTTTAAGCAGGACTAATTCCTTTCACAAAATTGAATTCCGTTATTAATTTGGCGTAGCAGTTAAAATTTTGACATTTAATCGAGCTTTTTACCAATATGATCTGAGTGTATGTGCAATTAATTGAGTTGCAGTTATGGGGAATTTTCGTTACTTTCATGAATTTTCGTAAATTATTGAACTCAATAAGTTAATTGTTTTTATTTTAAATATCATTACTCATGAACACCGTTGCCAGATTGGGCGATTTATCGCCAATTGGGCGCTTTTTTTCTTGTTTTTGCGCTTAAATTTTTAGGAAACCGCCTGGCGATTTTTTGGCGATTTTTGTAAAAACAATCTTTTTTCATAAACTCATCTAATGTGTTTAAAATTTCAATTTAAGAAAATAACAATTGTTTTAAGTGTTTGGAACACTCTGTTAACAATGCGACTGAACACAGCTCACAAGCCCTTACCGATAATTTATTTATATCGAAATACTTATTTTTTTTTGAGACCGTTTCTTCAAAACATCAACTCACTTAATTCATATTTTCAACGAGAAAAAGTTGACTTTTTTCAAGCTTACGTTGAAATCACAACATTTATTCAAAGACTTGTTTCAAAAATTATAAAAGAAGACATTGTCAAAAATTTCAATTTTGATAATTTAGCTACATTCAGCTTAAATAAAATTTTAGCGGATAAAAGCAATTATAAAAGAATTAATGACCTTACATTTCATTATCAGTTCCATGAAGAAATTCACAAATTAAGTGATGATATTGTTATGATAGACATACTATCAAAATGCCAGAATTTCATTATAGTTTTAATCAAGGAAATGTTAAAACGATTACCTAGTCCGTTAGAAATTTTTGAAAATGCTTTTATTTTATGTCCTGAAAGATGTTTAAACTATATAAGACCTTCTTTCCGTGAACTCCCTCTTCATAATCTATCTCTTGAAGAGCGACGTGCAGAAGAAATCGAATACGAATCTTTGTTGACATTTCCATGGAGCAAAGTTTTCAAAAACAAAGTGCCATCTGAAAGTGAAGAATTTTGGTAATCGGCATACAAAATTAAGACAGCCGTAGGCGGAAAAATGTTTGACAATATTTGTAATTTGGCATTCATCTTGTATAAACTAAATCAATGTATGAACTAAACAAAACTTCGAGAATTGACGAAACGGAGGAAGAGTCTAATATGGCTGAAGGAACTACGTTTTTTGCAAAAAGTTTTTTTTTAAAGTTGCATATTGAAAAATTCTAAAAAGTTATAGTCTCTAAAAAAATGTTCTTTAACGATCAAAATTCTTGTATAAAATGAAGTAGCTTTTTTTATTATTTTTTATAGATCTCAAAAATATGAAAATAAGAATATCTAATACTATTAACAGATCTCAATATTATTTGAAAAAAAATTTATGTATATAATTTGTTTTGTTTTTTCTAATATAATAAATTTCTTAAAAAAATGGCGATTTTTGGCGATTTTTTTTTTCATTGGGCGATTTTGGGCGATATTTTTTTAAAATCTCGCGCTTTTCTCAAAAAAGTTCTGGCAACACTGCTCATGAATAACTAAACAATATGAAACATGCTTATTCAATATATGTTCATTATTTTTGAAAATACAATGGCTTAAATAAAAAATTATCTACTGTATGTGCAAATTTTTGATGCAGTGTATATTTTGAAGACGTTTGCATGCTTCCAAATAAAGTAACAGACAAAACACTGCGCCTTCAAACCATGTCATAGTTCGTCAATGCGTATCATCTTAAACATGTTTTCAAGTAAACATGTTGTGAATTATAAGTATGCCAATATAAGTTGAAGTGAGAGAAATTTGCTTGAGTTTCCTCTTTGATCTCAAAATTGACTTGCCTGGAGTATTTTGTGAAAGATGGTGTTAGATTTTTCCAGAATATGTATCTCTAGTATCAGTATATCATCTATATACGTTTTGTCGGCACATGTTTTATAATGGTATAGTAAAAAGGGCTAAAGAAAACCTTAAAAATATTGTTAATTATATGCAATTAAATAATGAAAACAAAATTGTCAAAACCTTTCCTGAAAAATTTGCATTTGTTCTAATTTTAGGGTAAGAAAATCTGTTGAACTAACTGAAAACTTGAAAAATGAAAAAAAAAATATATGAAAAAGTTCATCTAAAAATTAAACGCCCCCGGGTGGACTCGAACCACCAACCTTTCGGTTAACAGCCGAACGCGCTAACCAATTGCGCCACGGAGGCACTTGCAGCTCACAGCACCAAGTTGTTACTTATTTGCTTTAGCTTGCTTTTACATGCTCTGACTTGTTTCGTTTTGCTTAAACTTGTTACGTCAACGAGTCACGCTTGCTATTTATAACAATCAATAGCATTGGCTGGTTCTATCGACGGAAGAAACACATAAAACACGTGGTTAAAATTATCTATCAGCCGCAGTATTTTATAGATTAGTAGTTGGACAAAAAATTAATCATCGATGCCAGACAGTAAAGTTACAAAAATTGCATGTAATATTTTGATTAACAAAAATTCTCGAAACTCATCGTGATAGCTTTAGCAAAGCATATGTTTTTATTTTGTGTTAATATTATTAAGTTACTATAAATGAATAACATACATATACACAAAACTTACATTTTAAACTAAATAGCGATGCATACAATTTTCTGGAAGTAAAATATTGAAAAATTTTCGTGAAAGGGATAAAAGTAAAAAAGTATTATATTGGCCCATGGGGGGATCGAACCCACGACCTTCGCGTTATTAGCACGACGCTCTAACCAACTGAGCTAATGGGCCAGTTGAAGACATTCTTTCCGATTTCTTAGTTAAGCAAAGAACAACGTAAAGAAAATTGAAAACATTTATGTGGCTCCACAGACTTTGGCGCAAGTATTTGTTAGTGTTGCCAGATGATCATATTTTGCATTAAATTTTAAATTTCCCTCCACGAGATAGATTTATAGAAAGGGTGGTTTTTATTTAAATTATATGTTTATTGTATTTTATTTTATTAATTTTTACAATTGCAGGCAAAGTTATATTCTTATAGAAGACTTAAAAAACGAACCGATTTTGGGTTATGAAAACGTGACGTATACGTAAAGTTTGGAATAAGAGAATTAGGCAAAAAAAGTAGTCATTTGAATATATTGGTACTACGACAAAGCGTCGGCGCACAGTGTGAGATTTTGCCAATCTGGAGGGATTTAATTCAATTGCAGCTGTAGTTTGAAAGATATCGACTTGAAATTTGGTGTATATACTTTTATTGTTCATGATGAATTTATGTCCAAGCACCAGCTAAATCGGACAAAAACTACTCCCACCTCCCATACAAATCCCCCTGTTTTTGTTTAAAAAACATTATAATATTAGTTGTAATACCAATTTGAAATAAGAGAGCTACTGCCAATAAAAATAAAAAACCAAAAACAATCATTGTCCATTTAAACAAAGGGATTATTTGTTTAATATTTCACTTTTTTGTTTATTTTGCATAGTTTATTTATTTGTCAAAGAAGAACGTAAAATGGTATAAAGTTGAAAATTTAGTCTGAATCAGAACATTCTTCGAAAGTTTGATGATCCGATAACAATGCAACCACTTCCGTGGCTAAAGCTCCGCGTATAGTAATAACGTATACTACATATTAATGGGTCGGAAAATAAGCAGCCTATGTATTAACTCGTAATGTTTTCCTAGTGTACAATTCTCGGTAATTTCGTATATTTTACCTGGACTCCAAGACTTCTTCGGAAAAATTGCCAATAGGTAGAATGCAGAAATAGATTATATCCTTTCCATGGTACAAAATTATATGCACAGTTACTGGCATGTTGAACCACGAATATTCGGACAAATAAAATTGTGTGGTTTCTTTCGTGTAGCATTGAAACGCATTTATATTAATGGAGTATCCACGGAAGCTTTTTCTGCGTCTTTAAAAAATCTTCTGGCAGAGTTGCCGTCATTTCTATTGCCGTTTTTTTGTTTTGGCATATCCACTAAAAGGCTCATTTCATGTTTAAATTTGTTTTGAATTTCCTTCTTCCTATCAGATACTTTAACTTTATTTTCCCTTATTTTTCCCTTTATAATTGTTGAGCATAGTTGAAGAGATATCAACGATATAGAAAAAATACTTTCATCTGACAAATTTCCCTCAATAAATTGTTATTTGTACTCGTCCAGAAGTTGCTTAAACGCATTTAAAAACCGATTCCAGTCCTACAGACTTGATTTTCCTTAACCAAACATCAAATAATGTCTCCCGCGATATTTCACCCAATGGTCAAAAATTGGGCGTTTGTGCAAAATTTTTGCAAGTTTTTTTTCTTCAGATCAGTTTTGGGACTTCACACGCTTATCACCTATATGGTAAGAACGTGGAACACAATAGAATATAAAAGTTGCAGTATATGAAACATATGCAATTTTTAAAAATTTTCTTATTTACTAGCGGATTATGAAGTAAATTAAATAAAATATTCCAGAGCAAATATTAAAAAAACATTATTGAAAAAGTTACGCTCAAACTATTTATAATTTAAGAAAAAAAAACTTTTTTAAAAACAATGCACTCACGACTCACTTCTGATCGCTTCAAACTTGCGAATTTATTAAGCAGTCAAACTTGTTTTTACTCGCTTTTCAATAGCACGTGTTTGATTAGATTACCATTATCTCGATGATTTTCATTCTGTTTTCATTTTCATTCTGTTTTGTGTTGATATTCGTAACAAAGGGACACTTTTCTAACATTTACCCAAAAATCATTATATTTTAAGCATATTTTTTTTTTGCATTAAGTCCCTCCAGATTGGCAAAATCACACACTGTGCGGCGTTAACTTAAAAGCGGTAAGTTAACGTTACACTGAAGTAGAACGATTACGAAACGCTTAAGTGGTATGTTTGAGTAATACTAAAGTTATGCTTTAATGTATCACCAAAACGTGCCGTTTCCGAACTGAATTTGTGTATTGAAATAAGACATGATCATGTATACTGAAGAATAAATATTTTTTTTATTTTCACCAATTACTAATTATACACAATTACAATACCTTCGGTAATTATTAATAATTAGATAGTTATTTTGACTATTATAAAGAAATAATAAACATTTTGTGTATCACGATTAAGTTATATTCTTACAGTTTACCTCTTTATAAAGAATTTATGAATTCGTTGAATTATATATCACATAATCTATTTACTACATTTTAAAAATTACAGACTTGTTAAATATAATCATCACATATGTATGTATGTTTTAAGATTAAAACTGGGAGCATTTAACTTCTACCTGACTTTATCTTAACCCGCCAATGGTGATGCAAATTTTACTTCGATCAATGGTGACGCCGGTCTTACGCACCGGGGTTTTCAACTGAAGATTTTTCAAACCATGTTACTAATATTTCATGTTTTTTTTAGTTTCTGTTCTTTGACAATAAAACAAAGATATTGAATCAATTTAAGCTCTATTAATTCAATATTAAAATTCAAAAAATTTTTTAATTAGAACTTTAAAAATAACAATGTTTTTAGCAATAAATTTTTTAAAATTAAAAAAAAAATAAAAAATCACACATTCATAATGGAAGCGAACGTTTTTTAGTCTTTCGACATTCGAAACTTTTACGAAATAAACAAAAATTGGTATCCTTCCAAACAAAAAATAACAAAAAAATACATCTCAAAAACTAAATTTCTTCAGGTAAACAGCTCCTGCAATACGGCACTACGTGTTCAAATATTGTTGACATTTATGGCAAGAGTACTTGGTTTTTCTGTTTTTTTTTTCCATCCACATCCATAGCACCGGCCAATTCTTGAAGGGTCCGATGTCCCAGGTACATCATCTATGTGTAAAATCTCCGAGTCTTAGTCTCATTGATCGTGGCAAGTTCAAGTGCGTTTGCCAATCTCTTATGTGAAGTTGAATTAGTTTCATAGCCAAATTCTCAATAAAGCTACGACGTAGTAGTTTTGTGTCTTGATTGTTGGCTGTATGTATCAGTGATTTGCAACGAGTCACGTTTTTGTGATTTGTAGTGATTCATTCAAAACCGAGTAGTAGTGCGTACACATCAAACAACAACCAGCATTACTACTACAGCACTCTTGCTACAGAAAGTAACACATAGTTCAATGTTTGATTCGTCAATCGAACGTCAGAGTGCAACCAAATACTCATCAACATCATACCTATTGTTATGAATCATACCAAGTACTCATAGCTCAAGTAAAAGTCCCATAGCTCATTAGCAATACTTGCGTATTTTTCTATGTTCTTGTCGCTGTTAGAAGAGTTTAAGGG
The DNA here is from genome assembly GCA_943735915.1 of Pherbina coryleti. Lineage (NCBI taxonomy): Eukaryota > Metazoa > Arthropoda > Insecta > Diptera > Sciomyzidae > Pherbina > Pherbina coryleti. Next base: position 161,191,605 of record OX030950.1, on the reverse strand, counting down.
TAACACCACATTGTTTTTAATGTTTTTTTTTTTCAATGTTGTTTTTAATAATAACAAATTAAGCTTAAATTCTTTACTAACGCCAAAGTAAGCAACGCTAGAAAAATCATGATCATTCATTTCAAATACGTGAATATAACTTATTAGAAGCGACTCTAGATCATACCGACTACTCACAACCACGAGTCAGAGTAAGAAGCATGAAGCATAGGAGTTAAGTTGCGTGATATGAATACTGCAACATTTTATTATGAGTACGAATATGAAGTTGAAGCCAAATTAATGCGTATATACTCGAGTCAACTCTGTTTATAACTACTCGCTGCAGTTGTCTGGTATGTATCACCTGACTGTTTATGGTACTGACATTGAGCAAAGCGTAGAAGACAACCAAAGGCCATCGCCTTTTTGCTCGAGCACAATTATAATTCTCACATAAACGATCCACGAGATCGACGCCGCTCTTGATGTCCTTGTTACTCAAAATTATATCCGGCTTTTAAGATTCGGCAACATTGTGCATTGTACTAATAAGAAGAACATTTTTTCCTTTCCTTGGCACATGTGACACTAAAACCTTTAAATTAGATTTAACTTTTCGACCACGAAATATGTTGAAGTCTGTAGAAATTTCCTTCTTGTTCTTCCTGATTCTTCCGACGGTTGTTAAACCTTTTTCAGCAATGCTTCAGCTAAGGGTATACTAGTGTACCAATTATCAGTTGTGACGTTGGGACCTGTATTGAAATTGTATTTTGTAAACTGTATTTTGTTTTTTTTTTTTGCGGAAAAATTTATCCTAGCTCAGGCGATAGCCACTTAAACAAGGATTAATTTGGTTTTTTTTTTCCTCAGATGTTCCAGACTGGTGTTTTTCTGTACACCGCCAATTTTTTTTTTCTATGAAAAAAATTCCAAAAAAAATTGTTTAAATTTGTAACCTATAGGGGGCATATAAAAAAACAAAACGAAACAAAAACAGAACAAAACAAAAACAAAAACAAAACAAAAGAAAAGAAGACAAGCTCGCAATATTAACCGAATAAACTAATAGCATCATTTTATAAATCCCTGCACATCACTTCACGCTGCGTTGTTGAAATTCGCAATTTATAAAACGCAACGCTTCACGCCGTGATCTTCAGCGTTGAGTAACGCAATAGCGTTGAAATTCGTTCACTTGAACTGTCACTTTCATCACTTGCTCTTGAGCTGCCGTTAGAACGAATAAGTTGGCATTGAAAGTGTAATAACTGTTTGTTTCACTCATATATTCTTAAATGCTTACATATATCGTTTGAATATAGGTTAAAGACAGCAACAACGAACCAACAGTTCGAAATGTTGCTAAAAGAAATAAAAAAACTACCGCAGGTAGCAAATGGTACGACAGTGTTTGGCGTTTATATTGCAATTTCAATTTAATGATGGCAGAAGAGAACAGCTGATATGGTTGCCAACAAGTCCAAATTTGGTGAATCTTAAATATTTCAAAGATTTGCAATAATGATGCTAGTTTTATTTCATATGTGACAACCCTAAACTGCTGTTGGCTGACAGTTCACCGTGGTAACGTAACATCGCTAACGCAATAACGTAGTGATTAATAAAATGCAAATTTTAAATCAAAGTGATGCGCCGCGTTAGCGTTGCGTTTCATCACGGTGATTTATAAAATGATGCCATAAATGGCTGACCAAGATACATCGATGAGCAAAAAATATGAAGAGCTATGCAAGTGTTAGTGAAATGGCGGTCCGTATACGGTACGTTTTCGTTTCGCAAAATGCGTTACGTTTATTTTCCTTAGAGGGTAATGTTTTTGTGTGTGATGTATTTGGTGTCAAGGCCGAACCATTTTACTGGAATAGAAATCTGGCAACACTAGTATTTGTCTTGTTAATGTTATTTTTACTGACGTACGTGTTGCATTATTCGGATGGAAACAAAGTGCATTGTTGGTTTCTGACAATTAAAAATTTTAATTTTTTATAAATAATAAATTCAAGCATTTTTAATTTTAATTTCAGGATCATTCAGTTCGAGGACATTAGTATCGAAATAAATTTTTATTGGCCCATTAGCTCAGTTGGTTAGAGCGTCGTGCTAATAACGCGAAGGTCGTGGGTTCGATCCCCCCATGGGCCAGTTACACTTTTTTTTTATTTTTTTGTTTGGTGATATATCGAAAGAATATAAAGAGCTCACATCATGCATACATTTGTTTACTATTCCACAGCGCATGGCTGCATTGAGCAATAGGCAAGCTTTGCAAAAACGTTCGCAACTTAAATTCTTAACTGTTTTGGGGATGGTGGTTAAGGTTTTCCTTACATTTTGCAAAGAAATTAAATTGAAAGTTGGTAAAAAATGTTATCGAGGTGGATAATAAGTGCCTCCGTGGCGCAATTGGTTAGCGCGTTCGGCTGTTAACCGAAAGGTTGGTGGTTCGAGTCCACCCGGGGGCGTTTATTTTTTTCTTTAAAATTAGATTCATTTTTAAATATATGCTTAGAATAAATACTTGGAGTAATGTTTCCCATTCCTGTTCCATAATTGCCTTTACATTTCAAATATTTGAAGAATTCGCCGTGGCAACCCAATTTTTGACAATAGACCAAAGGTGTTCGATTGGGTTAAGTTCTGGAAACTTTACAGGCCAGTCCAAGCCCTTTACTTTGTTGTCCTTAAAGCATTTAAAATCTATCTTCTTTGTATGCTTCGGATCTCTATCCTGTTGTTGCGCTAAGTTTAAGTTTTGTTTGCAAAATTCTTAGATATTCCACTTTTTTATAATCCCATCAATAAATTCCATTTTTCTATACTACCCCAAAGCATGACTATCCCTTAGAGAAAAAAAAATATAAAAAACCATGTCAAGTTTCACGTGTTTATAGAAAAACTATACCTCCACCACGTTTTACGGTAAGTCGCAAAGACTCCTTCTTGTAACGTGCGCCTGGCCTCCTCCAAGCTCTTATCAATCCATCTGACCCAAAGAGTAAAATTTTTGTCTCATCCTACCAAACTACACGCTTTCACTCATCAATAGACCAAATGAGTTTTTGTTGAGCCCACTGTAGCCTGCATTTTTCGTCTATCTTCAAAATGTAAGGCTTCCTCGCCGCAAATTTTCTCGCTTAATCCCGCAGCTTTAATACGGTTTCAAACAGTTTCATTTCAAATCTTAACCTTAAAAGATTTTTCTAAATTCGCAGCTATTTTTAGTGAGAAGAGGAGAAGAATAAGGACATGAACATGGGACAAGGAACACAACAAGGACTTGGATACACTTATGACAAGATTTAAAACAAAAATTGGGAAAAGAAGTATGATAAGGATTAGGAAAGCGTTTCGAACAAGCATAAGGATTGGCATGGATTATAACAAGAGTTTGTGCAAGAAGTAGTAAAATTATTAGGACAAATATAACTTTGAGAATGAGGATGAAGATAAGTTTGGGAACAAAGGAAAGATAACCTGTCATGTCGAATCCTACAGATGTGTTCACGATACAGCCAACTACTTTTTTTTTTCTTTGAAACCAGCTTTAATGTTTTTCGAAATATTCTCCTTTATGATTAATAAAATTTTGCATACGTTCCAACCATTTGTCCCATTCCACTTGAGTCATCTCCAAAACATAGTTTTTTAACTCATCAGCGGCTTCTTCTGGCGTCGAAAATCGTTGTCCACGCCGTTTGTCCTTGATGTGCGCGAACAAAAAGAAGTCATTGGTCGGAGTCGGAGCTCTCATTGTCTTGATGGAGAATAATTCTTGGGCTCTTGTTTGTTTTCCTTATTTTGTGAAACACTTCTGGGGAAGAAATGGTTGAGTAGCATTCCTCATTGACAGTTCTACGTGTCTCAAGTGGTACCGTTGTCACATGACGAATTTTTAGAAAGAAACAGTCGGCCATTTGCTTCGCAGTGCTTCGAGCTCAAACAACTTTTGTTGGATTTGGTTTATCTTGAAAGATCCATGCAGTCGACTGCTGTTTACTTTTACGCTCATATACATAGATCCATCAGCAATCATGATTTTATATAAGTCTTGAAGCACCGCGATTGTATCTTGGGCGTTTCTTTGGACCAATCGACACAAGACATTTTTTGAGAGATTGTTAAATTATGTGGAAGACAACGTAAACAAATCTTTTTCACAATTAAGTCTTCATGCAAAATGGTATCTTTGCTAGTGGAAGTAATACCCAGGGATGCCTCAATCCACGGTATGTCACATGAAGTTCAAACATTATCGGTTCGCATACAACATCAATGTTTTGTCGCACAACAACAGATTTTTGACGACCTTCACGAAATTTGTTAGTGAGCGAAGTACTGTCCCGATTCAATTCTGTGTACCACCTTACCAGTGGTAGACAGAACTGACTGTTGTTTAAAACTGAGGTTTTTAATGGTGCTTCGTCGCACCAAAAGTCGAATTGAGTTCATCGATGCTCTCTTTTGGAGATAATTCACTTCGAAAGTTGTAAAAAATAAACGCACGAAAATGTTCACGTGTTTTTGCTGAAATACAGTTTAAAAAGCGCTGTAAACAACACAATAAGCACATGTATATCAAAACGTTGTAAGATACGTAAAAGCTTAAAAATGTGAAACTGTCCAATGAATACGTCAATTTGACTGGAATAACATTAGCGTTGCCAGTTCTCGAAATATAAGTAGCAGCCTACGTATAATTGTTGAATGATTTTATAACATTACCAGGCATAGGTATGAGTGCTTGAAAGTTTTTAGCTTAAAACTTTACAATTTTTAAGCATAAAACTTTAAAACTTTCATTTTAGCTTTTTCATTTAAAAACTTGATTTTCAACTTTTAAAAAATCATTTGAAAAATTTAATTTTAAACGGAAGTTGCGCATTTTTTGCAAACAAGCATAAATAAATAAGAAACAAAAAATACGAATTCATTGAAATCGCAGAAAGAGACCGCAAACAATATATCAAACGTGTAAGGAAAGCAGCAATAGTACGTGCAATAAACTTATGCATTAAAGTTGTTAATGAGCGACACGCCTCACACAAAGCATACACAGTGCAATCATATGCCGGACATATATTTTCATGCACAGCTGGAATACACTTTCACTCACCTCACAACACGTAGTACACTACGTATCCCCCTCGCTCCCCGTTATTACAAGGATTCTTGTAAAGCCGTTACATTGTTGAATAGTGATGTGTAACCTTGATTGTTTGCTTTTAATTACAACTGCTGAACGTAGTACATGTTTGATATATGTATGTGTGGTTTTTGTTCGTAGATTAGTGTGTATGAATGCATGTTTGTGTGCCTGTTTGTTTTTAAGGTGGGTTCCTTCCATGCACACTGGCATAATTATTAATTTCACAAAACTTAGCAAATTTAACAAAATATAGCTAAGGGAGGAGTTTTCAAGATTTGTTTATAGCGGAAGACACTGCTAATGGAACACGTCAAAGCCATTTAAATTAATGACGTTCATTAGGGTCGTTTATTTTAATTTCAATTTTTTATTTTTTTTTTTTATAGTTCTTTGAATTAATTTTGTTTTGAGGCATTTGTTTAGTTATTTAATTTTACAAAGACCACTTTAGCATTTGTCAAGGATAGATGAAGTGTACACTACCCTCTCTTCAATTATTAATCAATGTAAAAGTGGTCATAATATATTCTTTTTTTTACTTTTTATCAAAGTTTTAACTATAGTACGTAACGTCGCACAGTTGTGTTGAGCCCCAAACAAAAAGTGTCAGAAAATAAAAAAAAATCGTCGTAGACCAATAAAATTTGATACATAAGTTGAAATTGACTATAAGAGATCACATACCAAGATATTTTTAAATCCGCCTACAAACAGGTCTACCTCCCATATAACACAAAAGCTTAAAACGCTATATTTTTTGTAAAGGACATTCTTTAAAAAACCTTAAATACATGTGTAGAATAAAGAAGATCATTTTGTGCCACGCCCATTGCCCATACGCAATTTTCTACACCACGTGTTTTTCACAATTTCAACTTCCATAAAGCGTTAGCATCTGAAATATTAAAATTAGGGGTTTATGGTATTTAAAGACGTTATTTGTTTGGATTTTATAAAAACATTAAAAAAAAAAAAAGCTTATCATTTCGTTATTATTTATAAAAAAATGGAGTGGACCTCATGTATTGTGAATGTGATACTAGCAACAGTTGAAAAATATAATAGCATACTTTTTGGCATGTTGATAAAGTGAGCACAAGTCGTGTAGCACACATACCTTGCATACATATTTTAAAATTTTTTTTTAAAGGTCTATTGTTTGAAAATAATTTTCAAAAGGATTTCTGTTATGATTCTGTTGCTGGTACCATACTAGACGATATCAAGTAGATCATACTTTCGTACGAAGTGATCGTTTTATCAAGAAATGCCTAAAAGCATTCAAAAGAAATTTATTATAGCAATAAACCTTTAAACTGAACAAATATACAAGCAATACGTTTTCGCAATTCTCTGTAATAACTCTTGAAAAATATCAATATTTTACGAAATTTTCTAAACGTTTTTACATTATTCGACTTTAAAGGCGTCTATGGAGCATTCCACTCTTGGTACGGGACAAATCGTACGCATTTGATAAGTTAAGATCTTAAATTAAAAATAAACCGAAATGTTATTGTACAAAGCATCTAGTATATTCATTTAGTGTAACGGAGGCTTTTCAAAATCAATTATTTGTTCCTGAAAATATTCATAAATAGGCAGTAATAAGTATGAAAAGATGTTTGTTTGTACGGGACAATCGCAGTCCACCATACTTTTTATTTTTTGACATTATTGGAGAATTTTAGCAAAATTAATTATCTCTGTAAAATTAAAAATATACTTATGTAGACTTCGTCAATCATGGTATGACGAAATACTATAAGTTCGAAAAAATATCTATTGAAATGAGAATAAAAAAATAAAAATGAAATTGTTTGTACGGGACACTTTTGTTTGTACGGGACTCGTACGAAATTCAGAAATTAAGTCTTCGTTTTGAATAATTTTTTAAATGAAAACTTAACACTATGATTATCTAAAGTGTGTTTCTTGCATGTTACTTTATGACCGTCGACTAATATATGATGAAATTTTGATATTCCCGGAACAGGCCTTGCAGCTTCCCATGGATAAACATTTTGGATTTTATCAGCTATTTCTGATTCAGCAATATAGAAAACCTTCGTAGAAGGTATTAAGTGGCTGCTAATGTAACGAAATCTTTTTCGTTTTGGATTACGGTACCATCTCCTTGACCTCGAGCTTTTTGGCTTACAAGTTACCACCAACTCCGTCTATCAATTTATAAAAAAACAATGAGATATGTATGTGTCAAAAATTACCGTTTTCAGTGGAATGCTCCCTATGCAAAAAACCTAAAAATATTTCTGATAATATTTTGGAATCATGCTAATTAGATAATTCGCAAAGAATGCGAACAAAAAAATTCACCAAAAGAGGTTATGAACTTATTTCCAGTTTTCAACCAATGTGCGTCGTCTTACCATCCAAATTTATCATGATTTTTTACTATTTTCGACATGGATTGACAAGAAAAGAACTTAACGCGTTATCCATTTTCTCCTTCGGAAAGTAATGTTTTAAAAAACATATTTAAAATGAAGCTATCGATAAATTTTTTTTATTTCGTTATAATGTTTGAACATTTGACCAAGTAAGTTTGACCATTATACGTGGAATACAATATCATTCAAATGTCCTTGCAAGACTCAATCCTTTTGAGATAATTGAACCAGAGATAACAAGATTGGAAACTTCGCTGTGAAAGGGATAGCACTATGCATGGTTTATATCAAATTGAAGTCAATACAAACACAATAGTATAGTTGTGTTCGTACGTTTTGTTGACAAACTCACCTAGTTTGGGTCCTAGTTTCAGTTATTCAGCTGGTTTGGGTTCTCACCACTGTGTAAAATTTCACTGAGTTTAAACAAACTTACCATGGTCAAAACATAAACAAATTAAGGGATAACTCACACTTGTGACTCTGACCTTCATCGATTTTTTTTTTTAAACTATCTGCGCAGTTATACGTCTGCAAAAAGGGTCGTATACCCGTTTTTCTGGCATTGATATAATGTATGGAATTTCCAGAAATGAATTTTCGATGCCTATTGTTTAAATTTATCAGTTTTGCTCGAAGGTTCCACAACTCGAGACGTGTGTATTTCTGCTGTTTATTTTATATTTTAACTGCAATTTTTATTCATTATCCAAGTCACTTTTATTGAACGCTATCGAAGGTCACAATGTGCACACATACATATGTGGTGCCCTCAGAGTCACACATAAAACATACATTAAACACTGCATACAGCGAACACTTACACAAAAACACTTCACGTTAAAATTAATATTCAAATCTAAGTTACTTAGTGACAGAGAGGCGTTCGACCGATATCACTCATGAGCGGGTATGAGCACCACTACATTTAAAGCTTCTGTGTTTGTCTTTTGTCTTTGCTTTGTTGTTGCGTTTTGTGTTGCTCTCAACTGGCTCCGAAGCTTGCTCCGTGCCCATAGCTGGTCATGAGAGAAGAATGATGAAAGGGCAATGGCCAATTTATAAGTAGCTGTTTAAAAAATTTGTTTTCTTTGTGTAAACTGAAGTTGAAACTTAAAACGCATTTTTTCGAAATGACATTAAATTTTGCAGACTCATTCGATGTTTTTTTCGATAAAAAAATGGCCGTTTTATAGCCAAAAAACGACAGTTTTTTTAGTGAAAATCAAACCATTAACTATATCGTTCTGCCATTTTGTCAAAAATGCATACTTTTTAAATGAATCGATCAGTCACTAGTTTATATTGTCATTTAACGAAATTTATTGGCCTTTTTTTTCTTTTAGGTTATCCAGTTCGCCACCATGATTGTCATCGCAAAAATAAAAACACAATTTTTTACAGTCATTTGTTAAAAGACTATACAATAGTTTTCAATAAAAAATATAACTGAAAGGTGTTCAATGTATGTACTTTAAGATGATATAATGATCGTTTAAAAAATTTTAGCAGTTTTCGTATTCATGAAAAAACCTATTTTTTGCACTGCAAGTTGGGGTAGCGCCTTAAGTAAAAAAAGTCAGCTGCTGGTTCAAATTTACGCTGGTTGTTGTATATTCCGTGAAGAAATTCAACATACATTAAAGGTTTGTGTACGGGATAAGGATCAGAGTATATTTTTTTTAATTTTCAGGGCATTTTAATTGAAAATATTAAGATAATAAGTTATCAGTTGAGAGATTTTGCATGCATAAATTAAGTTTCCGCCTCTTTTATATTAATTTTATGTCCATATCCAATGCCTATTTATTTAAGCTTCGAAAATAAAGTATTATTAGTAGCTAAAAGCAGCTGTTAGTCGATACAACAACAGTTAATAATCTTGAGGTGAACTTACATACACAATACCTGAGTGCATAAAAAATGAGAAGAACAAGCACCATTTTGGCGCAAAATCAACCAAATTCACAATAGAATCTAAGGCCCCTATTAGGTACGACAACTCAACTTAAGTTGAGTGTGTAATTTGTAAATTTGTATTGTCTATTACACATTTGAGGTACATACGTGTCTATCGACTGACAAGTATGTATCTCAGAGATGTGTATGTATTTTTTGTGGTATTATGTTTAACAATGCAACTCTGTGTCGAGTGTAAAAACTGTTAAAAACTTACATCTGCTTTGAGCTAGTTGTATAGCGTCTTTTTCATACAAACTTTTTATTTGTTTATTATTTTTTGTTAATTGAGTGAAAATGGATAAAAATACGTAAGTTAAATAAAGTATAAATACATATGTTATGTATATGCATATATTATTATCCATATCATGTATGTTCTTTCGCAATAATTTTTACGACCCAAATTAAAACACTTAAGTTAATTTTATAAACTTTTATTTACGCACTATTGAATGTCTTTTCTACTCAGCGACGCTAGTTATACTCACTTCAAAATTAATACACATTTTTTCTTAAGCTAAACTAATGATGTTATATATTAAACTAGCGGCTTCTTCATCAGCTCACACTAACGTTATTTTAATTCTCCAAAAACTTTTAAATAAGACAAAAAATGTTAAGGCAAATTGAAAAGCAAATAGATGTAATAATTCAGCAATACAATTGATTTTAAGATAAAAATATTAAATATATGAATATGGAACTATATGAATTTAATCATTTATATCAAAATTAATAAGCAACTCTAAACATTCTGGCGCCCTTGATGTATCTCCACTATACGTCAACAACTTCGCTCGCGTTTGGAATAAGTGCCACTCTCTGAACAGCTCGACGTATTACACCATTTTTAGTTTTGACGTTTACAACTCTTACATGGCCCGCAGTGCCTTTGACCACGTTTAAAACTCTGCCTAGTAACCATTGTTTCGGTGGCAAATTTTCTTCCGCTACCAGCACTAAATCACCCTCTTCGATATTTCGAACCTTTTTATCCCACTTAATTCGTTTTTGCATCTCGTGTAGATACTCGGTCGACCAACGCTTCCAGAAGTGTTGTTGAATAGCAGCTATACGCAACCATCTATTCATATTTGTCAAGCTATCACTTTCCACCATTGGCTCCGAAATACCTACGAGCGGACCTCCAATCAGAAAGTGTGCAGGAGTCAACACGGCCTCATCATTCGGATCGTTGGACATTGCAGTTAGCGGCCGCGAGTTCAAAACAGCTTCAATCTCTGCAGTCACTGTGCTTAGCTCCTCGAAGGTTAGATACGAATTTGTCAAAATGCGTGTCAAGTGGTATTTGGCTGACTTTACGGCCGCTTCCCATAACCCCCCAAAGTGGGGAGAGCGAGGAGGTATATGATGAAAATTGATGTTTTGTTGTATGCAGTACATTGATATTTTACTCTGCGTGTGCTGGGAGAAGAATATCTCCTTGAATTCCATGAGCTCCCTTCGAGCTCCGACAAAATTTGTGGCATTGTCGCACCACAATCGTGCGCACAAGCCACGTCGCGCGACAAACCTTTTTAGCGATGCGATAAACGCCTTCGAAGTCAAATCGGAGACTACCTCCAGATGCACAGCCTTCGTTGCAAAACAAATAAAGACTGCTATGTAGCTTTTGATGAACCGCACACCCTTCAACTTATAGGTGGTCTGCACAGGACCACAGAAGTCGACACCTGTTGTCGCAAATGGTCTCGCCATGTTTACTCGATCCGCCGGTAAGTCCCCCATTATCTGCTGCTGAAGCTGTGGTCTGCACCGAAAGCATTTCAAACATTTGCTGGTCACCGCCCGAACTAACTTACGCGCATTCAAAATCCAAAAACGCTGCCTCATGATCGCCATCAGGGCCTGAGTGCCAGCATGCAAGTGGTTGTCGTGTACGAACCGAACATAGCATCGTACAAAATTGCTTTCGTTTGGCAGCAAAATCGGATATTTAGCATCATAAGGTAGTTCTGCGTTGCGCAAACGCCCGCCCACTCGTAGAATATCAACGCCACTGTTGTTGTCAATAAAACTGTTTAGTCCATTAAGTTTACTTGCTGATGGTAAGTCCACATTCTTTTTAAGAGCTCTTATTTCAGCGCTGAAGTAAAATTGCTGCAAACAGTAAACGATCCGCATTAGCGCCTCATCAAGAAGATGTACTGTGATTCCGTTGGGTCTCTCTTTGGGGCGCAGTACGCATAATAACAGCGCCACCTTTTTTCGAATCTTCTCATATTCGCTGTGATCTTCGATCCATTTTAAAAACGCGTTTTTCTCTAAGTCGACGTGAAGAGTTACAACAGCTTGACGACGCTCCTCGAATACTTCTGCAGTTTTTTTACGAGTCTTATTTGCTGGCCAGTTCTCGCAGTCTTTTCTTAAGAAATCCGGACCAGAAAACCAAATCGATTCTCTTAGCTCATCCGCAAATGCACCTCGCGACACTATATCGGCCGGATTCATTTTGGAGGGAACGTGTCGCCACAGTGCTTCTTTGGTCGACTCTTGTATTAGCGCCACCCGATTTGCAACAAATATCGACCATGTTGATGGGTGTACTCTGAGCCAATCAAGCACTATCTCCGAATCAGTCCATAGAAAAGTGGCATCAACGGGAACCGGAAAATTTTCTTGGGTCTTAGCCACCAAATTCGATAACAGTTCAGCCGCTAGCAGCTCTAACCTAGGCAGTGATTTCGTCTTGATTGGCGCAACTCTTGACTTTGCGCTCCAAAGCTGAATGGTATTTTTGTTTTCGTAGTCAGTGCATCTTACGTATATACAACACCCATACGCACGCACCGAAGCATCTGCAAAACCGTGCATCTCTACGCGCATATGCTTATTTATCGATAGAACATATCGCGGAACCTTGATATCTTCAACCAAACGAAGTTTTTCTCGATATTGCATCCAATAGCTGTGTAGATTCATTGGCAGCGACTCATCCCAATCCACCTTCAAGAGCCACAAATCTTGCATAAAAACTTTAGCTGCTACTATAACAGGGTTAACCAAGCCAAGTGGGTCAAACAATGTCGATAACTCTGCCAGCACTACTCTTTTTGTAATCTTCTTAGCAACACCCACTTTTGGCAAAATATATCTAAATATATCTGTGGAAGGCTCCCATTTGATTCCTAAAGTTTTAATTATCTCACCATCGTTGACGCAAAGCGGTGTCTCCTTATCCGATTCCGGAACATATTGTAAAAACGTCTTGTTGTTTGAATGCCATTTGCGCAAGTTAAAATGAGCTGCATTCATGACCGTTGACAACTCTTCATAAAGTTGAAACAGCTCTGCCTCGTTGTCTGCGCCAGTGATAAGATCATCCATGTAAAAGTCTTTGAGTATTTTTCTTGAACCTAATGGATGTGTTTCGGCGGAATCAATGCTCAATTGTTTCAAGCACCTTGTAGCTAAAAACGGTGCTGCAGTTGTGCCGTACGTTACAGTTAGTAATCGATATGCCTTCAGTTTATCATTTCTAGAGGCACGCCATAGAATTGCTTGAAAATCAGTATCTTCTCTTGTGACCCATGCTTGGCGATACATTTTAGTAACGTCTGCCGTCAGCGCATACTTGTAGCAACGAAAACGAAGTACTATGGATAACAGATCGTCTTGTACAATTGGTCCTTTCATCATGACGTCGTTCAACGAGAGCCCTGAACTTGATTTGCAGCTGCAATCGAACACCACTCTCAGCTTCGTAGTAGAGGAGTCTGGCCGCACAACGTACTGATGAGGTGAAAAATATTTAAGTTTTACTATATCTGCTGGGGCTACTTCTGACATATGACCAAGAGTCAGATATTCATTAATAAAATTTTCATACGCCTTCTTTGTAACTAGATCTCTATCTAACCTGCGCTCAAGGGCCAAAAATCGACGTTCTGCAGTGCGATAAGAATCCCCCAACTCGGTCACAGTGCTTTTTAATGGGAGTTTCACCACAAACTTACCACTTTCGTCTCTACTAACGCTCTCTGCGAATATTCGTTCGCACGCTCGCTCTTCCTCTGTCCAAAACGTTGACTTTAGAGGTATTTGCTCCATCTGCCAGAACTTCTCCACCAGGTTTTGAAGATGCATAGTCTCACCTTGCTGCTCAGTTTCAAGAAGCAGAGTTTGAGCTTTACTGCAGTCTGTGCTGCACTCTCTAGTTGCACCGGAAACCACCCATCCAAGCAGCGTCTTCTGTAAACGTGGCAGCCCCTCTCTAAGCAGTATGCGACCGATCGATAGCAAGTCTAAAAATATCTCCGCACCTAGTAAAATATCGACACGGCCCGGAACATTAAATTCTGGATCAGCTAAATCAATATTCTGTGGTACATTCCACTTTGACACGTCCATGAATCTATCCGGCTTTACACCCGTAATCGTAGGCAGTACATAAAACTCCAAGCTCACCTCAAAATCGTTGACGCGCGACTTGATTGTTGTTTGTGTTTTCTTTCTGAGATTTGTGCTGATATCCCCGATTCCGCTAGCGCCCATTACGCACGGAATCTTTCTCAACATTAAGCGTCGCGCCATTTGCTCGCACATTAAGTTGATCTGCGACGCTGAATCTAGAATCGCGCGTGCCGGGTAATATCTGCCATTACAACCTTTCACAAGTATGACTGCTGTTTCTAAAAAAACCTCAGGGATCTCTTCTATATCATCGAAAGTTGTATGAAGTGTCGTCTGTTTCGACGTTGATGGGTCTAATGTTGCCACTGCTCCTGCGTTAAATGGCTCGGAATTTGTTGGAGAGTCTACAGCTGCAAATTTATGTAATATTTTATGATGAGATTTACCACATAATGGGCATTTTGCGGCAAGGCATTTTTTAAAACGGTGTCCACTTTGTAAGCAAATAAAGCAACATTTTAATTTGCGCAACGCATCGTAGCGCTCTCGAAGCGAAAAGTTTTTAAATTCGCTACAATTTTCTAGAGAATGATTAGTTTTATGGCAAATTTCACAGGAATATTTACCTAGCGCAAGAGTCGTCCTTTGAGATCTCTTTAGGGTGGTAACTACTTGTCTTTCCACAGCACTATCCGCTTTGGCCTCACGTGCCTCTAAGTTTTGGCACCGCCTTGATAAGATGTCCGAGCAATCTTTCCATTTCGATAGGCTGGTGTAATCAACCGACTCTTCCCACTTCGTTCGCGAATCTGAGTCAATTTTTTTCATCACTAAGTGAATCAGTATCGCACTAGTTATGTCTGCATAGCTCCCCAGTGAAAGCATTGCACTCAGATGTGCGTTCACTGAGTCGACGATATTTCTCAAATTGGCAGCAGACGTCTTCATAGCCATCGGTAAATCAAAAAGCGCACCCACATGTTCCTCAAACATAAGTGCCTTTTTATCATAAACTTCTTTAAGCCGCTCTAAAGCCTTTGGATAGTTCGCGTCAGTTACGTCGAATTCTGAAATCGTCGACAAAGGTTTTGGACACAAGCTTTCTCTTAGAATTATCAAGCGTTCATAGTCATCATAGGATTCATTATTATGCACCATTTTTGTAAAAATTGAGGAGAATTTTGAAAACTCTGAGTATTTGCCATTGAATTTTGGAACGTCAATTTGTCGGCGCAATCGTGACGGCCCAGCCATTGCCGTTGCTGCATTCCCCATGCTTACGTTGCTAACAGATTCACGCCTGCTCGGCAATAATGACATAATCGTTGCTTTAGTGCAAACATATGCATCTTCGACATCACCCAAATATTCTGCATTTCCTTCTGCCTCAGCTCCTGGAGCGATTTTGTCTATATTCGCTTGAACACTAAGCACTTGCTTAAAGTAAGACTCTAAAATGCCCAACCTGCACTCCAACTCCTCTGTGGAAAGGCTAGAACCTTTTTTCGTAATCAGCGCCTTTATTCGCGAGATGCTGCCTTTTGTCGATGCTCGTAAGGCTTTTAGCTCCACTAATTTTTGCAGCTTTGGAGTCTCTTCATAATCCTCGTCATCTAAATTGTCTTTAGGCATTATTTAAACTTTATTTGCTTAGCACAGAAAATAAAACTTAATAACAATAGAGCGAACAGCTTATGCTTGCTTGTTTACTTTCTGATTTTTCAGAAACGTCAAATCGATGACAGTCAACTCGCTCTTCTTATGTTTGCTTTACGAAGTCTTCTCTGCAAAATAAAATTCTGCCGACGACTACAAATAAGTTTAATGTTACTCCGAAAAAGCGTCAAACACGTTCGATGTAGTAGCAATCTGTTATACTAAGAGTTTTTGTTTTTGGTTCGATCTCGCCTAAGCCAATGCGTTCGAGCCAACTAAGCAATAATTGTTCGTATCCGCAGCGAACTCTTTACGACGCAGCCTTACTCTTCTCTTTTCACTCTCTTAGAAATCGCCAAACTGATGCAAAGCTTCAACTGCTACCATGTACATCTGGGTTGTCGCTTCGCCTCTAATCTGCACTTAATGGCCCGACCGTATAACAATCAAACTTTAATTTTTTGTTGAGTATTCTTAAGCGATTTTAGACGACATGATTTAGTTTTGTTTTAATTATTTACAATCGCGACTTTAAGGTCTTTTTTTTATTTCGTTTACCGGCGAACCAAATAAATAAAACTTTAATCAACTGAAACCACACTTCGCTAGCAAAAGATCATTCAATTATATAAAAGGTTTTTACAAAATTTTATTTTTTATTTTTGAAGAAAAATTTTAAAAAATGGTTTTACTTGTGGGAAACTATTTTCCCGGGTTTCGGCACCAATGTTCTTTCGCAATAATTTTTACGACCCAAATTAAAACACTTAAGTTAATTTTATAAACTTTTATTTACGCACTATTGAATGTCTTTTCTACTCAGCGACGCTAGTTATACTCACTTCAAAATTAATACACATTTTTTCTTAAGCTAAACTAATGATGTTATATATTAAACTAGCGGCTTCTTCATCAGCTCACACTAACGTTATTTTAATTCTCCAAAAACTTTTAAATAAGACAAAAAATGTTAAGGCAAATTGAAAAGCAAATAGATGTAATAATTCAGCAATACAATTGATTTTAAGATAAAAATATTAAATATATGAATATGGAACTATATGAATTTAATCATTTATATCAAAATTAATAAGCAACTCTAAACAATGTATATATTATTTTACAGCGCTTACTTTGAGAATGCGCTTTTCCGAGTTCAGAGTTGTGGAGCTTATATTTTTATACACATTTTGTTATGCGCTTCTTAAATGCAACTAAAAAATCGTTTAAAAAGCACTTCAACAAATAGTTAAAAAAGCTCTTTTATGTGTTAGTCCAAGGAGCGATGTGTTAAAAAAAAAAAGAATAGATAAAAGCAAAGCGAGAAAATTTTATTCTTTGTCACATGCGAGGATTGAACTCAGACTGCTGGCATTACAGCAAAATGTCTTGCCACTCTATTACTCTATGCTATTATTTCCTTGCTTTATTACTTGTGAACACAATACATATACACAAAAATTGAAATTAATGCGGACAGCGGATTCCTTTCAACGAAAGTGTCAAAATTTCGGTGTAATCATGCTCCAATAGAAACAGCAATTTTACACCACAGCTCAACTGAAAATGTATGTTATGCGTAATATGGCAAAAAAGTTCAGTTGAGGTGTCTTAAGTCACGTCCATGATATAATTATACAGGTAGCATTGACAAGTATAGATTTTCTCAGCAACAAGGCAACGACCATCTGTCAAAAACAGTTGTTCGTGCAACAAGAATTAAACGAATGTAAAAATAAATAAATTCCGCAAAATATGTGCGTTAAAAACACAATTATAATAATGAAAGTTGTGAAAAAATTATGTGTGATATGTGTTTAACGTTTTCCAGCCGTGGTGTTTTAATAATAATTGGAAACTTCTTTAATTTCGTCCATATGCATCTGCAGCTGCTGAGGTTGCTACATTTGAACGTTTTCAACATTTTTTCTTATGTTTGCACTTAATAACACAAAGTTCACAAGTTATCTTCGTTATAGTAATAATAATTCACTATTGATTAAATAAAATAGGCAATATTTTGTAAGAAAATGTTTGGTTATTTGCAAGCGCTGAAACATAAACAATGGCGAAAACATAAGAAATAATTGAACGCTCTCTTTCTAGACATTTTTTTTGACAAATGGTCGTTGTCCAAGCAACTGTCAATACTACCTTATATTATTATACCATGAGTCACGTCCATGATACAATTATACAGGTAGCATTGACAAGTATAGATTTTCTCAGCAACAAGGCAACGACCATTTGTCAAAAACAGTTGTTCGTGCAACAAGAATTAAACGAATGTAAAAATAAATAAATTCCGCAAAATATGTGCGTTAAATACACAATTATAATAATGAAAGTTGTGAAAAAATTATGTGTGATATGTGTTCAACGTTTTCCAGCCGTGGTGTTTTAATAATAATTGGAAACTTCTTTAATTTCGTCCATATGCATCTGCAGCTGCTGAGGTTGCTACATTTGAACGTTTTCAACATTTTTTCTTATGTTTGCACTTAATAACACAAAGTTCACAAGTTATCTTCGTTATAGTAATAATAATTCACTATTGATTAAATAAAATAGGCAATATTTTGTAAGAAAATGTTTGGTTATTTGCAAGCGCTGAAACATAAACAATGGCGAAAACATAAGAAATAATTGAACGCTCTCTTTCTAGACATTTTTTTTGACAGATGGTCGATGCCCAAGCAACTGTCAATACTACCTTATATTATTATACCATGAGTCACGTCAACTTAAGTTGAGTTGTCGTACCTAATAGGGGCCTAAGTTTCCTATCTTGTTATCTCTGACGTGAACGCTTTACTAGTAAAAACTTGTAACAATTAGGAACAGTTTTTTGTAAGTGAACAAACCTATTTTATTTTATAAAATTAAAAAAAAACAAATAATTTACAAAAAAAGAATGCGTTATTGTCAAATTTCTATCCCGATTAAAAGAATTACTTAAAAACTTTTCACCTATCAAGAAAAGTTTCCTGTTATACATATTTCTCGCATGAAACATTTTTTGCTACTTCAAAAATCAAACTCACATCATGTTGAGCACAACAAAATCGCTTCAGAATGAATCATTTTAGAAACAACTATTAGCAACAGACCACTTCAGTGTCAAGTTTAAAGAACAGAAATTCAGGAACGTTTCTTTTGATTAACAAGCGAAATGACGAGTCATCAGATTCTTCCCATATTTTAAGTCTGATTAACGCATAGCACGAAATAGACTGATAAACAATAAGTGCCTCCGTGGCGCAATTGGTTAGCGCGTTCGGCTGTTAACCGAAAGGTTGGTGGTTCGAGTCCACCCGGGGGCGACTATTATTTTTACAATTTTTTTTAATCAAAGTTTTGAGAAGCAAAATTCCTTTTTTTCTAATATTTGCCGGTGTGAAATCATGATGCATTGCTGTCGTCAGTATGGATCTATTTATAATTTGAAGGGAGACAAGCATTCAGTCAATGAAATTGACCAACCAAGTGAAGTTTGTCTCTTGTCTTTAAATTTTGAAACAAAAGACTATAGTAGTTCTTCTGTGTGGTATGGTGGGGCAAACATTTTCATAAAAAAGTGGGCGCACTATATTTAAATCATTATTATGTTGATTTTGTATGAGCTATAAAAGGTAGTTTTCCTATTTAAAATTTTGAGATAAAAGTTCTTACCAAAAATAAATTTGACACATCCACTCAAATTAAAGAGGATGACCCAGGTTTTGGGTGATGATGGGGACGGTATGATGGTTTTTGTATAATGTGAATAGTTATGATGGTTATGTTATCATAGATATATGATAATATGGAATGATGAATGTGTTATGAGAGTCATGCTATGATGTGGATGACATTATAAGTATGGTATGATAGGCATGGTATGATGGGTATGTTATTATAGGCATGATATGACGGATATCATATAATGGGCATGGTATGATAGATACGATATGATGAGTTTAGTATGACGGATATCTTATGATGAGGATATCTTATGATGAGGTTATGGAATGATGGGTATAATATGAGTATACTTTATGGTATAAACTAGTATAAAAGCCCCTACTACGACGGGTTGGAAGCATTGAGAGTACAAAATGTAACAAAAAGTTATCGTTTTTACTTACTTTTTAGTAGAATACATGTGTGGTTAAATTATTTGCTTAAAACTCCCTTATATACAATATTTCTAGTGAAAATCATTTTAGAATTTTGTACTAATTCCCCTTGTGCCTTGCCCTCTATAATACTTAATTTTACATCATCAGACCGCTGGACTCTAGGCATGGCTACGTGAAAGTGTAAAAGTGCAAATACTCGAAAATTATGTTCGAGTAAATAAATTAACACATTAGTAAATAAATTACACAACATTGCAAACTGGCTTTTGTTTCGGGGCTGATGCAATTATACATTTTGGTACAATCCATCAAAAGAAGTTCATTAAATTCGTCTAAACTTATTTATAAAAGGATGAAAAAAAAGGAGTTGCATCAAAATCTTACTATTGTAGTTTCAAGCTGAGCAGTTTTCAGGATAGTATATGTTTTAAAAGCACTGTAATAATGGCAAAAACTCATTACAGTTTGAGCGACAAAAAAAGGCAGCATGCATGACTTTAATGTTTTTGCATGCTTTCAGGATGAACATTTTTCAGGACAGTATATGTTGTAAGATCACTGTAATAATGGCAAAACATTATAACAGTTTGAGCGACAAAAAAGGAGTTCAGTTTGAGCAATATTAGATGCGGAGCATTGTGCTTGCCTTTTATATATAAATAAATATTAAGATGGTAGTATACTTTAGCCGGATAGATGAAAAATTTACCATGTTTTCCGCAATATTGACGTATCAATATTTGCACATGTATCGGTCAGCCTACCATGGTGTCATGGATATGGAATGATGAGTAAGTTATAAGAGGATGGAATAATCTATATGGGATGATGGGTATGTTATGATGGATATGATATGAAGGATTAGTAATGATGGATCGTGTGTAATGGGTAGGTAGATAGAATGGTAGGCATGGTACAATAAGTATGGAATAATGGAAGTGTTATGATGAGTAAGGTATGGGTAGTACGATCAAAGGTATGGTTATAATGCAGTTATAGAAATTGTTCTAACTTCTTAATTTTTCTCAGGCAAAAAGAGGCTTAGTTGCGTTTGAAATTGAATGGATGTTATTGTATTTTTTATTATATCTAGACATCTTTCTGGACAGATGAACAGATAGAAATGAGTCTACAGAAACAGATTTTTTTGTTGTTGAAATTTAAATGTGAAATTTTAAGTGTTTTTTTTTTTTAATTTTAAATTTTATGGTTTTAAAAGCTTTTGTAGATATTGCAATTAAAAAAACAAACGGTCGATATGATTTAAAAAACAACAGAATCGATTGCTCTAAAATTTTTATCATTATTTTTTTTTTTCAAAAAAAAAACATTGGTTCGAAAATGGGGTGATAGATTAAAAGGAAAAAGGTGTATAAGTTGAAACAAGTATAAAATGTTCTTAGTATAGCGGAAGCTTTATTTATTTTCATCGTATTAACGTGAATCAAAGACGAATCCATCAGTAATTTTCTGATTTTCAATCGGTTTTCTAATCTCAAAACTCAGATGTTCGCAAATGTTCCTTATTCTTCATTTTTGGATACAAGCAATTTAATCTAGGTCATGTCTATTTACTTCAACGTCAAATAATTTCCCTTTTTTCAGGTGATCCACTCATGGCGAGTGTAATTTTTTTATGCACTTAAGAAAAAAATTGTTTTTAAAAGAAACTTTTACATTTATTAACAATATTCCTTTGGGGCATTATTAAATATAAGTTTAAGTATGTAAAAGTTTTTTTGCGATTTTAATTACTCTTGACTGCTGTCGACTGCAAAAAGTATATAAAAAATTGATTTTTGAAAAATTATTCATAAAAAAGTCCCCTTAATTCATCAACAAACATCAGACGATTTGAATTTCTTAAATAATATTGATAGAATTTATAGAATTCTTAGATTTTCTAGGTAATAGACCCAACCTAAAACTCGTTCTCGACTTCAAAACTTTTCGATTTAAATGACGTTTGATTGAAAGATGTCTGAAAAATAACGATATGCCTTCATCGATAGATCATAATCGATATTTATCGAAAATTTGTTATAAATTTACTTATTAAGAAATAGAAAAATCTACAAACTTAAGAAGTCAAAAAAGTCAATTTAACAATTGAAACAATTTCAAAAATAAGTAAACCTTTAGTCCAAAAACTAAATCAATATGGTAAGAAATGGAAGATTCCACTTTTTGCTTCGACTGGCTTTTTTAACTTTAAAGTTCAGTGAATTTTTCATGTCATCTCTTTCTTCGATGCAAGGCTACTTGAGCTTAATTAAATTGTCTTTGAGTGAGTGAGCTTAATTTTAATTCTTCTCTAAAAAATCTTAAAGAGGTCCTTGATTTGGTTGCTAGTATTGCTCTCCCGTAGCTTCACTGCTTCGATTGTTAAGGACACGTTTTCAAATACATACAAATGACATGTTCAAAACTAGAACAAGTTCTTATTGTGCTGTCTACATGACATACATGTACCTATGTATGCTTGCTGGATGATGTTTGTCATAATTTTTGTTTTTATTATTTTTTCATTTAGTTTTTTTCTATTTTATTTCAACATTTAACGGACATTAGTTTTGCCTGCAGCTGGTTTTATCCTTGGTTTGTTGTGTTTTTTTTTATGATTTCTATGACTGTGGAAATGAAATAGTTCAGTTCAGTAAGCATTGCAGTGGACGACACACCCAAAGGATTTTATTGTTAGATTCATGCATTGTTGTTGTATGATGGCTTTAAACAGTTGCAGCAAGCTTACAGCAGCGGTTTTAAGAGTTAACGGTTTATGTGGGCGCAGACACCGAGTTCATTAAAGGCGAAGAGCCTTGTATTATACTCAGTAATTTTCACTTTCAACAATCGGCCCAGTTGCTGAAACCTCCAACCGCTCTCTTCCAATTTACTGTTTTGAAAGCGTTTTTCGCTTTTTTATAGCTGCAAGTTCATGCAATGTTGTTTTTATAGTTTTTTTATGGATTTACAATGTGTGTTCTTACATTGTTGCTATCATCAAGTTAAGTAAAGCTTGCTTTAAGGCGTTTACACGGACAAGCTTTAAAGATATTAATTTTGTTAAGTAGTTTCAAGAATAAACGTCTTTATGACGTCATAGCAGAAACATAAATCACTGCATAAACGCACACATATGCACACACATGATAACACGCCCACATACAAACGCATATGCGTAAATATTCAGCAAACAAGGAGGTATTCTTGGAAGGTGTCTATTGTCTGTGCCTAGTTATAAGATTTAATTAAATTTGTCGCAGGACATCTACTGCTCACTCTGCAATGCAAGGGTGGAGCTCATTTTATATGTATTTAAAAATGTAATTAATTACACTTGATTAGCTAAAACATGCAATGAATTAATTAAAAATGTCGGACACGTGTTTGTCAAAATGATGAATGATTAAAGATCAAGTTTCGCTATTATTTCATGGAAAGTTTTGGTTAAAGTAAATGACTTAAGACTGAATTCTTTAGTGGCAAAATAATATCATAGATAATAAGATTAACTTTGAAAGCCATAATAAAATATCAAAATAAAAATGTGAGCCTTACAGGGACATTTTTAGGTATGACTCAGAAGCAGTGTTGTTTCACAAAATTTAAAATTAAAATTGAAAAATAAATTCTTTAGAAATAATTGCTTTGGACATTTTTTTTTAAATTGGAGTGAGTGGCAATTTGACCTATGTTCTATTATAATTGATACGAAACTTATTTCAAAACTATGCATTTTCAATTTATTCTCCATACTTTAATTATACCCGCTGAAAAGTTTTTGTCGACCAAAGTTTTTAAAAATACTTGTTCGTCCGCTGTTTTGTGAATTTGTTCAATATTAGAGGTGATTAAATGCTTTATTTTCTTAATTATTATAATTATCGTAATTATTTTTAATTTTTGGTACTGGTAAATGACGGACATTGTCCATGAAATGTCCAAGTAAAAACACGATTTCTGTTTATTTTTCGGCGTTTTTATTCAAAATATTCTCTTCCCGATTCAATACACTCGTTACAGCGATTCAATAGTGATTCAAATGCCGGCTGTAGCTCCATTTGCGGGATTGCCTCCAGTGCCCGCGTCGTGGCTGTCATTACATGCCACTTAAAACTTGGTGAAAATGTATCAGAAATATTTCGATTGATGCAACAAGTGTACGGTGATGATTTTTTAAGTAGGGCAGTTATTTTGGAGTGGCATAAACGTTTTGTGGGTGGTAAAAATACGCTGGAGGATGATACAGGAATTCCAATTTCAGCTCAGACGCCTGAAATGATCCAAAATGTATGTTATTTTGTTGCGGAAGACCGCAATGCTTCAGTGAGAATGATGAATGAGGTCTTAAATATCAGCATAGAGACTATTTGTATAATTCTTCAGGAGAGTTTGTTCAAAAGAAAGGTCTGTTTGTTTGAAATTTGTTCCACACACATTGTATGATTCATCAATTTTTGGCTCGAAATCAAGTGGGGGTGTTAAATCAGCCAACGTATTCACCTGATTAAGCACCGTGTGACTGACTACTCTTTATTCCCGAAAATAAAAATTAAGTCAAAAGGATGCCTTTTTAACGACATTCCGACCTTCAAGCAACTACGACAGGGGCACTGGAGGCAATCCAGCAAATTGAGCTGGAGAAGCTATTTTAATCACTATTGAATCTCTTTAACAAGTGTATAGAATCGGCAGGAGAATATTTTCAATAAATACAATTCAACAGAAACCGTGTTTTAGTTATGTTTTCTAGAGTCTGTCTGTCTAGATATTATTTGGCATCCCTGTATATACACATATTCTGATGGCTTTTAACTTTACTGTCATATTTTATATTTGTAAAAATAATTATTTTTCTTGCTGATATCTCTGGACTGAATCATCTGAAAGTAAAAAACCAAAAAAATATCTAACATTAGGTATAATTTAGTATTTACTGCAAGGAATAAGCAAAATATTACTTTTTGAAAAATGAAGGCTTACCAACATAAAAATCAATAAAAAATAAATTAAATTAAAGCCCCCATTTTTTATGAATTATTAATTAAATATAAGTAGACTTATATTTAGATTTGACTCTGATTCATAGCCAACATTCAAATTTTCAAGGCAAAATCAATTTAGTTGTTTATTTGATATGAAATTTCAATCAATTAACAAGCCTTATATAAAATTTTCAATATTTAAAAAAGACTAACATTTATATAAGATAACCAAATATATAAACTTTTTTATTTTAATCAACAGTTGAATTTTTATTTTTAACATCGTAAAGTTAACTTATTTAAAAGAACTGAAATCAGCTCAGCTCAACAAATTATATGATATAAAAAAACAACCGGCTTAATTTAAATATTTAACAACATAAAGTTGAATTACTGTCAACTATAATTTATAAGAGTGTCGGCGATTATTGTTGTTGTTGTTGTTGGTGTTGTTGACATGTTACTAAAGCTTATCATCAGCACTATGACAACAACAAGCAGCAACGTACTGATAAGCACGAGTACGAGTTAAGCTGTCTAGTTCGTTTGGAGGAGCGCTTGTTATAGACAGAACAAAACAGTTTTAATGCATGAATTCATATTGAATCGATTAATAGATAAATAGATCCATGAAGAGCAGCTGTTTATAGCATGATATGGAAATCTCATATTCGGCGCAGAACATTAGAAAACAATCGAAGTGATTGTGCACTAAAAATTTAATTTTTCTGATACTCAAGAGTTCAACTATTTTACCGCTTCTTATAATTTTTTTTTTTTTGCACTGACTTTGTTTAGCTGACATCGTTGCAACAACTTGTTGCTTAAGCAAGCAATGAACATGCGATATTGGTGATGACTTCAGCCGCAACAAAAACAACAGCAATCGCCACAAATTGAGTGCAATCAAGCTTAATTAAATACCCATAGCAACAACAAACCTAGTGTCATCAACTATGGAGCATCAGCCAAAGCCGCTGAGACAATAAAAGCGAGTCTAGAAAACCGCCCACTTTTAAATAAAACAAAGCAAAGCTCGATAAAGCTCGAATGAAATGTTTAATCATTATTTTCAATTTTAATTAAAAAATGCTCAGTGTTGCAAAAATTCCGTTACTTACTTCTTCCCATAAGACCCTCGTACTCTGTGCGTCTGTTAGCTGGATCATTTTCCAAATCATATTGATTGCGATGTTGTCGATAGAAGCGACGTGAAAAGATAGATGAAAACATGTTAACAAGTTACCAAGCGTAACTTATCACTTGTGTACTTTAAAATTAACGCGTTGCACTAACTTCAAACGTCGCGTTAAGTTTGTTGAACTGCCGCTCTTCTGCGGCTTCTTCTGCAATGCTTCGCTTAAAACACTCACAAGTGGAATATCTATGTACAAAACAAAACTTTAAATTTTTTGATTTAGCTACGATTTGTAACCAATTTTAAGGGTTGCACGCAGCTATGTCCTCACACACAACGAAGTGGTCACCCGGTATTGTGTGGGGTGGTTTTTATATTTACAAAAACACGGTCACTGGGCCAGCGCAAGTGTAGGCACAAAGTTGCACCTGGTGCTTCTGCCTGCTGCTAGTTGATAACACATTCGCAATTACAATTTATTTTTTATTTACTTCGTAATCTTAAACTCCTTTTGATTCAAAACACTTTTAAATTGATTTCGCAGTTGTTTTTTTAGTAATAGTCTATTTTAACACTATAACTTGCCACTAAATTTGGTTGTTTTGTTGACAAAACACAGCAACAAATATTTAGCAATAAATTAAAAAAATTCTCTCGTGACATCAGTGTCGAGTTAATCACTTTGATAAATCAACTGTTGCAATTCAACGTAAATCCTACGGGCACCGGGTGACTACGATTGGATATAAACTGCGTTTTTTAACTACTTTTCCTGCAAGACAAGTACTGGTTAAATGGTTCGTTATTTAACCAATAGTGCTGTCGAAAATTTAGGTTAGTCTGTAGAACAAAGTTTCTATCAGTTTGTTAAGGGCAATGTGAAAAATCTAACCAAAACTCATGTATAAGTGTGATTTCATATCTCTTTCTTACGCAAGCATTTCAATGTCTTGCCGAACACAGCTGCTTTGCTCACACTAACAACAAATTCCGTAAAGAATTTCATAACAAACTTAGCTGTTTACTTAAGTACGCAGTTAGCGTCTCGCAAAACCTTTCCGGCATAGTGTAGTGGTTAGAGCGCTGGCCTTTAACGCAAACATGCGCGGGTTCAAACCCTTCACCAAATAACGCCAAATTTTTTTCTTGTAATTTTGTTTAGAAATGTTTTTTTTCTTTTTTTATTAATGGGTAGTATTTACAAAAGATAAATTTAAGTAAAATATTTAAAGAGAATAAAAAAATCAAAGCCCCAGAATAACGCTGTTATTTTTTATTCTAGCAAGGAAATCTTGCTTTTCTTTAGAAAGAATGATGTGTTTATTTGTTTATTTTTAATCACTTTTGAACTATATTTTATTAACTAAACACAATTGAAAATCTTTATGCCTCGTGCGATATTTGAACTACGGTCCTCTGTCATATAAGTTCCATATTCTACCCACTGCGCCATGGCCACTATCATTCAATTTGGTTATTTTAGGATATTATTTATTGCGTGACTTACACTTGCACCTCTTAAAGTTTTTTTCACACCCTCAGCTTGTTTACTGCGTAATTTAATGTTTATATTGTTGTCTCATTCTGGCAAAATTGACAAGAGTGAAATAACTGAGAATGTATTAGTTTTTGCTGCAAATGTTGTGATTGTGTTGGAGTTTCAGTAAGGCATGTCTTGCAGGGTTTATAAGGCATTCATGCTCGTAACAAAAAGCTGTTATTTGCTTCTTCGAATTTGCTATTTCGAACTGTGTTCATGTGACCAACTCACACGGGATTGCATGATTGGCAATCGATGAACTTTTCTTACTCTCTTTTACATTCTGATTGTTGGGAGCTCACACGACACGCCAATCAAAATTTTACATATCTTTGAAATTTTTTTTTTTGTAACCTAGCAACACTATTCAGATTGCTGAATGTTGAGATGTACAGCAATCACAAAATGAACAAATTTAGATTGCTGCAATCTGTGTTCATCCGCTCTGGCTCTCAGAGATTTTGACAGTTTCACATTGAAAGCAACAACAAAACGACTAGATTGTTTGATTGGCAATCACCGTGTGAGTTGGTGAATGCTAGTTACAATTCAGCATTAGCTTCAATTTTGACATTTTTGTTTCGAAGATTGGTCTTGGATACATGCATAAGATTGACTGCGTTCAGCAGGTGCAACTGTTGAGTTCAACACGTTGAGTAAATGTGCCAGAAAAATAAGATACGAGAAATAAACTATTTTCACAACACATGTTGAGCATGTTGATCTGATCAGAAACTCATACTTATGCGCTTAGCAGGCACACATTCAACAGTTGCACAACAGTTGTACCTCCTGAACGTAGCCATTGCAAAATTGAAAATTTGGACTGGACTCAACAAATTTGTTACGTTTAGCAATTTAACAGGAATTAACATGTAAAATTAGTGACCTTAATTTTATGGTCTATACGAGTATGCCTAAAATATATAAATAAATTCCGACTTCTGTTATGCCTTTTACTTAAGCTCAGGTGCAATATGGAGGTGTGGTAGTTAGAGAACAGGTGTGGTATACTCTTCGAATTTCGATAAAAAGCTTATTTAAAAAAATATAGATATATTGAAAACACCCAAATTGGAACACGGAAAATCACGCCATTTAACATACTGAGTGGTTTTATCAAAATGTTGAAATGTTTTCAAATTCTACAAAAATTAATCGGTATTTTGATGACGAAATCATAATTTAAACAAGATATTACTTAAGAACAAACCTTCCAGTTTTTAGAATTTTCAGGTGACATAAGAAATGTTTCTATTTTAAAATTTACTTAAGAAAATTCAGTTGAAATTTATTGTATTTTTTCACATTATAAATATTATAATCTATGTAGCATAAGAAAAATTTCTTATATTCTTAATTTTATTCCTAAGCCCTTTGGTAAAATTTTTGAAAATATAGTAAGGGTTTTGATTTTATTCTTCCCATTATTTATTCTTTATATAAAACTGGATATAAAAACATCTACAATGAAGTCCAATAATTTTTTGAAAATTTCATTAATCGGTCCG
Organism: Pherbina coryleti; assembly: GCA_943735915.1. NCBI lineage: Eukaryota > Metazoa > Arthropoda > Insecta > Diptera > Sciomyzidae > Pherbina > Pherbina coryleti. Next base: position 161,162,752 of record OX030950.1, on the reverse strand, counting down.
AAGAACTTAGGCCATCTAGAAAAGCACTCCATTAATGCCATCCAGAGTGGGCAACTCTTTTACATTGCGGGCCAACTCCGCATACGGACAACATATCAGAGGCGCGCGTTCCAAAGAATTCAGCTTCTTAGTTTCCGACAGCCAAGACACACGATCACAAACGCTTTGGCACAGGTCGCGTTGGCCCACTTCTTGCTGGCCAATGGCAGCATCATTGAAGATGCCAAAAACTATGGCTTTTCCCTCATGTCTGACCAATAACCATACTAAATCGGGCACAGGGAAACGTTGAGGCGTCTTCTTCGGGGCATCTTCCTTTGAAGCACTATGCAGATATAGTTCCATTTTTTCGCCATTAGCGCCATGCAGCGTATGGACACCATGACTGCCTACATAAAGCTCTAATTCGGATTGTTTGCTTAGACCTTGTATATCCTTCTTAACTGTATCCAGCACGCGCAACTCATCATCGATAACAACATAATTCCAGCCAAGTTTCTTGACCGCCTGTAGCTGAACATTGCTGAGTAGCGGTTCATTTACAAAATGGCTTATCTTCAGAGCTGGTGGCGTGTGGGTGTTAAGCTTCGTACGCATACGCTCGTAAAGCTCATCGAAGTGAAGACCACGAAAGAGTTCAATTTTGTAGCGTCCATCTGGATGTTGATGACTGGAGAGAAATGATTTCTCCGCTTTTCGTAGATAACTGGAAGAGGCTTAAATGGAGAATTTTTAGAGATGCCAAACAAGTTAATGTGCTTTAATTACCACTAGGTCCCAGCTTGATATGCGCCCAAAAAGTAACGCCGGCTGCAGTGTCATAGCACGTCTCCCCAAGCACAATCGTAACCTGCTCCAATGGATCAACGTAGCCAAAATTACTGGAGCTGTAGGGTTGTTTGCAGCCTTGCGTCGTATCCACCAAAACTTCCTCGATTACACGTAGATCGCATGTTAAATCTTTGATGCTCATTTCCGTGCCCTCCATGACATTGACCTCCTTGGCACTGACCGTAAAATTTCCAGTTGCACCATTACATTTGACACTAAGCACTTCAGTTTTATAGAACTTTTTTAAAAAGTTTGGACCACACGACAGTAGCACCTCTTTGCCATCGGCAATCGTAACTTTACTGACACCTGCAGTGTTGGTATCAGTGAAGTAGAATTTACTACCGGTTTTGTCAAAAACCAACGGCAATTGTAGATGATAGTGTTCCCGATCCTTCAAGCCTATTGGTATATCGCAGCGGTTCGTAGCAGCAGTGGCTGTGCCTAGCGCTAATATGACAGCAAAAATTATTTTGACCATTGTGTTGATATGCTTCTTCTTACTTTACTACTCGTAGACTGTTCGGCGTTGAGTGCCTGAATGCAGGCCGCGTTCAAGCTTAATAAATAAGTATTTTCAAATCAGCTCCCACAGCTGCTTATCTGCAGTTTTATTATCACGTTTGTTTGTTGTTGTTTTGCAAACTCTTTGACCTCATCCTCAACGAAAATCGTTGGAATTTAAAAAATTCGGAGTAAATTGGAATTCAAAACAATTTCAATTCCTAGAAGTTAAAGTGATAATTAAATTGATTTGAGTATTTAGGAGAGGTTTAGGTTCTTTACAATCGTCTTGTCACACGGTCTTGTATTGGTGAAGCCTTTTAGTGTTGAATTGAAGTCCTCTTTCATTTCAAATAGAATTATATGATGACAGCACTGTTTTTCAATTTTTCTGTTTTTATAATTTTTTTTTTTTTTAATTTAAATAATAAATTAATATTAATTACTTAATTTATATAAATATTACATAGTATTATTAAAAATAAAATTTTTACAAAAGCACAGACGCGCAGATAAATCGAACAAGACAGATATTTTATATTATATTGTTGGACATACAAATAATGATATTTTAGATGAAAGCAATTTGAAGACAAAACTAGAAATTTTGACGTTTATAAACCATCATTTCAACTGATTTTTATTATGAATATTGATTTATTTTCCTAACTGTGTTTTGTTTTGTTTTTAGATTTTCATTAAAAACCTTTTTCACAATATTCGTATAGTATTGACAGCCATCATCATTCCTGTAATCATTCCTATTAGCAGCAGGTGATTTAATTAACGCCAATGTTCGTGAGGGAGCCGCCCATGACATCAACAAATTTAGGTATCAGCTTGGAGATCGACTGTTCATAACCTAAATTCTTGGGCGATATGCTTTGTATATGTGAAATACACCGAAATTGATGTGTAATATATGCAGCGATATATTGCCATTGTCTCTATTTTAATCTATAGCAAATACAAAATAAAGCGTTCGAAGCCGTACTCATCAAAATCGCATAGACTTTTCTTGGAATTCATTTTGATTTGATAATAAATAATAAATAAGTGGCCATTTCAGCCCTTGAAAGGACTTTGACCTAGCTTCTTATGATCAATTGTGTTGTGCGTGTTATTAAGTTTGTACACAATTGACCGAGAAATGGACCTACATGCTTAACGCCGACTCCGAACGGCGATGAACGGAATGTTCTTATTCTCAAGAAGCTTTACATGGCATTTTGATTACTCTCTGAGGTTTGCCATTGTCTGCAGAGAGGTGGCGACCGCACAGAAAAATTATTTTAATTTAAATAATTTTCTGTCGCTGCTGGGATTCGAACCTGGGTTTCCAAAGTTCTTTGACATAGCGGCCACGCACTTTAACCAACTACGCCACGGACGCCATTTTGATTTGATACAAAGAGATAATGTTGTGTATGGGCTCAATCAGGCCGCTATCATTGGAGAGGCAAACAGTTTTATACGGACTGCAGAGATCAGCATTCTCTTTCTACCAAGTTATTTTGAACAATTGCAGCACCTATGTAGTCATTTTTTCTTGACGAGATCGTCATAATTTTTTACTATAGAAGAGAGTAGACGTCTGTTAACAAGATGACCATAGGGCGAGGACTCGTGTATTTTTACACAAGCAAGCGACGCATCTTAGACTTTCAAATGTTTACCAACTGAGTATATGACCTAAAAGTTGCTGGCGCTAGTTGGAAACACCAAGCGTAGTCAGGTTATCCAACACTTGATCCTTCCAACGAAGATGTAGGCCCCCTTCTGCGTTGACCACCACCGGGCACCGAATCAAATATTTTTTTCGCTGAAGCATCGTTTTCCATCCGCTCAACATGATCTACCGAACGAACCGCTCGATTTCAATGCGCTTAACTATGTCGATGTCAAGGTACAGCTCATACAGCACGTGGTTCCATCGAATTCGGTACTCACCATTGACGAAGATTATACCGAAGATCTTACGAAGGATCTTTCTCTCCAAGGCTCCCAAAGTCTTTTCATCAGAACTGCTTAATGTTCAGGTTTGTGCTGCATATAATAGGACAGGCATGATAAGTGACTTATAGAGCGTGAGTTTTGTTCGTCGAGAGAGGGCTCTGCTTCTCAATTGCCTACTCAGCCCAAAGTAACACCTGTTGGCAAGAGTTATCCTTCGCTTTATCTCAAAACTGACATTGGTGGAGGAGTTTATGCTGCATCCCATGCAGTAACCTCGAAGGAAGTGTTGTCGACAGTGTCTTGGTTTCTAAGATGCTGGGACTGTTTATTACTTGATACTAGGTATATCGTCTTATCTGCGTTCACTGCAAGACCCATTGGACTCGACTCTTTCGATATTCGATAAGAAAGCTGCACTGACTTCGCGCGTATTATGGCCAATAATATCGATATCATCAGAATACGCCAGCTATATATATACTTTTCTAGAATATCGTGCCACTACGTCTACGTCAAATCAGCATTTAGGATGATTTTCTCCAAAATTAAGTTTAAAAAGTCACACGATAAGGAATCACCTTGTCTGAAACCTTGTTTGGTATCGAATGGAGGAGTGCTGCTTTAACTGTGCTGCTGGTGTTGCTCAGTGTCATTCTGGAGAAACGGATGAGCTTTGCAGGAATACCAAATTAAGACATGGTGGAGTATAAGTAATTCCTTATTGGACTGTCGAAGGCGGCTTTGTAATCAACAAAAAGATTGTGTGTGTCGACTTGTTTTTCTAGGGTCTTCTCCAAGATTTGTCGTTGCGTAAATATCTGGTCGATGGTGCATTTGCTAGATCTGAAGCACACTGATAAGGTCCAATCCGCTGATTTGCGGTGGGCTTCAATCATTAACATAATTCGCACGACAGGACCTTATATGAGATGTTAAGGCTTATCCCGTGGTAGTTGGCGCAAATGGTGGGATCGCCTTTCTTGTGGATTGGGCAGAGCACACTGAGATTCCAATCGTTTGAATGCATTTTTCCGACCATATTCTGCATAGAAACTCATGAATGCAATGCAACTCAAATAGAGCTTCGCCTCCATTCTTGAAGACCTCAGCAGGTAAGGCATCGGCTCCTACGATTTGTTGTTTTTAAGCCGAGCTATAGCTTTCAAGACTTCATTATGGTCGAGCAGCGGAACTTCACACGCCTACAGCAATCTTGTTTTTTCAAAAAATGTTCGGACCTCATTCCTTTCATCATGCATCTCAATTTTCATCTGAAAATACACCTCTCTTCCCTCCTCTTCTCTTTGTATTGCTTATTAACAGCACGCGTTACAACAGACTGCAGGGTGGCTTAGTAGGCGGCGTCTTAAAAACTGTCTATAAAACTGTCACCGAAGGCGTTCAGCAACATCTACTATGAGTATTGAGTTGGATGCTTAGTTTAAAAATGCTGAATTTTCAGTCTGAAATTGAAAATATTTGTCTCCAGGCAATTTGAGATCGAGGTGCCGAAGTTCTTCAGGAAACGTTTACGCACCCAGGATAAACTTGTTTTTACCAGGAAATGATAACACACCCAGGATCTACTTGTTTTTAATGGCAGATCGTTTATGAACAATGTAGTCATGTTCCTTTGGTGCCTTCTTTCAGCATACATACTGAATACTATATCATGACTATGACATTCTTGAGGTTTGTTATACCCATAGTCTTCAACTATGGCTCTTTTAGTATATTTTTTTATATATTTTTAATAGTATTTGTCTATTATAGTTGCTATATCCATAGTTTCATCTAGAAAACATAGGACTCTAATTCATTGCTTCTCGGTTTTTTTGTTGGAGATAAGCATTGATGTCAAATGTATATTACACAGTATTCTTAATTTCTTCATTTCTTGGATCATTTCTTCATTTCTTGGTGCCAGCCGCATTGTCAGACAGCAAAACAAATAGTCATTAAAAAATATTTCAAGTTGCTTAATATTGTTGAAAATAATCGATGCATTCACCTTGTTATTTATCGACAGTAAACATGTTGAAAATTAGCCACACATTCATTTTCGACAATTGTGGATTATTCAAAATCTTAAAGAGCAAAAATTTGGCTCTGGTCATTTGCCGTTTTATATCATTTCTTCAAAATGTAGGTCTGTTAAACTAGGTTCTTAATTTGGTCTTTCAACGCTTCAAGCCCATGGCCTCCTAAAAAAAGAAATTAAGATAAGATCGGTTAAAGTATTGAAGTAAAAATAAATACCTTCGCGGAAATAGTCAGACCCTTTCCGATCGGTTTGTTTGGAGTTGTAACACATTTATACAACTTAATTGCACATAAATTTCATTTTTATAAAATTTGAATTAATCGAAGCTGAATATATCTAAATCAGTAAAAATTGCTAAATCAGAGATAGTTCCTCGAGAGGACCATTTAATGATTTGTGATGTTAACTATGTTGGAGTATTTCTTTAAATGTATTACCCAGCTATTTACAAGCTGCCTTGACTGTCAGACTGTTAAATATCTATTTAAAAAGAAAGGTCATTCTTGTGTGTCACTTAATTGTGAACTAAATAGTTTAATTAATAATTTTGTTCTTTAAATATACAAATTTTAGAAATTTATAAATAACGTTTAACATTCACAATACACTGAATACAACATTATCATAATTTAGTTCAAAAATACATACATTTATCCCTTGTATACAAAGTTTAAGAGTTGTGTTTACAATATTACTTAGCTCAGCTAATATTTATATATGTATATATGTTATACAGAAAAAAATTGGTAGAAATTTAGGATATAAAAATATGCATTAACAACTGGTCGCTATTGTTATTGTTAATTATACTTTTAGTTTGATTCATTTGTTTCATAAAATTCATATGTTGCTAGAAGTCTTATTGTTGTTTTTTTTTTTTTATTTTTCTCAATATTTATTTGTTTGTTTTAAATAATAGTTGATTTTATAGTAACATAGTTGGTGCTAATTAACAAGTACTTTGTCAATATAAACAGCGTGTCTAGATGGAGTTCATATTAAGATTTAGCTTGGTTTTACTCCAAATATGCAATGAGCTTCAACTAGTGTGATTTTAAATTGCTGTTTCCTATACGTAATATAAATATATGATTTATTAATAGATTTTGTTTTATGAGCTTGCTATTTAATGTTTTTAAAAATTAAGGAAAATTTAAAAAAATGCTACTTTTTTAATACTAGTTTACAGCATAATCTCAATAATGTTTTTAAATATATATATGTATAACACAGAGAAATTGGTGCATGTCTGCTGAACGTATTTCCTTCTTATATAAGCAAATTGGGTATCATTTATGCGAATCAAAGCAAAAACTAAAGCATAAAACAGATGAACGTTGATACACCGACTTAGATGATTCAAATAAGTGATTCATTTAGTTTTTTATAGCTTTTAACTCATTTTCTACAAGCTTTGATGTGTATGTAGTTAGCTCGGATATTTTTTATTGCGCGATTATTTTTAAAAATATGTGTTACGTGCTCGAGTTGTGCTGCTAAATAACAGAAATTCTAAAAAAATATTACCAGAGCTTACCACCTCATAAACATTTCTGTAAATGTGACACCTGATAGCACACAGGCGAATCGCAGCACATTTTTTTTATAATAAATAAAAAAGAGGAGCTAACGTCATGCATAAAAAACTTATTCCAAATCTGAAAAAGCGAATTTACGCTATTGTTTTCATGAGCTATATATATTTTTTTTATGTTCTTGATGTTATTATTGCAACTGTTAAGCATACTTAATACGTACATTTTTACAATATTTCGCAGAAACAATAAGTTTTTCAAAGCCTATCACTTACATTTTTATATAAGTTAATGTAAATTATTTATGTATCTCTTAAGCTTACCACTAAGTAGCGGTTTTAAATAGATGAAATTCATAAAGTCAAAACTTAAAAGAGTGTCATATCAAACAACTTAAAAATTAAGCTTATTTCAAGAATTTGGTGCGTGTGTGGTGGCACTACCACCTGCTGATGATTGCTGTGTTTGATTTAGTTGTTTCTGCCTTAGAACAGGATTGCGCAGCACAAGCTCCGAGTCTTCCGAAATTATGGGCAGCGAATTTGTCCAGTGATAGTTGATTAAGTGACTTATGCTATCGAATATGCGATCCTTGGTACGCACCACGCCCTCTGGATCGATAAGCAGCAAATGCTTCGGTGTTTTCCCCTCCAGTCCAGTGAGGACATATTGTCCATGTTTACCCTGCGATTCACGTACCAAAAAATCGCCATCATTGTGTAGCAGCCGTTCGGCAATAGGACGACTAATGGCTGCGTGGAACCAGGCTTCAGTCATGAGCTGGGAACGCTGCACTTCAGCGGAGAGCGAGAAGGGCTCTGCAATTTTATTATTTTTTTTTTTCAAAATTAATTTTAATAGAATTGAATAAAAAACGAAATAGTAAAAAAACCTACGTAAATCAAAAACGTCACGCACGGGTGCTGCTGAGATTGTTGTTGGTGAATGATCTTTGATCGGATCGAAATTGCTTAGATTTATTTTGCTTGAGGTCTGATCTGGTGGCGGACTGTTTAGATCGATTAGATTGCTGCTGAGGCGATCTCGTGATTTCTTCAAATTCAACTGACTGACTTTTTGTTGTGGAGGTAAATGTTGTTGTTGCTGTTGTTGTTGCTGCTGCAGTTGCTTTGCTTGTTGCTGTTGCTGCTGCTGTTGTGTGAGTTGTTGTGATACTAGTTGTTGTTGCAAATGTGCTGGCAAATCATTTTCGGTCAATAGATCTGGTGGCAACTTGTTGGGCAAATCGTTGTAGTAATCTTTTTCATTCTCCTTGCCAGGGTTGTTGTAGTTTTCAGGTGGTTGGTTACTGTAATTACAAAAAATAGTTTGAAAAAATTTGAAGCTGTAAATTAAAAGAAAATAGTACAAGAAAGCATTTTAACTTAAAAACTCTTGAAAAAGTTTTATATAATTTTTTGAAAATAATTTAATTTATTGTCTTTTTTTTTTTGAGGCAAAGCACTTTTCATTCAAAACAGAAAAATTAATAAAATCGCCAGTATTTTGGCTTTATTAGTTCGCAAATTTTATGGCATTTAGTGTTTGAACACAATTTCGGGCATATGGCCAGAGCGACTGAGTCTTGTAAAGACCATCCTATCGGTCCAATTTTGCACAACTTTTTCCAGCATCTTATCTCGCCAATAACGCACCGAATATTGGTCAGTCGTAGTTGGTTAATCAGCATAGGCCATGACTTAACGTACCGCCACAAAAAGTAGTATAATGGAGTCAAATTATATGATCTAGGTGGCCAATTGACAGTCCCATTTCTTGATATAATTCGGTCACCAAAAGTTCGTCCCAATAAAGTGATGGTTTCGCACGGTGTATAGCTTGTTGCACCATTTTGCTGGAACCATTTAGCACTTAGACGATTGATATTGACGTGGGGAGACAAAAAGACCCGAATCATTTGCCTGCAGCGCTCAACATTGACGATAACGTTGGCTCCATCTTCGGTTTTGAAAAATTATTAACCAATGATGCTTTCGGCATGCAAAACACACCAGACAGTAGCTTTTTCTGGATGTAAGGGAGTCTGGAGAGTCTTTTCGTGATTGTTCTCGCTCCAAAGATGGCAAATTTGCTTATTTATGTACCCGTTAAGCCAGAAATGTCAGAAATAATCGCTGAAGATGATTTGATGTAAAAATGCGGTTCAACTTCTAATTGGTATTCAGCCCATTCACCGAACGTACGACGCAAACGATGGTCTGATGCCTTTAAATCCTTCACCAGTTGGATTTTAAACGGAAATAGACCAAGGTTTTCCTTAAAATCTTCCACGTAGTGGACGGGCAAACGACGTCGTATTGAGAAGGGCGTCGTATCGATTAAATTGGGTCCTCGGTATTAGGAAAGGGATTCCAATAAGTTTAAGGTGAGGAATGTGGACATGGATTAAAGCAAGAATTGTACAAGGAGTAGAGCAATTACTAGGACAAATGCTTACAAAAATAAGGATGCGGAAGAGGACAAGGATAACGATAAGACATCACGTCAAAACTCACAGGAGTTTTCACGACACACCCAACTATTTCATGTATTTCTTCTAGTTTTTATTTTTAATTTTTTGTATATTCTAGTAACTTTTTAAGTTATTTTTATTTTTCATTATTTATTTTTTTATTTATCTTTTTTTATTTTTTTATTTATTTTTTTATTTATTATTTTATTTATTTTTTTATTAATTTTTTTATTTATTATTTTATTTATTTTTTTATTTATTTTTTATTTATCTTTTTTATAATTTTTTAAAAAAATACATGTATTTATTATTTTTTTTTTATCCCTTTTTCTAACTAGATTTTTGTTTACATTTTTATTTATTTATTTTTTTTATTTTTTTCGTGTTTTTTATTAATAACTAGCTGATATACCCAGTTTTACTCGGGTCCTCTAGTCCTCGTTTTAATATTTTTGAAAATCCGAATAATGGGATCTAAGCTGAACTAAATTGATTATTAAATTAATTTCAAGCTCATATTAAAGAACCATGTTTTTTCTATCTGTTGAAAATAAGGCGATACCGAGGGGCCGAGTAAATAAATTTATAGCGATAACTTTTGATCGGAAAGAGATATTGATATAATTTTTTTTCATAAATTATTCTTGGAGCTTAACTATTCTGTGAAAAGAATAAAAATAACTTTTGAAAAAAATTAATTTCTTTAAAAAATCACTGGGGGTGGGGTCATGTTTTTTGATGACAGAAACAGTTAATAAATTCTTTTGTAAAATTGGAAGCATTTTTGCTATTAAACGCTATGTCATGTAAAAGGTAGTCGAAAATGCAATTTTGAATTTTTATTATTGCAAGACTACTGATAAGTTGGTGTAGTGGCCAACAAAACAGTCTGTCTAGTCTGCTGTATGATTTGCTCTATACAGAGCCGTTGTTGGTTGATGTCTTCATTGTCTTCATGTTGTCCTTATTGTCAACATACTTGGCCTAAAACTCAAATTTGTTTCAATGTTTTAGTGAATATTTAAGTTGTTTTTAGTTATTTTTCACTATTTTTTACATTACATAAGGCGTAATATTTATCACTTATTATTTTTACGACTTATGTATAATTTGTATTTCGTTTATATATTTATAAAAAAAAAAACAATCTTTATTTAAATTAATTTTAATTTTTAACTCCGCAGAATTAATGGAAAATTTGTCCACATTTTGAGAGTTTGATGTTATCAAGATTTAATCAACTCACGTTTTCCTGCTCAAGGCATTGTAGCGCAACATAAAAGCCTTTCCAATAGTCACAATTAAGTCCTCGCTCTGCCCGCCGATGCATTCAAGTACATAGCAAGCACGCCACTCATCCTCGTTCTTAGCAATGTATGCGAGAAAGTCGAGTGTATCCTAAAAAATGCAAAAGAAAAAATTTATAAAAATGAATAATGTAAATGCCACCAACTCCTCCATGATCAGGAAGAACCATCATACCGAATCACCACCCGATGCAAATGAGATGCGTGGCATGTTGTGGCTGGCAATCATTTCACTCGTCTCTATATTGATGAGATTCAACGCTCGACTGGAGACATTTATAATCACATTAGTTCCTGCACTCTGCATGCACGGGCGATCGGAGATATATTGAAGAATTTTTTTATCGATGCGTCTTTTGCCTGCCGATTTGAGACCAGCTGCTTCGCAGACACGATTTATGCACTCTCTATAAGTGAAGGGGAGTATTTAAATTTGAAATAAATTAAAAAATAAAATTTAAATTTCAGGCAAAAGTTTTGATGAACAATAAAAGGTTTAAATTAAAATTCATTGTAGCGAATTGTAATGCAATTTGTTCATGCTTTAAAAAATAAATTTTAAAACGAAAAATTCAAATACCTTGCAACTTGTGTCCTTGTGGCAAAGTCTAATGATTTCATAGAGGTTTTCACTTCCACACAACCCGTATACTAAAAGAGAAGAGCACAACAAAATAAATAGAAAAATAAAACCACTTTGAGTGGAAAACCATTCAACCAACAGTAAAAGGACAAAAAGCCTTCTCAAAAAATGCCCAAAGCCAATTAAATGCGGTTTTGTAGTATTTGCAAAAGGGTTAAAAGAAAATAGTATGAAAACCAACAACACAAAAAGCGACAAGAATGAAGTTCTAGTAACATGATGCATGCACCAACGGATGTGGTTACTTGAAAAAAAAAATACTTCAAACGCAAACGGAACAAGCACTACAACAAAGTGAGGCAAAGCAAAGAAAAAAAGGCTATCGAAACCATTTTGCTGGCTTTAAAGAGCTGTTTTTTTTTTCATCTTTTCAAACAAGTATCACAGACCTGAGTAGATTTTCTATCCCCATTGGTGTACAATGGGCCACGAATTTGAAAAAAAAAAAAAATGCACAAAAGCATGTTTAGACTGCAAATAATTGGAATAAAGCAATACTTGGTGTAGAAAGCATAGAGAGTTGGTAAATTCTGAATGAATGTCAAAAAATGTTGATCCAATTTTTTTATTTTCAATCAGATCAATCCTTAATTTTGTTTCTTTTAAAGATTTTCTGGCCCACTGTATGGTGCAATGAACCATTTGAATGTCAAAGGAAATAAAAGTGAGAGAAAAAAAAGAAACCAGAAACTTACCCTGACATTAAATGCAACACCCTTTTCCATGATGACTTCGTCGGGATAGATGCAACCATCGGTGCCACCACCACAGGCTCCACCACCACCAGCGGTGGATTCACAGCCGTTGCGTGGCATTCCTTGTGAATTTTTTTTTTGTTTATTCTTACTTTTTCTCCACCACTTACGGTCTAAGACAATGTAATTTTTTTTCTTTTTTGAGTTATGTAGTTGGGATGGAATGTTGTTGTTGGTATTTCTGCTGTATGACGAATGAAGATGTGAACTGAAAGATAAGCAAACAAATTTTATTTAGCTTTTAAAGATTTTTATGTAAATATAGAAAAGAAATGTGTTGATATAAAAGTTGTTTATTTATCGCACTTTAATGACTAAGAATGACAATCGTTGCTCCAAGAAATAACAATCGGCAACAACAAACATGTTGCCGATAAGAACAACAACAAAAATATTACCAATTTTCTTATTTTATTTCATTCAAAAATTTAAAAAAATTTAAAAAAAAAAAGAAAAATTCTTTTACTTGACAACACTTGCAGACAATGTCGTTTATCATTGGTAGCAGCAGCTGCAGCAAAAACGCTCAACAATTAAGAAACTGCTGATGTATCAAAATTATGCGGAAGCGCCGCTTTACTCATTGAAATTTCATTGGAATCACATCACATTGCTTCGATAGGGGCGATTCCTATTTAAGCGAGCTCCCCCGGCACCATAAACGGTGAGCAATCCGCTGGCTCGCGCAGCGTAAGCGGTGTGGTAAACGTGTCGCATATTAAATAATTAAACCAGCTATCAGAGCATATATAACACAAACGTTAATAAAGCTCGATTTCCCGTTGTTGCTGTTGTTGTTGTTGTTATTTTGGTTGCAACTATTATGGTCTCTTGTATTTCTTGTTTATCTCAGCGGTAAATCGCGAGCTAATAATTTGCACAAAGGTGACAACAAAATGTAGCATTGCAATTACGCACCGTGGAGCCGAAAAGTTTGTCCAACAAGAGATAAAAACTGGTTCCTATCAAGGTATATTTAACAAGGTAGTGTTAGTAGTTCAAATTATCTCTTGTGGTGGGTACAGCACCTGCTAAAATCAGCTGTTTACAAATAAAAGCAAACAGTTTTCTATTCGCTGTTTTTTTTTTCTTTTTTATGCTCTTCTTATGGTTGATAGCTGCTGTACGTACCACCACTTCGAGACGAGACTACCTCGTTAAATATACCTTGGTTTCTATAAGCGTTAAGAATAGTCTAACCTGCGAGTTGCTAGACTTGTTTTCTACGTAATTGAATTAAAAATTGTTATCATTATACGTCTCTAATTTTTAGTTATCCTCTTAATAGTTGCTACGTATATCGAAAAATTATTTAACCTGGAACAAATGTTTAATCTCGATATAATTTCAGTGTCGAAATTTGGCCCAATATCATATGATCATTGATAAGTCTCTTTTTAATTGAGAACAGTCATTTCAGTTTTTAACAGTTGAAATTATTATCCCAATGATATCATATCTTTATAGAAATGATATCATTATCATGAACCTAACATTTACTAAAATAAAAAATAATAAATAACTGGCCATTTCAGCCCTTGAAAGGACTTTGACCTAGCTTCTTATGACCAATTGTGTTGTGCGTGTTATTAAGTTTGTACACAATTGACCGAGAAATGGACCTACATGCTTAACGCCGACTCCGAACGGCGATGAACGGAATGTTCTTATTCTCAAGAAGCTTTACATGGCATTTTGATTACTCTCTGAGGTTTGCCATTGTCTGCAGAGAGGTGGCGGCCGTACAGAAAAATTATTTTGATTCAAATAATTTTCTGTCGCTGCTGGGATTCGAACCTGGGTTTCCAAAGTTCTTTGACATAGCGGCCACGCACTTTAACCAACTACGCCACGGACGCCTAACATTTACTACTTTTCAAAAATCTCCAATAGCTAAATCCTTACTGTGCCACAATGAGTCATATATGGTTGGAAAGGTGTATCATCATCTGTCCATACAAAGTCTGCATTTCAGATATGAGGAGTTTTGTCATTGAAAAGTAGTACCATGAAAAGTAGTAGAACATAACAGTTACTACTTTTAAAAAAATTTTCAATAGTTAAAATCAAAACATGAAAGAACTTCTTTTCATTTGTTTAAATTAAATTAAATTTTTTTAAAGATTTTCATTAATTTTTCAACTGTTCTGTGTTTTCAAGTCCACGTCAAAGTGATTTCCTTATAAATAAAGTTAAATTCGTAGTGTCGTTAGTTAAATTCGTACTTTGCAAAATAGCGCGAATTTAACTTTGTAGGGATAGGAAATATTGGTTCGTGTCTTTGCTAAGTTATCTTCGAATTTACGAATTTAACTTCACGCCGTTCCATTTTTATATAGTAAACGGTTTTCCATTAAGGGCTTGACAACTTTTTTTTTAAATTAAACGCAAACCATTTGAGATATTTCAAAAGCTTCATTATCGACTTGAAGTACAATCAAAACATTTATGAATGGAACTCGACTTCGTTTATATGGCCACCGCGGGCACGTATGCAGTGGTCGATTCGTTGGACCCAATTTTCGATGACTCGGGCACACATTTCGGGCGAAACGGCCGCTATTTGGAATTAAATTTTGGCTCTGAGCTCTTCCAACGTCGTCGGCTTGTTGGCATAAACCAATGACTTCACGTAGCCCCAAAGAAAATAGTCTAGAGGCGTTAAATCGCACGAACGAGGCGGCCAATCGACTGGCCCATTTCTTGAGATAACACGCTCATCAAACTTACTCTTCAATAAATCGATTGTAATGTGTGCTGTGTGGCTTGTGGTACCGTCCATATCTTCCTATTCGGGCCAAAAATAATCGGCAATCATGGCGCGATAACGATGGCCATTCACAGTAACATTACGATCGTTATCGTCGACGAAAAAATATGGTCCAATAACGCCGCCGGCATGCAAACGGCACCAAACAGTTATTTGTTGTGAATGAAGTGGTGATTCATGAAGCACATGTTGATTTTCATCCGACCAATAACACATATTTTGCTTATTGACGAACACATTGAGCCAAAAATGAGCTTTGTCACTGAAGATGATTTTGAGATGAAATTCATCATCTTGGCGAATCTTTTCCAGAACACAATCGGAGAACGTACGTCGCTTCAAATGGTCCATCGGCTTCAATTTACTCGAATATACTAAATATATCTTGTAGACGCTTACATGTTTCCAACTAAAGTAACAGATAAGACATTGCGCCTTCGAACCATGCCATAGTTTGTCAATCTGCACCATCTTAAACATATTTTCATGTAAACATGTTGTGAATTATAAACATGCCAATATAAGTTGAAATGAGAAAAATTTGCTTGATTAAAGTAAACAATTTGCTGAACACTAAAATAATTCTCTGCGATAGCTTAAATTTAGAAAATATTTTCTTGAATAAAGTCTTGTTCCAGGTTCTAGAATCAAGTATTTTATTCTTGTTTCAACTCATAATTTATTTTACTCAATTTTTATGAAATAAATGCTCATTATAAAATTATTTTTCTTAATTTTAGTTTTTTTTTTTTACTTGATTTGAGCAAATGAGGCTTAATTTTAAATTTTCTTAGATCAGGCAAAATATTTGCTCAAAGTAAGAACATTATTTTTCTCTATTTAAGCAATAGGATGCAATGGTAAAAGAAAAATTGAATTTTTTAAATTCGCAACTTCACATTTTTAACGACGGTATGTAAGTGATGAAATTGTTCGGAGGACGCTTAGAGTTGCTGATTACAATGGAAAACTCCCCGAATTAAACACCTAATGAGCGAAAAAAGTCGTAATAAACGCTTAGAATTTGCGAAAAAAAAATATAAAAATCACGGCAATGACTTTTGGTCACGAGTAATATTCAGCGATGAATATTGGGCGCCTCGGTAGTCGAGTATGTAGCGTGCTCGACTGCTATCCCAGAGGTCCCGGGTTCGATTCCCGGCCAGGCCATGGTCCTTCGCTTTAAAAACCTTTCTAAATTTTCTTTTCCTCTTTCCTAAATCAACTGAAACAAATTTACCACTGAAACAATTAATATTTACCACTTGAAATGAAATTATTGAAAATGTATTTATCACCAATGTTTACGACTTGAAATGAAACTATTGTAACTATTGTAACTATTGAAACAATTGAAAATGTATATATGAATAATTTAATATAAGTAGTCTGTAAGAGTTGATCTCTGTTAGATGAAATAAATAAATAAATAAATAAATAAATAAATAAAAATTGAACCACAAAATTGGACCGGATTGTAGAAATAAAGCATGGAAAAGGAAGAATACTGAATTGGACCAACTCAAAAAATACATACCCTTCTAAACATGGAGGTTTAACACGAAGGTGGTAACATCATGTTGTGGGGTTGTATAAGTGAAAATGAAGTTGGCAACTTACAGAATGAACCATCAGCAGTACATATAGATTATGAAGCGGGTCGTTACATACTTCAACAAGATAATGATCCGAAGTATACAGCTCAAAATACTCGACTTTGGATCCTGGATAAAACGACAAATATTTTAGAAACACCTTTTCAGTCAACGGATCTCAATCCGATCGAACATCTATGTGCAGATTTGAAGCGATCTATTAAAAGCTCCTGTGAAGCTGGTTTATCCAGCAAAGACTGGATTTAGGGTGTAGATACTAGTCTTACTTATTAAGCATTACGTGCCATAATACAAAGCAAGAGAAGATCTTTGAAGGATTTACGAAAAACCTCTCTAAATAAGTCTGACTTATTTACGACTTCGTTTGTATCGTTAATGCAACGAGTTATAGACTTATTTAGATTTGTCCTTTGAACCGCCTCTCTGGAGTATAGAAATTAAGAATAGCGGGAAGTTCTAGACAATTTATACTGTAGTAGATAAGATTCCATATAAACATGACTGAGAAAACTTTTCGTCTTAATTCAAGGGGATGAAGGTTAATTCAGGCACAACGAATGTCATGGGAGGGAATCAAGGGCAGATACCAGTTGAACTTTTTTCACACGTGTCTTGTAAATTTTTTTTTTAATAGATCCAATTCTCTTAGAGGGATGGAGATAAAACGAATTCCAAATGGTAGAACAGTATTCCAATTGAGGCCTTACAAGTGATGAATAAAGGGTTTGAAGAGTATAATGCTCAGAAATTTCTTTTGAATTACTTTTTATGAATCCTAGCATCGAATTCGCTTTGCCTACAATAAAATCATTATGATCTCTAAAGTTGAACCTGTTATCAAGGAGAACGCCGAAGTCCTTTTTCAAAGTGGTTCTATCTAGAGTAGTTGAATTTATAGTATTATTCCAGAATGTAGGAGAGGGCAATATAGCAAATGAAAGAACCTTTTGGAAGTCTTCAATGGAAGGTCATTAAGAATACACCAGTTTGCAATGGAATCAAGTTCAAATTGCAGTTTAAGTCGTTAACATGATTGATGGATTGGAATAGCTTCAGATCATCCGCGGAGAGAACGAACTGGCTGTGCTTTATCAATCGTTAATAAAGATTAAAAAGAAAAGGGGACTTAAATGGCTGTCTTGAGGCAGAAAACTTATAGTTCCATTGTTATTTTGGTTGAAATGCTTAACAACCAACTTTATCAAGACATTTAGGCCGCGTGCGAGTTCATCTAAATGCGGCCTAAACTAAATTGTGTCGATAAAACAGTGCTTCCTAAATAATTTAGGTAGATTCCGAACTACCTAAATGCTTCCTAAAATAATGAAATTTTCTAAGAGAAAATAATAATGGCATTACTTTACATGTCGTTGTGTTTAATTTATGCTAATTTAGGAATGAACTGTCAAACAAAATTAGGCAATTCACACAACTCTTTACACTGCATTGCAACTTTTTGCAGGGATGGACATTTTCAATTTAGTTTAGGTCGCATTTAGATCAACTCGCACACCGCCTGAATATACTTATTTAATTTGAGGTGAGATATATATGAATCCAATATTATCGGGGGTTAACTGTAGCAAGGCTAATTTCATTTTAATTTACTGCTTAATCGCACAATGCAAAAGAGAATGAGAGCGAAGCACGAGATAAAACAAAATGTAATCCAACACAAAATCAATAACAATTAGGAAGATTATTGAAGACTACGCTGAATTTGTATAGACGTCGGTGTGGTTATATTGCTGTGGCGCAAAAATGGCGCGCATATTGAATTAATACTAATACGAAGAAGTGTCCGTAGTGAGTGAATGAGTCGTATACGTTACTTAATGTGTACTTGTTGTATGTGGCTAATTAAGAGCAATTAACACTCTTCAAATATACATAGAATAGTCCGAAAAGTTAAGCTTTTTGGAATAGTCACCCGAACGTAGAATTGTAGAAATTAATTAAAATTAATCTAGGTGCTCAATAGAATAGATAGCAGATGACATCTTGAGGTGATAGAGGGTCAATACGTAGTGATATTAAGCTATACAAAGACGATGGGTTGGTTCTGGGCAAAGAATGTGACTGGAATTTTTATGTGTCTCATTTCGCGTTTGTGTGATGAGTGTTTAACAGAAAATTTGTGAGGGATGAACAATATTAATTCAGTTTGAATGTCGGTATTTCAAGCATGAGAAATACTCGTAATATTTTATCTTGACCCCTTAAAACCTCTGCCTCCCTTATTGTGGATTTCAGGCAAGCTGAGCGAATTTTACTTTCATGCAATTTTATTAAAATTCGATTAGAAGCGAGCAAACTATTTCTAAACAGTTTGAGCAACATATTTTATTTTTACATATTTTATTCAACCATATTTTATAGCAACATATTTTATTCAACCAAACGAAGAAAATTCCAAAGTCGGACCACTCACTCGCTGCAGTAGCGTAGCATTTCCATTGTCAGTTTTTTTTTTTTTTTAATTGAAAACTTTAAATTGAATGCAGAGTCAGAGTCAGACTCAATTCCCTGCAGTAGATGTAAAATATATGGAATCTAGTTAGGGTACAATGCAATCCAAGAATTTGCAGCCAAGCCATGAAAACAAGCTGATGATTCATAGTGTTGTGTAACATATAAAAAAGACAGTCGGACCGATGGACAGATAGATAGACAGTCAGTCAGACAGTTAGACAAACAAATGAAACAGCCGAAGAGCAAACAAGTATTGTGGCAATCGAGTTTGGTTGGTTTGCTTTTGCTTTTGCTGTTGCATGCCTCCCCTTCGGAATGTGAATGTGTGATAGTGGCGTCAGATATGGGCGCACTTTTTGCGCCAGCTTTTTCTACATTATTGCAGCTGATTTAGTTCGCTTTGTGTATGAAAATTAATAAATTAATATTTATAACTGTTGTTCTTTGTGCTTTATTGTTATGTCATTCCACAATTTTTTTTTTTTTTTGTTATAATTGATAACTAAGAATTGATACTCAACCCACTTACTCGATGTATTCATAAGTGCTGATATTAAGAGATAGAAGTTATAAAATGTCAAATGTCATTTCCACAAGTGGTCGAAATGTATGCCAGTCAATAAGTTATGAAGTCAACTTATATGGTTTTATGGTGCTGAAAATAACTTGACCACAGCTTTGATGAACGGACAAAGTAGGCAGTGACCACACCAAGCAGGGTCATTAGAAATATGCAGTCATGGCAATTAATAGCTTTATATTTACCTATTAGAGAAGTTGGAATGAAACATGGTTAACGACGTGGTGGTTTCCGTTTTAAAATGGGTTATTACTGTTTATTATTTAAGGCCTGCGAATAACTCTTGAGTTAAATTTATGGAATAGTTGCCGTTTTTTGTAGCCATTGATCGGCAGACTGAAAATGTTTGCCAACTTAGTTAAATACAGGGAATACCAGGGAAAAAGCTGTGTAAGACTAAGAATTGTGTTAAGAATATATGAAGGCTTTGGATGCCTAAATTTTTTTACAGAACTACATGTACAGAAAACATACAAACTTTATGTATTTTATATATTCGAAATATATCTTTTCGAAATTAAGTTTTGAGGAGGCTTTACTTTCATTTAATCTCTCTATTATAAAGGGTGAATCAACAAGAGGTGTAAGGTTGCAAGGGGTATTTTTTAAAAAGCTTGTCGCCTGGCAATTGTCAAATGTTGAGATTAGTCATTTATAAACGCAGGACATTTGCAATGGAACGCTAAACAGTTAAAGAAGGAACAGTATTCGTAGAATTTAATTACGAAAATTCGCATTCAATCGCACAACATAAAAAAAAATTCCAAGAGACTGGCTCAGACTGAAGACAATGCCGATGTCACCAAAAAAAGTCTCTAAGAGAACCTTCAAGATACCCTGTCACGTCAGAAAAATTGTACATGCTGACTTCAACACCGTCGTTAGCAGAGAAAACATATTTGATTTAAGGATCGGAAAGTTCATTCTTAAAAAAACAGCCGAAACGAGGCTGATAGACTTTGAAGCAGCACGAAACATTATCGTAGCTGCACTTGATGAAAGCACCTCAACATTCATAAGGCCACCTTGGTGTCCTTTGATTAAAAGACACTCAACCAAATTGATCATATTTTCATTGACAGAAGTCATACATACAGAACTCTAGAAGTCGAAAAGCTGAATTCAAAACGGACAGCCGAAGTCTGCGGCTCGACCCACACTCCTGCTTCAAGAAAGTACCACTCGTTTAGCTACCACCCCCCCCCCCACTCGCCTAAACCTTAAGTTTCACGACCAGATGTGTCGTGACGCTTTGCAGAGAAAGACGCACCGTCTACGAAGCCTCTCTGCAGTCAGTAGTAACGAGAGTTGCTAAGGCACGGAGCAAAGAGAAGAGGAGGGAAAATGTGATGGATTTTCAGAAAGAAAAAAAAGAGAGAATGAAAAGAGTGAATGCGAGAGAATTGAGATGCATGGTTATAGGAATTAGTTAAGAACATTTTTCTAAAAATTAAACGCTTGGTTTTAATACTGGCTTTAAGGCGCTTGGATGGTTTTAAGACCGGAGCCTTTTTTTATAAGGACGAAAAAGCGATTACAATGACAGATAGATATCCAGAGTACACTGATGGTGTGAAGAGAACACAACATCTCTAGACTTCTGAGTTAAAAAGTTGTGCGCAGTGCGACTATAATTGAGTTTTTTCACAATGGATGGGATTAGGGACAAAAAGAGTCGCGGGAGCCGATTTACTGATTTGCCCAAGAAGGGAGACAAAGCTCTATTTAAAACCATTTAGTTACGAGCTTCTATGTGGAGTTTGTTTAGACGAAGACAAAACAATTTCAAAATGAACTAGACTGCTCTACCAAATCCACAAACAAGGCTATCACACCATCCCAACATGGAATAAGCCTTGTTAATATCGGCCTAATAAGGTCCTTTCGAGCATCTCCTGCGAAAGACTGAAGCCCATCGTAAACCGGCTGTGAAAAATTTACCAATGACAGATATTTACGCTTCGAAAATGTTGGAGAAGCCTATAGAAACGCAAATCAAAACTCATTAGGGGTATTCTCTATGCCTAGGATATGCCGTTGCACGGTGCAAGAATAGGAAATATACAATCCGCCATTGTTGTTTCTCAATTGCAGATATTATACATTTCCTATTCTTGCACCGTGCAACGGCATATCCTAGGCATAGAGAATACCCCTATTATCTTTATGTTGATTACAAAGCCCCTTTTGACAGTTCATGCTTCAATTTACTATACCTGCAAAAATGATCCGTCCCCGCATATAGAAATTCAGCAACACCTGCAGCGCAGTGTTTGTCTGTCCTCTTTTCAAATTAATTTAAAGAAACTCTGAATTTTCTATTGGAGCAAACAGCGACTCTTCAACGAATGATTAAAAGAGCGGTGTGGTCTTTGTCATGAGCTAAGATAGGAATTTTATGATAAATTTATTTATTTATTTCTTAGATAAATTGTTTGTTGTCGTGCAAGCCAAAAGTCTAGATTAGAATTTCTGTTGAGATGACTAGAAGTAAAAATTGAAATGGTCGAAAAACCAAGTAAATAACAAGATGTAAAATAATAGCGTCTTGTGCACGTATTGAAAATTTACAAAAAAATCTATTCATTATAGCTTCTATGAATTCACAGAGATTTTCCTGTACTGTAGCATCTTCCTGTATGTAGCAAACACAAAATAAATAAAATGTAGTATCCTCACAAGTCCGTGAACATGTCCTCATAGTGTGTGGCAAAACCAAAACAAAGTATGCGTACATATAGTAGAACTTGTACGCTCGTGTATGGGCAGCTTTAGAGTGAATTATTAAATCCTCAGGACTTATAAAAAATCAGCAGAGGTGATGAATGTTTATTTGCCGGCAATGTTGTGACGAGTATTCATCTCGAGCCCAACCGGAGCAGCCGCAGACATACTCCTCCCTGCCAAGTTTTGGGTGAAGCGACACATACCGCCAATTTCAATTGAATCGAGATTGACCCTGCTCTTTGCCCTGTAAGTGATTCGGTTAAATAGTCAGACATTTTCGGCGACTTTAACACACTAGCAGGCCATTGTTTATTAAATCATTTCAGTTGAGCAACATTTAGCTGTGTGCATCAGCCGCGCGATCAACAGATACATATAAAAATATTTATTTTTCTATTGCTTTTTATATTTAAATTAACTTATATATTCTGCCAGTTGCAGGCATAAATTTTGCACCCAGATTTTTCGGCAGCAAGTTGAAACAAAATTGAACAGCAAATGACTAAGTCTGTAAATGATCCACAATGAACCTACTTGTTTATTTTTTTCTGTAGCTGCACTTAAAATCCTGATAAAATTTTCTAAATGTGTTTCACACCGTATTTAAACACAAGTTTTTCTATTTTACGTAGAACATTTTTTTTCTTCGTTTGTCGCGAAACTCGCATCACTTCCGTTGTTTTTTTCCGATATTGCTTAAATCAACCCATTTCTATTTACGCTGAACCAACTTTATTTATTTTATTTCCACATTATCCTAAATTATTTTTCATTCTATTAAATTTAGTTTAAGCTCAACTTGAACAAAATTTTTATTTACTTGTATTTGGAAGAAACAATTTATATTAAAACACCCACAAACAATGAATTCCGAAAAATTACTGAAGAAACGAAGTCAAAAGAAATATCACAAAATTTTCACGATGACAGCTATTGGCAGGGCTGCAAAGTAGCACTCGGAAAGTTTTTATTCTTTAGGCTACAGCTACACGTTCACGATTTTGCTTTCGAAGTTGATCACATATACTGCTTGTCAAAATTCTTTAAAATTGACAGCTGTGACAGCCTGCATGCTATTAAGGCTGTGTGCGAATTGGACTAAAATTTAAGAAATGACTTTTCTTTTCATTGGAAATTTCCAGCAGTAAAATAATTTAGCAAATCAACTGACTTAACTGTGCGGAACAACATTTGACAACTCACTTTAAAAATCTGTTTATGCGCCTATTATGTACTATCTCGTTTCTTCACATTGGCGAGCTTACAATAATATAAAAGCTCAACGCTGCAAAATGACCGACTGAACAACGTGGGGTTTTTTGTGGAAATTGAGGCTCCTATTAGGTAGGACAACTCAACTTAAGTTAAGTGTGTAATTTATAAATTTATATTAAATACGTACCTGTCGTCTGACAAGTATGTATCTCAGAGATGTGTGTGTATTTTTTCTGGTATTATGTTTAACAATGCAACTCTGTGTCGAGTGTAAAGACTATCAAAAACTTACATCTGCTTTGAGCTAGTTGTATAACTTCTTTTTCATACGAACTTTTTATATGTTTATTGTTCTTTGTTAATTGAGTGAAAATGGATAAAAATACTTAAGTAAAATAAAGTATAGGGCTGTGTGCGAATTAGACTAAAATTTAGGAAATGACTTTTCTATTCAATGGAAATTTTCAGCCCTGCAAACAGTTAGCATAACAGCTAACCTAACTGTGTGAAATAAAATTTGACAACTAAATTTAAGAACCTGCTCACATTGGCGAGCATGCAATAATACATAAAAGCTCAACGCTGCCAGATGATTGACTGCATAACGTAGGTTTTTTTGTGGCAATTAAGAGCTTATTTTTTCTTAATTCGGATGAAATCTACAAAGAAAATATTCTTAAACAAACAATATATAGAAAATTTTAATTAAAAAAAATTAACCAGTAAGAATTAATTCGTCAATTTGGATGCTTTTTCCCCTTTTGTTCAATTCAAAATTCCCACTTAGTTTCCCAAGAACATCAGACACAAAAATATGGTAACTTTCAATTTAGTTATGAAAAGTCTACTCGAAAATTTCCTAAATTTTAGACAAGCACTGCATTACCGGTAAACTTCCAATAATTTAGAAAAGTCAGTCAATTTAAATCAATTCGCATAGGACTTTAGAATAAAAAAAAACCTATTCCTACTTGCGTCTGATTACATGCATGTACGATTGTAGTGAGCAAGAACAAAACATTTATTTGATAAACGATAAACATACAAAACATTTATTTGATAAACGTGTAAACAGCACCTTACTGATTTAAAGTATCTGAGTCATCCGTTAATACATAAGTAAAACACCTTTGTCGGTAAAGTGGATCTAAATTTCGCAGCAGCTGTGGGAAGGCCGTAATTTTGAATAAATTCCTGTGATTCGTTGATAATTTTAACTTGTTGAGCATTTACTTAGTTGTGACTTTAAAAACTTTAATAAACATCATTTACAAAGGAGAAATTTATAAACTTTTTTTTTGGTGCAATTTTGTCGGTCTCGAATGGTTTATCAGGTAAAAATCGTGAAAGTTTGAAAATTCAGTGCAAATTTTTAAGTGCCTGTATTATAATATCATCTTTTACATTATAACCACCAATTAAATAAAATAAGTAATACAACGGTTTCATTTTATGAAAAAAATAATTTATTTTTTAATCAGAATCAGTGTCGTGATCAGTGTTGCCAGAAATTTATTGTGAAAAATGCTAGATGGCTTAAAAAAGACTAGATGGCTTTAAAAATGCTAAAAAAAGGCTAGATCTGCTTAAAATTCTTTGTTTTTACTCTCTGAATATGAATCTATATTAATAAAATTAATTTTCTGTTTGACCTGAATACAAATCTTAACCTTAACGAATACAAGTCTTGATCTTAGTTTTGATCACGCTTCTTCCGCCCCTTTACAAGAAACAAATCTACCTTCCAGCATACTTTTTTTTAGCGAAATTGTTTGTCTAAATAATTTCAAAAAAATTCTGTTATTTGGAAACTTTTAATCATATATTTAGTTGTTTTTTTTAAGTTTACATATGCAAATATATACAAAATATAAAATTTTTCTTAAATTTGGTAAAATTAAAAATTCCCGTTATTTTTATACCAAAAACACTTACATATCTTCAATACTGCGAAAATTTTTATTACTATGAAATTTGACACCAAAAACATTAACATATCTTGAAAACTATGAAAAATTTTAGTACAACGATATATTTATGCAACATCGTTGCTCAAATTTGTGAAAAAAACAACCATAAATTCAATATTGTGACTTTCGTCAAATATCTCCGCTGTTTTTAAATACATTTTGTTTTTTTCTTTTTTTGTCCTGAAGCTTCATCAAAATACTCTGAAAACCTTATTGCAAAAATACCGTTTGTATATATGTATGTATATTTAAAATATTTTTTTCAAAAAAGGTCTGAAATATTGGAGTTTCCCTCAAAAAAGGCTCAAAAATTGTTTTTGTTGTAAAAATAATTTAAATTCAAATTTGCAAATTTTCAAATTTTCAAATTTTCAACTCTTTTTCGAAGGCTATAACACTTTTAAGCAAAAATTGTTTCAATTTTACGCAAAAATTAAAAACCGTTTTTGTGATTAAAAAAAACAAGGCGGTGGGCCTTGTAGGGTGTAGGGTGGCTACCAGTTGATATTTTTGAAAAACATTTTTTTCCAATATTGTGGTTTTATATTTTTGAATAAATTTACTAGCTAAAAAATAATTTATTAGAGAAAATTATCTTAGTATCTCTTACCAATCAAATGTTATAGCCTATCTACATATATCCATATTATTTGCGGTCTGCTTGCTATCTATCTTCTATAGATATAAAAAGCAAAACGCTGTCTGTGTGATGGCTAGAAACTCCAAAACTACTGAGCCGATAGATCTGAAATTTTGGCAGTAGATTTTTTTTCAAGTACGAATTGATTTAGGGAAAAAATTCTGCCACACCCCCTTTTACCTCCCATAAATCAATAAAAATGCTATAAATCGGAAGGTTTTGGTGATATTAGACTAAAATTTGGTAATTTTGTTGTTTGCTTGCCGTCGGAAAATGTACTAAAAATAGGTTGCCACACCCTCTTACCGCCCAAAAATATATGAAAATGCTATATTTCAAACGGGTTTGGTCATAAATTTCGACTAAAATTTGGTAATTGTGTTTGTCTTTCAAAACTACACCGTCATCTATTGAAAAAAAGAGAAACATCGAATATTAAGTTTGGGCAAAACAACGTTTGCCGGGTCAGCTAGTTAATATATAAATATGTGTATTTACTATGCGAAGATTAAACTCTCTTTTAGACATATTTTAATGTATACATTTTTTTTCCAGTATGTACTTGAAGGGCATTTTAGCAAAAGACAATATTCAGATAATTTGCCATAACTTTTTTTTTTTTTGCTTTCGGCGAACTAAATTTAGGACTATGTTGATAAAGTGTTTTATTTGAAAGTGTTATTTACCAAATTAATTTTTTTTTTTGAAGTTTGAAAGAAAGTTTTTTGAATTTTTCATATAAAATTGCTCATTTTCGCCAAAAACATGCTCCAGAAAAGAGGGCGTAAAGGCGTTATTATTGAATTTCGACAAACCAAATTTTAGGAACATGTTGAGTAAGTATTGATATTAGACATACTAAAACTAAAAACAAAACAAAACAAAAATGCCTTTTTTTGTCATTTCTTCTCAAATTTTTGGTTTTTTTTTTCCTAAATTATACCATTTTTTTACGTTTGCTTGTAGTTAAAAGATTTTTGCTCAAACACATAAAATATATATAAATTAATTTTTTTGCATATTTTTTATGCTCTACGCACTCGTTTACACTGTGCACCGTGGCCATCTAGTATGATATAAAAAGAAACAAGACCAAGAACAAAACATATTTGAAATTGATTAAAATGGAATTCAGTCTTTCAAGTTTAAATATATAATAAGTATATAAACCGTATTTGATTCCAATTTGATCTTAAGAAGTTCGGTCAAAGTCCTTTCAAGGGCTGAAATGGCCAGTTATTTGTTTGTTTATTTGGGTCAATTGCATTCAAAACGCTATTTTTTTGTACCAGCTCTTTTAACTCTGTTTTTAGGTAAATACAAAAAGAAAAAATCAAATAAAAATTGAGAAAGTGATCACTGAAGAATATTTATTGACAAAACATATTTTTCAGAATCCCAAAATTGTTTGCATATTTGTTTTGAAGAATATTAAATTGCTCTCTCGTAATCGCTTAATACAAAAACATACGCCCCAGTTACACTTTTTGATGAGAACGTGAAAAAAGTTTAAAACAATGCAAAAATATAACAAATAATAACTGTTTTGTAATGATAGCATTTATTTCTTATGTTTTATTTTGTTGTTATTCTCAAAACATTGTCATCGCGAATTTGGCTTTCGATTTACATTAAGTCCCCAAGCATTGTATTGAACGTCACTTTTTTTCACTTCTTTAGTTTTAATTTAGGAGTGGTATAGATGACAAGTAAGTTATATTAAGGAAGTGCAGAGATTAGTTTTCATGAAATTCTTAAAATTAAGACGATTATATAATATTAAAGTAATTTTGTTGTTTTCTCAGTTCATCATGATAAGTATGTGTAAAAATGTATTGAACGTCACGCGAAGTTTTATTAAAGCAAAAATAGTAAATCAAAAAAATGCAAGTTTAAAATCATTGTTTAATGAGTTTTGATTAATTTCTTTGTTTTAGTAAATTTTGCAAATAAGATTCCTAAAAAGTAGCAAATGTATTGAACGTCACTTTTAAGATATGTCACACCACTGGCTGAAGTACTTATTTTGTATTTCGTTTTTGTATATTTAAGAGTAAAATAGCGAAATTAACGCCTGCTGAAAGAGCACGAAGATACCGGGAAAAAAAATAAAGCTAGATAAGGAACGAAATGAAGAATATAAACGAAAGCAAAAAGAATGGTACCTATGTTTGACTTTGACCTGATTTTTGTTTTTACTAACTGATTTCGACCATTTCACATTGAAGTGATCAGTTGCGCTGATTGATTTGAATTGGTTTATTGATTTGAAAAACAAATTCGAAGGAATATACATTTTTAGAATAATTGTTCGCGGCTAAAATAGGGTCTATTTGGATACAACGTAGCTCAAATCAACTTAAGACCGATTACCGGTAATATAGTATCATTGGAAAAGTTATTTCGTCTTTTTTGAGGAAAAGTACAAAATTTTTGAAAATATTGCAATAAGTTGACTCATTCTTAATTTGTTTAAGTTTAATACCATGCCAGCAACACGTCTTATAATTTTTTTCTTTTTTACAATTTTAATTTTACGTTTTTACGTTAGGTTATACCTTTCCAATAATATATAATGAAGATGTGGTTTTAAAGGGTTCAGAAGTTATATTGTAAAACGTGAAGTCTTAATAAAGTTTCAATACAAATTCAGCTAGCTATTGACTTTTTTAATTTTTTGTAAAAAAATAAGGATAAACAAATTGGATGAAAATTTTATGTATAGCTGAAATATATACTTTAAGTATACATACTTTTTGTTTTTTTTTGTTTTTTAAAGAATAAACCCGTTTTTTTTAAACTCCCAATTTTATTTACATTATTTGGTTAAGCGAAACAAAATGTATTGAACGTCACAAAATGTATTGAACGTCACAAATGTATTGAACGTCACAAATGTATTGAACGTCACAAATGTATTGAACGTCACAAATGTATTGAACGTCACAAAATGTATTGAACGTCACAAAATGTATTGAAAGTCACAAAATGTATTGATCGTCACAAAATTTATTGAACGTCACAAAACGTATTGAACGTTACAAAACGTATTGAACGTTACAAAATGTATTGAACGTCACAAAATGTATTGATCGTCACAAAATTTATTGAATGTCACAAAATGTATTGAACGTCACCCTGTTGTTTTTTCTGAATTTATTGCTATAATATATTCTGATGTTTATTGCTGCAAGTCTACTACTTTGAAAATAACCTCTATGTTGATGTCTTTTTGGAGAAAAATTTTCATTTTTTCCCGTTAAAATTGTAAAATATGTAGGTATTATTGGTAAAAAAATTATTATTTCTGTTACTGAAATGGCGATTTTTGCAAAAGCTGATTTAACTCATTAAATTACTTAACAAGCATCACAGAAAGCTTTAATTTACAACATTTTTCAAATTTTTAGTGATTTTTCCCTTGCTGTGTGACGTTCAATACAAAAATCGAATAAAAACCATAGTAAAAATGATTTTGTGCAGGGCCTAAAAACAACTTCGAATTCTCCATTATTTTTCACTTAATTTGACTACTCTAACAGGAAAATTTAAAAAACTTTAAAAACAAAACATGAAAATCTCTTTGTGTACGTTTTTTTTTTGCAATTGACCCATTTATAAAAACCGCATTTTTCTAGTTTTTAAATTTTTCTTGCTTGCACTCAGCTCCTCAAATTCCATTAATTCATTAGTCGAAGCCTCATTGCTGGAGCTTGAAGTTCTTTCAGTTTCATCATTAGAATCGCCTATTATATAACTCCTAGCATTATCTTCTGCGCAGAATTGCAAAGTATAGGGGTATTCACCATGTGATGTATTTAGTCTTGTATTCTGTATCTATGCTATATATGGTTTATGTGGTAATTACACAAACAAAATGTAAGCAACTAAAAAATACCATACTTACCACAAATGCAACACCGTAAACAATTGTATTTATGATGTATTTATGGTAATTGCTTGTCAAAAACATAAAATGGAAAATTTAGTGCGCGCTGTAAGTAAAGTTATTGATGAAAATACGTTTATTTTTTACATTGACTTCTTTTAACAATAGCTGCGTTCGATTCGCCAAAAAAAAACGGCTATTCATTAAGCTGTTACTTGCTGAATAGTTGGCAACACTTGTTTTGACAGATCACACGAAGTCTGCCAATAAATTAAATTGAAAACGAAGAAACTGCTTAAAGGGGGGAGATACCTTTAGACAAGGGAAAATTTGTCTGCTTAATGAATTTTTTTCAAGTTGATAACATAATTGGATCATTTTTTTTTTATTTTCCTATCTTTCTAGTACACCTTTGAACTGGAAAAGACATTTTAATTTTTTTTTACAAAATGGAAGCTCTGCAGAATATCTTCTTGGGCGTCTGTTGCGATAATCTGTTAAATAATAAAGTTAAAATTAAAATTTATATCGGCTGTTTAATCGAAGGTCCAGATTTGCGACTATTTTTTCAACAGTTTTGACCAATAACTTTTTGAGCTCATGCTGTAAGCATTTTTGAAAAAGAATTTTCAAGATAATCTCGTTTAAAGTTCGATGCGGTAAACCTATAAGTTTAAGTGACTTACGGGTCAATCTGCGATTACGGGTCGATACAATAGCCCTTCGTCCTCCTCGAAAAGCTGTTTATCTTGGAGATGCTGCTGTTTTAAAGCTGTACGAGCTGCTTTTGTCTCGGAGAGACTCTTTCGGTTCTGCTTCACTACCCGTACCTCATCGATGCTTTCGGCGAAAGCTTTGCAATAATTGTCAATAATTATATCCAGCTCGTCCATAAGATTCAGAATGGTGGTGTGGACTTCATTAAATATTACAGCAGCAATGTAAGCTCAAATTTTGTAACCTAGGCCTCTCGATCATGACTCACCGAAACTTATTTTGTGCTTGCATACAGAACAAATTACAAATTCCGATATTACCTACAGTAAAAACTGTGAAAAATCACGGAACAAAAGAATTTACAATCTATTGTCGAAGAAGCATTCCTCTGTATAACTTCATAAATATTCAATAGGTATCTCCCCCCTTAAAAAAAAATTCATTTTGTTTTTGTACTCACATCACTTTTTGACAGAATCTATTACATTTTACCTTATCCCGTACACAAACCAACTAAAAAATGAGAACTTCGCAACGCAAGTTTACTCAACTCAACTGATAATTGACCTACTCTATACTCAACTAACTGTAGACTTTGTTGTTGTTTTCCCATACAAATTTTGAAATAAGCGACATGAATTGAGTATAGACTGGCGAATCGAACGCAGCTAATATTATGGGATGAATTGTACTTGGAAAATAACAAAAAAAAAGAGAGAAACCCAATAAGAAGTGGCCCAGAAGAAGTTCGCCTGAAATTTTTCGGCATCTTGGTGGTTTTATAACAAACGTAAGCAAAATCAGGTGATTGTAAATAATTAACAAAAGGTATGTTCACGATCTTATTCTAAGTGTTGTAAATTTTTAACATATTTACCACAAATACACCACATTGTGAATACCCCTAATATTTTATTTTTCATTGAAAGGTCTTACCTTTCCATTTTTCTTATTTTCTATTAAAACGCAACAAACGTCAGCTGGAATTTCACAAGCTGAAATTACATTCAATTTATGAAGTACAGACAAATATTTTCTTTTTAGAGCAGAGGTTGCACTGTGTCCATACATCTTTAGCAATATTTTAAAAAAGTCTAAAAAAAAAAGGTGGAGGAGACTAGATGGTAATTTTTGAGGCTTGACGACAATAAAAAAGGCTAGACTGGCAACACTGGTCATGAGAAATAAAAGAGCTTAAGCTCCCATGGGTTTAACCCTTTGCTATCGTATTCATATTAAATGATATCGTATAGTTTATTAAATAAATAAAATGAAAAACGCGATTATAAAAAAAAAAAATAAAAGCTCACCTGATGTACCATTTTCGTCGGTATTATGGAGTTTTTTACTTAAAATAACATCAAATACTAAATTCGGGTGTTAAAGATGTGGAAAAACGGAAATATGCATTTCACCAAATGATAGTTATGTATTGCGACCTTAAAAGGTGCTGATCTCATTCGGCTTAACATGGGAAAAATTTTGATCCCTGCATATTTCCGTTTTTCCACATCTTTAACACCTGATAGAAACGGAGATTGCATCCCGAATTTAATATTTGATGTTATTTTTAATAAAAAACTCGATAATACCGTCGAAAATGATACATGAGATGAGCTTTTATTATTTTTTTTTCACAATCGCATTTCTCATTTTATTTATTTAATAAACTTGTATTACTATTGATATATAATTCAGAAGGTTCCGAAGAAGAAATCGACTATTCAAGCTCTAATGAAGAGTTCGCTGAAGATGAAGAACTAAGAAATTCTGACGCTGAATGAAAAATATATTATCTTTTCACGTATATTATTAGTTAATTCAATTAAATTTTATTTTGCTATTTTTTATTTGGGTTCATTTGGTTTTTTAAGTTGATACGTTTTGTGAAAACTAATGAAATTTAAGTTAAGATAATTAAGAATTTTAATAAAATTAAATTTAAGTAAGTAAACAAGGTCGACAATTTCTAACATTCTCGATCACCTGGCAGATAGAATGTCTCACCGAAATGACCTGTCTTTTGGAAAATATTTATTCTTAGTTAAAAATTACATGCAGTTAAAATTTCAATGTGCCTCAAATATATTTTTTCGATTTCTTTTTAATATAATTTTACAAACACCTGGCAAGGTTCTAGACCCGACTAAATAGTCTGGCTTATTTATTTTTGCAATCTTCAAATACTAAATTTAAAAGTATAAAAGTTTCAAAATGCCTCAAAAATATTTTTTGCGTGAAATATTTTTCTTGTTTAAAAAAAAAATTGTTGGTTAGGTCCCACAACCCCTCAGCCACGTCTGGGTTTTTACACATTCGTAGGTTTTGACGTGACGGCGTTTCTTTATACTCTTATTTCATGTCCAAACTCGTGTTTTAATCCATGACCAAATTGACTTAACCAAATCTACTGCATCCCTTTCCTACTTTGGAAAGGTGTGCCTTAATTTTTGTCTTTATCCACATCCTAATTCATGTCATAGTCCTTTTACAGTTACATAGTCCGGTTTCATTGTGTCATTTTGTTGTTTGTGAGAAGTGTTGGTTGCCACGGAAAAAAAATGTTGAAATCATAACTAACTAGATTTGTTGTTGTTTAACTTTGACGTTGTTACATGATTACATGAAGAGATCTCACTTAGAAAGGGGTTTTCAAACGCATGAAATTTCTTGGAGATGCTAATATTTTGTTTTTGTTGAGAAAATGAGTTTTTGAGAAAATTCATCTTGAAATTTGCAAAATATACAGAAGAGCGTTAAGCGTAGAAATTGTTTTTAATTAATGTAAAAAATTTATTGCCAAGCGCATTGGGCAATGATGCCAACAACACGCGGTGTTCCCAAGCGGTCCCCCATCTAAGTACTAACCGCGCCCGACGCTGCTTAATTTCGGTGATCGGACGAGAACCGATGTATTCAGCGTGGTATGGTCGTTGGCAAAATTATATCTTCAATCAGTGTAGAAAACAAAATTTTTCCTAAATTGATTGCCTATTGACTTGACTTTGTTTCTATAGGAATACTGTCATTGGTGTTGTGGTTGTCCTTGATGTTGTTGTTGTACTTTGCAGTTGTAACATGATTACATGAAGAGGTCTCACTTAGAAAGGGGTTTTCAAACGCATGAAATTTCTTGGAGATGCTAATATTTTGTTTTTGTTGAGAAAATGAGTTTTTGAGAAAATCAAACATCTTGAAATTTGCAAAATATACAGAAGAGCGTTAAGCGTAGAAATTGTTTTTAATTAATGTAAAAAATTTATTGCCAAGCGCATTGGGCAATGATGCCAACAACACGCGGTGTTCCCAAGCGGTCCCCCATCTAAGTACTAACCGCGCCCGACGCTGCTTAATTTCGGTGATCGGACGAGAACCGATGTATTCAGCGTGGTATGGTCGTTGGCAAAATTATATCTTCAATCAGTGTAGAAAACAACATTTTTCCTAAATTGATTGCCTATTGACTTGACTTTGTTTCTATAGGAATACTGTTATTGGTGTTGTGGTTGTTGTGGTTGTCCTTGATGTTGTTGTTGTACTTTGCAGTTGTAACATGATTACATGAAGAGGTCTCACTAAGAAAGGGGTTTTCAAACGCATGAAATTTCTTGGAGATGCTAATATTTTGTTTTTGTTGAGAAAATGAGTTTTTGAGAAAATCAAACATCTTGAAATTTGCAAAATATACAGAAGAGCTTTAAGCGTAGAAATTGTTTTTAATTAATGTAAAAAATTTATTGCCAAGCGCATTGGGCAATGATGCCAACAACACGCGGTGTTCCCAAGCGGTCCCCCATCTAAGTACTAACCGCGCCCGACGCTGCTTAATTTCGGTGATCGGACGAGAACCGATGTATTCAGCGTGGTATGGTCGTTGGCAAAATTATATCTTCAATCAGTGTACAAAACAAAATTTTTCCTAAATTGATTGCCTATTGACTTGACTTTGTTTCTATAGGAATACTGTTATTTGTGTTGTGGTTGTCCTTGATGTTGTTGTTGTACTTTGCAGTTGTAACATGATTACATGAAGAGGTCTCACTTAGAAAGGGGTTTTCAAACGCATGAAATTTCTTGGAGATGCTAATATTTTGTTTTTGTTGAGAAAATGAGTTTTTGAGAAAATCAAACATCTTGAAATTTGCAAAATATACAGAAGAGCGTTAAGCGTAGAAATTGTTTTTAATTAATGTAAAAAATTTATTGCCAAGCGCATTGGGCAATGATGCCAACAACACGCGGTGTTCCCAAGCGGTCCCCCATCTAAGTACTAACCGCGCCCGACGCTGCTTAATTTCGGTGATCGGACGAGAACCGATGTATTCAGCGTGGTATGGTCGTTGGCAAAATTATATCTTCAATCAGTGTAGAAAACAACATTTTTCCTAAATTGATTGCCTACTGACTTGACTTTGTTTCTATAGGAATACTGTTATTGGTGTTGTGGTTGTTGTGGTTGTCCTTGATGTTGTTGTTGTACTTTGCAGTTGTAACATGATTACATGAAGAGGTCTCACTAAGAAAGGGGTTTTCAAACGCATGAAATTTCTTGGAGATGCTAATATTTTGTTTTTGTTGAGAAAATGAGTTTTTGAGAAAATCAAACATCTTGAAATTTGCAAAATATACAGAAGAGCGTTAAGCGTAGAAATTGTTTTTAATTAACGTAAAAAATTTATTGCCAAGCGCATTGGGCAATGATGCCAACAACACGCGGTGTTCCCAAGCGGTCCCCCATCTAAGTACTAACCGCGCCCGACGCTGCTTAATTTCGGTGATCGGACGAGAACCGATGTATTCAGCGTGGTATGGTCGTTGGCAAAATTATATCTTCAATCAGTGTAGAAAACAAAATTTTTCCTAAATTGATTGCCTATTGACTTGACTTTGTTTCTATAGGAATACTGTTATTGGTGTTGTGGTTGTTGTGGTTGTCCTTGATGTTGTTGTTGTACTTTGCAGTTGTAACATGATTACATGAAGAGGTCTCACTAAGAAAGGGGTTTTCAATCGCATGAAATTTCTTGGAGATGCTAATATTTTGTTTTTGTTGAGAAAATGAGTTTTTGAGAAAATCAAACATCTTGAAATTTGCAAAATATATAGAAGAGCGTTAAGCGTAGAAATTGTTTTTAATTAATGTAAAAAATTTATTGCCAAGCGCATTGGGCAATGATGCCAACAACACGCGGTGTTCCCAAGCGGTCCCCCATCTAAGTACTAACCGCGCCCGACGCTGCTTAATTTCGGTGATCGGACGAGAACCGATGTATTCAGCGTGGTATGGTCGTTGGCAAAATTATATCTTCAATCAGTGTAGAAAACAAAATTTTTCCTAAATTGATTGCCTATTGACTTGACTTTGTTTCTATAGGAATACTGTTATTGGTGTTGTGGTTGTCCTTGATGTTGTTGTTGTACTTTGCAGTTGTAACATGATTACATGAAGAGGTCTCACTTAGAAAGGGGTTTTCAAACGCATGAAATTTCTTGGAGATGCTAATATTTTGTTTTTGTTGAGAAAATGAGTTTTTGAGAAAATCAAACATCTTGAAATTTGCAAAATATACAGAAGAGCGTTAAGCGTAGAAATTGTTTTTAATTAATGTAAAAAATTTATTGCCAAGCGCATTGGGCAATGATGCCAACAACACGCGGTGTTCCCAAGCGGTCCCCCATCTAAGTACTAACCGCGCCCGACGCTGCTTAATTTCGGTGATCGGACGAGAACCGATGTATTCAGCGTGGTATGGTCGTTGGCAAAATTATATCTTCAATCAGTGTACAAAACAAAATTTTTCCTAAATTGATTGCCTATTGACTTGACTTTGTTTCTATAGGAATACTGTTATTTGTGTTGTGGTTGTCCTTGATGTTGTTGTTGTACTTTGCAGTTGTAACATGATTACATGAAGAGGTCTCACTTAGAAAGGGGTTTTCAAACGCATGAAATTTCTTGGAGATGCTTATATTTTGTTTTTGTTGAGAAAATGAGTTTTTGAGAAAATTCATCTTGAAATTTGCAAAATATACAGAAGAGCGTTAAGCGTAGAAATTGTTTTTAATTAATGTAAAAAATTTATTGCCAAGCGCATTGGGCAATGATGCCAACAACACGCGGTGTTCCCAAGCGGTCCCCCATCTAAGTACTAACCGCGCCCGACGCTGCTTAATTTCGGTGATCGGACGAGAACCGATGTATTCAGCGTGGTATGGTCGTTGGCAAAATTATATCTTCAATCAGTGTAGAAAACAAAATTTTTCCTAAATTGATTGCCTATTGACTTGACTTTGTTTCTATAGGAATACTGTTATTGGTGTTGTGGTTGTTGTGGTTGTCCTTGATGTTGTTGTTGTACTTTGCAGTTGTAACATGATTACATGAAGAGGTCTCACTTAGAAAGGGGTTTTCAAACGCATGAAATTTCTTGGAGATGCTAATATTTTGTTTTTGTTGAGAAAATGAGTTTTTGAGAAAATCAAACATCTTGAAATTTGCAAAATATACAGAAGAGCGTTAAGCGTAGAAATTGTTTTTAATTAATGTAAAAAATGTATTGCCAAGCGCATTGGGCAATGATGCCAACAACACGCGGTGTTCCCAAGCGGTCCACCATCTAAGTACTAACCGCGCCCGACGCTGCTTAATTTCGGTGATCGGACGAGAACCGATGTATTCAGCGTGGTATGGTCGTTGGCAAAATTATATCTTCAATCAGTGTAGAAAACAACATTTTTCCTAAATTGATTGCCTATTGACTTGACTTTGTTTCTATAGGAATACTGTTATTGGTGTTGTGGTTGTTGTGGTTGTCCTTGATGTTGTTGTTGTACTTTGCAGTTGTAACATGATTACATGAAGAGGTCTCACTAAGAAAGGGGTTTTCAAACGCATGAAATTTCTTGGAGATGCTAATATTTTGTTTTTGTTGAGAAAATGAGTTTTTGAGAAAATCAAACATCTTGAAATTTGCAAAATATACAGAAGAGCGTTAAGCGTAGAAATTGTTTTTAATTAATGTAAAAAATTTATTGCCAAGCGCATTGGGCAATGATGCCAACAACACGCGGTGTTCCCAAGCGGTCCCCCATCTAAGTACTAACCGCGCCCGACGCTGCTTAATTTCGGTGATCGGACGAGAACCGATGTATTCAGCGTGGTATGGTCGTTGGCAAAATTATATCTTCAATCAGTGTAGAAAACAAAATTTTTCCTAAATTGATTGCCTATTGACTTGACTTTGTTTCTATAGGAATACTGTTATTGGTGTTGTGGTTGTTGTGGTTGTCCTTGATGTTGTTGTTGTACTTTGCAGTTGTAACATGATTACATGAAGAGGTCTCACTAAGAAAGGGGTTTTCAAACGCATGAAATTTCTTGGAGATGCTAATATTTTGTTTTTGTTGAGAAAATGAGTTTTTGAGAAAATCAAACATCTTGAAATTTGCAAAATATACAGAAGAGCGTTAAGCGTAGAAATTGTTTTTAATTAATGTAAAAAATTTATTGCCAAGCGCATTGGGCAATGATGCCAACAACACGCGGTGTTCCCAAGCGGTCCCCCATCTAAGTACTAACCGCGCCCGACGCTGCTTAATTTCGGTGATCGGACGAGAACCGATGTATTCAGCGTGGTATGGTCGTTGGCAAAATTATATCTTCAATCAGTGTAGAAAACAAAATTTTTCCTAAATTGATTGCCTATTGACTTGACTTTGTTTCTATAGGAATACTGTTATTGGTGTTGTGGTTGTCCTTGATGTTGTTGTTGTACTTTGCAGTTGTAACATGATTACATGAAGAGGTCTCACTAAGAAAGGGGTTTTCAATCGCATGAAATTTCTTGGAGATGCTAATATTTTGTTTTTGTTGAGAAAATGAGTTTTTGAGAAAATCAAACATCTTGAAATTTGCAAAATATATAGAAGAGCGTTAAGCGTAGAAATTGTTTTTAATTAATGTAAAAAATTTATTGCCAAGCGC
The DNA here is from genome assembly GCA_943735915.1 of Pherbina coryleti. NCBI lineage: Eukaryota > Metazoa > Arthropoda > Insecta > Diptera > Sciomyzidae > Pherbina > Pherbina coryleti. Next base: position 161,124,124 of record OX030950.1, on the reverse strand, counting down.
ATTGGGCAATGATGCCAACAACACGCGGTGTTCCCAAGCGGTCCCCCATCTAAGTACTAACCGCGCCCGACGCTGCTTAATTTCGGTGATCGGACGAGAACCGATGTATTCAGCGTGGTATGGTCGTTGGCAAAATTATATCTTCAATCAGTGTAGAAAACAAAATTTTTCCTAAATTGATTGCCTATTGACTTGACTTTGTTTCTATAGGAATACTGTTATTGGTGTTGTGGTTGTCCTTGATGTTGTTGTTGTACTTTGCAGTTGTAACATGATTACATGAAGAGGTCTCACTTAGAAAGGGGTTTTCAAACGCATGAAATTTCTTGGAGATGCTAATATTTTGTTTTTGTTGAGAAAATGAGTTTTTGAGAAAATCAAACATCTTGAAATTTGCAAAATATACAGAAGAGCGTTAAGCGTAGAAATTGTTTTTAATTAATGTAAAAAATGTATTGCCAAGCGCATTGGGCAATGATGCCAACAACACGCGGTGTTCCCAAGCGGTCCCCCATCTAAGTACTAACCGCGCCCGACGCTGCTTAATTTCGGTGATCGGACGAGAACCGATGTATTCAGCGTGGTATGGTCGTTGGCAAAATTATATCTTCAATCAGTGTACAAAACAAAATTTTTCCTAAATTGATTGCCTATTGACTTGACTTTGTTTCTATAGGAATACTGTTATTGGTGTTGTGGTTGTCCTTGATGTTGTTGTTGTACTTTGCAGTTGTAACATGATTACATGAAGAGGTCTCACTTAGAAAGGGGTTTTCAAACGCATGAAATTTCTTGGAGATGCTAATATTTTGTTTTTGTTGAGAAAATGAGTTTTTGAGAAAATTCATCTTGAAATTTGCAAAATATACAGAAGAGCGTTAAGCGTAGAAATTGTTTTTAATTAATGTAAAAAATTTATTGCCAAGCGCATTGGGCAATGATGCCAACAACACGCGGTGTTCCCAAGCGGTCCCCCATCTAAGTACTAACCGCGCCCGACGCTGCTTAATTTCGGTGATCGGACGAGAACCGATGTATTCAGCGTGGTATGGTCGTTGGCAAAATTATATCTTCAATCAGTGTAGAAAACAAAATTTTTCCTAAATTGATTGCCTATTGACTTGACTTTGTTTCTATAGGAATACTGTTATTGGTGTTGTGGTTGTTGTGGTTGTCCTTGATGTTGTTGTTGTACTTTGCAGTTGTAACATGATTACATGAAGAGGTCTCACTAAGAAAGGGGTTTTCAAACGCATGAAATTTCTTGGAGATGCTAATATTTTGTTTTTGTTGAGAAAATGAGTTTTTGAAAAAATCAAACATCTTGAAATTTGCAAAATATACAGAAGAGCGTTAAGCGTAGAAATTGTTTTTAATTAATGTAAAAAATTTATTGCCGAGCGCATTGGGCAATGATGCCAACAACACGCGGTGTTCCCAAGCGGTCCTCCATCTAAGTACTAACCGCGCCCGACGCTGCTTAATTTCGGTGATCGGACGAGAACCGATGTATTCAGCGTGGTATGGTCGTTGGCAAAATTATATCTTCAATCAGTGTAGAAAACAACATTTTTCCTAAATTGATTGCCTATTGACTTGACTTTGTTTCTATAGGAATACTGTTATTGGTGTTGTGGTTGTTGTGGTTGTCCTTGATGTTGTTGTTGTACTTTGCAGTTGTAACATGATTACATGAAGAGGTCTCACTAAGAAAGGGGTTTTCAAACGCATGAAATTTCTTGGAGATGCTAATATTTTGTTTTTGTTGAGAAAATGAGTTTTTGAGAAAATCAAACATCTTGAAATTTGCAAAATATACAGAAGAGCGTTAAGCGTAGAAATTGTTTTTAATTAATGTAAAAAATTTATTGCCAAGCGCATTGGGCAATGATGCCAACAACACGCGGTGTTCCCAAGCGGTCCCCCATCTAAGTACTAACCGCGCCCGACGCTGCTTAATTTCGGTGATCGGACGAGAACCGATGTATTCAGCGTGGTATGGTCGTTGGCAAAATTATATCTTCAATCAGTGTAGAAAACAAAATTTTTCCTAAATTGATTGCCTATTGACTTGACTTTGTTTCTATAGGAATACTGTTATTGGTGTTGTGGTTGTTGTGGTTGTCCTTGATGTTGTTGTTGTACTTTGCAGTTGTAACATGATTACATGAAGAGGTCTCACTAAGAAAGGGGTTTTCAAACGCATGAAATTTCTTGGAGATGCTAATATTTTGTTTTTGTTGAGAAAATGAGTTTTTGAGAAAATCAAACATCTTGAAATTTGCAAAATATACAGAAGAGCGTTAAGCGTAGAAATTGTTTTTAATTAATGTAAAAAATTTATTGCCAAGCGCATTGGGCAATGATGCCAACAACACGCGGTGTTCCCAAGCGGTCCCCCATCTAAGTACTAACCGCGCCCGACGCTGCTTAATTTCGGTGATCGGACGAGAACCGATGTATTCAGCGTGGTATGGTCGTTGGCAAAATTATATCTTCAATCAGTGTAGAAAACAAAATTTTTCCTAAATTGATTGCCTATTGACTTGACTTTGTTTCTATAGGAATACTGTTATTGGTGTTGTGGTTGTCCTTGATGTTGTTGTTGTACTTTGCAGTTGTAACATGATTACATGAAGAGGTCTCACTTAGAAAGGGGTTTTCAAACGCATGAAATTTCTTGGAGATGCTAATATTTTGTTTTTGTTGAGAAAATTAGTTTTTGAGAAAATCAAACATCTTGAAATTTGCAAAATATACAGAAGAGCGTTAAGCGTAGAAATTGTTTTTAATTAATGTAAAAAATTTATTGCCGAGCGCATTGGGCAATGATGCCAACAACACGCGGTGTTCCCAAGCGGTCCCCCATCTAAGTACTAACCGCGCCCGACGCTGCTTAATTTCGGTGATCGGACGAGAACCGATGTATTCAGCGTGGTATGGTCGTTGGCAAAATTATATCTTCAATCAGTGTAGAAAACAAAATTTTTCCTAAATTGATTGCCTATTGACTTGACTTTGTTTCTATAGGAATACTGTTATTGGTGTTGTGGTTGTCCTTGATGTTGTTGTTGTACTTTGCAGTTGTAACATGATTACATGAAGAGGTCTCACTAAGAAAGGGGTTTTCAATCGCATGAAATTTCTTGGAGATGCTAATATTTTGTTTTTGTTGAGAAAATGAGTTTTTGAGAAAATCAAACATCTTGAAATTTGCAAAATATATAGAAGAGCGTTAAGCGTAGAAATTGTTTTTAATTAATGTAAAAAATTTATTGCCAAGCGCATTGGGCAATGATGCCAACAACACGCGGTGTTCCCAAGCGGTCCCCCATCTAAGTACTAACCGCGCCCGACGCTGCTTAATTTCAGTGATCGGACGAGAACCGATGTATTCAGCGTGGTATGGTCGTTGGCAAAATTATATCTTCAATCAGTGTAGAAAACAAAATTTTTCCTAAATTGATTGCCTATTGACTTGACTTTGTTTCTATAGGAATACTGTTATTGGTGTTGTGGTTGTCCTTGATGTTGTTGTTGTACTTTGCAGTTGTAACATGATTACATGAAGAGGTCTCACTTAGAAAGGGGTTTTCAAACGCATGAAATTTCTTGGAGATGCTAATATTTTGTTTTTGTTGAGAAAATGAGTTTTTGAGAAAATCAAACATCTTGAAATTTGCAAAATATACAGAAGAGCGTTAAGCGTAGAAATTGTTTTTAATTAATGTAAAAAATTTATTGCCAAGCGCATTGGGCAATGATGCCAACAACACGCGGTGTTCCCAAGCGGTCCCCCATCTAAGTACTAACCGCGCTCGACGCTGCTTAATTTCGGTGATCGGACGAGAACCGATGTATTCAGCGTGGTATGGTCGTTGGCAAAATTATATCTTCAATCAGTGTACAAAACAAAATTTTTCCTAAATTGATTGCCTATTGACTTGACTTTGTTTCTATAGGAATACTGTTATTTGTGTTGTGGTTGTCCTTGATGTTGTTGTTGTACTTTGCAGTTGTAACATGATTACATGAAGAGGTCTCACTTAGAAAGGGGTTTTCAAACGCATGAAATTTCTTGGAGATGCTAATATTTTGTTTTTGTTGAGAAAATGAGTTTTTGAGAAAATTCATCTTGAAATTTGCAAAATATACAGAAGAGCGTTAAGCGTAGAAATTGTTTTTAATTAATGTAAAAAATTTATTGCCAAGCGCATTGGGCAATGATGCCAACAACACGCGGTGTTCCCAAGCGGTCCCCCATCTAAGTACTAACCGCGCCCGACGCTGCTTAATTTCGGTGATCGGACGAGAACCGATGTATTCAGCGTGGTATGGTCGTTGGCAAAATTATATCTTCAATCAGTGTAGAAAACAAAATTTTTCCTAAATTGATTGCCTATTGACTTGACTTTGTTTCTATAGGAATACTGTTATTGGTGTTGTGGTTGTCCTTGATGTTGTTGTTGTACTTTGCAGTTGTAACATGATTACATGAAGAGGTCTCACTAAGAAAGGGGTTTTCAATCGCATGAAATTTCTTGGAGATGCTAATATTTTGTTTTTGTTGAGAAAATGAGTTTTTGAGAAAATCAAACATCTTGAAATTTGCAAAATATATAGAAGAGCGTTAAGCGTAGAAATTGTTTTTAATTAATGTAAAAAATTTATTGCCAAGCGCATTGGGCAATGATGCCAACAACACGCGGTGTTCCCAAGCGGTCCCCCATCTAAGTACTAACCGCGCCCGACGCTGCTTAATTTCGGTGATCGGACGAGAACCGATGTATTCAGCGTGGTATGGTCGTTGGCAAAATTATATCTTCAATCAGTGTAGAAAACAAAATTTTTCCTAAATTGATTGCCTATTGACTTGACTTTGTTTCTATAGGAATACTGTTATTGGTGTTGTGGTTGTCCTTGATGTTGTTGTTGTACTTTGCAGTTGTAACATGATTACATGAAGAGGTCTCACTTAGAAAGGGGTTTTCAAACGCATGAAATTTCTTGGAGATGCTAATATTTTGTTTTTGTTGAGAAAATGAGTTTTTGAGAAAATCAAACATCTTGAAATTTGCAAAATATACAGAAGAGCGTTAAGCGTAGAAATTGTTTTTAATTAATGTAAAAAATTTATTGCCAAGCGCATTGGGCAATGATGCCAACAACACGCGGTGTTCCCAAGCGGTCCCCCATCTAAGTACTAACCGCGCCCGACGCTGCTTAATTTCGGTGATCGGACGAGAACCGATGTATTCAGCGTGGTATGGTCGTTGGCAAAATTATATCTTCAATCAGTGTACAAAACAAAATTTTTCCTAAATTGATTGCCTATTGACTTGACTTTGTTTCTATAGGAATACTGTTATTTGTGTTGTGGTTGTCCTTGATGTTGTTGTTGTACTGTGCAGTTGTAACATGATTACATGAAGAGGTCTCACTTAGAAAGGGGTTTTCAAACGCATGAAATTTCTTGGAGATGCTAATATTTTGTTTTTGTTGAGAAAATGAGTTTTTGAGAAAATTCATCTTGAAATTTGCAAAATATACAGAAGAGCGTTAAGCGTAGAAATTGTTTTTAATTAATGTAAAAAATTTATTGCCAAGCGCATTGGGCAATGATGCCAACAACACGCGGTGTTCCCAAGCGGTCCCCCATCTAAGTACTAACCGCGCCCGACGCTGCTTAATTTCGGTGATCGGACGAGAACCGATGTATTCAGCGTGGTATGGTCGTTGGCAAAATTATATCTTCAATCAGTGTACAAAACAAAATTTTTCCTAAATTGATTGCCTATTGACTTGACTTTGTTTCTATAGGAATACTGTTATTTGTGTTGTGGTTGTCCTTGATGTTGTTGTTGTACTTTGCAGTTGTAACATGATTACATGAAGAGGTCTCACTTAGAAAGGGGTTTTCAAACGCATGAAATTTCTTGGAGATGCTAATATTTTGTTTTTGTTGAGAAAATGAGTTTTTGAGAAAATCAAACATCTTGAAATTTGCAAAATATACAGAAGAGCGTTAAGCGTAGAAATTGTTTTTAATTAATGTAAAAAATTTATTGCCAAGCGCATTGGGCAATGATGCCAACAACACGCGGTGTTCCCAAGCGGTCCCCCATCTAAGTACTAACCGCGCCCGACGCTGCTTAATTTCGGTGATCGGACGAGAACCGATGTATTCAGCGTGGTATGGTCGTTGGCAAAATTATATCTTCAATCAGTGTACAAAACAAAATTTTTCCTAAATTGATTGCCTATTGACTTGACTTTGTTTCTATAGGAATACTGTTATTGGTGTTGTGGTTGTTGTGGTTGTCCTTGATGTTGTTGTTGTACTTTGCAGTTGTAACATGATTACATGAAGAGGTCTCACTTAGAAAGGGGTTTTCAAACGCATGAAATTTCTTGGAGATGCTAATATTTTGTTTTTGTTGAGAAAATGAGTTTTTGAGAAAATTCATCTTGAAATTTGCAAAATATACAGAAGAGCGTTAAGCGTAGAAATTGTTTTTAATTAATGTAAAAAATTTATTGCCAAGCGCATTGGGCAATGATGCCAACAACACGCGGTGTTCCCAAGCGGTCCCCCATCTAAGTACTAACCGCGCCCGACGCTGCTTAATTTCGGTGATCGGACGAGAACCGATGTATTCAGCGTGGTATGGTCGTTGGCAAAATTATATCTTCAATCAGTGTAGAAAACAACATTTTTCCTAAATTGATTGCCTATTGACTTGACTTTGTTTCTATAGGAATACTGTTATTGGTGTTGTGGTTGTTGTGGTTGTCCTTGATGTTGTTGTTGTACTTTGCAGTTGTAACATGATTACATGAAGAGGTCTCACTAAGAAAGGGGTTTTCAAACGCATGAAATTTCTTGGAGATGCTAATATTTTGTTTTTGTTGAGAAAATGAGTTTTTGAGAAAATCAAACATCTTGAAATTTGCAAAATATACAGAAGAGCGTTAAGCGTAGAAATTGTTTTTAATTAATGTAAAAAATTTATTGCCAAGCGCATTGGGCAATGATGCCAACAACACGCGGTGTTCCCAAGCGGTCCCCCATCTAAGTACTAACCGCGCCCGACGCTGCTTAATTTCGGTGATCGGACGAGAACCGATGTATTCAGCGTGGTATGGTCGTTGGCAAAATTATATCTTCAATCAGTGTAGAAAACAAAATTTTTCCTAAATTGATTGCCTATTGACTTGACTTTGTTTCTATAGGAATACTGTTATTGGTGTTGTGGTTGTTGTGGTTGTCCTTGATGTTGTTGTTGTACTTTGCAGTTGTAACATGATTACATGAAGAGGTCTCACTTAGAAAGGGGTTTTCAAACGCATGAAATTTCTTGGAGATGCTAATATTTTGTTTTTGTTGAGAAAATTAGTTTTTGAGAAAATCAAACATCTTGAAATTTGCAAAATATACAGAAGAGCGTTAAGCGTAGAAATTGTTTTTAATTAATGTAAAAAATTTATTGCCAAGCGCATTGGGCAATGATGCCAACAACACGCGGTGTTCCCAAGCGGTCCCCCATCTAAGTACTAACCGCGCCCGACGCTGCTTAATTTCGGTGATCGGACGAGAACCGATGTATTCAGCGTGGTATGGTCGTTGGCAAAATTATATCTTCAATCAGTGTAGAAAACAAAATTTTTCCTAAATTGATTGCCTATTGACTTGACTTTGTTTCTATAGGAATACTGTTATTGGTGTTGTGGTTGTCCTTGATGTTGTTGTTGTACTTTGCAGTTGTAACATGATTACATGAAGAGGTCTCACTAAGAAAGGGGTTTTCAATCGCATGAAATTTCTTGGAGATGCTAATATTTTGTTTTTGTTGAGAAAATGAGTTTTTGAGAAAATCAAACATCTTGAAATTTGCAAAATATATAGAAGAGCGTTAAGCGTAGAAATTGTTTTTAATTAATGTAAAAAATTTATTGCCAAGCGCATTGGGCAATGATGCCAACAACACGCGGTGTTCCCAAGCGGTCCCCCATCTAAGTACTAACCGCGCCCGACGCTGCTTAATTTCGGTGATCGGACGAGAACCGATGTATTCAGCGTGGTATGGTCGTTGGCAAAATTATATCTTCAATCAGTGTAGAAAACAAAATTTTTCCTAAATTGATTGCCTATTGACTTGACTTTGTTTCTATAGGAATACTGTTATTGGTGTTGTGGTTGTCCTTGATGTTGTTGTTGTACTTTGCAGTTGTAACATGATTACATGAAGAGGTCTCACTTAGAAAGGGGTTTTCAAACGCATGAAATTTCTTGGAGATGCTAATATTTTGTTTTTGTTGAGAAAATGAGTTTTTGAGAAAATCAAACATCTTGAAATTTGCAAAATATACAGAAGAGCGTTAAGCGTAGAAATTGTTTTTAATTAATGTAAAAAATTTATTGCCAAGCGCATTGGGCAATGATGCCAACAACACGCGGTGTTCCCAAGCGGTCCCCCATCTAAGTACTAACCGCGCCCGACGCTGCTTAATTTCGGTGATCGGACGAGAACCGATGTATTCAGCGTGGTATGGTCGTTGGCAAAATTATATCTTCAATCAGTGTACAAAACAAAATTTTTCCTAAATTGATTGCCTATTGACTTGACTTTGTTTCTATAGGAATACTGTTATTTGTGTTGTGGTTGTCCTTGATGTTGTTGTTGTACTTTGCAGTTGTAACATGATTACATGAAGAGGTCTCACTTAGAAAGGGGTTTTCAAACGCATGAAATTTCTTGGAGATGCTAATATTTTGTTTTTGTTGAGAAAATGAGTTTTTGAGAAAATTCATCTTGAAATTTGCAAAATATACAGAAGAGCGTTAAGCGTAGAAATTGTTTTTAATTAATGTAAAAAATTTATTGCCAAGCGCATTGGGCAATGATGCCAACAACACGCGGTGTTCCCAAGCGGTCCCCCATCTAAGTACTAACCGCGCCCGACGCTGCTTAATTTCGGTGATCGGACGAGAACCGATGTATTCAGCGTGGTATGGTCGTTGGCAAAATTATATCTTCAATCAGTGTAGAAAACAAAATTTTTCCTAAATTGATTGCCTATTGACTTGACTTTGTTTCTATAGGAATACTGTTATTGGTGTTGTGGTTGTCCTTGATGTTGTTGTTGTACTTTGCAGTTGTAACATGATTACATGAAGAGGTCTCACTAAGAAAGGGGTTTTCAATCGCATGAAATTTCTTGGAGATGCTAATATTTTGTTTTTGTTGAGAAAATGAGTTTTTGAGAAAATCAAACATCTTGAAATTTGCAAAATATATAGAAGAGCGTTAAGCGTAGAAATTGTTTTTAATTAATGTAAAAAATTTATTGCCAAGCGCATTGGGCAATGATGCCAACAACACGCGGTGTTCCCAAGCGGTCCCCCATCTAAGTACTAACCGCGCCCGACGCTGCTTAATTTCGGTGATCGGACGAGAACCGATGTATTCAGCGTGGTATGGTCGTTGGCAAAATTATATCTTCAATCAGTGTAGAAAACAAAATTTTTCCTAAATTGATTGCCTATTGACTTGACTTTGTTTCTATAGGAATACTGTTATTGGTGTTGTGGTTGTCCTTGATGTTGTTGTTGTACTTTGCAGTTGTAACATGATTACATGAAGAGGTCTCACTTAGAAAGGGGTTTTCAAACGCATGAAATTTCTTGGAGATGCTAATATTTTGTTTTTGTTGAGAAAATGAGTTTTTGAGAAAATCAAACATCTTGAAATTTGCAAAATATACAGAAGAGCGTTAAGCGTAGAAATTGTTTTTAATTAATGTAAAAAATTTATTGCCAAGCGCATTGGGCAATGATGCCAACAACACGCGGTGTTCCCAAGCGGTCCCCCATCTAAGTACTAACCGCGCCCGACGCTGCTTAATTTCGGTGATCGGACGAGAACCGATGTATTCAGCGTGGTATGGTCGTTGGCAAAATTATATCTTCAATCAGTGTACAAAACAAAATTTTTCCTAAATTGATTGCCTATTGACTTGACTTTGTTTCTATAGGAATACTGTTATTTGTGTTGTGGTTGTCCTTGATGTTGTTGTTGTACTTTGCAGTTGTAACATGATTACATGAAGAGGTCTCACTTAGAAAGGGGTTTTCAAACGCATGAAATTTCTTGGAGATGCTAATATTTTGTTTTTGTTGAGAAAATGAGTTTTTGAGAAAATTCATCTTGAAATTTGCAAAATATACAGAAGAGCGTTAAGCGTAGAAATTGTTTTTAATTAATGTAAAAAATTTATTGCCAAGCGCATTGGGCAATGATGCCAACAACACGCGGTGTTCCCAAGCGGTCCCCCATCTAAGTACTAACCGCGCCCGACGCTGCTTAATTTCGGTGATCGGACGAGAACCGATGTATTCAGCGTGGTATGGTCGTTGGCAAAATTATATCTTCAATCAGTGTAGAAAACAAAATTTTTCCTAAATTGATTGCCTATTGACTTGACTTTGTTTCTATAGGAATACTGTTATTGGTGTTGTGGTTGTCCTTGATGTTGTTGTTGTACTTTGCAGTTGTAACATGATTACATGAAGAGGTCTCACTAAGAAAGGGGTTTTCAATCGCATGAAATTTCTTGGAGATGCTAATATTTTGTTTTTGTTGAGAAAATGAGTTTTTGAGAAAATCAAACATCTTGAAATTTGCAAAATATATAGAAGAGCGTTAAGCGTAGAAATTGTTTTTAATTAATGTAAAAAATTTATTGCCGAGCGCATTGGGCAATGATGCCAACAACACGCGGTGTTCCCAAGCGGTCCCCCATCTAAGTACTAACCGCGCCCGACGCTGCTTAATTTCGGTGATCGGACGAGAACCGATGTATTCAGCGTGGTATGGTCGTTGGCAAAATTATATCTTCAATCAGTGTAGAAAACAAAATTTTTCCTAAATTGATTGCCTATTGACTTGACTTTGTTTCTATAGGAATACTGTTATTGGTGTTGTGGTTGTCCTTGATGTTGTTGTTGTACTTTGCAGTTGTAACATGATTACATGAAGAGGTCTCACTTAGAAAGGGGTTTTCAAACGCATGAAATTTCTTGGAGATGCTAATATTTTGTTTTTGTTGAGAAAATGAGTTTTTGAGAAAATCAAACATCTTGAAATTTGCAAAATATACAGAAGAGCGTTAAGCGTAGAAATTGTTTTTAATTAATGTAAAAAATTTATTGCCAAGCGCATTGGGCAATGATGCCAACAACACGCGGTGTTCCCAAGCGGTCCCCCATCTAAGTACTAACCGCGCCCGACGCTGCTTAATTTCGGTGATCGGACGAGAACCGATGTATTCAGCGTGGTATGGTCGTTGGCAAAATTATATCTTCAATCAGTGTACAAAACAAAATTTTTCCTAAATTGATTGCCTATTGACTTGACTTTGTTTCTATAGGAATACTGTTATTTGTGTTGTGGTTGTCCTTGATGTTGTTGTTGTACTTTGCAGTTGTAACATGATTACATGAAGAGGTCTCACTTAGAAAGGGGTTTTCAAACGCATGAAATTTCTTGGAGATGCTAATATTTTGTTTTTGTTGAGAAAATGAGTTTTTGAGAAAATTCATCTTGAAATTTGCAAAATATACAGAAGAGCGTTAAGCGTAGAAATTGTTTTTAATTAATGTAAAAAATTTATTGCCAAGCGCATTGGGCAATGATGCCAACAACACGCGGTGTTCCCAAGCGGTCCCCCATCTAAGTACTAACCGCGCCCGACGCTGCTTAATTTCGGTGATCGGACGAGAACCGATGTATTCAGCGTGGTATGGTCGTTGGCAAAATTATATCTTCAATCAGTGTAGAAAACAAAATTTTTCCTAAATTGATTGCCTATTGACTTGACTTTGTTTCTATAGGAATACTGTTATTGGTGTTGTGGTTGTTGTGGTTGTCCTTGATGTTGTTGTTGTACTTTGCAGTTGTAACATGATTACATGAAGAGGTCTCACTTAGAAAGGGGTTTTCAAACGCATGAAATTTCTTGGAGATGCTAATATTTTGTTTTTGTTGAGAAAATGAGTTTTTGAGAAAATCAAACATCTTGAAATTTGCAAAATATACAGAAGAGCGTTAAGCGTAGAAATTGTTTTTAATTAATGTAAAAAATGTATTGCCAAGCGCATTGGGCAATGATGCCAACAACACGCGGTGTTCCCAAGCGGTCCCCCATCTAAGTACTAACCGCGCCCGACGCTGCTTAATTTCGGTGATCGGACGAGAACCGATGTATTCAGCGTGGTATGGTCGTTGGCAAAATTATATCTTCAATCAGTGTAGAAAACAACATTTTTCCTAAATTGATTGCCTATTGACTTGACTTTGTTTCTATAGGAATACTGTTATTGGTGTTGTGGTTGTTGTGGTTGTCCTTGATGTTGTTGTTGTACTTTGCAGTTGTAACATGATTACATGAAGAGGTCTCACTAAGAAAGGGGTTTTCAAACGCATGAAATTTCTTGGAGATGCTAATATTTTGTTTTTGTTGAGAAAATGAGTTTTTGAGAAAATCAAACATCTTGAAATTTGCAAAATATACAGAAGAGCGTTAAGCGTAGAAATTGTTTTTAATTAATGTAAAAAATTTATTGCCAAGCGCATTGGGCAATGATGCCAACAACACGCGGTGTTCCCAAGCGGTCCCCCATCTAAGTACTAACCGCGCCCGACGCTGCTTAATTTCGGTGATCGGACGAGAACCGATGTATTCAGCGTGGTATGGTCGTTGGCAAAATTATATCTTCAATCAGTGTACAAAACAAAATTTTTCCTAAATTGATTGCCTATTGACTTGACTTTGTTTCTATAGGAATACTGTTATTGGTGTTGTGGTTGTCCTTGATGTTGTTGTTGTACTTTGCAGTTGTAACATGATTACATGAAGAGGTCTCACTTAGAAAGGGGTTTTCAAACGCATGAAATTTCTTGGAGATGCTAATATTTTGTTTTTGTTGAGAAAATTAGTTTTTGAGAAAATCAAACATCTTGAAATTTGCAAAATATACAGAAGAGCGTTAAGCGTAGAAATTGTTTTTAATTAATGTAAAAAATGTATTGCCAAGCGCATTGGGCAATGATGCCAACAACACGCGGTGTTCCCAAGCGGTCCCCCATCTAAGTACTAACCGCGCCCGACGCTGCTTAATTTCGGTGATCGGACGAGAACCGATGTATTCAGCGTGGTATGGTCGTTGGCAAAATTATATCTTCAATCAGTGTAGAAAACAAAATTTTTCCTAAATTGATTGCCTATTGACTTGACTTTGTTTCTATAGGAATACTGTTATTGGTGTTGTGGTTGTCCTTGATGTTGTTGTTGTACTTTGCAGTTGTAACATGATTACATGAAGAGGTCTCACTAAGAAAGGGGTTTTCAATCGCATGAAATTTCTTGGAGATGCTAATATTTTGTTTTTGTTGAGAAAATGAGTTTTTGAGAAAATCAAACATCTTGAAATTTGCAAAATATACAGAAGAGCGTTAAGCGTAGAAATTGTTTTTAATTAATGTAAAAAATTTATTGCCAAGCGCATTGGGCAATGATGCCAACAACACGCGGTGTTCCCAAGCGGTCCCCCATCTAAGTACTAACCGCGCCCGACGCTGCTTAATTTCGGTGATCGGACGAGAACCGATGTATTCAGCGTGGTATGGTCGTTGGCAAAATTATATCTTCAATCAGTGTAGAAAACAAAATTTTTCCTAAATTGATTGCCTATTGACTTGACTTTGTTTCTATAGGAATACTGTTATTGGTGTTGTGGTTGTCCTTGATGTTGTTGTTGTACTTTGCAGTTGTAACATGATTACATGAAGAGGTCTCACTTAGAAAGGGGTTTTCAAACGCATGAAATTTCTTGGAGATGCTAATATTTTGTTTTTGTTGAGAAAATGAGTTTTTGAGAAAATCAAACATCTTGAAATTTGCAAAATATACAGAAGAGCGTTAAGCGTAGAAATTGTTTTTAATTAATGTAAAAAATTTATTGCCAAGCGCATTGGGCAATGATGCCAACAACACGCGGTGTTCCCAAGCGGTCCCCCATCTAAGTACTAACCGCGCCCGACGCTGCTTAATTTCGGTGATCGGACGAGAACCGATGTATTCAGCGTGGTATGGTCGTTGGCAAAATTATATCTTCAATCAGTGTACAAAACAAAATTTTTCCTAAATTGATTGCCTATTGACTTGACTTTGTTTCTATAGGAATACTGTTATTTGTGTTGTGGTTGTCCTTGATGTTGTTGTTGTACTTTGCAGTTGTAACATGATTACATGAAGAGGTCTCACTTAGAAAGGGGTTTTCAAACGCATGAAATTTCTTGGAGATGCTAATATTTTGTTTTTGTTGAGAAAATGAGTTTTTGAGAAAATTCATCTTGAAATTTGCAAAATATACAGAAGAGCGTTAAGCGTAGAAATTGTTTTTAATTAATGTAAAAAATTTATTGCCAAGCGCATTGGGCAATGATGCCAACAACACGCGGTGTTCCCAAGCGGTCCCCCATCTAAGTACTAACCGCGCCCGACGCTGCTTAATTTCGGTGATCGGACGAGAACCGATGTATTCAGCGTGGTATGGTCGTTGGCAAAATTATATCTTCAATCAGTGTAGAAAACAAAATTTTTCCTAAATTGATTGCCTATTGACTTGACTTTGTTTCTATAGGAATACTGTTATTGGTGTTGTGGTTGTCCTTGATGTTGTTGTTGTACTTTGCAGTTGTAACATGATTACATGAAGAGGTCTCACTAAGAAAGGGGTTTTCAATCGCATGAAATTTCTTGGAGATGCTAATATTTTGTTTTTGTTGAGAAAATGAGTTTTTGAGAAAATCAAACATCTTGAAATTTGCAAAATATATAGAAGAGCGTTAAGCGTAGAAATTGTTTTTAATTAATGTAAAAAATTTATTGCCGAGCGCATTGGGCAATGATGCCAACAACACGCGGTGTTCCCAAGCGGTCCCCCATCTAAGTACTAACCGCGCCCGACGCTGCTTAATTTCGGTGATCGGACGAGAACCGATGTATTCAGCGTGGTATGGTCGTTGGCAAAATTATATCTTCAATCAGTGTAGAAAACAAAATTTTTCCTAAATTGATTGCCTATTGACTTGACTTTGTTTCTATAGGAATACTGTTATTGGTGTTGTGGTTGTCCTTGATGTTGTTGTTGTACTTTGCAGTTGTAACATGATTACATGAAGAGGTCTCACTTAGAAAGGGGTTTTCAAACGCATGAAATTTCTTGGAGATGCTAATATTTTGTTTTTGTTGAGAAAATGAGTTTTTGAGAAAATCAAACATCTTGAAATTTGCAAAATATACAGAAGAGCGTTAAGCGTAGAAATTGTTTTTAATTAATGTAAAAAATTTATTGCCAAGCGCATTGGGCAATGATGCCAACAACACGCGGTGTTCCCAAGCGGTCCCCCATCTAAGTACTAACCGCGCCCGACGCTGCTTAATTTCGGTGATCGGACGAGAACCGATGTATTCAGCGTGGTATGGTCGTTGGCAAAATTATATCTTCAATCAGTGTACAAAACAAAATTTTTCCTAAATTGATTGCCTATTGACTTGACTTTGTTTCTATAGGAATACTGTTATTTGTGTTGTGGTTGTCCTTGATGTTGTTGTTGTACTTTGCAGTTGTAACATGATTACATGAAGAGGTCTCACTTAGAAAGGGGTTTTCAAACGCATGAAATTTCTTGGAGATGCTAATATTTTGTTTTTGTTGAGAAAATGAGTTTTTGAGAAAATTCATCTTGAAATTTGCAAAATATACAGAAGAGCGTTAAGCGTAGAAATTGTTTTTAATTAATGTAAAAAATTTATTGCCAAGCGCATTGGGCAATGATGCCAACAACACGCGGTGTTCCCAAGCGGTCCCCCATCTAAGTACTAACCGCGCCCGACGCTGCTTAATTTCGGTGATCGGACGAGAACCGATGTATTCAGCGTGGTATGGTCGTTGGCAAAATTATATCTTCAATCAGTGTAGAAAACAAAATTTTTCCTAAATTGATTGCCTATTGACTTGACTTTGTTTCTATAGGAATACTGTTATTGGTGTTGTGGTTGTTGTGGTTGTCCTTGATGTTGTTGTTGTACTTTGCAGTTGTAACATGATTACATGAAGAGGTCTCACTTAGAAAGGGGTTTTCAAACGCATGAAATTTCTTGGAGATGCTAATATTTTGTTTTTGTTGAGAAAATGAGTTTTTGAGAAAATCAAACATCTTGAAATTTGCAAAATATACAGAAGAGCGTTAAGCGTAGAAATTGTTTTTAATTAATGTAAAAAATGTATTGCCAAGCGCATTGGGCAATGATGCCAACAACACGCGGTGTTCCCAAGCGGTCCCCCATCTAAGTACTAACCGCGCCCGACGCTGCTTAATTTCGGTGATCGGACGAGAACCGATGTATTCAGCGTGGTATGGTCGTTGGCAAAATTATATCTTCAATCAGTGTAGAAAACAACATTTTTCCTAAATTGATTGCCTATTGACTTGACTTTGTTTCTATAGGAATACTGTTATTGGTGTTGTGGTTGTTGTGGTTGTCCTTGATGTTGTTGTTGTACTTTGCAGTTGTAACATGATTACATGAAGAGGTCTCACTAAGAAAGGGGTTTTCAAACGCATGAAATTTCTTGGAGATGCTAATATTTTGTTTTTGTTGAGAAAATGAGTTTTTGAGAAAATCAAACATCTTGAAATTTGCAAAATATACAGAAGAGCGTTAAGCGTAGAAATTGTTTTTAATTAATGTAAAAAATTTATTGCCAAGCGCATTGGGCAATGATGCCAACAACACGCGGTGTTCCCAAGCGGTCCCCCATCTAAGTACTAACCGCGCCCGACGCTGCTTAATTTCGGTGATCGGACGAGAACCGATGTATTCAGCGTGGTATGGTCGTTGGTAAAATTATATCTTCAATCAGTGTAGAAAACAAAATTTTTCCTAAATTGATTGCCTATTGACTTGACTTTGTTTCTATAGGAATACTGTTATTGGTGTTGTGGTTGTTGTGGTTGTCCTTGATGTTGTTGTTGTACTTTGCAGTTGTAACATGATTACATGAAGAGGTCTCACTAAGAAAGGGGTTTTCAAACGCATGAAATTTCTTGGAGATGCTAATATTTTGTTTTTGTTGAGAAAATGAGTTTTTGAGAAAATCAAACATCTTGAAATTTGCAAAATATACAGAAGAGCGTTAAGCGTAGAAATTGTTTTTAATTAATGTAAAAAATTTATTGCCGAGCGCATTGGGCAATGATGCCAACAACACGCGGTGTTCCCAAGCGGTCCCCCATCTAAGTACTAACCGCGCCCGACGCTGCTTAATTTCGGTGATCGGACGAGAACCGATGTATTCAGCGTGGTATGGTCGTTGGCAAAATTATATCTTCAATCAGTGTAGAAAACAACATTTTTCCTAAATTGATTGCCTATTGACTTGACTTTGTTTCTATAGGAATACTGTTATTGGTGTTGTGGTTGTTGTGGTTGTCCTTGATGTTGTTGTTGTACTTTGCAGTTGTAACATGATTACATGAAGAGGTCTCACTAAGAAAGGGGTTTTCAAACGCATGAAATTTCTTGGAGATGCTAATATTTTGTTTTTGTTGAGAAAATGAGTTTTTGAGAAAATCAAACATCTTGAAATTTGCAAAATATACAGAAGAGCGTTAAGCGTAGAAATTGTTTTTAATTAATGTAAAAAATTTATTGCCAAGCGCATTGGGCAATGATGCCAACAACACGCGGTGTTCCCAAGCGGTCCCCCATCTAAGTACTAACCGCGCCCGACGCTGCTTAATTTCGGTGATCGGACGAGAACCGATGTATTCAGCGTGGTATGGTCGTTGGCAAAATTATATCTTCAATCAGTGTAGAAAACAACATTTTTCCTAAATTGATTGCCTATTGACTTGACTTTGTTTCTATAGGAATACTGTTATTGGTGTTGTGGTTGTTGTGGTTGTCCTTGATGTTGTTGTTGTACTTTGCAGTTGTAACATGATTACATGAAGAGGTCTCACTAAGAAAGGGGTTTTCAATCGCATGAAATTTCTTGGAGATGCTAATATTTTGTTTTTGTTGAGAAAATGAGTTTTTGAGAAAATCAAACATCTTGAAATTTGCAAAATATATAGAAGAGCGTTAAGCGTAGAAATTGTTTTTAATTAATGTAAAAAATTTATTGCCAAGCGCATTGGGCAATGATGCCAACAACACGCGGTGTTCCCAAGCGGTCCCCCATCTAAGTACTAACCGCGCCCGACGCTGCTTAATTTCGGTGATCGGACGAGAACCGATGTATTCAGCGTGGTATGGTCGTTGGCAAAATTATATCTTCAATCAGTGTAGAAAACAAAATTTTTCCTAAATTGATTGCCTATTGACTTGACTTTGTTTCTATAGGAATACTGTTATTGGTGTTGTGGTTGTCCTTGATGTTGTTGTTGTACTTTGCAGTTGTAACATGATTACATGAAGAGGTCTCACTTAGAAAGGGGTTTTCAAACGCATGAAATTTCTTGGAGATGCTAATATTTTGTTTTTGTTGAGAAAATGAGTTTTTGAGAAAATCAAACATCTTGAAATTTGCAAAATATACAGAAGAGCGTTAAGCGTAGAAATTGTTTTTAATTAATGTAAAAAATTTATTGCCAAGCGCATTGGGCAATGATGCCAACAACACGCGGTGTTCCCAAGCGGTCCCCCATCTAAGTACTAACCGCGCCCGACGCTGCTTAATTTCGGTGATCGGACGAGAACCGATGTATTCAGCGTGGTATGGTCGTTGGCAAAATTATATCTTCAATCAGTGTACAAAACAAAATTTTTCCTAAATTGATTGCCTATTGACTTGACTTTGTTTCTATAGGAATACTGTTATTGGTGTTGTGGTTGTCCTTGATGTTGTTGTTGTACTTTGCAGTTGTAACATGATTACATGAAGAGGTCTCACTTAGAAAGGGGTTTTCAAACGCATGAAATTTCTTGGAGATGCTAATATTTTGTTTTTGTTGAGAAAATTAGTTTTTGAGAAAATCAAACATCTTGAAATTTGCAAAATATACAGAAGAGCGTTAAGCGTAGAAATTGTTTTTAATTAATGTAAAAAATTTATTGCCAAGCGCATTGGGCAATGATGCCAACAACACGCGGTGTTCCCAAGCGGTCCCCCATCTAAGTACTAACCGCGCCCGACGCTGCTTAAGTTCGGTGATCGGACGAGAACCGATGTATTCAGCGTGGTATGGTCGTTGGCAAAATTATATCTTCAATCAGTGTAGAAAACAAAATTTTTCCTAAATTGATTGCCTATTGACTTGACTTTGTTTCTATAGGAATACTGTTATTGGTGTTGTGGTTGTCCTTGATGTTGTTGTTGTACTTTGCAGTTGTAACATGATTACATGAAGAGGTCTCACTAAGAAAGGGGTTTTCAATCGCATGAAATTTCTTGGAGATGCTAATATTTTGTTTTTGTTGAGAAAATGAGTTTTTGAGAAAATCAAACATCTTGAAATTTGCAAAATATATAGAAGAGCGTTAAGCGTAGAAATTGTTTTTAATTAATGTAAAAAATTTATTGCCAAGCGCATTGGGCAATGATGCCAACAACACGCGGTGTTCCCAAGCGGTCCCCCATCTAAGTACTAACCGCGCCCGACGCTGCTTAATTTCGGTGATCGGACGAGAACCGATGTATTCAGCGTGGTATGGTCGTTGGCAAAATTATATCTTCAATCAGTGTAGAAAACAAAATTTTTCCTAAATTGATTGCCTATTGACTTGACTTTGTTTCTATAGGAATACTGTTATTGGTGTTGTGGTTGTCCTTGATGTTGTTGTTGTACTTTGCAGTTGTAACATGATTACATGAAGAGGTCTCACTTAGAAAGGGGTTTTCAAACGCATGAAATTTCTTGGAGATGCTAATATTTTGTTTTTGTTGAGAAAATGAGTTTTTGAGAAAATCAAACATCTTGAAATTTGCAAAATATACAGAAGAGCGTTAAGCGTAGAAATTGTTTTTAATTAATGTAAAAAATTTATTGCCAAGCGCATTGGGCAATGATGCCAACAACACGCGGTGTTCCCAAGCGGTCCCCCATCTAAGTGCTAACCGCGCCCGACGCTGCTTAATTTCGGTGATCGGACGAGAACCGATGTATTCAGCGTGGTATGGTCGTTGGTAAAATTATATCTTCAATCAGTGTAGAAAACAAAATTTTTCCTAAATTGATTGCCTATTGACTTGACTTTGTTTCTATAGGAATACTGTTATTGGTGTTGTGGTTGTTGTGGTTGTCCTTGATGTTGTTGTTGTACTTTGCAGTTGTAACATGATTACATGAAGAGGTCTCACTAAGAAAGGGGTTTTCAAACGCATGAAATTTCTTGGAGATGCTAATATTTTGTTTTTGTTGAGAAAATGAGTTTTTGAGAAAATCAAACATCTTGAAATTTGCAAAATATACAGAAGAGCGTTAAGCGTAGAAATTGTTTTTAATTAATGTAAAAAATTTATTGCCGAGCGCATTGGGCAATGATGCCAACAACACGCGGTGTTCCCAAGCGGTCCCCCATCTAAGTACTAACCGCGCCCGACGCTGCTTAATTTCGGTGATCGGACGAGAACCGATGTATTCAGCGTGGTATGGTCGTTGGCAAAATTATATCTTCAATCAGTGTAGAAAACAACATTTTTCCTAAATTGATTGCCTATTGACTTGACTTTGTTTCTATAGGAATACTGTTATTGGTGTTGTGGTTGTTGTGGTTGTCCTTGATGTTGTTGTTGTACTTTGCAGTTGTAACATGATTACATGAAGAGGTCTCACTAAGAAAGGGGTTTTCAAACGCATGAAATTTCTTGGAGATGCTAATATTTTGTTTTTGTTGAGAAAATGAGTTTTTGAGAAAATCAAACATCTTGAAATTTGCAAAATATACAGAAGAGCGTTAAGCGTAGAAATTGTTTTTAATTAATGTAAAAAATTTATTGCCAAGCGCATTGGGCAATGATGCCAACAACACGCGGTGTTCCCAAGCGGTCCCCCATCTAAGTACTAACCGCGCCCGACGCTGCTTAATTTCGGTGATCGGACGAGAACCGATGTATTCAGCGTGGTATGGTCGTTGGCAAAATTATATCTTCAATCAGTGTAGAAAACAACATTTTTCCTAAATTGATTGCCTATTGACTTGACTTTGTTTCTATAGGAATACTGTTATTGGTGTTGTGGTTGTTGTGGTTGTCCTTGATGTTGTTGTTGTACTTTGCAGTTGTAACATGATTACATGAAGAGGTCTCACTTAGAAAGGGGTTTTCAAACGCATGAAATTTCTTGGAGATGCTAATATTTTGTTTTTGTTGAGAAAATGAGTTTTTGAGAAAATCAAACATCTTGAAATTTGCAAAATATACAGAAGAGCGTTAAGCGTAGAAATTGTTTTTAATTAATGTAAAAAATTTATTGCCAAGCGCATTGGGCAATGATGCCAACAACACGCGGTGTTCCCAAGCGGTCCCCCATCTAAGTACTAACCGCGCCCGACGCTGCTTAATTTCGGTGATCGGACGAGAACCGATGTATTCAGCGTGGTATGGTCGTTGGCAAAATTATATCTTCAATCAGTGTACAAAACAAAATTTTTCCTAAATTGATTGCCTATTGACTTGACTTTGTTTCTATAGGAATACTGTTATTGGTGTTGTGGTTGTCCTTGATGTTGTTGTTGTACTTTGCAGTTGTAACATGATTACATGAAGAGGTCTCACTTAGAAAGGGGTTTTCAAACGCATGAAATTTCTTGGAGATGCTAATATTTTGTTTTTGTTGAGAAAATTAGTTTTTGAGAAAATCAAACATCTTGAAATTTGCAAAATATACAGAAGAGCGTTAAGCGTAGAAATTGTTTTTAATTAATGTAAAAAATTTATTGCCAAGCGCATTGGGCAATGATGCCAACAACACGCGGTGTTCCCAAGCGGTCCCCCATCTAAGTACTAACCGCGCCCGACGCTGCTTAATTTCGGTGATCGGACGAGAACCGATGTATTCAGCGTGGTATGGTCGTTGGCAAAATTATATCTTCAATCAGTGTAGAAAACAAAATTTTTCCTAAATTGATTGCCTATTGACTTGACTTTGTTTCTATAGGAATACTGTTATTGGTGTTGTGGTTGTCCTTGATGTTGTTGTTGTACTTTGCAGTTGTAACATGATTACATGAAGAGGTCTCACTAAGAAAGGGGTTTTCAATCGCATGAAATTTCTTGGAGATGCTAATATTTTGTTTTTGTTGAGAAAATGAGTTTTTGAGAAAATCAAACATCTTGAAATTTGCAAAATATATAGAAGAGCGTTAAGCGTAGAAATTGTTTTTAATTAATGTAAAAAATTTATTGCCAAGCGCATTGGGCAATGATGCCAACAACACGCGGTGTTCCCAAGCGGTCCCCCATCTAAGTACTAACCGCGCCCGACGCTGCTTAATTTCGGTGATCGGACGAGAACCGATGTATTCAGCGTGGTATGGTCGTTGGCAAAATTATATCTTCAATCAGTGTACAAAACAAAATTTTTCCTAAATTGATTGCCTATTGACTTGACTTTGTTTCTATAGGAATACTGTTATTGGTGTTGTGGTTGTCCTTGATGTTGTTGTTGTACTTTGCAGTTGTAACATGATTACATGAAGAGGTCTCACTTAGAAAGGGGTTTTCAAACGCATGAAATTTCTTGGAGATGCTAATATTTTGTTTTTGTTGAGAAAATGAGTTTTTGAGAAAATCAAACATCTTGAAATTTGCAAAATATACAGAAGAGCGTTAAGCGTAGAAATTGTTTTTAATTAATGTAAAAAATGTATTGCCAAGCGCATTGGGCAATGATGCCAACAACACGCGGTGTTCCCAAGCGGTCCCCCATCTAAGTACTAACCGCGCCCGACGCTGCTTAATTTCGGTGATCGGACGAGAACCGATGTATTCAGCGTGGTATGGTCGTTGGCAAAATTATATCTTCAATCAGTGTAGAAAACAACATTTTTCCTAAATTGATTGCCTATTGACTTGACTTTGTTTCTATAGGAATACTGTTATTGGTGTTGTGGTTGTTGTGGTTGTCCTTGATGTTGTTGTTGTACTTTGCAGTTGTAACATGATTACATGAAGAGGTCTCACTAAGAAAGGGGTTTTCAAACGCATGAAATTTCTTGGAGATGCTAATATTTTGTTTTTGTTGAGAAAATGAGTTTTTGAGAAAATCAAACATCTTGAAATTTGCAAAATATACAGAAGAGCGTTAAGCGTAGAAATTGTTTTTAATTAATGTAAAAAATTTATTGCCAAGCGCATTGGGCAATGATGCCAACAACACGCGGTGTTCCCAAGCGGTCCCCCATCTAAGTACTAACCGCGCCCGACGCTGCTTAATTTCGGTGATCGGACGAGAACCGATGTATTCAGCGTGGTATGGTCGTTGGTAAAATTATATCTTCAATCAGTGTAGAAAACAAAATTTTTCCTAAATTGATTGCCTATTGACTTGACTTTGTTTCTATAGGAATACTGTTATTGGTGTTGTGGTTGTTGTGGTTGTCCTTGATGTTGTTGTTGTACTTTGCAGTTGTAACATGATTACATGAAGAGGTCTCACTAAGAAAGGGGTTTTCAAACGCATGAAATTTCTTGGAGATGCTAATATTTTGTTTTTGTTGAGAAAATGAGTTTTTGAGAAAATCAAACATCTTGAAATTTGCAAAATATACAGAAGAGCGTTAAGCGTAGAAATTGTTTTTAATTAATGTAAAAAATTTATTGCCGAGCGCATTGGGCAATGATGCCAACAACACGCGGTGTTCCCAAGCGGTCCCCCATCTAAGTACTAACCGCGCCCGACGCTGCTTAATTTCGGTGATCGGACGAGAACCGATGTATTCAGCGTGGTATGGTCGTTGGCAAAATTATATCTTCAATCAGTGTAGAAAACAACATTTTTCCTAAATTGATTGCCTATTGACTTGACTTTGTTTCTATAGGAATACTGTTATTGGTGTTGTGGTTGTTGTGGTTGTCCTTGATGTTGTTGTTGTACTTTGCAGTTGTAACATGATTACATGAAGAGGTCTCACTAAGAAAGGGGTTTTCAAACGCATGAAATTTCTTGGAGATGCTAATATTTTGTTTTTGTTGAGAAAATGAGTTTTTGAGAAAATCAAACATCTTGAAATTTGCAAAATATACAGAAGAGCGTTAAGCGTAGAAATTGTTTTTAATTAATGTAAAAAATTTATTGCCAAGCGCATTGGGCAATGATGCCAACAACACGCGGTGTTCCCAAGCGGTCCCCCATCTAAGTACTAACCGCGCCCGACGCTGCTTAATTTCGGTGATCGGACGAGAACCGATGTATTCAGCGTGGTATGGTCGTTGGCAAAATTATATCTTCAATCAGTGTAGAAAACAACATTTTTCCTAAATTGATTGCCTATTGACTTGACTTTGTTTCTATAGGAATACTGTTATTGGTGTTGTGGTTGTTGTGGTTGTCCTTGATGTTGTTGTTGTACTTTGCAGTTGTAACATGATTACATGAAGAGGTCTCACTAAGAAAGGGGTTTTCAATCGCATGAAATTTCTTGGAGATGCTAATATTTTGTTTTTGTTGAGAAAATGAGTTTTTGAGAAAATCAAACATCTTGAAATTTGCAAAATATATAGAAGAGCGTTAAGCGTAGAAATTGTTTTTAATTAATGTAAAAAATTTATTGCCAAGCGCATTGGGCAATGATGCCAACAACACGCGGTGTTCCCAAGCGGTCCCCCATCTAAGTACTAACCGCGCCCGACGCTGCTTAATTTCGGTGATCGGACGAGAACCGATGTATTCAGCGTGGTATGGTCGTTGGCAAAATTATATCTTCAATCAGTGTACAAAACAAAATTTTTCCTAAATTGATTGCCTATTGACTTGACTTTGTTTCTATAGGAATACTGTTATTGGTGTTGTGGTTGTCCTTGATGTTGTTGTTGTACTTTGCAGTTGTAACATGATTACATGAAGAGGTCTCACTTAGAAAGGGGTTTTCAAACGCATGAAATTTCTTGGAGATGCTAATATTTTGTTTTTGTTGAGAAAATTAGTTTTTGAGAAAATCAAACATCTTGAAATTTGCAAAATATACAGAAGAGCGTTAAGCGTAGAAATTGTTTTTAATTAATGTAAAAAATTTATTGCCAAGCGCATTGGGCAATGATGCCAACAACACGCGGTGTTCCCAAGCGGTCCCCCATCTAAGTACTAACCGCGCCCGACGCTGCTTAATTTCGGTGATCGGACGAGAACCGATGTATTCAGCGTGGTATGGTCGTTGGCAAAATTATATCTTCAATCAGTGTAGAAAACAAAATTTTTCCTAAATTGATTGCCTATTGACTTGACTTTGTTTCTATAGGAATACTGTTATTGGTGTTGTGGTTGTCCTTGATGTTGTTGTTGTACTTTGCAGTTGTAACATGATTACATGAAGAGGTCTCACTAAGAAAGGGGTTTTCAATCGCATGAAATTTCTTGGAGATGCTAATATTTTGTTTTTGTTGAGAAAATGAGTTTTTGAGAAAATCAAACATCTTGAAATTTGCAAAATATATAGAGGAGCGTTAAGCGTAGAAATTGTTTTTAATTAATGTAAAAAATTTATTGCCAAGCGCATTGGGCAATGATGCCAACAACACGCGGTGTTCCCAAGCGGTCCCCCATCTAAGTACTAACCGCGCCCGACGCTGCTTAATTTCGGTGATCGGACGAGAACCGATGTATTCAGCGTGGTATGGTCGTTGGCAAAATTATATCTTCAATCAGTGTAGAAAACAAAATTTTTCCTAAATTGATTGCCTATTGACTTGACTTTGTTTCTATAGGAATACTGTTATTGGTGTTGTGGTTGTCCTTGATGTTGTTGTTGTACTTTGCAGTTGTAACATGATTACATGAAGAGGTCTCACTTAGAAAGGGGTTTTCAAACGCATGAAATTTCTTGGAGATGCTAATATTTTGTTTTTGTTGAGAAAATGAGTTTTTGAGAAAATCAAACATCTTGAAATTTGCAAAATATACAGAAGAGCGTTAAGCGTAGAAATTGTTTTTAATTAATGTAAAAAATTTATTGCCAAGCGCATTGGGCAATGATGCCAACAACACGCGGTGTTCCCAAGCGGTCCCCCATCTAAGTACTAACCGCGCCCGACGCTGCTTAATTTCGGTGATCGGACGAGAACCGATGTATTCAGCGTGGTATGGTCGTTGGCAAAATTATATCTTCAATCAGTGTAGAAAACAAAATTTTTCCTAAATTGATTGCCTATTGACTTGACTTTGTTTCTATAGGAATACTGTTATTGGTGTTGTGGTTGTCCTTGATGTTGTTGTTGTACTTTGCAGTTGTAACATGATTACATGAAGAGGTCTCACTTAGAAAGGGGTTTTCAAACGCATGAAATTTCTTGGAGATGCTAATATTTTGTTTTTGTTGAGAAAATGAGTTTTTGAGAAAATCAAACATCTTGAAATTTGCAAAATATACAGAAGAGCGTTAAGCGTAGAAATTGTTTTTAATTAATGTAAAAAATTTATTGCCAAGCGCATTGGGCAATGATGCCAACAACACGCGGTGTTCCCAAGCGGTCCCCCATCTAAGTACTAACCGCGCCCGACGCTGCTTAATTTCGGTGATCGGACGAGAACCGATGTATTCAGCGTGGTATGGTCGTTGGCAAAATTATATCTTCAATCAGTGTAGAAAACAACATTTTTCCTAAATTGATTGCCTATTGACTTGACTTTGTTTCTATAGGAATACTGTTATTGGTGTTGTGGTTGTTGTGGTTGTCCTTGATGTTGTTGTTGTACTTTGCAGTTGTAACATGATTACATGAAGAGGTCTCACTAAGAAAGGGGTTTTCAAACGCATGAAATTTCTTGGAGATGCTAATATTTTGTTTTTGTTGAGAAAATGAGTTTTTGAGAAAATCAAACATCTTGAAATTTGCAAAATATACAGAAGAGCGTTAAGCGTAGAAATTGTTTTTAATTAATGTAAAAAATTTATTGCCGAGCGCATTGGGCAATGATGCCAACAACACGCGGTGTTCCCAAGCGGTCCCCCATCTAAGTACTAACCGCGCCCGACGCTGCTTAATTTCGGTGATCGGACGAGAACCGATGTATTCAGCGTGGTATGGTCGTTGGCAAAATTATATCTTCAATCAGTGTAGAAAACAACATTTTTCCTAAATTGATTGCCTATTGACTTGACTTTGTTTCTATAGGAATACTGTTATTGGTGTTGTGGTTGTTGTGGTTGTCCTTGATGTTGTTGTTGTACTTTGCAGTTGTAACATGATTACATGAAGAGGTCTCACTAAGAAAGGGGTTTTCAATCGCATGAAATTTCTTGGAGATGCTAATATTTTGTTTTTGTTGAGAAAATGAGTTTTTGAGAAAATCAAACATCTTGAAATTTGCAAAATATATAGAAGAGCGTTAAGCGTAGAAATTGTTTTTAATTAATGTAAAAAATTTATTGCCAAGCGCATTGTGCAATGATGCCAACAACACGCGGTGTTCCCAAGCGGTCCCCCATCTAAGTACTAACCGCGCCCGACGCTGCTTAATTTCGGTGATCGGACGAGAACCGATGTATTCAGCGTGGTATGGTCGTTGGCAAAATTATATCTTCAATCAGTGTAGAAAACAAAATTTTTCCTAAATTGATTGCCTATTGACTTGACTTTGTTTCTATAGGAATACTGTTATTGGTGTTGTGGTTGTCCTTGATGTTGTTGTTGTACTTTGCAGCTGTAACATGATTACATGAAGAGGTCTCACTTAGAAAGGGGTTTTCAAACGCATGAAATTTCTTGGAGATGCTAATATTTTGTTTTTGTTGAGAAAATTAGTTTTTGAGAAAATCAAACATCTTGAAATTTGCAAAATATACAGAAGAGCGTTAAGCGTAGAAATTGTTTTTAATTAATGTAAAAAATTTATTGCCAAGCGCATTGGGCAATGATGCCAACAACACGCGGTGTTCCCAAGCGGTCCCCCATCTAAGTACTAACCGCGCCCGACGCTGCTTAATTTCGGTGATCGGACGAGAACCGATGTATTCAGCGTGGTATGGTCGTTGGCAAAATTATATCTTCAATCAGTGTAGAAAACAAAATTTTTCCTAAATTGATTGCCTATTGACTTGACTTTGTTTCTATAGGAATACTGTTATTGGTGTTGTGGTTGTCCTTGATGTTGTTGTTGTACTTTGCAGTTGTAACATGATTACATGAAGAGGTCTCACTAAGAAAGGGGTTTTCAATCGCATGAAATTTCTTGGAGATGCTAATATTTTGTTTTTGTTGAGAAAATGAGTTTTTGAGAAAATCAAACATCTTGAAATTTGCAAAATATATAGAAGAGCGTTAAGCGTAGAAATTGTTTTTAATTAATGTAAAAAATTTATTGCCAAGCGCATTGGGCAATGATGCCAACAACACGCGGTGTTCCCAAGCGGTCCCCCATCTAAGTACTAACCGCGCCCGACGCTGCTTAATTTCGGTGATCGGACGAGAACCGATGTATTCAGCGTGGTATGGTCGTTGGCAAAATTATATCTTCAATCAGTGTAGAAAACAAAATTTTTCCTAAATTGATTGCCTATTGACTTGACTTTGTTTCTATAGGAATACTGTTATTGGTGTTGTGGTTGTCCTTGATGTTGTTGTTGTACTTTGCAGTTGTAACATGATTACATGAAGAGGTCTCACTTAGAAAGGGGTTTTCAAACGCATGAAATTTCTTGGAGATGCTAATATTTTGTTTTTGTTGAGAAAATGAGTTTTTGAGAAAATCAAACATCTTGAAATTTGCAAAATATACAGAAGAGCGTTAAGCGTAGAAATTGTTTTTAATTAATGTAAAAAATTTATTGCCAAGCGCATTGGGCAATGATGCCAACAACACGCGGTGTTCCCAAGCGGTCCCCCATCTAAGTACTAACCGCGCCCGACGCTGCTTAATTTCGGTGATCGGACGAGAACCGATGTATTCAGCGTGGTATGGTCGTTGGCAAAATTATATCTTCAATCAGTGTAGAAAACAACATTTTTCCTAAATTGATTGCCTATTGACTTGACTTTGTTTCTATAGGAATACTGTTATTGGTGTTGTGGTTGTTGTGGTTGTCCTTGATGTTGTTGTTGTACTTTGCAGTTGTAACATGATTACATGAAGAGGTCTCACTTAGAAAGGGGTTTTCAAACGCATGAAATTTCTTGGAGATGCTAATATTTTGTTTTTGTTGAGAAAATGAGTTTTTGAGAAAATCAAACATCTTGAAATTTGCAAAATATACAGAAGAGCGTTAAGCGTAGAAATTGTTTTTAATTAATGTAAAAAATGTATTGCCAAGCGCATTGGGCAATGATGCCAACAACACGCGGTGTTCCCAAGCGGTCCCCCATCTAAGTACTAACCGCGCCCGACGCTGCTTAATTTCGGTGATCGGACGAGAACCGATGTATTCAGCGTGGTATGGTCGTTGGCAAAATTATATCTTCAATCAGTGTAGAAAACAACATTTTTCCTAAATTGATTGCCTATTGACTTGACTTTGTTTCTATAGGAATACTGTTATTGGTGTTGTGGTTGTTGTGGTTGTCCTTGATGTTGTTGTTGTACTTTGCAGTTGTAACATGATTACATGAAGAGGTCTCACTAAGAAAGGGGTTTTCAAACGCATGAAATTTCTTGGAGATGCTAATATTTTGTTTTTGTTGAGAAAATGAGTTTTTGAGAAAATCAAACATCTTGAAATTTGCAAAATATACAGAAGAGCGTTAAGCGTAGAAATTGTTTTTAATTAATGTAAAAAATTTATTGCCAAGCGCATTGGGCAATGATGCCAACAACACGCGGTGTTCCCAAGCGGTCCCCCATCTAAGTACTAACCGCGCCCGACGCTGCTTAATTTCGGTGATCGGACGAGAACCGATGTATTCAGCGTGGTATGGTCGTTGGTAAAATTATATCTTCAATCAGTGTAGAAAACAAAATTTTTCCTAAATTGATTGCCTATTGACTTGACTTTGTTTCTATAGGAATACTGTTATTGGTGTTGTGGTTGTTGTGGTTGTCCTTGATGTTGTTGTTGTACTTTGCAGTTGTAACATGATTACATGAAGAGGTCTCACTAAGAAAGGGGTTTTCAAACGCATGAAATTTCTTGGAGATGCTAATATTTTGTTTTTGTTGAGAAAATGAGTTTTTGAGAAAATCAAACATCTTGAAATTTGCAAAATATACAGAAGAGCGTTAAGCGTAGAAATTGTTTTTAATTAATGTAAAAAATTTATTGCCGAGCGCATTGGGCAATGATGCCAACAACACGCGGTGTTCCCAAGCGGTCCCCCATCTAAGTACTAACCGCGCCCGACGCTGCTTAATTTCGGTGATCGGACGAGAACCGATGTATTCAGCGTGGTATGGTCGTTGGCAAAATTATATCTTCAATCAGTGTAGAAAACAACATTTTTCCTAAATTGATTGCCTATTGACTTGACTTTGTTTCTATAGGAATACTGTTATTGGTGTTGTGGTTGTTGTGGTTGTCCTTGATGTTGTTGTTGTACTTTGCAGTTGTAACATGATTACATGAAGAGGTCTCACTAAGAAAGGGGTTTTCAAACGCATGAAATTTCTTGGAGATGCTAATATTTTGTTTTTGTTGAGAAAATGAGTTTTTGAGAAAATCAAACATCTTGAAATTTGCAAAATATACAGAAGAGCGTTAAGCGTAGAAATTGTTTTTAATTAATGTAAAAAATTTATTGCCAAGCGCATTGGGCAATGATGCCAACAACACGCGGTGTTCCCAAGCGGTCCCCCATCTAAGTACTAACCGCGCCCGACGCTGCTTAATTTCGGTGATCGGACGAGAACCGATGTATTCAGCGTGGTATGGTCGTTGGCAAAATTATATCTTCAATCAGTGTAGAAAACAACATTTTTCCTAAATTGATTGCCTATTGACTTGACTTTGTTTCTATAGGAATACTGTTATTGGTGTTGTGGTTGTTGTGGTTGTCCTTGATGTTGTTGTTGTACTTTGCAGTTGTAACATGATTACATGAAGAGGTCTCACTAAGAAAGGGGTTTTCAATCGCATGAAATTTCTTGGAGATGCTAATATTTTGTTTTTGTTGAGAAAATGAGTTTTTGAGAAAATCAAACATCTTGAAATTTGCAAAATATATAGAAGAGCGTTAAGCGTAGAAATTGTTTTTAATTAATGTAAAAAATTTATTGCCAAGCGCATTGGGCAATGATGCCAACAACACGCGGTGTTCCCAAGCGGTCCCCCATCTAAGTACTAACCGCGCCCGACGCTGCTTAATTTCGGTGATCGGACGAGAACCGATGTATTCAGCGTGGTATGGTCGTTGGCAAAATTATATCTTCAATCAGTGTAGAAAACAAAATTTTTCCTAAATTGATTGCCTATTGACTTGACTTTGTTTCTATAGGAATACTGTTATTGGTGTTGTGGTTGTCCTTGATGTTGTTGTTGTACTTTGCAGTTGTAACATGATTACATGAAGAGGTCTCACTTAGAAAGGGGTTTTCAAACGCATGAAATTTCTTGGAGATGCTAATATTTTGTTTTTGTTGAGAAAATGAGTTTTTGAGAAAATCAAACATCTTGAAATTTGCAAAATATACAGAAGAGCGTTAAGCGTAGAAATTGTTTTTAATTAATGTAAAAAATTTATTGCCAAGCGCATTGGGCAATGATGCCAACAACACGCGGTGTTCCCAAGCGGTCCCCCATCTAAGTACTAACCGCGCCCGACGCTGCTTAATTTCGGTGATCGGACGAGAACCGATGTATTCAGCGTGGTATGGTCGTTGGCAAAATTATATCTTCAATCAGTGTAGAAAACAAAATTTTTCCTAAATTGATTGCCTATTGACTTGACTTTGTTTCTATAGGAATACTGTTATTGGTGTTGTGGTTGTCCTTGATGTTGTTGTTGTACTTTGCAGTTGTAACATGATTACATGAAGAGGTCTCACTTAGAAAGGGGTTTTCAAACGCATGAAATTTCTTGGAGATGCTAATATTTTGTTTTTGTTGAGAAAATGAGTTTTTGAGAAAATCAAACATCTTGAAATTTGCAAAATATACAGAAGAGCGTTAAGCGTAGAAATTGTTTTTAATTAATGTAAAAAATTTATTGCCAAGCGCATTGGGCAATGATGCCAACAACACGCGGTGTTCCCAAGCGGTCCCCCATCTAAGTACTAACCGCGCCCGACGCTGCTTAATTTCGGTGATCGGACGAGAACCGATGTATTCAGCGTGGTATGGTCGTTGGCAAAATTATATCTTCAATCAGTGTAGAAAACAAAATTTTTCCTAAATTGATTGCCTATTGACTTGACTTTGTTTCTATAGGAATACTGTTATTGGTGTTGTGGTTGTCCTTGATGTTGTTGTTGTACTTTGCAGTTGTAACATGATTACATGAAGAGGTCTCACTTAGAAAGGGGTTTTCAAACGCATGAAATTTCTTGGAGATGCTAATATTTTGTTTTTGTTGAGAAAATGAGTTTTTGAGAAAATCAAACATCTTGAAATTTGCAAAATATACAGAAGAGCGTTAAGCGTAGAAATTGTTTTTAATTAATGTAAAAAATTTATTGCCAAGCGCATTGGGCAATGATGCCAACAACACGCGGTGTTCCCAAGCGGTCCCCCATCTAAGTACTAACCGCGCCCGACGCTGCTTAATTTCGGTGATCGGACGAGAACCGATGTATTCAGCGTGGTATGGTCGTTGGCAAAATTATATCTTCAATCAGTGTAGAAAACAACATTTTTCCTAAATTGATTGCCTATTGACTTGACTTTGTTTCTATAGGAATACTGTTATTGGTGTTGTGGTTGTTGTGGTTGTCCTTGATGTTGTTGTTGTACTTTGCAGTTGTAACATGATTACATGAAGAGGTCTCACTTAGAAAGGGGTTTTCAAACGCATGAAATTTCTTGGAGATGCTAATATTTTGTTTTTGTTGAGAAAATGAGTTTTTGAGAAAATCAAACATCTTGAAATTTGCAAAATATACAGAAGAGCGTTAAGCGTAGAAATTGTTTTTAATTAATGTAAAAAATTTATTGCCAAGCGCATTGGGCAATGATGCCAACAACACGCGGTGTTCCCAAGCGGTCCCCCATCTAAGTACTAACCGCGCCCGACGCTGCTTAATTTCGGTGATCGGACGAGAACCGATGTATTCAGCGTGGTATGGTCGTTGGCAAAATTATATCTTCAATCAGTGTAGAAAACAAAATTTTTCCTAAATTGATTGCCTATTGACTTGACTTTGTTTCTATAGGAATACTGTTATTGGTGTTGTGGTTGTTGTGGTTGTCCTTGATGTTGTTGTTGTACTTTGCAGTTGTAACATGATTACATGAAGAGGTCTCACTTAGAAAGGGGTTTTCAAACGCATGAAATTTCTTGGAGATGCTAATATTTTGTTTTTGTTGAGAAAATGAGTTTTTGAGAAAATCAAACATCTTGAAATTTGCAAAATATACAGAAGAGCGTTAAGCGTAGAAATTGTTTTTAATTAATGTAAAAAATGTATTGCCAAGCGCATTGGGCAATGATGCCAACAACACGCGGTGTTCCCAAGCGGTCCCCCATCTAAGTACTAACCGCGCCCGACGCTGCTTAATTTCGGTGATCGGACGAGAACCGATGTATTCAGCGTGGTATGGTCGTTGGCAAAATTATATCTTCAATCAGTGTAGAAAACAAAATTTTTCCTAAATTGATTGCCTATTGACTTGACTTTGTTTCTATAGGAATACTGTTATTGGTGTTGTGGTTGTTGTGGTTGTCCTTGATGTTGTTGTTGTACTTTGCAGTTGTAACATGATTACATGAAGAGGTCTCACTTAGAAAGGGGTTTTCAAACGCATGAAATTTCTTGGAGATGCTAATATTTTGTTTTTGTTGAGAAAATGAGTTTTTGAGAAAATCAAACATCTTGAAATTTGCAAAATATACAGAAGAGCGTTAAGCGTAGAAATTGTTTTTAATTAATGTAAAAAATGTATTGCCAAGCGCATTGGGCAATGATGCCAACAACACGCGGTGTTCCCAAGCGGTCCCCCATCTAAGTACTAACCGCGCCCGACGCTGCTTAATTTCGGTGATCGGACGAGAACCGATGTATTCAGCGTGGTATGGTCGTTGGCAAAATTATATCTTCAATCAGTGTAGAAAACAACATTTTTCCTAAATTGATTGCCTATTGACTTGACTTTGTTTCTATAGGAATACTGTTATTGGTGTTGTGGTTGTTGTGGTTGTCCTTGATGTTGTTGTTGTACTTTGCAGTTGTAACATGATTACATGAAGAGGTCTCACTTAGAAAGGGGTTTTCAAACGCATGAAATTTCTTGGAGATGCTAATATTTTGTTTTTGTTGAGAAAATGAGTTTTTGAGAAAATCAAACATCTTGAAATTTGCAAAATATACAGAAGAGCGTTAAGCGTAGAAATTGTTTTTAATTAATGTAAAAAATGTATTGCCAAGCGCATTGGGCAATGATGCCAACAACACGCGGTGTTCCCAAGCGGTCCCCCATCTAAGTACTAACCGCGCCCGACGCTGCTTAATTTCGGTGATCGGACGAGAACCGATGTATTCAGCGTGGTATGGTCGTTGGCAAAATTATATCTTCAATCAGTGTAGAAAACAAAATTTTTCCTAAATTGATTGCCTATTGACTTGACTTTGTTTCTATAGGAATACTGTTATTGGTGTTGTGGTTGTTGTGGTTGTCCTTGATGTTGTTGTTGTACTTTGCAGTTGTAACATGATTACATGAAGAGGTCTCACTTAGAAAGGGGTTTTCAAACGCATGAAATTTCTTGGAGATGCTAATATTTTGTTTTTGTTGAGAAAATGAGTTTTTGAGAAAATCAAACATCTTGAAATTTGCAAAATATACAGAAGAGCGTTAAGCGTAGAAATTGTTTTTAATTAATGTAAAAAATGTATTGCCAAGCGCATTGGGCAATGATGCCAACAACACGCGGTGTTCCCAAGCGGTCCCCCATCTAAGTACTAACCGCGCCCGACGCTGCTTAATTTCGGTGATCGGACGAGAACCGATGTATTCAGCGTGGTATGGTCGTTGGCAAAATTATATCTTCAATCAGTGTAGAAAACAACATTTTTCCTAAATTGATTGCCTATTGACTTGACTTTGTTTCTATAGGAATACTGTTATTGGTGTTGTGGTTGTAGTGGTTGTCCTTGATGTTGTTGTTGTACTTTGCAGTTGTAACATGATTACATGAAGAGGTCTCACTAAGAAAGGGGTTTTCAAACGCATGAAATTTCTTGGAGATGCTAATATTTTGTTTTTGTTGAGAAAATGAGTTTTTGAGAAAATCAAACATCTTGAAATTTGCAAAATATACAGAAGAGCGTTAAGCGTAGAAATTGTTTTTAATTAATGTAAAAAATTTATTGCCAAGCGCATTGCGCAATGATGCCAACAACACGCGGTGTTCCCAAGCGGTCCCCCATCTAAGTACTAACCGCGCCCGACGCTGCTTAATTTCGGTGATCGGACGAGAACCGATGTATTCAGCGTGGTATGGTCGTTGGCAAAATTATATCTTCAATCAGTGTAGAAAACAAAATTTTTCCTAAATTGATTGCCTATTGACTTGACTTTGTTTCTATAGGAATACTGTTATTGGTGTTGTGGTTGTTGTGGTTGTCCTTGATGTTGTTGTTGTACTTTGCAGTTGTAACATGATTACATGAAGAGGTCTCACTAAGAAAGGGGTTTTCAAACGCATGAAATTTCTTGGAGATGCTAATATTTTGTTTTTGTTGAGAAAATGAGTTTTTGAGAAAATCAAACATCTTGAAATTTGCAAAATATACAGAAGAGCGTTAAGCGTAGAAATTGTTTTTAATTAATGTAAAAAATTTATTGCCAAGCGCATTGGGCAATGATGCCAACAACACGCGGTGTTCCCAAGCGGTCCCCCATCTAAGTACTAACCGCGCCCGACGCTGCTTAATTTCGGTGATCGGACGAGAACCGATGTATTCAGCGTGGTATGGTCGTTGGCAAAATTATATCTTCAATCAGTGTAGAAAACAAAATTTTTCCTAAATTGATTGCCTATTGACTTGACTTTGTTTCTATAGGAATACTGTTATTGGTGTTGTGGTTGTTGTGGTTGTCCTTGATGTTGTTGTTGTACTTTGCAGTTGTAACATGATTACATGAAGAGGTCTCACTAAGAAAGGGGTTTTCAAACGCATGAAATTTCTTGGAGATGCTAATATTTTGTTTTTGTTGAGAAAATGAGTTTTTGAGAAAATCAAACATCTTGAAATTTGCAAAATATACAGAAGAGCGTTAAGCGTAGAAATTGTTTTTAATTAATGTAAAAAATTTATTGCCAAGCGCATTGGGCAATGATGCCAACAACACGCGGTGTTCCCAAGCGGTCCCCCATCTAAGTACTAACCGCGCCCGACGCTGCTTAATTTCGGTGATCGGACGAGAACCGATGTATTCAGCGTGGTATGGTCGTTGGCAAAATTATATCTTCAATCAGTGTACAAAACAAAATTTTTCCTAAATTGATTGCCTATTGACTTGACTTTGTTTCTATAGGAATACTGTTATTGGTGTTGTGGTTGTCCTTGATGTTGTTGTTGTACTTTGCAGTTGTAACATGATTACATGAAGAGGTCTCACTAAGAAAGGGGTTTTCAAACGCATGAAATTTCTTGGAGATGCTAATATTTTGTTTTTGTTGAGAAAATGAGTTTTTGAGAAAATCAAACATCTTGAAATTTGCAAAATATATAGAAGAGCGTTAAGCGTAGAAATTGTTTTTAATTAATGTAAAAAATGTATTGCCAAGCGCATTGGGCAATGATGCCAACAACACGCGGTGTTCCCAAGCGGTCCCCCATCTAAGTACTAACCGCGCCCGACGCTGCTTAATTTCGGTGATCGGACGAGAACCGATGTATTCAGCGTGGTATGGTCGTTGGCAAAATTATATCTTCAATCAGTGTAGAAAACAAAATTTTTCCTAAATTGATTGCCTATTGACTTGACTTTGTTTCTATAGGAATACTGTTATTGGTGTTGTGGTTGTTGTGGTTGTCCTTGATGTTGTTGTTGTACTTTGCAGTTGTAACATGATTACATGAAGAGGTCTCACTTAGAAAGGGGTTTTCAAACGCATGAAATTTCTTGGAGATGCTAATATTTTGTTTTTGTTGAGAAAATGAGTTTTTGAGAAAATCAAACATCTTGAAATTTGCAAAATATACAGAAGAGCGTTAAGCGTAGAAATTGTTTTTAATTAATGTAAAAAATTTATTGCCAAGCGCATTGGGCAATGATGCCAACAACACGCGGTGTTCCCAAGCGGTCCCCCATCTAAGTACTAACCGCGCCCGACGCTGCTTAATTTCGGTGATCGGACGAGAACCGATGTATTCAGCGTGGTATGGTCGTTGGCAAAATTATATCTTCAATCAGTGTAGAAAACAAAATTTTTCCTAAATTGATTGCCTATTGACTTGACTTTGTTTCTATAGGAATACTGTTATTGGTGTTGTGGTTGTTGTGGTTGTCCTTGATGTTGTTGTTGTACTTTGCAGTTGTAACATGATTACATGAAGAGGTCTCACTTAGAAAGGGGTTTTCAAACGCATGAAATTTCTTGGAGATGCTAATATTTTGTTTTTGTTGAGAAAATGAGTTTTTGAGAAAATCAAACATCTTGAAATTTGCAAAATATACAGAAGAGCGTTAAGCGTAGAAATTGTTTTTAATTAATGTAAAAAATGTATTGCCAAGCGCATTGGGCAATGATGCCAACAACACGCGGTGTTCCCAAGCGGTCCCCCATCTAAGTACTAACCGCGCCCGACGCTGCTTAATTTCGGTGATCGGACGAGAACCGATGTATTCAGCGTGGTATGGTCGTTGGCAAAATTATATCTTCAATCAGTGTAGAAAACAACATTTTTCCTAAATTGATTGCCTATTGACTTGACTTTGTTTCTATAGGAATACTGTTATTGGTGTTGTGGTTGTTGTGGTTGTCCTTGATGTTGTTGTTGTACTTTGCAGTTGTAACATGATTACATGAAGAGGTCTCACTAAGAAAGGGGTTTTCAAACGCATGAAATTTCTTGGAGATGCTAATATTTTGTTTTTGTTGAGAAAATGAGTTTTTGAGAAAATCAAACATCTTGAAATTTGCAAAATATACAGAAGAGCGTTAAGCGTAGAAATTGTTTTTAATTAATGTAAAAAATTTATTGCCAAGCGCATTGCGCAATGATGCCAACAACACGCGGTGTTCCCAAGCGGTCCCCCATCTAAGTACTAACCGCGCCCGACGCTGCTTAATTTCGGTGATCGGACGAGAACCGATGTATTCAGCGTGGTATGGTCGTTGGCAAAATTATATCTTCAATCAGTGTAGAAAACAAAATTTTTCCTAAATTGATTGCCTATTGACTTGACGTTGTTTCTATAGGAATACTGTTATTGGTGTTGTGGTTGTTGTGGTTGTCCTTGATGTTGTTGTTGTACTTTGCAGTTGTAACATGATTACATGAAGAGGTCTCACTAAGAAAGGGGTTTTCAAACGCATGAAATTTCTTGGAGATGCTAATATTTTGTTTTTGTTGAGAAAATGAGTTTTTGAGAAAATCAAACATCTTGAAATTTGCAAAATATACAGAAGAGCGTTAAGCGTAGAAATTGTTTTTAATTAATGTAAAAAATTTATTGCCAAGCGCATTGGGCAATGATGCCAACAACACGCGGTGTTCCCAAGCGGTCCCCCATCTAAGTACTAACCGCGCCCGACGCTGCTTAATTTCGGTGATCGGACGAGAACCGATGTATTCAGCGTGGTATGGTCGTTGGCAAAATTATATCTTCAATCAGTGTAGAAAACAACATTTTTCCTAAATTGATTGCCTATTGACTTGACTTTGTTTCTATAGTAATACTGTTATTGGTGTTGTGGTTGTTGTGGTTGTCCTTGATGTTGTTGTTGTACTTTGCAGTTGTAACATGATTACATGAAGAGGTCTCACTTAGAAAGGGGTTTTCAAACGCATGAAATTTCTTGGAGATGCTAATATTTTGTTTTTGTTGAGAAAATGAGTTTTTGAGAAAATCAAACATCTTGAAATTTGCAAAATATACAGAAGAGCGTTAAGCGTAGAAATTGTTTTTAATTAATGTAAAAAATGTATTGCCAAGCGCATTGGGCAATGATGCCAACAACACGCGGTGTTCCCAAGCGGTCCCCCATCTAAGTACTAACCGCGCCCGACGCTGCTTAATTTCGGTGATCGGACGAGAACCGATGTATTCAGCGTGGTATGGTCGTTGGCAAAATTATATCTTCAATCAGTGTAGAAAACAAAATTTTTCCTAAATTGATTGCCTATTGACTTGACTTTGTTTCTATAGGAATACTGTTATTGGTGTTGTGGTTGTTGTGGTTGTCCTTGATGTTGTTGTTGTACTTTGCAGTTGTAACATGATTACATGAAGAGGTCTCACTTAGAAAGGGGTTTTCAAACGCATGAAATTTCTTGGAGATGCTAATATTTTGTTTTTGTTGAGAAAATGAGTTTTTGAGAAAATCAAACATCTTGAAATTTGCAAAATATACAGAAGAGCGTTAAGCGTAGAAATTGTTTTTAATTAATGTAAAAAATGTATTGCCAAGCGCATTGGGCAATGATGCCAACAACACGCGGTGTTCCCAAGCGGTCCCCCATCTAAGTACTAACCGCGCCCGACGCTGCTTAATTTCGGTGATCGGACGAGAACCGATGTATTCAGCGTGGTATGGTCGTTGGCAAAATTATATCTTCAATCAGTGTAGAAAACAAAATTTTTCCTAAATTGATTGCCTATTGACTTGACTTTGTTTCTATAGGAATACTGTTATTGGTGTTGTGGTTGTTGTGGTTGTCCTTGATGTTGTTGTTGTACTTTGCAGTTGTAACATGATTACATGAAGAGGTCTCACTTAGAAAGGGGTTTTCAAACGCATGAAATTTCTTGGAGATGCTAATATTTTGTTTTTGTTGAGAAAATGAGTTTTTGAGAAAATCAAACATCTTGAAATTTGCAAAATATACAGAAGAGCGTTAAGCGTAGAAATTGTTTTTAATTAATGTAAAAAATGTATTGCCAAGCGCATTGGGCAATGATGCCAACAACACGCGGTGTTCCCAAGCGGTCCCCCATCTAAGTACTAACCGCGCCCGACGCTGCTTAATTTCGGTGATCGGACGAGAACCGATGTATTCAGCGTGGTATGGTCGTTGGCAAAATTATATCTTCAATCAGTGTAGAAAACAACATTTTTCCTAAATTGATTGCCTATTGACTTGACTTTGTTTCTATAGGAATACTGTTATTGGTGTTGTGGTTGTTGTGGTTGTCCTTGATGTTGTTGTTGTACTTTGCAGTTGTAACATGATTACATGAAGAGGTCTCACTAAGAAAGGGGTTTTCAAACGCATGAAATTTCTTGGAGATGCTAATATTTTGTTTTTGTTGAGAAAATGAGTTTTTGAGAAAATCAAACATCTTGAAATTTGCAAAATATACAGAAGAGCGTTAAGCGTAGAAATTGTTTTTAATTAATGTAAAAAATTTATTGCCAAGCGCATTGGGCAATGATGCCAACAACACGCGGTGTTCCCAAGCGGTCCCCCATCTAAGTACTAACCGCGCCCGACGCTGCTTAATTTCGGTGATCGGACGAGAACCGATGTATTCAGCGTGGTATGGTCGTTGGCAAAATTATATCTTCAATCAGTGTAGAAAACAAAATTTTTCCTAAATTGATTGCCTATTGACTTGACTTTGTTTCTATAGGAATACTGTTATTGGTGTTGTGGTTGTTGTGGTTGTCCTTGATGTTGTTGTTGTACTTTGCAGTTGTAACATGATTACATGAAGAGGTCTCACTAAGAAAGGGGTTTTCAAACGCATGAAATTTCTTGGAGATGCTAATATTTTGTTTTTGTTGAGAAAATGAGTTTTTGAGAAAATCAAACATCTTGAAATTTGCAAAATATACAGAAGAGCGTTAAGCGTAGAAATTGTTTTTAATTAATGTAAAAAATTTATTGCCAAGCGCATTGGGCAATGATGCCAACAACACGCGGTGTTCCCAAGCGGTCCCCCATCTAAGTACTAACCGCGCCCGACGCTGCTTAATTTCGGTGATCGGACGAGAACCGATGTATTCAGCGTGGTATGGTCGTTGGCAAAATTATATCTTCAATCAGTGTACAAAACAAAATTTTTCCTAAATTGATTGCCTATTGACTTGACTTTGTTTCTATAGGAATACTGTTATTGGTGTTGTGGTTGTCCTTGATGTTGTTGTTGTACTTTGCAGTTGTAACATGATTACATGAAGAGGTCTCACTAAGAAAGGGGTTTTCAAACGCATGAAATTTCTTGGAGATGCTAATATTTTGTTTTTGTTGAGAAAATGAGTTTTTGAGAAAATCAAACATCTTGAAATTTGCAAAATATATAGAAGAGCGTTAAGCGTAGAAATTGTTTTTAATTAATGTAAAAAATTTATTGCCAAGCGCATTGGGCAATGATGCCAACAACACGCGGTGTTCCCAAGCGGTCCCCCATCTAAGTACTAACCGCGCCCGACGCTGCTTAATTTCGGTGATCGGACGAGAACCGATGTATTCAGCGTGGTATGGTCGTTGGCAAAATTATATCTTCAATCAGTGTAGAAAACAAAATTTTTCCTAAATTGATTGCCTATTGACTTGACTTTGTTTCTATAGGAATACTGTTATTGGTGTTGTGGTTGTTGTGGTTGTCCTTGATGTTGTTGTTGTACTTTGCAGTTGTAACATGATTACATGAAGAGGTCTCACTTAGAAAGGGGTTTTCAAACGCATGAAATTTCTTGGAGATGCTAATATTTTGTTTTTGTTGAGAAAATGAGTTTTTGAGAAAATCAAACATCTTGAAATTTGCAAAATATACAGAAGAGCGTTAAGCGTAGAAATTGTTTTTAATTAATGTAAAAAATGTATTGCCAAGCGCATTGGGCAATGATGCCAACAACACGCGGTGTTCCCAAGCGGTCCCCCATCTAAGTACTAACCGCGCCCGACGCTGCTTAATTTCGGTGATCGGACGAGAACCGATGTATTCAGCGTGGTATGGTCGTTGGCAAAATTATATCTTCAATCAGTGTAGAAAACAAAATTTTTCCTAAATTGATTGCCTATTGACTTGACTTTGTTTCTATAGGAATACTGTTATTGGTGTTGTGGTTGTTGTGGTTGTCCTTGATGTTGTTGTTGTACTTTGCAGTTGTAACATGATTACATGAAGAGGTCTCACTTAGAAAGGGGTTTTCAAACGCATGAAAT
Organism: Pherbina coryleti; assembly: GCA_943735915.1. Lineage (NCBI taxonomy): Eukaryota > Metazoa > Arthropoda > Insecta > Diptera > Sciomyzidae > Pherbina > Pherbina coryleti. Next base: position 161,081,474 of record OX030950.1, on the reverse strand, counting down.
TTCTTGGAGATGCTAATATTTTGTTTTTGTTGAGAAAATGAGTTTTTGAGAAAATCAAACATCTTGAAATTTGCAAAATATACAGAAGAGCGTTAAGCGTAGAAATTGTTTTTAATTAATGTAAAAAATGTATTGCCAAGCGCATTGGGCAATGATGCCAACAACACGCGGTGTTCCCAAGCGGTCCCCCATCTAAGTACTAACCGCGCCCGACGCTGCTTAATTTCGGTGATCGGACGAGAACCGATGTATTCAGCGTGGTATGGTCGTTGGCAAAATTATATCTTCAATCAGTGTAGAAAACAACATTTTTCCTAAATTGATTGCCTATTGACTTGACTTTGTTTCTATAGGAATACTGTTATTGGTGTTGTGGTTGTTGTGGTTGTCCTTGATGTTGTTGTTGTACTTTGCAGTTGTAACATGATTACATGAAGAGGTCTCACTAAGAAAGGGGTTTTCAAACGCATGAAATTTCTTGGAGATGCTAATATTTTGTTTTTGTTGAGAAAATGAGTTTTTGAGAAAATCAAACATCTTGAAATTTGCAAAATATACAGAAGAGCGTTAAGCGTAGAAATTGTTTTTAATTAATGTAAAAAATTTATTGCCAAGCGCATTGCGCAATGATGCCAACAACACGCGGTGTTCCCAAGCGGTCCCCCATCTAAGTACTAACCGCGCCCGACGCTGCTTAATTTCGGTGATCGGACGAGAACCGATGTATTCAGCGTGGTATGGTCGTTGGCAAAATTATATCTTCAATCAGTGTAGAAAACAAAATTTTTCCTAAATTGATTGCCTATTGACTTGACGTTGTTTCTATAGGAATACTGTTATTGGTGTTGTGGTTGTTGTGGTTGTCCTTGATGTTGTTGTTGTACTTTGCAGTTGTAACATGATTACATGAAGAGGTCTCACTAAGAAAGGGGTTTTCAAACGCATGAAATTTCTTGGAGATGCTAATATTTTGTTTTTGTTGAGAAAATGAGTTTTTGAGAAAATCAAACATCTTGAAATTTGCAAAATATACAGAAGAGCGTTAAGCGTAGAAATTGTTTTTAATTAATGTAAAAAATTTATTGCCAAGCGCATTGGGCAATGATGCCAACAACACGCGGTGTTCCCAAGCGGTCCCCCATCTAAGTACTAACCGCGCCCGACGCTGCTTAATTTCGGTGATCGGACGAGAACCGATGTATTCAGCGTGGTATGGTCGTTGGCAAAATTATATCTTCAATCAGTGTAGAAAACAAAATTTTTCCTAAATTGATTGCCTATTGACTTGACTTTGTTTCTATAGGAATACTGTTATTGGTGTTGTGGTTGTTGTGGTTGTCCTTGATGTTGTTGTTGTACTTTGCAGTTGTAACATGATTACATGAAGAGGTCTCACTAAGAAAGGGGTTTTCAAACGCATGAAATTTCTTGGAGATGCTAATATTTTGTTTTTGTTGAGAAAATGAGTTTTTGAGAAAATCAAACATCTTGAAATTTGCAAAATATACAGAAGAGCGTTAAGCGTAGAAATTGTTTTTAATTAATGTAAAAAATTTATTGCCAAGCGCATTGGGCAATGATGCCAACAACACGCGGTGTTCCCAAGCGGTCCCCCATCTAAGTACTAACCGCGCCCGACGCTGCTTAATTTCGGTGATCGGACGAGAACCGATGTATTCAGAGTGGTATGGTCGTTGGCAAAATTATATCTTCAATCAGTGTAGAAAACAAAATTTTTCCTAAATTGATTGCCTATTGACTTGACTTTGTTTCTATAGGAATACTGTTATTGGTGTTGTGGTTGTCCTTGATGTTGTTGTTGTACTTTGCAGTTGTAACATGATTACATGAAGAGGTCTCACTTAGAAAGGGGTTTTCAAACGCATGAAATTTCTTGGAGATGCTAATATTTTGTTTTTGTTGAGAAAATGAGTTTTTGAGAAAATTCATCTTGAAATTTGCAAAATATACAGAAGAGCGTTAAGCGTAGAAATTGTTTTTAATTAATGTAAAAAATTTATTGCCAAGCGCATTGGGCAATGATGCCAACAACACGCGGTGTTCCCAAGCGGTCCCCCATCTAAGTACTAACCGCGCCCGACGCTGCTTAATTTCGGTGATCGGACGAGAACCGATGTATTCAGCGTGGTATGGTCGTTGGCAAAATTATATCTTCAATCAGTGTAGAAAACAAAATTTTTCCTAAATTGATTGCCTATTGACTTGACTTTGTTTCTATAGGAATACTGTTATTGGTGTTGTGGTTGTTGTGGTTGTTGTGGTTGTCCTTGATGTTGTTGTTGTACTTTGCAGTTGTAACATGATTACATGAAGAGGTCTCACTAAGAAAGGGGTTTTCAAACGCATGAAATTTCTTGGAGATGCTAATATTTTGTTTTTGTTGAGAAAATGAGTTTTTGAGAAAATCAAACATCTTGAAATTTGCAAAATATACAGAAGAGCGTTAAGCGTAGAAATTGTTTTTAATTAATGTAAAAAATTTATTGCCAAGCGCATTGGGCAATGATGCCAACAACACGCGGTGTTCCCAAGCGGTCCCCCATCTAAGTACTAACCGCGCCCGACGCTGCTTAATTTCGGTGATCGGACGAGAACCGATGTATTCAGCGTGGTATGGTCGTTGGCAAAATTATATCTTCAATCAGTGTAGAAAACAAAATTTTTCCTAAATTGATTGCCTATTGACTTGACTTTGTTTCTATAGGAATACTGTTATTGGTGTTGTGGTTGTTGTGGTTGTCCTTGATGTTGTTGTTGTACTTTGCAGTTGTAACATGATTACATGAAGAGGTCTCACTAAGAAAGGGGTTTTCAAACGCATGAAATTTCTTGGAGATGCTAATATTTTGTTTTTGTTGAGAAAATGAGTTTTTGAGAAAATCAAACATCTTGAAATTTGCAAAATATACAGAAGAGCGTTAAGCGTAGAAATTGTTTTTAATTAATGTAAAAAATTTATTGCCAAGCGCATTGGGCAATGATGCCAATAACACGCGGTGTTCCCAAGCGGTCCCCCATCTAAGTACTAACCGCGCCCGACGCTGCTTAATTTCGGTGATCGGACGAGAACCGATGTATTCAGCGTGGTATGGTCGTTGGCAAAATTATATCTTCAATCAGTGTAGAAAACAACATTTTTCCTAAATTGATTGCCTATTGACTTGACTTTGTTTCTATAGGAATACTGTTATTGGTGTTGTGGTTGTTGTGGTTGTCCTTGATGTTGTTGTTGTACTTTGCAGTTGTAACATGATTACATGAAGAGGTCTCACTAAGAAAGGGGTTTTCAAACGCATGAAATTTCTTGGAGATGCTAATATTTTGTTTTTGTTGAGAAAATGAGTTTTTGAGAAAATCAAACATCTTGAAATTTGCAAAATATACAGAAGAGCGTTAAGCGTAGAAATTGTTTTTAATTAATGTAAAAAATTTATTGCCAAGAGCATTGGGCAATGATGCCAACAACACGCGGTGTTCCCAAGCGGTCCCCCATCTAAGTACTAACCGCGCCCGACGCTGCTTAATTTCGGTGATCGGACGAGAACCGATGTATTCAGCGTGGTATGGTCGTTGGCAAAATTATATCTTCAATCAGTGTAGAAAACAAAATTTTTCCTAAATTGATTGCCTATTGACTTGACTTTGTTTCTATAGGAATACTGTTATTGGTGTTGTGGTTGTCCTTGATGTTGTTGTTGTACTTTGCAGTTGTAACATGATTACATGAAGAGGTCTCACTTAGAAAGGGGTTTTCAAACGCATGAAATTTCTTGGAGATGCTAATATTTTGTTTTTGTTGAGAAAATGAGTTTTTGAGAAAATTCATCTTGAAATTTGCAAAATATACAGAAGAGCGTTAAGCGTAGAAATTGTTTTTAATTAATGTAAAAAATTTATTGCCAAGCGCATTGGGCAATGATGCCAACAACACGCGGTGTTCCCAAGCGGTCCCCCATCTAAGTACTAACCGCGTCCTACGCCCGACGCTGCTTAATTTCGGTGATCGGACGAGAACCGATGTATTCAGCGTGGTATGGTCGTTGGCAAAATTATATCTTCAATCAGTGTACAAAACAAAATTTTTCCTAAATTGATTGCCTATTGACTTGACTTTGTTTCTATAGGAATACTGTTATTGGTGTTGTGGTTGTCCTTGATGTTGTTGTTGTACTTTGCAGTTGTAACATGATTACATGAAGAGGTCTCACTTAGAAAGGGGTTTTCAAACGCATGAAATTTCTTGGAGATGCTAATATTTTGTTTTTGTTGAGAAAATTAGTTTTTGAGAAAATCAAACATCTTGAAATTTGCAAAATATACAGAAGAGCGTTAAGCGTAGAAATTGTTTTTAATTAATGTAAAAAATGTATTGCCAAGCGCATTGGGCAATGATGCCAACAACACGCGGTGTTCCCAAGCGGTCCCCCATCTAAGTACTAACCGCGCCCGACGCTGCTTAATTTCGGTGATCGGACGAGAACCGATGTATTCAGCGTGGTATGGTCGTTGGCAAAATTATATCTTCAATCAGTGTAGAAAACAACATTTTTCCTAAATTGATTGCCTATTGACTTGACTTTGTTTCTATAGGAATACTGTTATTGGTGTTGTGGTTGTTGTGGTTGTCCTTGATGTTGTTGTTGTACTTTGCAGTTGTAACATGATTACATGAAGAGGTCTCACTTAGAAAGGGGTTTTCAAACGCATGAAATTTCTTGGAGATGCTAATATTTTGTTTTTGTTGAGAAAATGAGTTTTTGAGAAAATCAAACATCTTGAAATTTGCAAAATATACAGAAGAGCGTTAAGCGTAGAAATTGTTTTTAATTAATGTAAAAAATGTATTGCCAAGCGCATTGGGCAATGATGCCAACAACACGCGGTGTTCCCAAGCGGTCCCCCATCTAAGTACTAACCGCGCCCGACGCTGCTTAATTTCGGTGATCGGACGAGAACCGATGTATTCAGCGTGGTATGGTCGTTGGCAAAATTATATCTTCAATCAGTGTAGAAAACAAAATTTTTCCTAAATTGATTGCCTATTGACTTGACTTTGTTTCTATAGGAATACTGTTATTGGTGTTGTGGTTGTTGTGGTTGTCCTTGATGTTGTTGTTGTACTTTGCAGTTGTAACATGATTACATGAAGAGGTCTCACTAAGAAAGGGGTTTTCAAACGCATGAAATTTCTTGGAGATGCTAATATTTTGTTTTTGTTGAGAAAATGAGTTTTTGAGAAAATCAAACATCTTGAAATTTGCAAAATATACAGAAGAGCGTTAAGCGTAGAAATTGTTTTTAATTAATGTAAAAAATTTATTGCCAAGCGCATTGGGCAATGATGCCAACAACACGCGGTGTTCCCAAGCGGTCCCCCATCTAAGTACTAACCGCGCCCGACGCTGCTTAATTTCGGTGATCGGACGAGAACCGATGTATTCAGCGTGGTATGGTCGTTGGCAAAATTATATCTTCAATCAGTGTAGAAAACAAAATTTTTCCTAAATTGATTGCCTATTGACTTGACTTTGTTTCTATAGGAATACTGTTATTGGTGTTGTGGTTGTCCTTGATGTTGTTGTTGTACTTTGCAGTTGTAACATGATTACATGAAGAGGTCTCACTAAGAAAGGGGTTTTCAAACGCATGAAATTTCTTGGAGATGCTAATATTTTGTTTTTGTTGAGAAAATGAGTTTTTGAGAAAATCAAACATCTTGAAATTTGCAAAATATATAGAAGAGCGTTAAGCGTAGAAATTGTTTTTAATTAATGTAAAAAATTTATTGCCAAGCGCATTGGGCAATGATGCCAACAACACGCGGTGTTCCCAAGCGGTCCCCCATCTAAGTACTAACCGCGTCCTACGCCCGACGCTGCTTAATTTCGGTGATCGGACGAGAACCGATGTATTCAGCGTGGTATGGTCGTTGGCAAAATTATATCTTCAATCAGTGTAGAAAACAAAATTTTTCCTAAATTGATTGCCTATTGACTTGACTTTGTTTCTATAGGAATACTGTTATTGGTGTTGTGGTTGTTGTGGTTGTCCTTGATGTTGTTGTTGTACTTTGCAGTTGTAACATGATTACATGAAGAGGTCTCACTTAGAAAGGGGTTTTCAAACGCATGAAATTTCTTGGAGATGCTAATATTTTGTTTTTGTTGAGAAAATGAGTTTTTGAGAAAATCAAACATCTTGAAATTTGCAAAATATACAGAAGAGCGTTAAGCGTAGAAATTGTTTTTAATTAATGTAAAAAATGTATTGCCAAGCGCATTGGGCAATGATGCCAACAACACGCGGTGTTCCCAAGCGGTCCCCCATCTAAGTACTAACCGCGCCCGACGCTGCTTAATTTCGGTGATCGGACGAGAACCGATGTATTCAGCGTGGTATGGTCGTTGGCAAAATTATATCTTCAATCAGTGTAGAAAACAAAATTTTTCCTAAATTGATTGCCTATTGACTTGACTTTGTTTCTATAGGAATACTGTTATTGGTGTTGTGGTTGTCCTTGATGTTGTTGTTGTACTTTGCAGTTGTAACATGATTACATGAAGAGGTCTCACTTAGAAAGGGGTTTTCAAACGCATGAAATTTCTTGGAGATGCTAATATTTTGTTTTTGTTGAGAAAATGAGTTTTTGAGAAAATCAAACATCTTGAAATTTGCAAAATATACAGAAGAGCGTTAAGCGTAGAAATTGTTTTTAATTAATGTAAAAAATTTATTGCCAAGCGCATTGGGCAATGATGCCAACAACACGCGGTGTTCCCAAGCGGTCCCCCATCTAAGTACTAACCGCGCCCGACGCTGCTTAATTTCGGTGATCGGACGAGAACCGATGTATTCAGCGTGGTATGGTCGTTGGCAAAATTATATCTTCAATCAGTGTAGAAAACAACATTTTTCCTAAATTGATTGCCTATTGACTTGACTTTGTTTCTATAGGAATACTGTTATTGGTGTTGTGGTTGTTGTGGTTGTCCTTGATGTTGTTGTTGTACTTTGCAGTTGTAACATGATTACATGAAGAGGTCTCACTTAGAAAGGGGTTTTCAAACGCATGAAATTTCTTGGAGATGCTAATATTTTGTTTTTGTTGAGAAAATGAGTTTTTGAGAAAATCAAACATCTTGAAATTTGCAAAATATACAGAAGAGCGTTAAGCGTAGAAATTGTTTTTAATTAATGTAAAAAATGTATTGCCAAGCGCATTGGGCAATGATGCCAACAACACGCGGTGTTCCCAAGCGGTCCCCCATCTAAGTACTAACCGCGCCCGACGCTGCTTAATTTCGGTGATCGGACGAGAACCGATGTATTCAGCGTGGTATGGTCGTTGGCAAAATTATATCTTCAATCAGTGTACAAAACAAAATTTTTCCTAAATTGATTGCCTATTGACTTGACTTTGTTTCTATAGGAATACTGTTATTGGTGTTGTGGTTGTCCTTGATGTTGTTGTTGTACTTTGCAGTTGTAACATGATTACATGAAGAGGTCTCACTAAGAAAGGGGTTTTCAAACGCATGAAATTTCTTGGAGATGCTAATATTTTGTTTTTGTTGAGAAAATGAGTTTTTGAGAAAATCAAACATCTTGAAATTTGCAAAATATACAGAAGAGCGTTAAGCGTAGAAATTGTTTTTAATTAATGTAAAAAATGTATTGCCAAGCGCATTGGGCAATGATGCCAACAACACGCGGTGTTCCCAAGCGGTCCCCCATCTAAGTACTAACCGCGCCCGACGCTGCTTAATTTCGGTGATCGGACGAGAACCGATGTATTCAGCGTGGTATGGTCGTTGGCAAAATTATATCTTCAATCAGTGTAGAAAACAACATTTTTCCTAAATTGATTGCCTATTGACTTGACTTTGTTTCTATAGGAATACTGTTATTGGTGTTGTGGTTGTCCTTGATGTTGTTGTTGTACTTTGCAGTTGTAACATGATTACATGAAGAGGTCTCACTAAGAAAGGGGTTTTCAAACGCATGAAATTTCTTGGAGATGCTAATATTTTGTTTTTGTTGAGAAAATGAGTTTTTGAGAAAATCAAACATCTTGAAATTTGCAAAATATACAGAAGAGCGTTAAGCGTAGAAATTGTTTTTAATTAATGTAAAAAATTTATTGCCAAGCGCATTGCGCAATGATGCCAACAACACGCGGTGTTCCCAAGCGGTCCCCCATCTAAGTACTAACCGCGTCCTACGCCCGACGCTGCTTAATTTCGGTGATCGGACGAGAACCGATGTATTCAGCGTGGTATGGTCGTTGGCAAAATTATATCTTCAATCAGTGTAGAAAACAAAATTTTTCCTAAATTGATTGCCTATTGACTTGACTTTGTTTCTATAGGAATACTGTTATTGGTGTTGTGGTTGTCCTTGATGTTGTTGTTGTACTTTGCAGTTGTAACATGATTACATGAAGAGGTCTCACTAAGAAAGGGGTTTTCAAACGCATGAAATTTCTTGGAGATGCTAATATTTTGTTTTTGTTGAGAAAATGAGTTTTTGAGAAAATTCATCTTGAAATTTGCAAAATATACAGAAGAGCGTTAAGCGTAGAAATTGTTTTTAATTAATGTAAAAAATTTATTGCCAAGCGCATTGGGCAATGATGCCAACAACACGCGGTGTTCCCAAGCGGTCCCCCATCTAAGTACTAACCGCGCCCGACGCTGCTTAATTTCGGTGATCGGACGAGAACCGATGTATTCAGCGTGGTATGGTCGTTGGCAAAATTATATCTTCAATCAGTGTAGAAAACAAAATTTTTCCTAAATTGATTGCCTATTGACTTGACTTTGTTTCTATAGGAATACTGTTATTGGTGTTGTGGTTGTTGTGGTTGTTGTGGTTGTCCTTGATGTTGTTGTTGTACTTTGCAGTTGTAACATGATTACATGAAGAGGTCTCACTAAGAAAGGGGTTTTCAAACGCATGAAATTTCTTGGAGATGCTAATATTTTGTTTTTGTTGAGAAATGAGTTTTTGAGAAAATCAAACATCTTGAAATTTGCAAAATATACAGAAGAGCGTTAAGCGTAGAAATTGTTTTTAATTAATGTAAAAAATTTATTGCCAAGCGCATTGGGCAATGATGCCAACAACACGCGGTGTTCCCAAGCGGTCCCCCATCTAAGTACTAACCGCGCCCGACGCTGCTTAATTTCGGTGATCGGACGAGAACCGATGTATTCAGCGTGGTATGGTCGTTGGCAAAATTATATCTTCAATCAGTGTAGAAAACAACATTTTTCCTAAATTGATTGCCTATTGACTTGACTTTGTTTCTATAGGAATACTGTTATTGGTGTTGTGGTTGTTGTGGTTGTCCTTGATGTTGTTGTTGTACTTTGCAGTTGTAACATGATTACATGAAGAGGTCTCACTAAGAAAGGGGTTTTCAAACGCATGAAATTTCTTGGAGATGCTAATATTTTGTTTTTGTTGAGAAAATGAGTTTTTGAGAAAATCAAACATCTTGAAATTTGCAAAATATACAGAAGAGCGTTAAGCGTAGAAATTGTTTTTAATTAATGTAAAAAATTTATTGCCAAGCGCATTGGGCAATGATGCCAACAACACGCGGTGTTCCCAAGCGGTCCCCCATCTAAGTACTAACCGCGCCCGACGCTGCTTAATTTCGGTGATCGGACGAGAACCGATGTATTCAGCGTGGTATGGTCGTTGGCAAAATTATATCTTCAATCAGTGTAGAAAACAAAATTTTTCCTAAATTGATTGCCTATTGACTTGACTTTGTTTCTATAGGAATACTGTTATTGGTGTTGTGGTTGTTGTGGTTGTTGTGGTTGTCCTTGATGTTGTTGTTGTACTTTGCAGTTGTAACATGATTACATGAAGAGGTCTCACTAAGAAAGGGGTTTTCAAACGCATGAAATTTCTTGGAGATGCTAATATTTTGTTTTTGTTGAGAAAATGAGTTTTTGAGAAAATCAAACATCTTGAAATTTGCAAAATATACAGAAGAGCGTTAAGCGTAGAAATTGTTTTTAATTAATGTAAAAAATTTATTGCCAAGCGCATTGGGCAATGATGCCAACAACACGCGGTGTTCCCAAGCGGTCCCCCATCTAAGTACTAACCGCGCCCGACGCTGCTTAATTTCGGTGATCGGACGAGAACCGATGTATTCAGCGTGGTATGGTCGTTGGCAAAATTATATCTTCAATCAGTGTAGAAAACAAAATTTTTCCTAAATTGATTGCCTATTGACTTGACTTTGTTTCTATAGGAATACTGTTATTGGTGTTGTGGTTGTTGTGGTTGTCCTTGATGTTGTTGTTGTACTTTGCAGTTGTAACATGATTACATGAAGAGGTCTCACTAAGAAAGGGGTTTTCAAACGCATGAAATTTCTTGGAGATGCTAATATTTTGTTTTTGTTGAGAAAATGAGTTTTTGAGAAAATCAAACATCTTGAAATTTGCAAAATATACAGAAGAGCGTTAAGCGTAGAAATTGTTTTTAATTAATGTAAAAAATTTATTGCCAAGCGCATTGGGCAATGATGCCAACAACACGCGGTGTTCCCAAGCGGTCCCCCATCTAAGTACTAACCGCGGCCGACGCTGCTTAATTTCGGTGATCGGACGAGAACCGATGTATTCAGCGTGGTATGGTCGTTGGCAAAATTATATCTTCAATCAGTGTACAAAACAAAATTTTTCCTAAATTGATTGCCTATTGACTTGACTTTGTTTCTATAGGAATACTGTTATTGGTGTTGTGGTTGTCCTTGATGTTGTTGTTGTACTTTGCAGTTGTAACATGATTACATGAAGAGGTCTCACTAAGAAAGGGGTTTTCAAACGCATGAAATTTCTTGGAGATGCTAATATTTTGTTTTTGTTGAGAAAATGAGTTTTTGAGAAAATCAAACATCTTGAAATTTGCAAAATATATAGAAGAGCGTTAAGCGTAGAAATTGTTTTTAATTAATGTAAAAAATTTATTGCCAAGCGCATTGGGCAATGATGCCAACAACACGCGGTGTTCCCAAGCGGTCCCCCATCTAAGTACTAACCGCGCCCGACGCTGCTTAATTTCGGTGATCGGACGAGAACCGATGTATTCAGCGTGGTATGGTCGTTGGCAAAATTATATCTTCAATCAGTGTAGAAAACAAAATTTTTCCTAAATTGATTGCCTATTGACTTGACTTTGTTTCTATAGGAATACTGTTATTGGTGTTGTGGTTGTTGTGGTTGTCCTTGATGTTGTTGTTGTACTTTGCAGTTGTAACATGATTACATGAAGAGGTCTCACTTAGAAAGGGGTTTTCAAACGCATGAAATTTCTTGGAGATGCTTATATTTTGTTTTTGTTGAGAAAATGAGTTTTTGAGAAAATCAAACATCTTGAAATTTGCAAAATATACAGAAGAGCGTTAAGCGTAGAAATTGTTTTTAATTAATGTAAAAAATGTATTGCCAAGCGCATTGGGCAATGATGCCAACAACACGCGGTGTTCCCAAGCGGTCCCCCATCTAAGTACTAACCGCGCCCGACGCTGCTTAATTTCGGTGATCGGACGAGAACCGATGTATTCAGCGTGGTATGGTCGTTGGCAAAATTATATCTTCAATCAGTGTAGAAAACAAAATTTTTCCTAAATTGATTGCCTATTGACTTGACTTTGTTTCTATAGGAATACTGTTATTGGTGTTGTGGTTGTTGTGGTTGTCCTTGATGTTGTTGTTGTACTTTGCAGTTGTAACATGATTACATGAAGAGGTCTCACTTAGAAAGGGGTTTTCAAACGCATGAAATTTCTTGGAGATGCTAATATTTTGTTTTTGTTGAGAAAATGAGTTTTTGAGAAAATCAAACATCTTGAAATTTGCAAAATATACAGAAGAGCGTTAAGCGTAGAAATTGTTTTTAATTAATGTAAAAAATGTATTGCCAAGCGCATTGGGCAATGATGCCAACAACACGCGGTGTTCCCAAGCGGTCCCCCATCTAAGTACTAACCGCGCCCGACGCTGCTTAATTTCGGTGATCGGACGAGAACCGATGTATTCAGCGTGGTATGGTCGTTGGCAAAATTATATCTTCAATCAGTGTAGAAAACAACATTTTTCCTAAATTGATTGCCTATTGACTTGACTTTGTTTCTATAGGAATACTGTTATTGGTGTTGTGGTTGTTGTGGTTGTCCTTGATGTTGTTGTTGTACTTTGCAGTTGTAACATGATTACATGAAGAGGTCTCACTAAGAAAGGGGTTTTCAAACGCATGAAATTTCTTGGAGATGCTAATATTTTGTTTTTGTTGAGAAAATGAGTTTTTGAGAAAATCAAACATCTTGAAATTTGCAAAATATACAGAAGAGCGTTAAGCGTAGAAATTGTTTTTAATTAATGTAAAAAATTTATTGCCAAGCGCATTGCGCAATGATGCCAACAACACGCGGTGTTCCCAAGCGGTCCCCCATCTAAGTACTAACCGCGCCCGACGCTGCTTAATTTCGGTGATCGGACGAGAACCGATGTATTCAGCGTGGTATGGTCGTTGGCAAAATTATATCTTCAATCAGTGTAGAAAACAAAATTTTTCCTAAATTGATTGCCTATTGACTTGACGTTGTTTCTATAGGAATACTGTTATTGGTGTTGTGGTTGTTGTGGTTGTCCTTGATGTTGTTGTTGTACTTTGCAGTTGTAACATGATTACATGAAGAGGTCTCACTAAGAAAGGGGTTTTCAAACGCATGAAATTTCTTGGAGATGCTAATATTTTGTTTTTGTTGAGAAAATGAGTTTTTGAGAAAATCAAACATCTTGAAATTTGCAAAATATACAGAAGAGCGTTAAGCGTAGAAATTGTTTTTAATTAATGTAAAAAATTTATTGCCAAGCGCATTGGGCAATGATGCCAACAACACGCGGTGTTCCCAAGCGGTCCCCCATCTAAGTACTAACCGCGCCCGACGCTGCTTAATTTCGGTGATCGGACGAGAACCGATGTATTCAGCGTGGTATGGTCGTTGGCAAAATTATATCTTCAATCAGTGTAGAAAACAAAATTTTTCCTAAATTGATTGCCTATTGACTTGACTTTGTTTCTATAGGAATACTGTTATTGGTGTTGTGGTTGTTGTGGTTGTCCTTGATGTTGTTGTTGTACTTTGCAGTTGTAACATGATTACATGAAGAGGTCTCACTAAGAAAGGGGTTTTCAAACGCATGAAATTTCTTGGAGATGCTAATATTTTGTTTTTGTTGAGAAAATGAGTTTTTGAGAAAATCAAACATCTTGAAATTTGCAAAATATACAGAAGAGCGTTAAGCGTAGAAATTGTTTTTAATTAATGTAAAAAATTTATTGCCAAGCGCATTGGGCAATGATGCCAACAACACGCGGTGTTCCCAAGCGGTCCCCCATCTAAGTACTAACCGCGCCCGACGCTGCTTAATTTCGGTGATCGGACGAGAACCGATGTATTCAGAGTGGTATGGTCGTTGGCAAAATTATATCTTCAATCAGTGTAGAAAACAAAATTTTTCCTAAATTGATTGCCTATTGACTTGACTTTGTTTCTATAGGAATACTGTTATTGGTGTTGTGGTTGTCCTTGATGTTGTTGTTGTACTTTGCAGTTGTAACATGATTACATGAAGAGGTCTCACTTAGAAAGGGGTTTTCAAACGCATGAAATTTCTTGGAGATGCTAATATTTTGTTTTTGTTGAGAAAATGAGTTTTTGAGAAAATTCATCTTGAAATTTGCAAAATATACAGAAGAGCGTTAAGCGTAGAAATTGTTTTTAATTAATGTAAAAAATTTATTGCCAAGCGCATTGGGCAATGATGCCAACAACACGCGGTGTTCCCAAGCGGTCCCCCATCTAAGTACTAACCGCGTCCTACGCCCGACGCTGCTTAATTTCGGTGATCGGACGAGAACCGATGTATTCAGCGTGGTATGGTCGTTGGCAAAATTATATCTTCAATCAGTGTAGAAAACAAAATTTTTCCTAAATTGATTGCCTATTGACTTGACTTTGTTTCTATAGGAATACTGTTATTGGTGTTGTGGTTGTTGTGGTTGTTGTGGTTGTCCTTGATGTTGTTGTTGTACTTTGCAGTTGTAACATGATTACATGAAGAGGTCTCACTAAGAAAGGGGTTTTCAAACGCATGAAATTTCTTGGAGATGCTAATATTTTGTTTTTGTTGAGAAAATGAGTTTTTGAGAAAATCAAACATCTTGAAATTTGCAAAATATACAGAAGAGCGTTAAGCGTAGAAATTGTTTTTAATTAATGTAAAAAATTTATTGCCAAGCGCATTGGGCAATGATGCCAACAACACGCGGTGTTCCCAAGCGGTCCCCCATCTAAGTACTAACCGCGCCCGACGCTGCTTAATTTCGGTGATCGGACGAGAACCGATGTATTCAGCGTGGTATGGTCGTTGGCAAAATTATATCTTCAATCAGTGTAGAAAACAAAATTTTTCCTAAATTGATTGCCTATTGACTTGACTTTGTTTCTATAGGAATACTGTTATTGGTGTTGTGGTTGTTGTGGTTGTCCTTGATGTTGTTGTTGTACTTTGCAGTTGTAACATGATTACATGAAGAGGTCTCACTAAGAAAGGGGTTTTCAAACGCATGAAATTTCTTGGAGATGCTAATATTTTGTTTTTGTTGAGAAAATGAGTTTTTGAGAAAATCAAACATCTTGAAATTTGCAAAATATACAGAAGAGCGTTAAGCGTAGAAATTGTTTTTAATTAATGTAAAAAATTTATTGCCAAGCGCATTGGGCAATGATGCCAATAACACGCGGTGTTCCCAAGCGGTCCCCCATCTAAGTACTAACCGCGCCCGACGCTGCTTAATTTCGGTGATCGGACGAGAACCGATGTATTCAGCGTGGTATGGTCGTTGGCAAAATTATATCTTCAATCAGTGTAGAAAACAAAATTTTTCCTAAATTGATTGCCTATTGACTTGACTTTGTTTCTATAGGAATACTGTTATTGGTGTTGTGGTTGTTGTGGTTGTCCTTGATGTTGTTGTTGTACTTTGCAGTTGTAACATGATTACATGAAGAGGTCTCACTTAGAAAGGGGTTTTCAAACGCATGAAATTTCTTGGAGATGCTAATATTTTGTTTTTGTTGAGAAAATGAGTTTTTGAGAAAATTCATCTTGAAATTTGCAAAATATACAGAAGAGCGTTAAGCGTAGAAATTGTTTTTAATTAATGTAAAAAATTTATTGCCAAGCGCATTGGGCAATGATGCCAACAACACGCGGTGTTCCCAAGCGGTCCCCCATCTAAGTACTAACCGCGTCCTACGCCCGACGCTGCTTAATTTCGGTGATCGGACGAGAACCGATGTATTCAGCGTGGTATGGTCGTTGGCAAAATTATATCTTCAATCAGTGTACAAAACAAAATTTTTCCTAAATTGATTGCCTATTGACTTGACTTTGTTTCTATAGGAATACTGTTATTGGTGTTGTGGTTGTCCTTGATGTTGTTGTTGTACTTTGCAGTTGTAACATGATTACATGAAGAGGTCTCACTTAGAAAGGGGTTTTCAAACGCATGAAATTTCTTGGAGATGCTAATATTTTGTTTTTGTTGAGAAAATGAGTTTTTGAGAAAATTCATCTTGAAATTTGCAAAATATACAGAAGAGCGTTAAGCGTAGAAATTGTTTTTAATTAATGTAAAAAATTTATTGCCAAGCGCATTGGGCAATGATGCCAACAACACGCGGTGTTCCCAAGCGGTCCCCCATCTAAGTACTAACCGCGTCCTACGCCCGACGCTGCTTAATTTCGGTGATCGGACGAGAACCGATGTATTCAGCGTGGTATGGTCGTTGGCAAAATTATATCTTCAATCAGTGTACAAAACAAAATTTTTCCTAAATTGATTGCCTATTGACTTGACTTTGTTTCTATAGGAATACTGTTATTGGTGTTGTGGTTGTCCTTGATGTTGTTGTTGTACTTTGCAGTTGTAACATGATTACATGAAGAGGTCTCACTTAGAAAGGGGTTTTCAAACGCATGAAATTTCTTGGAGATGCTAATATTTTGTTTTTGTTGAGAAAATTAGTTTTTGAGAAAATCAAACATCTTGAAATTTGCAAAATATACAGAAGAGCGTTAAGCGTAGAAATTGTTTTTAATTAATGTAAAAAATTTATTGCCAAGCGCATTGGGCAATGATGCCAACAACACGCGGTGTTCCCAAGCGGTCCCCCATCTAAGTACTAACCGCGCCCGACGCTGCTTAATTTCGGTGATCGGACGAGAACCGATGTATTCAGCGTGGTATGGTCGTTGGCAAAATTATATCTTCAATCAGTGTAGAAAACAACATTTTTCCTAAATTGATTGCCTATTGACTTGACTTTGTTTCTATAGGAATACTGTTATTGGTGTTGTGGTTGTTGTGGTTGTCCTTGATGTTGTTGTTGTACTTTGCAGTTGTAACATGATTACATGAAGAGGTCTCACTAAGAAAGGGGTTTTCAAACGCATGAAATTTCTTGGAGATGCTAATATTTTGTTTTTGTTGAGAAAATGAGTTTTTGAGAAAATCAAACATCTTGAAATTTGCAAAATATACAGAAGAGCGTTAAGCGTAGAAATTGTTTTTAATTAATGTAAAAAATGTATTGCCAAGCGCATTGGGCAATGATGCCAACAACACGCGGTGTTCCCAAGCGGTCCCCCATCTAAGTACTAACCGCGCCCGACGCTGCTTAATTTCGGTGATCGGACGAGAACCGATGTATTCAGCGTGGTATGGTCGTTGGCAAAATTATATCTTCAATCAGTGTAGAAAACAAAATTTTTCCTAAATTGATTGCCTATTGACTTGACTTTGTTTCTATAGGAATACTGTTATTGGTGTTGTGGTTGTCCTTGATGTTGTTGTTGTACTTTGCAGTTGTAACATGATTACATGAAGAGGTCTCACTAAGAAAGGGGTTTTCAAACGCATGAAATTTCTTGGAGATGCTAATATTTTGTTTTTGTTGAGAAAATGAGTTTTTGAGAAAATCAAACATCTTGAAATTTGCAAAATATACAGAAGAGCGTTAAGCGTAGAAATTGTTTTTAATTAATGTAAAAAATTTATTGCCAAGCGCATTGGGCAATGATGCCAACAACACGCGGTGTTCCCAAGCGGTCCCCCATCTAAGTACTAACCGCGCCCGACGCTGCTTAATTTCGGTGATCGGACGAGAACCGATGTATTCAGCGTGGTATGGTCGTTGGCAAAATTATATCTTCAATCAGTGTAGAAAACAAAATTTTTCCTAAATTGATTGCCTATTGACTTGACTTTGTTTCTATAGGAATACTGTTATTGGTGTTGTGGTTGTCCTTGATGTTGTTGTTGTACTTTGCAGTTGTAACATGATTACATGAAGAGGTCTCACTAAGAAAGGGGTTTTCAAACGCATGAAATTTCTTGGAGATGCTAATATTTTGTTTTTGTTGAGAAAATGAGTTTTTGAGAAAATCAAACATCTTGAAATTTGCAAAATATACAGAAGAGCGTTAAGCGTAGAAATTGTTTTTAATTAATGTAAAAAATTTATTGCCAAGCGCATTGGGCAATGATGCCAACAACACGCGGTGTTCCCAAGCGGTCCCCCATCTAAGTACTAACCGCGCCCGACGCTGCTTAATTTCGGTGATCGGACGAGAACCGATGTATTCAGCGTGGTATGGTCGTTGGCAAAATTATATCTTCAATCAGTGTAGAAAACAAAATTTTTCCTAAATTGATTGCCTATTGACTTGACGTTGTTTCTATAGGAATACTGTTATTGGTGTTGTGGTTGTTGTGGTTGTCCTTGATGTTGTTGTTGTACTTTGCAGTTGTAACATGATTACATGAAGAGGTCTCACTAAGAAAGGGGTTTTCAAACGCATGAAATTTCTTGGAGATGCTAATATTTTGTTTTTGTTGAGAAAATGAGTTTTTGAGAAAATCAAACATCTTGAAATTTGCAAAATATACAGAAGAGCGTTAAGCGTAGAAATTGTTTTTAATTAATGTAAAAAATTTATTGCCAAGCGCATTGGGCAATGATGCCAACAACACGCGGTGTTCCCAAGCGGTCCCCCATCTAAGTACTAACCGCGCCCGACGCTGCTTAATTTCGGTGATCGGACGAGAACCGATGTATTCAGCGTGGTATGGTCGTTGGCAAAATTATATCTTCAATCAGTGTAGAAAACAAAATTTTTCCTAAATTGATTGCCTATTGACTTGACTTTGTTTCTATAGGAATACTGTTATTGGTGTTGTGGTTGTTGTGGTTGTCCTTGATGTTGTTGTTGTACTTTGCAGTTGTAACATGATTACATGAAGAGGTCTCACTAAGAAAGGGGTTTTCAAACGCATGAAATTTCTTGGAGATGCTAATATTTTGTTTTTGTTGAGAAAATGAGTTTTTGAGAAAATCAAACATCTTGAAATTTGCAAAATATACAGAAGAGCGTTAAGCGTAGAAATTGTTTTTAATTAATGTAAAAAATTTATTGCCAAGCGCATTGGGCAATGATGCCAACAACACGCGGTGTTCCCAAGCGGTCCCCCATCTAAGTACTAACCGCGCCCGACGCTGCTTAATTTCGGTGATCGGACGAGAACCGATGTATTCAGCGTGGTATGGTCGTTGGCAAAATTATATCTTCAATCAGTGTAGAAAACAAAATTTTTCCTAAATTGATTGCCTATTGACTTGACTTTGTTTCTATAGGAATACTGTTATTGGTGTTGTGGTTGTTGTGGTTGTCCTTGATGTTGTTGTTGTACTTTGCAGTTGTAACATGATTACATGAAGAGGTCTCACTAAGAAAGGGGTTTTCAAACGCATGAAATTTCTTGGAGATGCTAATATTTTGTTTTTGTTGAGAAAATGAGTTTTTGAGAAAATCAAACATCTTGAAATTTGCAAAATATACAGAAGAGCGTTAAGCGTAGAAATTGTTTTTAATTAATGTAAAAAATTTATTGCCAAGCGCATTGGGCAATGATGCCAACAACACGCGGTGTTCCCAAGCGGTCCCCCATCTAAGTACTAACCGCGCCCGACGCTGCTTAATTTCGGTGATCGGACGAGAACCGATGTATTCAGAGTGGTATGGTCGTTGGCAAAATTATATCTTCAATCAGTGTACAAAACAAAATTTTTCCTAAATTGATTGCCTATTGACTTGACTTTGTTTCTATAGGAATACTGTTATTGGTGTTGTGGTTGTCCTTGATGTTGTTGTTGTACTTTGCAGTTGTAACATGATTACATGAAGAGGTCTCACTTAGAAAGGGGTTTTCAAACGCATGAAATTTCTTGGAGATGCTAATATTTTGTTTTTGTTGAGAAAATGAGTTTTTGAGAAAATTCATCTTGAAATTTGCAAAATATACAGAAGAGCGTTAAGCGTAGAAATTGTTTTTAATTAATGTAAAAAATTTATTGCCAAGCGCATTGGGCAATGATGCCAACAACACGCGGTGTTCCCAAGCGGTCCCCCATCTAAGTACTAACCGCGCCCGACGCTGCTTAATTTCGGTGATCGGACGAGAACCGATGTATTCAGCGTGGTATGGTCGTTGGCAAAATTATATCTTCAATCAGTGTAGAAAACAAAATTTTTCCTAAATTGATTGCCTATTGACTTGACTTTGTTTCTATAGGAATACTGTTATTGGTGTTGTGGTTGTTGTGGTTGTTGTGGTTGTCCTTGATGTTGTTGTTGTACTTTGCAGTTGTAACATGATTACATGAAGAGGTCTCACTAAGAAAGGGGTTTTCAAACGCATGAAATTTCTTGGAGATGCTAATATTTTGTTTTTGTTGAGAAAATGAGTTTTTGAGAAAATCAAACATCTTGAAATTTGCAAAATATACAGAAGAGCGTTAAGCGTAGAAATTGTTTTTAATTAATGTAAAAAATTTATTGCCAAGCGCATTGGGCAATGATGCCAACAACACGCGGTGTTCCCAAGCGGTCCCCCATCTAAGTACTAACCGCGCCCGACGCTGCTTAATTTCGGTGATCGGACGAGAACCGATGTATTCAGCGTGGTATGGTCGTTGGCAAAATTATATCTTCAATCAGTGTAGAAAACAAAATTTTTCCTAAATTGATTGCCTATTGACTTGACTTTGTTTCTATAGGAATACTGTTATTGGTGTTGTGGTTGTTGTGGTTGTTGTGGTTGTCCTTGATGTTGTTGTTGTACTTTGCAGTTGTAACATGATTACATGAAGAGGTCTCACTTAGAAAGGGGTTTTCAAACGCATGAAATTTCTTGGAGATGCTAATATTTTGTTTTTGTTGAGAAAATGAGTTTTTGAGAAAATTCATCTTGAAATTTGCAAAATATACAGAAGAGCGTTAAGCGTAGAAATTGTTTTTAATTAATGTAAAAAATTTATTGCCAAGCGCATTGGGCAATGATGCCAACAACACGCGGTGTTCCCAAGCGGTCCCCCATCTAAGTACTAACCGCGTCCTACGCCCGACGCTGCTTAATTTCGGTGATCGGACGAGAACCGATGTATTCAGCGTGGTATGGTCGTTGGCAAAATTATATCTTCAATCAGTGTACAAAACAAAATTTTTCCTAAATTGATTGCCTATTGACTTGACTTTGTTTCTATAGGAATACTGTTATTGGTGTTGTGGTTGTCCTTGATGTTGTTGTTGTACTTTGCAGTTGTAACATGATTACATGAAGAGGTCTCACTTAGAAAGGGGTTTTCAAACGCATGAAATTTCTTGGAGATGCTAATATTTTGTTTTTGTTGAGAAAATGAGTTTTTGAGAAAATTCATCTTGAAATTTGCAAAATATACAGAAGAGCGTTAAGCGTAGAAATTGTTTTTAATTAATGTAAAAAATTTATTGCCAAGCGCATTGGGCAATGATGCCAACAACACGCGGTGTTCCCAAGCGGTCCCCCATCTAAGTACTAACCGCGTCCTACGCCCGACGCTGCTTAATTTCGGTGATCGGACGAGAACCGATGTATTCAGCGTGGTATGGTCGTTGGCAAAATTATATCTTCAATCAGTGTACAAAACAAAATTTTTCCTAAATTGATTGCCTATTGACTTGACTTTGTTTCTATAGGAATACTGTTATTGGTGTTGTGGTTGTCCTTGATGTTGTTGTTGTACTTTGCAGTTGTAACATGATTACATGAAGAGGTCTCACTTAGAAAGGGGTTTTCAAACGCATGAAATTTCTTGGAGATGCTAATATTTTGTTTTTGTTGAGAAAATTAGTTTTTGAGAAAATCAAACATCTTGAAATTTGCAAAATATACAGAAGAGCGTTAAGCGTAGAAATTGTTTTTAATTAATGTAAAAAATTTATTGCCAAGCGCATTGGGCAATGATGCCAACAACACGCGGTGTTCCCAAGCGGTCCCCCATCTAAGTACTAACCGCGCCCGACGCTGCTTAATTTCGGTGATCGGACGAGAACCGATGTATTCAGCGTGGTATGGTCGTTGGCAAAATTATATCTTCAATCAGTGTAGAAAACAACATTTTTCCTAAATTGATTGCCTATTGACTTGACTTTGTTTCTATAGGAATACTGTTATTGGTGTTGTGGTTGTTGTGGTTGTCCTTGATGTTGTTGTTGTACTTTGCAGTTGTAACATGATTACATGAAGAGGTCTCACTAAGAAAGGGGTTTTCAAACGCATGAAATTTCTTGGAGATGCTAATATTTTGTTTTTGTTGAGAAAATGAGTTTTTGAGAAAATCAAACATCTTGAAATTTGCAAAATATACAGAAGAGCGTTAAGCGTAGAAATTGTTTTTAATTAATGTAAAAAATGTATTGCCAAGCGCATTGGGCAATGATGCCAACAACACGCGGTGTTCCCAAGCGGTCCCCCATCTAAGTACTAACCGCGCCCGACGCTGCTTAATTTCGGTGATCGGACGAGAACCGATGTATTCAGCGTGGTATGGTCGTTGGCAAAATTATATCTTCAATCAGTGTAGAAAACAAAATTTTTCCTAAATTGATTGCCTATTGACTTGACTTTGTTTCTATAGGAATACTGTTATTGGTGTTGTGGTTGTCCTTGATGTTGTTGTTGTACTTTGCAGTTGTAACATGATTACATGAAGAGGTCTCACTAAGAAAGGGGTTTTCAAACGCATGAAATTTCTTGGAGATGCTAATATTTTGTTTTTGTTGAGAAAATGAGTTTTTGAGAAAATCAAACATCTTGAAATTTGCAAAATATATAGAAGAGCGTTAAGCGTAGAAATTGTTTTTAATTAATGTAAAAAATTTATTGCCAAGCGCATTGGGCAATGATGCCAACAACACGCGGTGTTCCCAAGCGGTCCCCCATCTAAGTACTAACCGCGCCCGACGCTGCTTAATTTCGGTGATCGGACGAGAACCGATGTATTCAGCGTGGTATGGTCGTTGGCAAAATTATATCTTCAATCAGTGTAGAAAACAACATTTTTCCTAAATTGATTGCCTATTGACTTGACTTTGTTTCTATAGGAATACTGTTATTGGTGTTGTGGTTGTTGTGGTTGTCCTTGATGTTGTTGTTGTACTTTGCAGTTGTAACATGATTACATGAAGAGGTCTCACTTAGAAAGGGGTTTTCAAACGCATGAAATTTCTTGGAGATGCTAATATTTTGTTTTTGTTGAGAAAATGAGTTTTTGAGAAAATCAAACATCTTGAAATTTGCAAAATATACAGAAGAGCGTTAAGCGTAGAAATTGTTTTTAATTAATGTAAAAAATGTATTGCCAAGCGCATTGGGCAATGATGCCAACAACACGCGGTGTTCCCAAGCGGTCCCCCATCTAAGTACTAACCGCGCCCGACGCTGCTTAATTTCGGTGATCGGACGAGAACCGATGTATTCAGCGTGGTATGGTCGTTGGCAAAATTATATCTTCAATCAGTGTAGAAAACAAAATTTTTCCTAAATTGATTGCCTATTGACTTGACTTTGTTTCTATAGGAATACTGTTATTGGTGTTGTGGTTGTTGTGGTTGTCCTTGATGTTGTTGTTGTACTTTGCAGTTGTAACATGATTACATGAAGAGGTCTCACTAAGAAAGGGGTTTTCAAACGCATGAAATTTCTTGGAGATGCTAATATTTTGTTTTTGTTGAGAAAATGAGTTTTTGAGAAAATCAAACATCTTGAAATTTGCAAAATATACAGAAGAGCGTTAAGCGTAGAAATTGTTTTTAATTAATGTAAAAAATTTATTGCCAAGCGCATTGTGCAATGATGCCAACAACACGCGGTGTTCCCAAGCGGTCCCCCATCTAAGTACTAACCGCGCCCGACGCTGCTTAATTTCGGTGATCGGACGAGAACCGATGTATTCAGCGTGGTATGGTCGTTGGCAAAATTATATCTTCAATCAGTGTAGAAAACAAAATTTTTCCTAAATTGATTGCCTATTGACTTGACTTTGTTTCTATAGGAATACTGTTATTGGTGTTGTGGTTGTCCTTGATGTTGTTGTTGTACTTTGCAGTTGTAACATGATTACATGAAGAGGTCTCACTAAGAAAGGGGTTTTCAAACGCATGAAATTTCTTGGAGATGCTAATATTTTGTTTTTGTTGAGAAAATGAGTTTTTGAGAAAATCAAACATCTTGAAATTTGCAAAATATACAGAAGAGCGTTAAGCGTAGAAATTGTTTTTAATTAATGTAAAAAATTTATTGCCAAGCGCATTGTGCAATGATGCCAACAACACGCGGTGTTCCCAAGCGGTCCCCCATCTAAGTACTAACCGCGCCCGACGCTGCTTAATTTCGGTGATCGGACGAGAACCGATGTATTCAGCGTGGTATGGTCGTTGGCAAAATTATATCTTCAATCAGTGTAGAAAACAAAATTTTTCCTAAATTGATTGCCTATTGACTTGACTTTGTTTCTATAGGAATACTGTTATTGGTGTTGTGGTTGTCCTTGATGTTGTTGTTGTACTTTGCAGTTGTAACATGATTACATGAAGAGGTCTCACTAAGAAAGGGGTTTTCAAACGCATGAAATTTCTTGGAGATGCTAATATTTTGTTTTTGTTGAGAAAATGAGTTTTTGAGAAAATCAAACATCTTGAAATTTGCAAAATATACAGAAGAGCGTTAAGCGTAGAAATTGTTTTTAATTAATGTAAAAAATTTATTGCCAAGCGCATTGTGCAATGATGCCAACAACACGCGGTGTTCCCAAGCGGTCCCCCATCTAAGTACTAACCGCGCCCGACGCTGCTTAATTTCGGTGATCGGACGAGAACCGATGTATTCAGCGTGGTATGGTCGTTGGCAAAATTATATCTTCAATCAGTGTACAAAACAAAATTTTTCCTAAATTGATTGCCTATTGACTTGACTTTGTTTCTATAGGAATACTGTTATTGGTGTTGTGGTTGTCCTTGATGTTGTTGTTGTACTTTGCAGTTGTAACATGATTACATGAAGAGGTCTCACTAAGAAAGGGGTTTTCAAACGCATGAAATTTCTTGGAGATGCTAATATTTTGTTTTTGTTGAGAAAATGAGTTTTTGAGAAAATCAAACATCTTGAAATTTGCAAAATATATAGAAGAGCGTTAAGCGTAGAAATTGTTTTTAATTAATGTAAAAAATTTATTGCCAAGCGCATTGGGCAATGATGCCAACAACACGCGGTGTTCCCAAGCGGTCCCCCATCTAAGTACTAACCGCGCCCGACGCTGCTTAATTTCGGTGATCGGACGAGAACCGATGTATTCAGCGTGGTATGGTCGTTGGCAAAATTATATCTTCAATCAGTGTAGAAAACAAAATTTTTCCTAAATTGATTGCCTATTGACTTGACTTTGTTTCTATAGGAATACTGTTATTGGTGTTGTGGTTGTTGTGGTTGTCCTTGATGTTGTTGTTGTACTTTGCAGTTGTAACATGATTACATGAAGAGGTCTCACTTAGAAAGGGGTTTTCAAACGCATGAAATTTCTTGGAGATGCTAATATTTTGTTTTTGTTGAGAAAATGAGTTTTTGAGAAAATCAAACATCTTGAAATTTGCAAAATATACAGAAGAGCGTTAAGCGTAGAAATTGTTTTTAATTAATGTAAAAAATGTATTGCCAAGCGCATTGGGCAATGATGCCAACAACACGCGGTGTTCCCAAGCGGTCCCCCATCTAAGTACTAACCGCGCCCGACGCTGCTTAATTTCGGTGATCGGACGAGAACCGATGTATTCAGCGTGGTATGGTCGTTGGCAAAATTATATCTTCAATCAGTGTAGAAAACAAAATTTTTCCTAAATTGATTGCCTATTGACTTGACTTTGTTTCTATAGGAATACTGTTATTGGTGTTGTGGTTGTTGTGGTTGTCCTTGATGTTGTTGTTGTACTTTGCAGTTGTAACATGATTACATGAAGAGGTCTCACTTAGAAAGGGGTTTTCAAACGCATGAAATTTCTTGGAGATGCTAATATTTTGTTTTTGTTGAGAAAATGAGTTTTTGAGAAAATCAAACATCTTGAAATTTGCAAAATATACAGAAGAGCGTTAAGCGTAGAAATTGTTTTTAATTAATGTAAAAAATGTATTGCCAAGCGCATTGGGCAATGATGCCAACAACACGCGGTGTTCCCAAGCGGTCCCCCATCTAAGTACTAACCGCGCCCGACGCTGCTTAATTTCGGTGATCGGACGAGAACCGATGTATTCAGCGTGGTATGGTCGTTGGCAAAATTATATCTTCAATCAGTGTAGAAAACAACATTTTTCCTAAATTGATTGCCTATTGACTTGACTTTGTTTCTATAGGAATACTGTTATTGGTGTTGTGGTTGTTGTGGTTGTCCTTGATGTTGTTGTTGTACTTTGCAGTTGTAACATGATTACATGAAGAGGTCTCACTAAGAAAGGGGTTTTCAAACGCATGAAATTTCTTGGAGATGCTAATATTTTGTTTTTGTTGAGAAAATGAGTTTTTGAGAAAATCAAACATCTTGAAATTTGCAAAATATACAGAAGAGCGTTAAGCGTAGAAATTGTTTTTAATTAATGTAAAAAATTTATTGCCAAGCGCATTGCGCAATGATGCCAACAACACGCGGTGTTCCCAAGCGGTCCCCCATCTAAGTACTAACCGCGCCCGACGCTGCTTAATTTCGGTGATCGGACGAGAACCGATGTATTCAGCGTGGTATGGTCGTTGGCAAAATTATATCTTCAATCAGTGTAGAAAACAAAATTTTTCCTAAATTGATTGCCTATTGACTTGACGTTGTTTCTATAGGAATACTGTTATTGGTGTTGTGGTTGTTGTGGTTGTCCTTGATGTTGTTGTTGTACTTTGCAGTTGTAACATGATTACATGAAGAGGTCTCACTAAGAAAGGGGTTTTCAAACGCATGAAATTTCTTGGAGATGCTAATATTTTGTTTTTGTTGAGAAAATGAGTTTTTGAGAAAATCAAACATCTTGAAATTTGCAAAATATACAGAAGAGCGTTAAGCGTAGAAATTGTTTTTAATTAATGTAAAAAATTTATTGCCAAGCGCATTGGGCAATGATGCCAACAACACGCGGTGTTCCCAAGCGGTCCCCCATCTAAGTACTAACCGCGCCCGACGCTGCTTAATTTCGGTGATCGGACGAGAACCGATGTATTCAGCGTGGTATGGTCGTTGGCAAAATTATATCTTCAATCAGTGTAGAAAACAAAATTTTTCCTAAATTGATTGCCTATTGACTTGACTTTGTTTCTATAGGAATACTGTTATTGGTGTTGTGGTTGTTGTGGTTGTCCTTGATGTTGTTGTTGTACTTTGCAGTTGTAACATGATTACATGAAGAGGTCTCACTAAGAAAGGGGTTTTCAAACGCATGAAATTTCTTGGAGATGCTAATATTTTGTTTTTGTTGAGAAAATGAGTTTTTGAGAAAATCAAACATCTTGAAATTTGCAAAATATACAGAAGAGCGTTAAGCGTAGAAATTGTTTTTAATTAATGTAAAAAATTTATTGCCAAGCGCATTGGGCAATGATGCCAACAACACGCGGTGTTCCCAAGCGGTCCCCCATCTAAGTACTAACCGCGCCCGACGCTGCTTAATTTCGGTGATCGGACGAGAACCGATGTATTCAGCGTGGTATGGTCGTTGGCAAAATTATATCTTCAATCAGTGTAGAAAACAAAATTTTTCCTAAATTGATTGCCTATTGACTTGACTTTGTTTCTATAGGAATACTGTTATTGGTGTTGTGGTTGTTGTGGTTGTCCTTGATGTTGTTGTTGTACTTTGCAGTTGTAACATGATTACATGAAGAGGTCTCACTAAGAAAGGGGTTTTCAAACGCATGAAATTTCTTGGAGATGCTAATATTTTGTTTTTGTTGAGAAAATGAGTTTTTGAGAAAATCAAACATCTTGAAATTTGCAAAATATACAGAAGAGCGTTAAGCGTAGAAATTGTTTTTAATTAATGTAAAAAATTTATTGCCAAGCGCATTGGGCAATGATGCCAACAACACGCGGTGTTCCCAAGCGGTCCCCCATCTAAGTACTAACCGCGCCCGACGCTGCTTAATTTCGGTGATCGGACGAGAACCGATGTATTCAGAGTGGTATGGTCGTTGGCAAAATTATATCTTCAATCAGTGTAGAAAACAAAATTTTTCCTAAATTGATTGCCTATTGACTTGACTTTGTTTCTATAGGAATACTGTTATTGGTGTTGTGGTTGTCCTTGATGTTGTTGTTGTACTTTGCAGTTGTAACATGATTACATGAAGAGGTCTCACTTAGAAAGGGGTTTTCAAACGCATGAAATTTCTTGGAGATGCTAATATTTTGTTTTTGTTGAGAAAATGAGTTTTTGAGAAAATTCATCTTGAAATTTGCAAAATATACAGAAGAGCGTTAAGCGTAGAAATTGTTTTTAATTAATGTAAAAAATTTATTGCCAAGCGCATTGGGCAATGATGCCAACAACACGCGGTGTTCCCAAGCGGTCCCCCATCTAAGTACTAACCGCGCCCGACGCTGCTTAATTTCGGTGATCGGACGAGAACCGATGTATTCAGCGTGGTATGGTCGTTGGCAAAATTATATCTTCAATCAGTGTAGAAAACAAAATTTTTCCTAAATTGATTGCCTATTGACTTGACTTTGTTTCTATAGGAATACTGTTATTGGTGTTGTGGTTGTTGTGGTTGTTGTGGTTGTCCTTGATGTTGTTGTTGTACTTTGCAGTTGTAACATGATTACATGAAGAGGTCTCACTAAGAAAGGGGTTTTCAAACGCATGAAATTTCTTGGAGATGCTAATATTTTGTTTTTGTTGAGAAAATGAGTTTTTGAGAAAATCAAACATCTTGAAATTTGCAAAATATACAGAAGAGCGTTAAGCGTAGAAATTGTTTTTAATTAATGTAAAAAATTTATTGCCAAGCGCATTGGGCAATGATGCCAACAACACGCGGTGTTCCCAAGCGGTCCCCCATCTAAGTACTAACCGCGCCCGACGCTGCTTAATTTCGGTGATCGGACGAGAACCGATGTATTCAGCGTGGTATGGTCGTTGGCAAAATTATATCTTCAATCAGTGTAGAAAACAAAATTTTTCCTAAATTGATTGCCTATTGACTTGACTTTGTTTCTATAGGAATACTGTTATTGGTGTTGTGGTTGTTGTGGTTGTCCTTGATGTTGTTGTTGTACTTTGCAGTTGTAACATGATTACATGAAGAGGTCTCACTAAGAAAGGGGTTTTCAAACGCATGAAATTTCTTGGAGATGCTAATATTTTGTTTTTGTTGAGAAAATGAGTTTTTGAGAAAATCAAACATCTTGAAATTTGCAAAATATACAGAAGAGCGTTAAGCGTAGAAATTGTTTTTAATTAATGTAAAAAATTTATTGCCAAGCGCATTGGGCAATGATGCCAATAACACGCGGTGTTCCCAAGCGGTCCCCCATCTAAGTACTAACCGCGCCCGACGCTGCTTAATTTCGGTGATCGGACGAGAACCGATGTATTCAGCGTGGTATGGTCGTTGGCAAAATTATATCTTCAATCAGTGTAGAAAACAAAATTTTTCCTAAATTGATTGCCTATTGACTTGACTTTGTTTCTATAGGAATACTGTTATTGGTGTTGTGGTTGTTGTGGTTGTCCTTGATGTTGTTGTTGTACTTTGCAGTTGTAACATGATTACATGAAGAGGTCTCACTTAGAAAGGGGTTTTCAAACGCATGAAATTTCTTGGAGATGCTAATATTTTGTTTTTGTTGAGAAAATGAGTTTTTGAGAAAATTCATCTTGAAATTTGCAAAATATACAGAAGA
Source organism: Pherbina coryleti (assembly GCA_943735915.1). Lineage (NCBI taxonomy): Eukaryota > Metazoa > Arthropoda > Insecta > Diptera > Sciomyzidae > Pherbina > Pherbina coryleti. Next base: position 161,052,048 of record OX030950.1, on the reverse strand, counting down.
GCGTTAAGCGTAGAAATTGTTTTTAATTAATGTAAAAAATTTATTGCCAAGCGCATTGGGCAATGATGCCAACAACACGCGGTGTTCCCAAGCGGTCCCCCATCTAAGTACTAACCGCGTCCTACGCCCGACGCTGCTTAATTTCGGTGATCGGACGAGAACCGATGTATTCAGCGTGGTATGGTCGTTGGCAAAATTATATCTTCAATCAGTGTACAAAACAAAATTTTTCCTAAATTGATTGCCTATTGACTTGACTTTGTTTCTATAGGAATACTGTTATTGGTGTTGTGGTTGTCCTTGATGTTGTTGTTGTACTTTGCAGTTGTAACATGATTACATGAAGAGGTCTCACTTAGAAAGGGGTTTTCAAACGCATGAAATTTCTTGGAGATGCTAATATTTTGTTTTTGTTGAGAAAATGAGTTTTTGAGAAAATTCATCTTGAAATTTGCAAAATATACAGAAGAGCGTTAAGCGTAGAAATTGTTTTTAATTAATGTAAAAAATTTATTGCCAAGCGCATTGGGCAATGATGCCAACAACACGCGGTGTTCCCAAGCGGTCCCCCATCTAAGTACTAACCGCGTCCTACGCCCGACGCTGCTTAATTTCGGTGATCGGACGAGAACCGATGTATTCAGCGTGGTATGGTCGTTGGCAAAATTATATCTTCAATCAGTGTACAAAACAAAATTTTTCCTAAATTGATTGCCTATTGACTTGACTTTGTTTCTATAGGAATACTGTTATTGGTGTTGTGGTTGTCCTTGATGTTGTTGTTGTACTTTGCAGTTGTAACATGATTACATGAAGAGGTCTCACTTAGAAAGGGGTTTTCAAACGCATGAAATTTCTTGGAGATGCTAATATTTTGTTTTTGTTGAGAAAATTAGTTTTTGAGAAAATCAAACATCTTGAAATTTGCAAAATATACAGAAGAGCGTTAAGCGTAGAAATTGTTTTTAATTAATGTAAAAAATTTATTGCCAAGCGCATTGGGCAATGATGCCAACAACACGCGGTGTTCCCAAGCGGTCCCCCATCTAAGTACTAACCGCGCCCGACGCTGCTTAATTTCGGTGATCGGACGAGAACCGATGTATTCAGCGTGGTATGGTCGTTGGCAAAATTATATCTTCAATCAGTGTAGAAAACAACATTTTTCCTAAATTGATTGCCTATTGACTTGACTTTGTTTCTATAGGAATACTGTTATTGGTGTTGTGGTTGTTGTGGTTGTCCTTGATGTTGTTGTTGTACTTTGCAGTTGTAACATGATTACATGAAGAGGTCTCACTAAGAAAGGGGTTTTCAAACGCATGAAATTTCTTGGAGATGCTAATATTTTGTTTTTGTTGAGAAAATGAGTTTTTGAGAAAATCAAACATCTTGAAATTTGCAAAATATACAGAAGAGCGTTAAGCGTAGAAATTGTTTTTAATTAATGTAAAAAATGTATTGCCAAGCGCATTGGGCAATGATGCCAACAACACGCGGTGTTCCCAAGCGGTCCCCCATCTAAGTACTAACCGCGCCCGACGCTGCTTAATTTCGGTGATCGGACGAGAACCGATGTATTCAGCGTGGTATGGTCGTTGGCAAAATTATATCTTCAATCAGTGTAGAAAACAAAATTTTTCCTAAATTGATTGCCTATTGACTTGACTTTGTTTCTATAGGAATACTGTTATTGGTGTTGTGGTTGTCCTTGATGTTGTTGTTGTACTTTGCAGTTGTAACATGATTACATGAAGAGGTCTCACTAAGAAAGGGGTTTTCAAACGCATGAAATTTCTTGGAGATGCTAATATTTTGTTTTTGTTGAGAAAATGAGTTTTTGAGAAAATCAAACATCTTGAAATTTGCAAAATATATAGAAGAGCGTTAAGCGTAGAAATTGTTTTTAATTAATGTAAAAAATTTATTGCCAAGCGCATTGGGCAATGATGCCAACAACACGCGGTGTTCCCAAGCGGTCCCCCATCTAAGTACTAACCGCGCCCGACGCTGCTTAATTTCGGTGATCGGACGAGAACCGATGTATTCAGCGTGGTATGGTCGTTGGCAAAATTATATCTTCAATCAGTGTAGAAAACAACATTTTTCCTAAATTGATTGCCTATTGACTTGACTTTGTTTCTATAGGAATACTGTTATTGGTGTTGTGGTTGTTGTGGTTGTCCTTGATGTTGTTGTTGTACTTTGCAGTTGTAACATGATTACATGAAGAGGTCTCACTTAGAAAGGGGTTTTCAAACGCATGAAATTTCTTGGAGATGCTAATATTTTGTTTTTGTTGAGAAAATGAGTTTTTGAGAAAATCAAACATCTTGAAATTTGCAAAATATACAGAAGAGCGTTAAGCGTAGAAATTGTTTTTAATTAATGTAAAAAATGTATTGCCAAGCGCATTGGGCAATGATGCCAACAACACGCGGTGTTCCCAAGCGGTCCCCCATCTAAGTACTAACCGCGCCCGACGCTGCTTAATTTCGGTGATCGGACGAGAACCGATGTATTCAGCGTGGTATGGTCGTTGGCAAAATTATATCTTCAATCAGTGTAGAAAACAAAATTTTTCCTAAATTGATTGCCTATTGACTTGACTTTGTTTCTATAGGAATACTGTTATTGGTGTTGTGGTTGTTGTGGTTGTCCTTGATGTTGTTGTTGTACTTTGCAGTTGTAACATGATTACATGAAGAGGTCTCACTAAGAAAGGGGTTTTCAAACGCATGAAATTTCTTGGAGATGCTAATATTTTGTTTTTGTTGAGAAAATGAGTTTTTGAGAAAATCAAACATCTTGAAATTTGCAAAATATACAGAAGAGCGTTAAGCGTAGAAATTGTTTTTAATTAATGTAAAAAATTTATTGCCAAGCGCATTGGGCAATGATGCCAACAACACGCGGTGTTCCCAAGCGGTCCCCCATCTAAGTACTAACCGCGCCCGACGCTGCTTAATTTCGGTGATCGGACGAGAACCGATGTATTCAGCGTGGTATGGTCGTTGGCAAAATTATATCTTCAATCAGTGTAGAAAACAAAATTTTTCCTAAATTGATTGCCTATTGACTTGACTTTGTTTCTATAGGAATACTGTTATTGGTGTTGTGGTTGTCCTTGATGTTGTTGTTGTACTTTGCAGTTGTAACATGATTACATGAAGAGGTCTCACTAAGAAAGGGGTTTTCAAACGCATGAAATTTCTTGGAGATGCTAATATTTTGTTTTTGTTGAGAAAATGAGTTTTTGAGAAAATCAAACATCTTGAAATTTGCAAAATATACAGAAGAGCGTTAAGCGTAGAAATTGTTTTTAATTAATGTAAAAAATTTATTGCCAAGCGCATTGGGCAATGATGCCAACAACACGCGGTGTTCCCAAGCGGTCCCCCATCTAAGTACTAACCGCGCCCGACGCTGCTTAATTTCGGTGATCGGACGAGAACCGATGTATTCAGCGTGGTATGGTCGTTGGCAAAATTATATCTTCAATCAGTGTAGAAAACAACATTTTTCCTAAATTGATTGCCTATTGACTTGACTTTGTTTCTATAGGAATACTGTTATTGGTGTTGTGGTTGTTGTGGTTGTCCTTGATGTTGTTGTTGTACTTTGCAGTTGTAACATGATTACATGAAGAGGTCTCACTAAGAAAGGGGTTTTCAAACGCATGAAATTTCTTGGAGATGCTAATATTTTGTTTTTGTTGAGAAAATGAGTTTTTGAGAAAATCAAACATCTTGAAATTTGCAAAATATACAGAAGAGCGTTAAGCGTAGAAATTGTTTTTAATTAATGTAAAAAATTTATTGCCAAGCGCATTGGGCAATGATGCCAACAACACGCGGTGTTCCCAAGCGGTCCCCCATCTAAGTACTAACCGCGCCCGACGCTGCTTAATTTCGGTGATCGGACGAGAACCGATGTATTCAGCGTGGTATGGTCGTTGGCAAAATTATATCTTCAATCAGTGTAGAAAACAAAATTTTTCCTAAATTGATTGCCTATTGACTTGACTTTGTTTCTATAGGAATACTGTTATTGGTGTTGTGGTTGTTGTGGTTGTCCTTGATGTTGTTGTTGTACTTTGCAGTTGTAACATGATTACATGAAGAGGTCTCACTAAGAAAGGGGTTTTCAAACGCATGAAATTTCTTGGAGATGCTAATATTTTGTTTTTGTTGAGAAAATGAGTTTTTGAGAAAATCAAACATCTTGAAATTTGCAAAATATACAGAAGAGCGTTAAGCGTAGAAATTGTTTTTAATTAATGTAAAAAATTTATTGCCAAGCGCATTGGGCAATGATGCCAACAACACGCGGTGTTCCCAAGCGGTCCCCCATCTAAGTACTAACCGCGCCCGACGCTGCTTAATTTCGGTGATCGGACGAGAACCGATGTATTCAGAGTGGTATGGTCGTTGGCAAAATTATATCTTCAATCAGTGTAGAAAACAAAATTTTTCCTAAATTGATTGCCTATTGACTTGACTTTGTTTCTATAGGAATACTGTTATTGGTGTTGTGGTTGTCCTTGATGTTGTTGTTGTACTTTGCAGTTGTAACATGATTACATGAAGAGGTCTCACTTAGAAAGGGGTTTTCAAACGCATGAAATTTCTTGGAGATGCTAATATTTTGTTTTTGTTGAGAAAATGAGTTTTTGAGAAAATTCATCTTGAAATTTGCAAAATATACAGAAGAGCGTTAAGCGTAGAAATTGTTTTTAATTAATGTAAAAAATTTATTGCCAAGCGCATTGGGCAATGATGCCAACAACACGCGGTGTTCCCAAGCGGTCCCCCATCTAAGTACTAACCGCGCCCGACGCTGCTTAATTTCGGTGATCGGACGAGAACCGATGTATTCAGCGTGGTATGGTCGTTGGCAAAATTATATCTTCAATCAGTGTAGAAAACAAAATTTTTCCTAAATTGATTGCCTATTGACTTGACTTTGTTTCTATAGGAATACTGTTATTGGTGTTGTGGTTGTTGTGGTTGTTGTGGTTGTCCTTGATGTTGTTGTTGTACTTTGCAGTTGTAACATGATTACATGAAGAGGTCTCACTAAGAAAGGGGTTTTCAAACGCATGAAATTTCTTGGAGATGCTAATATTTTGTTTTTGTTGAGAAAATGAGTTTTTGAGAAAATCAAACATCTTGAAATTTGCAAAATATACAGAAGAGCGTTAAGCGTAGAAATTGTTTTTAATTAATGTAAAAAATTTATTGCCAAGCGCATTGGGCAATGATGCCAACAACACGCGGTGTTCCCAAGCGGTCCCCCATCTAAGTACTAACCGCGCCCGACGCTGCTTAATTTCGGTGATCGGACGAGAACCGATGTATTCAGCGTGGTATGGTCGTTGGCAAAATTATATCTTCAATCAGTGTAGAAAACAAAATTTTTCCTAAATTGATTGCCTATTGACTTGACTTTGTTTCTATAGGAATACTGTTATTGGTGTTGTGGTTGTTGTGGTTGTTGTGGTTGTCCTTGATGTTGTTGTTGTACTTTGCAGTTGTAACATGATTACATGAAGAGGTCTCACTTAGAAAGGGGTTTTCAAACGCATGAAATTTCTTGGAGATGCTAATATTTTGTTTTTGTTGAGAAAATGAGTTTTTGAGAAAATTCATCTTGAAATTTGCAAAATATACAGAAGAGCGTTAAGCGTAGAAATTGTTTTTAATTAATGTAAAAAATTTATTGCCAAGCGCATTGGGCAATGATGCCAACAACACGCGGTGTTCCCAAGCGGTCCCCCATCTAAGTACTAACCGCGTCCTACGCCCGACGCTGCTTAATTTCGGTGATCGGACGAGAACCGATGTATTCAGCGTGGTATGGTCGTTGGCAAAATTATATCTTCAATCAGTGTACAAAACAAAATTTTTCCTAAATTGATTGCCTATTGACTTGACTTTGTTTCTATAGGAATACTGTTATTGGTGTTGTGGTTGTCCTTGATGTTGTTGTTGTACTTTGCAGTTGTAACATGATTACATGAAGAGGTCTCACTTAGAAAGGGGTTTTCAAACGCATGAAATTTCTTGGAGATGCTAATATTTTGTTTTTGTTGAGAAAATGAGTTTTTGAGAAAATTCATCTTGAAATTTGCAAAATATACAGAAGAGCGTTAAGCGTAGAAATTGTTTTTAATTAATGTAAAAAATTTATTGCCAAGCGCATTGGGCAATGATGCCAACAACACGCGGTGTTCCCAAGCGGTCCCCCATCTAAGTACTAACCGCGTCCTACGCCCGACGCTGCTTAATTTCGGTGATCGGACGAGAACCGATGTATTCAGAGTGGTATGGTCGTTGGCAAAATTATATCTTCAATCAGTGTACAAAACAAAATTTTTCCTAAATTGATTGCCTATTGACTTGACTTTGTTTCTATAGGAATACTGTTATTGGTGTTGTGGTTGTCCTTGATGTTGTTGTTGTACTTTGCAGTTGTAACATGATTACATGAAGAGGTCTCACTTAGAAAGGGGTTTTCAAACGCATGAAATTTCTTGGAGATGCTAATATTTTGTTTTTGTTGAGAAAATTAGTTTTTGAGAAAATCAAACATCTTGAAATTTGCAAAATATACAGAAGAGCGTTAAGCGTAGAAATTGTTTTTAATTAATGTAAAAAATTTATTGCCAAGCGCATTGGGCAATGATGCCAACAACACGCGGTGTTCCCAAGCGGTCCCCCATCTAAGTACTAACCGCGCCCGACGCTGCTTAATTTCGGTGATCGGACGAGAACCGATGTATTCAGCGTGGTATGGTCGTTGGCAAAATTATATCTTCAATCAGTGTAGAAAACAAAATTTTTCCTAAATTGATTGCCTATTGACTTGACTTTGTTTCTATAGGAATACTGTTATTGGTGTTGTGGTTGTTGTGGTTGTTGTGGTTGTCCTTGATGTTGTTGTTGTACTTTGCAGTTGTAACATGATTACATGAAGAGGTCTCACTTAGAAAGGGGTTTTCAAACGCATGAAATTTCTTGGAGATGCTAATATTTTGTTTTTGTTGAGAAAATGAGTTTTTGAGAAAATCAAACATCTTGAAATTTGCAAAATATACAGAAGAGCGTTAAGCGTAGAAATTGTTTTTAATTAATGTAAAAAATTTATTGCCAAGCGCATTGGGCAATGATGCCAACAACACGCGGTGTTCCCAAGCGGTCCCCCATCTAAGTACTAACCGCGCCCGACGCTGCTTAATTTCGGTGATCGGACGAGAACCGATGTATTCAGAGTGGTATGGTCGTTGGCAAAATTATATCTTCAATCAGTGTAGAAAACAAAATTTTTCCTAAATTGATTGCCTATTGACTTGACTTTGTTTCTATAGGAATACTGTTATTGGTGTTGTGGTTGTCCTTGATGTTGTTGTTGTACTTTGCAGTTGTAACATGATTACATGAAGAGGTCTCACTTAGAAAGGGGTTTTCAAACGCATGAAATTTCTTGGAGATGCTAATATTTTGTTTTTGTTGAGAAAATGAGTTTTTGAGAAAATTCATCTTGAAATTTGCAAAATATACAGAAGAGCGTTAAGCGTAGAAATTGTTTTTAATTAATGTAAAAAATTTATTGCCAAGCGCATTGGGCAATGATGCCAACAACACGCGGTGTTCCCAAGCGGTCCCCCATCTAAGTACTAACCGCGCCCGACGCTGCTTAATTTCGGTGATCGGACGAGAACCGATGTATTCAGCGTGGAATGGTCGTTGGCAAAATTATATCTTCAATCAGTGTAGAAAACAAAATTTTTCCTAAATTGATTGCCTATTGACTTGACTTTGTTTCTATAGGAATACTGTTATTGGTGTTGTGGTTGTTGTGGTTGTTGTGGTTGTCCTTGATGTTGTTGTTGTACTTTGCAGTTGTAACATGATTACATGAAGAGGTCTCACTAAGAAAGGGGTTTTCAAACGCATGAAATTTCTTGGAGATGCTAATATTTTGTTTTTGTTGAGAAAATGAGTTTTTGAGAAAATCAAACATCTTGAAATTTGCAAAATATACAGAAGAGCGTTAAGCGTAGAAATTGTTTTTAATTAATGTAAAAAATTTATTGCCAAGCGCATTGGGCAATGATGCCAACAACACGCGGTGTTCCCAAGCGGTCCCCCATCTAAGTACTAACCGCGCCCGACGCTGCTTAATTTCGGTGATCGGACGAGAACCGATGTATTCAGCGTGGTATGGTCGTTGGCAAAATTATATCTTCAATCAGTGTAGAAAACAAAATTTTTCCTAAATTGATTGCCTATTGACTTGACTTTGTTTCTATAGGAATACTGTTATTGGTGTTGTGGTTGTTGTGGTTGTTGTGGTTGTCCTTGATGTTGTTGTTGTACTTTGCAGTTGTAACATGATTACATGAAGAGGTCTCACTTAGAAAGGGGTTTTCAAACGCATGAAATTTCTTGGAGATGCTAATATTTTGTTTTTGTTGAGAAAATGAGTTTTTGAGAAAATTCATCTTGAAATTTGCAAAATATACAGAAGAGCGTTAAGCGTAGAAATTGTTTTTAATTAATGTAAAAAATTTATTGCCAAGCGCATTGGGCAATGATGCCAACAACACGCGGTGTTCCCAAGCGGTCCCCCATCTAAGTACTAACCGCGTCCTACGCCCGACGCTGCTTAATTTCGGTGATCGGACGAGAACCGATGTATTCAGCGTGGTATGGTCGTTGGCAAAATTATATCTTCAATCAGTGTACAAAACAAAATTTTTCCTAAATTGATTGCCTATTGACTTGACTTTGTTTCTATAGGAATACTGTTATTGGTGTTGTGGTTGTCCTTGATGTTGTTGTTGTACTTTGCAGTTGTAACATGATTACATGAAGAGGTCTCACTTAGAAAGGGGTTTTCAAACGCATGAAATTTCTTGGAGATGCTAATATTTTGTTTTTGTTGAGAAAATGAGTTTTTGAGAAAATTCATCTTGAAATTTGCAAAATATACAGAAGAGCGTTAAGCGTAGAAATTGTTTTTAATTAATGTAAAAAATTTATTGCCAAGCGCATTGGGCAATGATGCCAACAACACGCGGTGTTCCCAAGCGGTCCCCCATCTAAGTACTAACCGCGTCCTACGCCCGACGCTGCTTAATTTCGGTGATCGGACGAGAACCGATGTATTCAGAGTGGTATGGTCGTTGGCAAAATTATATCTTCAATCAGTGTACAAAACAAAATTTTTCCTAAATTGATTGCCTATTGACTTGACTTTGTTTCTATAGGAATACTGTTATTGGTGTTGTGGTTGTCCTTGATGTTGTTGTTGTACTTTGCAGTTGTAACATGATTACATGAAGAGGTCTCACTTAGAAAGGGGTTTTCAAACGCATGAAATTTCTTGGAGATGCTAATATTTTGTTTTTGTTGAGAAAATTAGTTTTTGAGAAAATCAAACATCTTGAAATTTGCAAAATATACAGAAGAGCGTTAAGCGTAGAAATTGTTTTTAATTAATGTAAAAAATTTATTGCCAAGCGCATTGGGCAATGATGCCAACAACACGCGGTGTTCCCAAGCGGTCCCCCATCTAAGTACTAACCGCGTCCTACGCCCGACGCTGCTTAATTTCGGTGATCGGACGAGAACCGATGTATTCAGCGTGGTATGGTCGTTGGCAAAATTATATCTTCAATCAGTGTAGAAAACAACATTTTTCCTAAATTGATTGCCTATTGACTTGACTTTGTTTCTATAGGAATACTGTTATTGGTGTTGTGGTTGTTGTGGTTGTCCTTGATGTTGTTGTTGTACTTTGCAGTTGTAACATGATTACATGAAGAGGTCTCACTAAGAAAGGGGTTTTCAAACGCATGAAATTTCTTGGAGATGCTAATATTTTGTTTTTGTTGAGAAAATGAGTTTTTGAGAAAATCAAACATCTTGAAATTTGCAAAATATACAGAAGAGCGTTAAGCGTAGAAATTGTTTTTAATTAATGTAAAAAATGTATTGCCAAGCGCATTGGGCAATGATGCCAACAACACGCGGTGTTCCCAAGCGGTCCCCCATCTAAGTACTAACCGCGCCCGACGCTGCTTAATTTCGGTGATCGGACGAGAACCGATGTATTCAGCGTGGTATGGTCGTTGGCAAAATTATATCTTCAATCAGTGTAGAAAACAAAATTTTTCCTAAATTGATTGCCTATTGACTTGACTTTGTTTCTATAGGAATACTGTTATTGGTGTTGTGGTTGTCCTTGATGTTGTTGTTGTACTTTGCAGTTGTAACATGATTACATGAAGAGGTCTCACTAAGAAAGGGGTTTTCAAACGCATGAAATTTCTTGGAGATGCTAATATTTTGTTTTTGTTGAGAAAATGAGTTTTTGAGAAAATCAAACATCTTGAAATTTGCAAAATATATAGAAGAGCGTTAAGCGTAGAAATTGTTTTTAATTAATGTAAAAAATTTATTGCCAAGCGCATTGGGCAATGATGCCAACAACACGCGGTGTTCCCAAGCGGTCCCCCATCTAAGTACTAACCGCGTCCTACGCCCGACGCTGCTTAATTTCGGTGATCGGACGAGAACCGATGTATTCAGCGTGGTATGGTCGTTGGCAAAATTATATCTTCAATCAGTGTACAAAACAAAATTTTTCCTAAATTGATTGCCTATTGACTTGACTTTGTTTCTATAGGAATACTGTTATTGGTGTTGTGGTTGTCCTTGATGTTGTTGTTGTACTTTGCAGTTGTAACATGATTACATGAAGAGGTCTCACTTAGAAAGGGGTTTTCAAACGCATGAAATTTCTTGGAGATGCTAATATTTTGTTTTTGTTGAGAAAATGAGTTTTTGAGAAAATCAAACATCTTGAAATTTGCAAAATATACAGAAGAGCGTTAAGCGTAGAAATTGTTTTTAATTAATGTAAAAAATGTATTGCCAAGCGCATTGGGCAATGATGCCAACAACACGCGGTGTTCCCAAGCGGTCCCCCATCTAAGTACTAACCGCGCCCGACGCTGCTTAATTTCGGTGATCGGACGAGAACCGATGTATTCAGCGTGGTATGGTCGTTGGCAAAATTATATCTTCAATCAGTGTAGAAAACAAAATTTTTCCTAAATTGATTGCCTATTGACTTGACTTTGTTTCTATAGGAATACTGTTATTGGTGTTGTGGTTGTTGTGGTTGTCCTTGATGTTGTTGTTGTACTTTGCAGTTGTAACATGATTACATGAAGAGGTCTCACTTAGAAAGGGGTTTTCAAACGCATGAAATTTCTTGGAGATGCTAATATTTTGTTTTTGTTGAGAAAATGAGTTTTTGAGAAAATCAAACATCTTGAAATTTGCAAAATATACAGAAGAGCGTTAAGCGTAGAAATTGTTTTTAATTAATGTAAAAAATGTATTGCCAAGCGCATTGGGCAATGATGCCAACAACACGCGGTGTTCCCAAGCGGTCCCCCATCTAAGTACTAACCGCGCCCGACGCTGCTTAATTTCGGTGATCGGACGAGAACCGATGTATTCAGCGTGGTATGGTCGTTGGCAAAATTATATCTTCAATCAGTGTAGAAAACAACATTTTTCCTAAATTGATTGCCTATTGACTTGACTTTGTTTCTATAGGAATACTGTTATTGGTGTTGTGGTTGTTGTGGTTGTCCTTGATGTTGTTGTTGTACTTTGCAGTTGTAACATGATTACATGAAGAGGTCTCACTAAGAAAGGGGTTTTCAAACGCATGAAATTTCTTGGAGATGCTAATATTTTGTTTTTGTTGAGAAAATGAGTTTTTGAGAAAATCAAACATCTTGAAATTTGCAAAATATACAGAAGAGCGTTAAGCGTAGAAATTGTTTTTAATTAATGTAAAAAATTTATTGCCAAGCGCATTGCGCAATGATGCCAACAACACGCGGTGTTCCCAAGCGGTCCCCCATCTAAGTACTAACCGCGCCCGACGCTGCTTAATTTCGGTGATCGGACGAGAACCGATGTATTCAGCGTGGTATGGTCGTTGGCAAAATTATATCTTCAATCAGTGTAGAAAACAAAATTTTTCCTAAATTGATTGCCTATTGACTTGACGTTGTTTCTATAGGAATACTGTTATTGGTGTTGTGGTTGTTGTGGTTGTCCTTGATGTTGTTGTTGTACTTTGCAGTTGTAACATGATTACATGAAGAGGTCTCACTAAGAAAGGGGTTTTCAAACGCATGAAATTTCTTGGAGATGCTAATATTTTGTTTTTGTTGAGAAAATGAGTTTTTGAGAAAATCAAACATCTTGAAATTTGCAAAATATACAGAAGAGCGTTAAGCGTAGAAATTGTTTTTAATTAATGTAAAAAATTTATTGCCAAGCGCATTGGGCAATGATGCCAACAACACGCGGTGTTCCCAAGCGGTCCCCCATCTAAGTACTAACCGCGCCCGACGCTGCTTAATTTCGGTGATCGGACGAGAACCGATGTATTCAGCGTGGTATGGTCGTTGGCAAAATTATATCTTCAATCAGTGTAGAAAACAAAATTTTTCCTAAATTGATTGCCTATTGACTTGACTTTGTTTCTATAGGAATACTGTTATTGGTGTTGTGGTTGTTGTGGTTGTCCTTGATGTTGTTGTTGTACTTTGCAGTTGTAACATGATTACATGAAGAGGTCTCACTAAGAAAGGGGTTTTCAAACGCATGAAATTTCTTGGAGATGCTAATATTTTGTTTTTGTTGAGAAAATGAGTTTTTGAGAAAATCAAACATCTTGAAATTTGCAAAATATACAGAAGAGCGTTAAGCGTAGAAATTGTTTTTAATTAATGTAAAAAATTTATTGCCAAGCGCATTGGGCAATGATGCCAACAACACGCGGTGTTCCCAAGCGGTCCCCCATCTAAGTACTAACCGCGCCCGACGCTGCTTAATTTCGGTGATCGGACGAGAACCGATGTATTCAGCGTGGTATGGTCGTTGGCAAAATTATATCTTCAATCAGTGTAGAAAACAACATTTTTCCTAAATTGATTGCCTATTGACTTGACTTTGTTTCTATAGGAATACTGTTATTGGTGTTGTGGTTGTTGTGGTTGTCCTTGATGTTGTTGTTGTACTTTGCAGTTGTAACATGATTACATGAAGAGGTCTCACTAAGAAAGGGGTTTTCAAACGCATGAAATTTCTTGGAGATGCTAATATTTTGTTTTTGTTGAGAAAATGAGTTTTTGAGAAAATCAAACATCTTGAAATTTGCAAAATATACAGAAGAGCGTTAAGCGTAGAAATTGTTTTTAATTAATGTAAAAAATGTATTGCCAAGCGCATTGGGCAATGATGCCAACAACACGCGGTGTTCCCAAGCGGTCCCCCATCTAAGTACTAACCGCGCCCGACGCTGCTTAATTTCGGTGATCGGACGAGAACCGATGTATTCAGAGTGGTATGGTCGTTGGCAAAATTATATCTTCAATCAGTGTAGAAAACAAAATTTTTCCTAAATTGATTGCCTATTGACTTGACTTTGTTTCTATAGGAATACTGTTATTGGTGTTGTGGTTGTCCTTGATGTTGTTGTTGTACTTTGCAGTTGTAACATGATTACATGAAGAGGTCTCACTTAGAAAGGGGTTTTCAAACGCATGAAATTTCTTGGAGATGCTAATATTTTGTTTTTGTTGAGAAAATGAGTTTTTGAGAAAATTCATCTTGAAATTTGCAAAATATACAGAAGAGCGTTAAGCGTAGAAATTGTTTTTAATTAATGTAAAAAATTTATTGCCAAGCGCATTGGGCAATGATGCCAACAACACGCGGTGTTCCCAAGCGGTCCCCCATCTAAGTACTAACCGCGCCCGACGCTGCTTAATTTCGGTGATCGGACGAGAACCGATGTATTCAGCGTGGTATGGTCGTTGGCAAAATTATATCTTCAATCAGTGTAGAAAACAAAATTTTTCCTAAATTGATTGCCTATTGACTTGACTTTGTTTCTATAGGAATACTGTTATTGGTGTTGTGGTTGTCCTTGATGTTGTTGTTGTACTTTGCAGTTGTAACATGATTACATGAAGAGGTCTCACTAAGAAAGGGGTTTTCAAACGCATGAAATTTCTTGGAGATGCTAATATTTTGTTTTTGTTGAGAAAATGAGTTTTTGAGAAAATCAAACATCTTGAAATTTGCAAAATATACAGAAGAGCGTTAAGCGTAGAAATTGTTTTTAATTAATGTAAAAAATTTATTGCCAAGCGCATTGGGCAATGATGCCAACAACACGCGGTGTTCCCAAGCGGTCCCCCATCTAAGTACTAACCGCGCCCGACGCTGCTTAATTTCGGTGATCGGACGAGAACCGATGTATTCGGCGTGGTATGGTCGTTGGCAAAATTATATCTTCAATCAGTGTAGAAAACAAAATTTTTCCTAAATTGATTGCCTATTGACTTGACTTTGTTTCTATAGGAATACTGTTATTGGTGTTGTGGTTGTTGTGGTTGTCCTTGATGTTGTTGTTGTACTTTGCAGTTGTAACATGATTACATGAAGAGGTCTCACTAAGAAAGGGGTTTTCAAACGCATGAAATTTCTTGGAGATGCTAATATTTTGTTTTTGTTGAGAAAATGAGTTTTTGAGAAAATCAAACATCTTGAAATTTGCAAAATATACAGAAGAGCGTTAAGCGTAGAAATTGTTTTTAATTAATGTAAAAAATTTATTGCCAAGCGCATTGGGCAATGATGCCAATAACACGCGGTGTTCCCAAGCGGTCCCCCATCTAAGTACTAACCGCGCCCGACGCTGCTTAATTTCGGTGATCGGACGAGAACCGATGTATTCAGCGTGGTATGGTCGTTGGCAAAATTATATCTTCAATCAGTGTAGAAAACAAAATTTTTCCTAAATTGATTGCCTATTGACTTGACTTTGTTTCTATAGGAATACTGTTATTGGTGTTGTGGTTGTTGTGGTTGTCCTTGATGTTGTTGTTGTACTTTGCAGTTGTAACATGATTACATGAAGAGGTCTCACTTAGAAAGGGGTTTTCAAACGCATGAAATTTCTTGGAGATGCTAATATTTTGTTTTTGTTGAGAAAATGAGTTTTTGAGAAAATTCATCTTGAAATTTGCAAAATATACAGAAGAGCGTTAAGCGTAGAAATTGTTTTTAATTAATGTAAAAAATTTATTGCCAAGCGCATTGGGCAATGATGCCAACAACACGCGGTGTTCCCAAGCGGTCCCCCATCTAAGTACTAACCGCGTCCTACGCCCGACGCTGCTTAATTTCGGTGATCGGACGAGAACCGATGTATTCAGCGTGGTATGGTCGTTGGCAAAATTATATCTTCAATCAGTGTACAAAACAAAATTTTTCCTAAATTGATTGCCTATTGACTTGACTTTGTTTCTATAGGAATACTGTTATTGGTGTTGTGGTTGTCCTTGATGTTGTTGTTGTACTTTGCAGTTGTAACATGATTACATGAAGAGGTCTCACTTAGAAAGGGGTTTTCAAACGCATGAAATTTCTTGGAGATGCTAATATTTTGTTTTTGTTGAGAAAATGAGTTTTTGAGAAAATTCATCTTGAAATTTGCAAAATATACAGAAGAGCGTTAAGCGTAGAAATTGTTTTTAATTAATGTAAAAAATTTATTGCCAAGCGCATTGGGCAATGATGCCAACAACACGCGGTGTTCCCAAGCGGTCCCCCATCTAAGTACTAACCGCGTCCTACGCCCGACGCTGCTTAATTTCGGTGATCGGACGAGAACCGATGTATTCAGCGTGGTATGGTCGTTGGCAAAATTATATCTTCAATCAGTGTACAAAACAAAATTTTTCCTAAATTGATTGCCTATTGACTTGACTTTGTTTCTATAGGAATACTGTTATTGGTGTTGTGGTTGTCCTTGATGTTGTTGTTGTACTTTGCAGTTGTAACATGATTACATGAAGAGGTCTCACTTAGAAAGGGGTTTTCAAACGCATGAAATTTCTTGGAGATGCTAATATTTTGTTTTTGTTGAGAAAATTAGTTTTTGAGAAAATCAAACATCTTGAAATTTGCAAAATATACAGAAGAGCGTTAAGCGTAGAAATTGTTTTTAATTAATGTAAAAAATTTATTGCCAAGCGCATTGGGCAATGATGCCAACAACACGCGGTGTTCCCAAGCGGTCCCCCATCTAAGTACTAACCGCGCCCGACGCTGCTTAATTTCGGTGATCGGACGAGAACCGATGTATTCAGCGTGGTATGGTCGTTGGCAAAATTATATCTTCAATCAGTGTAGAAAACAACATTTTTCCTAAATTGATTGCCTATTGACTTGACTTTGTTTCTATAGGAATACTGTTATTGGTGTTGTGGTTGTTGTGGTTGTCCTTGATGTTGTTGTTGTACTTTGCAGTTGTAACATGATTACATGAAGAGGTCTCACTAAGAAAGGGGTTTTCAAACGCATGAAATTTCTTGGAGATGCTAATATTTTGTTTTTGTTGAGAAAATGAGTTTTTGAGAAAATCAAACATCTTGAAATTTGCAAAATATACAGAAGAGCGTTAAGCGTAGAAATTGTTTTTAATTAATGTAAAAAATGTATTGCCAAGCGCATTGGGCAATGATGCCAACAACACGCGGTGTTCCCAAGCGGTCCCCCATCTAAGTACTAACCGCGCCCGACGCTGCTTAATTTCGGTGATCGGACGAGAACCGATGTATTCAGCGTGGTATGGTCGTTGGCAAAATTATATCTTCAATCAGTGTAGAAAACAAAATTTTTCCTAAATTGATTGCCTATTGACTTGACTTTGTTTCTATAGGAATACTGTTATTGGTGTTGTGGTTGTCCTTGATGTTGTTGTTGTACTTTGCAGTTGTAACATGATTACATGAAGAGGTCTCACTAAGAAAGGGGTTTTCAAACGCATGAAATTTCTTGGAGATGCTAATATTTTGTTTTTGTTGAGAAAATGAGTTTTTGAGAAAATCAAACATCTTGAAATTTGCAAAATATATAGAAGAGCGTTAAGCGTAGAAATTGTTTTTAATTAATGTAAAAAATTTATTGCCAAGCGCATTGGGCAATGATGCCAACAACACGCGGTGTTCCCAAGCGGTCCCCCATCTAAGTACTAACCGCGCCCGACGCTGCTTAATTTCGGTGATCGGACGAGAACCGATGTATTCAGCGTGGTATGGTCGTTGGCAAAATTATATCTTCAATCAGTGTAGAAAACAAAATTTTTCCTAAATTGATTGCCTATTGACTTGACTTTGTTTCTATAGGAATACTGTTATTGGTGTTGTGGTTGTTGTGGTTGTCCTTGATGTTGTTGTTGTACTTTGCAGTTGTAACATGATTACATGAAGAGGTCTCACTTAGAAAGGGGTTTTCAAACGCATGAAATTTCTTGGAGATGCTAATATTTTGTTTTTGTTGAGAAAATGAGTTTTTGAGAAAATCAAACATCTTGAAATTTGCAAAATATACAGAAGAGCGTTAAGCGTAGAAATTGTTTTTAATTAATGTAAAAAATGTATTGCCAAGCGCATTGGGCAATGATGCCAACAACACGCGGTGTTCCCAAGCGGTCCCCCATCTAAGTACTAACCGCGCCCGACGCTGCTTAATTTCGGTGATCGGACGAGAACCGATGTATTCAGCGTGGTATGGTCGTTGGCAAAATTATATCTTCAATCAGTGTAGAAAACAAAATTTTTCCTAAATTGATTGCCTATTGACTTGACTTTGTTTCTATAGGAATACTGTTATTGGTGTTGTGGTTGTTGTGGTTGTCCTTGATGTTGTTGTTGTACTTTGCAGTTGTAACATGATTACATGAAGAGGTCTCACTAAGAAAGGGGTTTTCAAACGCATGAAATTTCTTGGAGATGCTAATATTTTGTTTTTGTTGAGAAAATGAGTTTTTGAGAAAATCAAACATCTTGAAATTTGCAAAATATACAGAAGAGCGTTAAGCGTAGAAATTGTTTTTAATTAATGTAAAAAATTTATTGCCAAGCGCATTGGGCAATGATGCCAACAACACGCGGTGTTCCCAAGCGGTCCCCCATCTAAGTACTAACCGCGCCCGACGCTGCTTAATTTCGGTGATCGGACGAGAACCGATGTATTCAGCGTGGTATGGTCGTTGGCAAAATTATATCTTCAATCAGTGTAGAAAACAAAATTTTTCCTAAATTGATTGCCTATTGACTTGACTTTGTTTCTATAGGAATACTGTTATTGGTGTTGTGGTTGTTGTGGTTGTCCTTGATGTTGTTGTTGTACTTTGCAGTTGTAACATGATTACATGAAGAGGTCTCACTTAGAAAGGGGTTTTCAAACGCATGAAATTTCTTGGAGATGCTAATATTTTGTTTTTGTTGAGAAAATGAGTTTTTGAGAAAATCAAACATCTTGAAATTTGCAAAATATACAGAAGAGCGTTAAGCGTAGAAATTGTTTTTAATTAATGTAAAAAATGTATTGCCAAGCGCATTGGGCAATGATGCCAACAACACGCGGTGTTCCCAAGCGGTCCCCCATCTAATTACTAACCGCGCCCGACGCTGCTTAATTTCGGTGATCGGACGAGAACCGATGTATTCAGCGTGGTATGGTCGTTGGCAAAATTATATCTTCAATCAGTGTAGAAAACAAAATTTTTCCTAAATTGATTGCCTATTGACTTGACTTTGTTTCTATAGGAATACTGTTATTGGTGTTGTGGTTGTTGTGGTTGTCCTTGATGTTGTTGTTGTACTTTGCAGTTGTAACATGATTACATGAAGAGGTCTCACTTAGAAAGGGGTTTTCAAACGCATGAAATTTCTTGGAGATGCTAATATTTTGTTTTTGTTGAGAAAATGAGTTTTTGAGAAAATCAAACATCTTGAAATTTGCAAAATATACAGAAGAGCGTTAAGCGTAGAAATTGTTTTTAATTAATGTAAAAAATGTATTGCCAAGCGCATTGGGCAATGATGCCAACAACACGCGGTGTTCCCAAGCGGTCCCCCATCTAAGTACTAACCGCGCCCGACGCTGCTTAATTTCGGTGATCGGACGAGAACCGATGTATTCAGCGTGGTATGGTCGTTGGCAAAATTATATCTTCAATCAGTGTAGAAAACAAAATTTTTCCTAAATTGATTGCCTATTGACTTGACTTTGTTTCTATAGGAATACTGTTATTGGTGTTGTGGTTGTTGTGGTTGTCCTTGATGTTGTTGTTGTACTTTGCAGTTGTAACATGATTACATGAAGAGGTCTCACTAAGAAAGGGGTTTTCAAACGCATGAAATTTCTTGGAGATGCTAATATTTTGTTTTTGTTGAGAAAATGAGTTTTTGAGAAAATCAAACATCTTGAAATTTGCAAAATATACAGAAGAGCGTTAAGCGTAGAAATTGTTTTTAATTAATGTAAAAAATTTATTGCCAAGCGCATTGGGCAATGATGCCAACAACACGCGGTGTTCCCAAGCGGTCCCCCATCTAAGTACTAACAGCGCCCGACGCTGCTTAATTTCGGTGATCGGACGAGAACCGATGTATTCAGCGTGGTATGGTCGTTGGCAAAATTATATCTTCAATCAGTGTACAAAACAAAATTTTTCCTAAATTGATTGCCTATTGACTTGACTTTGTTTCTATAGGAATACTGTTATTGGTGTTGTGGTTGTCCTTGATGTTGTTGTTGTACTTTGCAGTTGTAACATGATTACATGAAGAGGTCTCACTAAGAAAGGGGTTTTCAAACGCATGAAATTTCTTGGAGATGCTAATATTTTGTTTTTGTTGAGAAAATGAGTTTTTGAGAAAATCAAACATCTTGAAATTTGCAAAATATACAGAAGAGCGTTAAGCGTAGAAATTGTTTTTAATTAATGTAAAAAATTTATTGCCAAGCGCATTGGGCAATGATGCCAACAACACGCGGTGTTCCCAAGCGGTCCCCCATCTAAGTACTAACCGCGCCCGACGCTGCTTAATTTCGGTGATCGGACGAGAACCGATGTATTCAGCGTGGTATGGTCGTTGGCAAAATTATATCTTCAATCAGTGTAGAAAACAACATTTTTCCTAAATTGATTGCCTATTGACTTGACTTTGTTTCTATAGGAATACTGTTATTGGTGTTGTGGTTGTCCTTGATGTTGTTGTTGTACTTTGCAGTTGTAACATGATTACATGAAGAGGTCTCACTAAGAAAGGGGTTTTCAAACGCATGAAATTTCTTGGAGATGCTAATATTTTGTTTTTGTTGAGAAAATGAGTTTTTGAGAAAATCAAACATCTTGAAATTTGCAAAATATACAGAAGAGCGTTAAGCGTAGAAATTGTTTTTAATTAATGTAAAAAATTTATTGCCAAGCGCATTGCGCAATGATGCCAACAACACGCGGTGTTCCCAAGCGGTCCCCCATCTAAGTACTAACCGCGTCCTACGCCCGACGCTGCTTAATTTCGGTGATCGGACGAGAACCGATGTATTCAGCGTGGTATGGTCGTTGGCAAAATTATATCTTCAATCAGTGTAGAAAACAAAATTTTTCCTAAATTGATTGCCTATTGACTTGACTTTGTTTCTATAGGAATACTGTTATTGGTGTTGTGGTTGTCCTTGATGTTGTTGTTGTACTTTGCAGTTGTAACATGATTACATGAAGAGGTCTCACTAAGAAAGGGGTTTTCAAACGCATGAAATTTCTTGGAGATGCTAATATTTTGTTTTTGTTGAGAAAATGAGTTTTTGAGAAAATCAAACATCTTGAAATTTGCAAAATATACAGAAGAGCGTTAAGCGTAGAAATTGTTTTTAATTAATGTAAAAAATTTATTGCCAAGCGCATTGGGCAATGATGCCAACAACACGCGGTGTTCCCAAGCGGTCCCCCATCTAAGTACTAACCGCGCCCGACGCTGCTTAATTTCGGTGATCGGACGAGAACCGATGTATTCAGCGTGGTATGGTCGTTGGCAAAATTATATCTTCAATCAGTGTAGAAAACAAAATTTTTCCTAAATTGATTGCCTATTGACTTGACTTTGTTTCTATAGGAATACTGTTATTGGTGTTGTGGTTGTTGTGGTTGTTGTGGTTGTCCTTGATGTTGTTGTTGTACTTTGCAGTTGTAACATGATTACATGAAGAGGTCTCACTAAGAAAGGGGTTTTCAAACGCATGAAATTTCTTGGAGATGCTAATATTTTGTTTTTGTTGAGAAAATGAGTTTTTGAGAAAATCAAACATCTTGAAATTTGCAAAATATACAGAAGAGCGTTAAGCGTAGAAATTGTTTTTAATTAATGTAAAAAATTTATTGCCAAGCGCATTGGGCAATGATGCCAACAACACGCGGTGTTCCCAAGCGGTCCCCCATCTAAGTACTAACCGCGCCCGACGCTGCTTAATTTCGGTGATCGGACGAGAACCGATGTATTCAGCGTGGTATGGTCGTTGGCAAAATTATATCTTCAATCAGTGTAGAAAACAAAATTTTTCCTAAATTGATTGCCTATTGACTTGACTTTGTTTCTATAGGAATACTGTTATTGGTGTTGTGGTTGTCCTTGATGTTGTTGTTGTACTTTGCAGTTGTAACATGATTACATGAAGAGGTCTCACTTAGAAAGGGGTTTTCAAACGCATGAAATTTCTTGGAGATGCTAATATTTTGTTTTTGTTGAGAAAATGAGTTTTTGAGAAAATTCATCTTGAAATTTGCAAAATATACAGAAGAGCGTTAAGCGTAGAAATTGTTTTTAATTAATGTAAAAAATTTATTGCCAAGCGCATTGGGCAATGATGCCAACAACACGCGGTGTTCCCAAGCGGTCCCCCATCTAAGTACTAACCGCGCCCGACGCTGCTTAATTTCGGTGATCGGACGAGAACCGATGTATTCAGCGTGGTATGGTCGTTGGCAAAATTATATCTTCAATCAGTGTAGAAAACAACATTTTTCCTAAATTGATTGCCTATTGACTTGACTTTGTTTCTATAGGAATACTGTTATTGGTGTTGTGGTTGTTGTGGTTGTCCTTGATGTTGTTGTTGTACTTTGCAGTTGTAACATGATTACATGAAGAGGTCTCACTAAGAAAGGGGTTTTCAAACGCATGAAATTTCTTGGAGATGCTAATATTTTGTTTTTGTTGAGAAAATGAGTTTTTGAGAAAATCAAACATCTTGAAATTTGCAAAATATACAGAAGAGCGTTAAGCGTAGAAATTGTTTTTAATTAATGTAAAAAATTTATTGCCAAGCGCATTGGGCAATGATGCCAACAACACGCGGTGTTCCCAAGCGGTCCCCCATCTAAGTACTAACCGCGCCCGACGCTGCTTAATTTCGGTGATCGGACGAGAACCGATGTATTCAGCGTGGTATGGTCGTTGGCAAAATTATATCTTCAATCAGTGTACAAAACAAAATTTTTCCTAAATTGATTGCCTATTGACTTGACTTTGTTTCTATAGGAATACTGTTATTGGTGTTGTGGTTGTAGTGGTTGTCCTTGATGTTGTTGTTGTACTTTGCAGTTGTAACATGATTACATGAAGAGGTCTCACTTAGAAAGGGGTTTTCAAACGCATGAAATTTCTTGGAGATGCTAATATTTTGTTTTTGTTGAGAAAATGAGTTTTTGAGAAAATTCATCTTGAAATTTGCAAAATATACAGAAGAGCGTTAAGCGTAGAAATTGTTTTTAATTAATGTAAAAAATTTATTGCCAAGCGCATTGGGCAATGATGCCAACAACACGCGGTGTTCCCAAGCGGTCCCCCATCTAAGTACTAACCGCGCCCGACGCTGCTTAATTTCGGTGATCGGACGAGAACCGATGTATTCAGCGTGGTATGGTCGTTGGCAAAATTATATCTTCAATCAGTGTAGAAAACAAAATTTTTCCTAAATTGATTGCCTATTGACTTGACTTTGTTTCTATAGGAATACTGTTATTGGTGTTGTGGTTGTTGTGGTTGTTGTGGTTGTCCTTGATGTTGTTGTTGTACTTTGCAGTTGTAACATGATTACATGAAGAGGTCTCACTAAGAAAGGGGTTTTCAAACGCATGAAATTTCTTGGAGATGCTAATATTTTGTTTTTGTTGAGAAAATGAGTTTTTGAGAAAATCAAACATCTTGAAATTTGCAAAATATACAGAAGAGCGTTAAGCGTAGAAATTGTTTTTAATTAATGTAAAAAATTTATTGCCAAGCGCATTGGGCAATGATGCCAAC
The DNA here is from genome assembly GCA_943735915.1 of Pherbina coryleti. Classification (NCBI taxonomy): domain Eukaryota; kingdom Metazoa; phylum Arthropoda; class Insecta; order Diptera; family Sciomyzidae; genus Pherbina; species Pherbina coryleti. The sequence goes on along the minus strand of OX030950.1, from coordinate 161,028,785 downwards.
AACACGCGGTGTTCCCAAGCGGTCCCCCATCTAAGTACTAACCGCGCCCGACGCTGCTTAATTTCGGTGATCGGACGAGAACCGATGTATTCAGCGTGGTATGGTCGTTGGCAAAATTATATCTTCAATCAGTGTAGAAAACAAAATTTTTCCTAAATTGATTGCCTATTGACTTGACTTTGTTTCTATAGGAATACTGTTATTAGTGTTGTGGTTGTCCTTGATGTTGTTGTTGTACTTTGCAGTTGTAACATGATTACATGAAGAGGTCTCACTTAGAAAGGGGTTTTCAAACGCATGAAATTTCTTGGAGATGCTAATATTTTGTTTTTGTTGAGAAAATGAGTTTTTGAGAAAATTCATCTTGAAATTTGCAAAATATACAGAAGAGCGTTAAGCGTAGAAATTGTTTTTAATTAATGTAAAAAATTTATTGCCAAGCGCATTGGGCAATGATGCCAACAACACGCGGTGTTCCCAAGCGGTCCCCCATCTAAGTACTAACCGCGCCCGACGCTGCTTAATTTCGGTGATCGGACGAGAACCGATGTATTCAGCGTGGTATGGTCGTTGGCAAAATTATATCTTCAATCAGTGTAGAAAACAACATTTTTCCTAAATTGATTGCCTATTGACTTGACTTTGTTTCTATAGGAATACTGTTATTGGTGTTGTGGTTGTTGTGGTTGTCCTTGATGTTGTTGTTGTACTTTGCAGTTGTAACATGATTACATGAAGAGGTCTCACTAAGAAAGGGGTTTTCAAACGCATGAAATTTCTTGGAGATGCTAATATTTTGTTTTTGTTGAGAAAATGAGTTTTTGAGAAAATCAAACATCTTGAAATTTGCAAAATATACAGAAGAGCGTTAAGCGTAGAAATTGTTTTTAATTAATGTAAAAAATTTATTGCCAAGCGCATTGGGCAATGATGCCAACAACACGCGGTGTTCCCAAGCGGTCCACCATCTAAGTACTAACCGCGCCCGACGCTGCTTAATTTCGGTGATCGGACGAGAACCGATGTATTCAGCGTGGTATGGTCGTTGGCAAAATTATATCTTCAATCAGTGTAGAAAACAAAATTTTTCCTAAATTGATTGCCTATTGACTTGACTTTGTTTCTATAGGAATACTGTTATTGGTGTTGTGGTTGTCCTTGATGTTGTTGTTGTACTTTGCAGTTGTAACATGATTACATGAAGAGGTCTCACTTAGAAAGGGGTTTTCAAACGCATGAAATTTCTTGGAGATGCTAATATTTTGTTTTTGTTGAGAAAATGAGTTTTTGAGAAAATTCATCTTGAAATTTGCAAAATATACAGAAGAGCGTTAAGCGTAGAAATTGTTTTTAATTAATGTAAAAAATTTATTGCCAAGCGCATTGGGCAATGATGCCAACAACACGCGGTGTTCCCAAGCGGTCCCCCATCTAAGTACTAACCGCGCCCGACGCTGCTTAATTTCGGTGATCGGACGAGAACCGATGTATTCAGCGTGGTATGGTCGTTGGCAAAATTATATCTTCAATCAGTGTACAAAACAAAATTTTTCCTAAATTGATTGCCTATTGACTTGACTTTGTTTCTATAGGAATACTGTTATTGGTGTTGTGGTTGTTGTGGTTGTTGTGGTTGTCCTTGATGTTGTTGTTGTACTTTGCAGTTGTAACATGATTACATGAAGAGGTCTCACTAAGAAAGGGGTTTTCAAACGCATGAAATTTCTTGGAGATGCTAATATTTTGTTTTTGTTGAGAAAATGAGTTTTTGAGAAAATCAAACATCTTGAAATTTGCAAAATATACAGAAGAGCGTTAAGCGTAGAAATTGTTTTTAATTAATGTAAAAAATTTATTGCCAAGCGCATTGGGCAATGATGCCAACAACACGCGGTGTTCCCAAGCGGTCCCCCATCTAAGTACTAACCGCGCCCGACGCTGCTTAATTTCGGTGATCGGACGAGAACCGATGTATTCAGCGTGGTATGGTCGTTGGCAAAATTATATCTTCAATCAGTGTAGAAAACAAAATTTTTCCTAAATTGATTGCCTATTGACTTGACTTTGTTTCTATAGGAATACTGTTATTTGTGTTGTGGTTGTCCTTGATGTTGTTGTTGTACTTTGCAGTTGTAACATGATTACATGAAGAGGTCTCACTAAGAAAGGGGTTTTCAAACGCATGAAATTTCTTGGAGATGCTAATATTTTGTTTTTGTTGAGAAAATGAGTTTTTGAGAAAATCAAACATCTTGAAATTTGCAAAATATATAGAAGAGCGTTAAGCGTAGAAATTGTTTTTAATTAATGTAAAAAATTTATTGCCAAGCGCATTGGGCAATGATGCCAACAACACGCGGTGTTCCCAAGCGGTCCCCCATCTAAGTACTAACCGCGCCCGACGCTGCTTAATTTCGGTGATCGGACGAGAACCGATGTATTCAGCGTGGTATGGTCGTTGGCAAAATTATATCTTCAATCAGTGTAGAAAACAACATTTTTCCTAAATTGATTGCACGGTGTTACAAAATGAAAACAAATCAAAAAACTTGCCTCAAGACATAGAAGAGGTAGTAGGCTTGGTTGAACATAAGATAACTGCATACTTAGTTTTTTGAATATACCCTCAAAATCGGGATTTGTGGTCAAAAAACCGATTTTAGGTAGGTGCATGTATAGTTTGTTATGTAACTCCGTTATATCTAGCTCAATTTTAAAAATTTAAACATTGATAAAAAGAAGAAAAATATACCCTTAATATAATACATAAACCGTTTTTTTACAAAAAGAATTGACAAAGTTACAGGTAAAATCATTTGAAAATTTCTCATTTTATTTTAATTTTTTCAACTTCAACAACGTTTTGTTAACAAATTTTGTTTTGTGGCACTATTAGTTTTAGCAGGATTCTGAAAGCCTCTTAAATTTTGCGTTTAACAAGCTATCATTTACTTCGATTGGCTGAAATACAAATGCACTATCGAATTTTTAGTATTTGTAATATAACACAAAAAATTTTAATTTTTTTTTTTTCTTCTAAAAATGTTTATTTGACCTTTTTCGTTTATATATATTATAATCGATTTCACGTTTTAGGGACCAGCAGTAGTCTACCAGTATGTTTATGGAATTTTTTCCCTGAAAGCCGGTTTCTATAGCTTCCATCTCCTGGTGGAACCTTTCTCCTTGTTCATCACTAAACTGCCCAAGGCTATTCGGGAAAAAGTTTTTATGGGAGTGCAAAGAATGTATTTCGATTGACATTTTGCAGCCCATTTCTTCGTAGGCACTTAAAAATTCATTTACAACATCTATGTAAGTAATTTCGACTCTTCTTCTTGCCGAGGAAATAAATGCATAACGAAATATAACTATTCCAAGCTCTTTTCTTCAACTGGATTTAATTTAGAAACGAAATCAGTGTCCAAGAAAATTTTCCGAATTTGTGGCCCCACATATAAACCTTAGAATAACCGAAATGAATAAATAACTTTTATAAAAGATTTGAACGTGCAGGATACTTTCTTTGATTTTGGCCTCACTTAACCTAGGAAACGCTGCAATCAGATTTTTTTTTTTTTTTAGCTTTGAACCAAGGATTTCAGGGGGAATACCTATTCAGTCAAGTCTGAAGTTGGTTCGAGGTGAAATACCTATTCAGTCAAGTCTGCCTTGGTTCGAAAATGGGATGATAGATTAGTGAGAAGGAAAGGGCAATCAAGTGAAACACGTGTAGGATGTTCTAAGCGTTGTGGAAAGCCAAAGAAAGATATGAATTTGAATCAGACGCAAGTGTTATGCCTTTACCTCAGTCAATTCAAGTTATAAGTCAATCTCATCCACAAACTTCTCTACCATGAACTACAACTTCAAGTCGTAAATATTGATGAATTTTTAATTTCAATTGATTAGAAATGAGGATAGAAAATTAAGAAAGGTTAAAAGCGAAGGACCATGGCCTGGCCAGGAATCGAACACGGGACCTCTGGGGTGGCAGTCGAGCACGCTACCAACTCGACTACCGAGGCCGCGGTAGGATTACATTTTCAGGTCGCACCAGTGGAGTATTCAAAACATATTTTTTGACAACTTGAAATGAAGCACGCAGTGGATACTCCTTTTGCTTATATTTATTATCCCATTCGACTATCCCATTCGCAAATAATGCAAGGATACTTGGTATATCCACCTTGCATTCCAAACAGTATTGTTTGAGCCTTTAAGTCGGCGATATACATATATCAGAATTTAACATATCAAGAATCACACAAAAAGTGTTTAAATAAATCATACTCTTGCAAGATCCCTCAATAAACAAACGCCATTCATTCGGAGCGTGTTTGTGGTAAAAACTGAAGACAGTTCCGTCACATCCGGGCAATACACCAGCTTTATGATAATATATATAAACGAAAAAGCTCAAAAAAACATTTTTTTGTATTTTATTACGAACACTAAAAATTCGATAGTGCATTTGTATTTCAGCCAATTGAAGTAAATGATAGCTTGTTGAACGCAAAATTTAACAGGCTTTCAGAATCCTGCTAAAACTAATAGTGCGACAAAACAAATTTTGTTAACAAAACGGTGTTGAAGTTGAAAAAATTAAAAAAAAATGAGAAATTTTCAAATGATTTTACCTGTAACTTTGTCAATTCTTTCTGTAAAAAAACGGTCTATGCATTATATTAAGGGTATATTTTTCTTCTTTTTATCAATGTTTAAATTTTTAAAATTGAGCTAGATATAACGGAGTTACATAACAAACTATACATGCACCTACCTAAAATCGGTTTTTTGACCACAAATCCCGATTTTGAGGGTATATTCAAAAACCTAAGTATGCAGTTATCTTATGTTCAACCAGGCCTACAACCTCTACTATGTCTCGAGCCGAGTTTATTTTCACTGTTACACCGTGTTGCCTATTGACTTGACTTTGTTTCTATAGGAATACTGTTATTGGTGTTGTGGTTGTTGTGGTTGTCCTTGATGTTGTTGTTGTACTTTGCAGTTGTAACATGATTACATGAAGAGGTCTCACTTAGAAAGGGGTTTTCAAACGCATGAAATTTCTTGGAGATGCTAATATTTTGTTTTTGTTGAGAAAATGAGTTTTTGAGAAAATCAAACATCTTGAAATTTGCAAAATATACAGAAGAGCGTTAAGCGTAGAAATTGTTTTTAATTAATGTAAAAAATTTATTGCCAAGCGCATTGGGCAATGATGCCAACAACACGCGGTGTTCCCAAGCGGTCCCCCATCTAAGTACTAACCGCGCCCGACGCTGCTTAATTTCGGTGATCGGACGAGAACCGATGTATTCAGCGTGGTATGGTCGTTGGCAAAATTATATCTTCAATCAGTGTAGAAAACAAAATTTTTCCTAAATTGATTGCCTATTGACTTGACTTTGTTTCTATAGGAATACTGTTATTTGTGTTGTGGTTGTCCTTGATGTTGTTGTTGTACTTTGCAGTTGTAACATGATTACATGAAGAGGTCTCACTAAGAAAGGGGTTTTCAAACGCATGAAATTTCTTGGAGATGCTAATATTTTGTTTTTGTTGAGAAAATGAGTTTTTGAGAAAATCAAACATCTTGAAATTTGCAAAATATATAGAAGAGCGTTAAGCGTAGAAATTGTTTTTAATTAATGTAAAAAATTTATTGCCAAGCGCATTGGGCAATGATGCCAACAACACGCGGTGTTCCCAAGCGGTCCCCCATCTAAGTACTAACCGCGCCCGACGCTGCTTAATTTCGGTGATCGGACGAGAACCGATGTATTCAGCGTGGTATGGTCGTTGGCAAAATTATATCTTCAATCAGTGTAGAAAACAACATTTTTCCTAAATTGATTGCCTATTGACTTGACTTTGTTTCTATAGGAATACTGTTATTGGTGTTGTGGTTGTTGTGGTTGTCCTTGATGTTGTTGTTGTACTTTGCAGTTGTAACATGATTACATGAAGAGGTCTCACTAAGAAAGGGGTTTTCAAACGCATGAAATTTCTTGGAGATGCTAATATTTTGTTTTTGTTGAGAAAATGAGTTTTTGAGAAAATCAAACATCTTGAAATTTGCAAAATATACAGAAGAGCGTTAAGCGTAGAAATTGTTTTTAATTAATGTAAAAAATTTATTGCCAAGCGCATTGGGCAATGATGCCAACAACACGCGGTGTTCCCAAGCGGTCCCCCATCTAAGTACTAACCGCGCCCGACGCTGCTTAATTTCGGTGATCGGACGAGAACCGATGTATTCAGCGTGGTATGGTCGTTGGCAAAATTATATCTTCAATCAGTGTAGAAAACAAAATTTTTCCTAAATTGATTGCCTATTGACTTGACTTTGTTTCTATAGGAATACTGTTATTGGTGTTGTGGTTGTCCTTGATGTTGTTGTTGTACTTTGCAGTTGTAACATGATTACATGAAGAGGTCTCACTTAGAAAGGGGTTTTCAAACGCATGAAATTTCTTGGAGATGCTAATATTTTGTTTTTGTTGAGAAAATGAGTTTTTGAGAAAATTCATCTTGAAATTTGCAAAATATACAGAAGAGCGTTAAGCGTAGAAATTGTTTTTAATTAATGTAAAAAATTTATTGCCAAGCGCATTGGGCAATGATGCCAACAACACGCGGTGTTCCCAAGCGGTCCCCCATCTAAGTACTAACCGCGCCCGACGCTGCTTAATTTCGGTGATCGGACGAGAACCGATGTATTCAGCGTGGTATGGTCGTTGGCAAAATTATATCTTCAATCAGTGTAGAAAACAAAATTTTTCCTAAATTGATTGCCTATTGACTTGACTTTGTTTCTATAGGAATACTGTTATTGGTGTTGTGGTTGTTGTGGTTGTTGTGGTTGTCCTTGATGTTGTTGTTGTACTTTGCAGTTGTAACATGATTACATGAAGAGGTCTCACTAAGAAAGGGGTTTTCAAACGCATGAAATTTCTTGGAGATGCTAATATTTTGTTTTTGTTGAGAAAATGAGTTTTTGAGAAAATCAAACATCTTGAAATTTGCAAAATATACAGAAGAGCGTTAAGCGTAGAAATTGTTTTTAATTAATGTAAAAAATTTATTGCCAAGCGCATTGGGCAATGATGCCAACAACACGCGGTGTTCCCAAGCGGTCCCCCATCTAAGTACTAACCGCGCCCGACGCTGCTTAATTTCGGTGATCGGACGAGAACCGATGTATTCAGCGTGGTATGGTCGTTGGCAAAATTATATCTTCAATCAGTGTAGAAAACAAAATTTTTCCTAAATTGATTGCCTATTGACTTGACTTTGTTTCTATAGGAATACTGTTATTTGTGTTGTGGTTGTCCTTGATGTTGTTGTTGTACTTTGCAGTTGTAACATGATTACATGAAGAGGTCTCACTAAGAAAGGGGTTTTCAAACGCATGAAATTTCTTGGAGATGCTAATATTTTGTTTTTGTTGAGAAAATGAGTTTTTGAGAAAATCAAACATCTTGAAATTTGCAAAATATATAGAAGAGCGTTAAGCGTAGAAATTGTTTTTAATTAATGTAAAAAATTTATTGCCAAGCGCATTGGGCAATGATGCCAACAACACGCGGTGTTCCCAAGCGGTCCCCCATCTAAGTACTAACCGCGCCCGACGCTGCTTAATTTCGGTGATCGGACGAGAACCGATGTATTCAGCGTGGTATGGTCGTTGGCAAAATTATATCTTCAATCAGTGTAGAAAACAACATTTTTCCTAAATTGATTGCCTATTGACTTGACTTTGTTTCTATAGGAATACTGTTATTGGTGTTGTGGTTGTTGTGGTTGTCCTTGATGTTGTTGTTGTACTTTGCAGTTGTAACATGATTACATGAAGAGGTCTCACTAAGAAAGGGGTTTTCAAACGCATGAAATTTCTTGGAGATGCTAATATTTTGTTTTTGTTGAGAAAATGAGTTTTTGAGAAAATCAAACATCTTGAAATTTGCAAAATATACAGAAGAGCGTTAAGCGTAGAAATTGTTTTTAATTAATGTAAAAAATTTATTGCCAAGCGCATTGGGCAATGATGCCAACAACACGCGGTGTTCCCAAGCGGTCCCCCATCTAAGTACTAACCGCGCCCGACGCTGCTTAATTTCGGTGATCGGACGAGAACCGATGTATTCAGCGTGGTATGGTCGTTGGCAAAATTATATCTTCAATCAGTGTAGAAAACAACATTTTTCCTAAATTGATTGCCTATTGACTTGACTTTGTTTCTATAGGAATACTGTTATTGGTGTTGTGGTTGTTGTGGTTGTCCTTGATGTTGTTGTTGTACTTTGCAGTTGTAACATGATTACATGAAGAGGTCTCACTTAGAAAGGGGTTTTCAAACGCATGAAATTTCTTGGAGATGCTAATATTTTGTTTTTGTTGAGAAAATGAGTTTTTGAGAAAATTCATCTTGAAATTTGCAAAATATACAGAAGAGCGTTAAGCGTAGAAATTGTTTTTAATTAATGTAAAAAATTTATTGCCAAGCGCATTGGGCAATGATGCCAACAACACGCGGTGTTCCCAAGCGGTCCCCCATCTAAGTACTAACCGCGCCCGACGCTGCTTAATTTCGGTGATCGGACGAGAACCGATGTATTCAGCGTGGTATGGTCGTTGGCAAAATTATATCTTCAATCAGTGTAGAAAACAAAATTTTTCCTAAATTGATTGCCTATTGACTTGACTTTGTTTCTATAGGAATACTGTTATTGGTGTTGTGGTTGTTGTGGTTGTTGTGGTTGTCCTTGATGTTGTTGTTGTACTTTGCAGTTGTAACATGATTACATGAAGAGGTCTCACTAAGAAAGGGGTTTTCAAACGCATGAAATTTCTTGGAGATGCTAATATTTTGTTTTTGTTGAGAAAATGAGTTTTTGAGAAAATCAAACATCTTGAAATTTGCAAAATATACAGAAGAGCGTTAAGCGTAGAAATTGTTTTTAATTAATGTAAAAAATTTATTGCCAAGCGCATTGGGCAATGATGCCAACAACACGCGGTGTTCCCAAGCGGTCCCCCATCTAAGTACTAACCGCGCCCGACGCTGCTTAATTTCGGTGATCGGACGAGAACCGATGTATTGAGCGTGGTATGGTCGTTGGCAAAATTATATCTTCAATCAGTGTAGAAAACAACATTTTTCCTAAATTGATTGCCTATTGACTTGACTTTGTTTCTATAGGAATACTGTTATTGGTGTTGTGGTTGTTGTGGTTGTCCTTGATGTTGTTGTTGTACTTTGCAGTTGTAACATGATTACATGAAGAGGTCTCACTTAGAAAGGGGTTTTCAAACGCATGAAATTTCTTGGAGATGCTAATATTTTGTTTTTGTTGAGAAAATGAGTTTTTGAGAAAATTCATCTTGAAATTTGCAAAATATACAGAAGAGCGTTAAGCGTAGAAATTGTTTTTAATTAATGTAAAAAATTTATTGCCAAGCGCATTGGGCAATGATGCCAACAACACGCGGTGTTCCCAAGCGGTCCCCCATCTAAGTACTAACCGCGCCCGACGCTGCTTAATTTCGGTGATCGGACGAGAACCGATGTATTCAGCGTGGTATGGTCGTTGGCAAAATTATATCTTCAATCAGTGTAGAAAACAAAATTTTTCCTAAATTGATTGCCTATTGACTTGACTTTGTTTCTATAGGAATACTGTTATTTGTGTTGTGGTTGTCCTTGATGTTGTTGTTGTACTTTGCAGTTGTAACATGATTACATGAAGAGGTCTCACTAAGAAAGGGGTTTTCAAACGCATGAAATTTCTTGGAGATGCTAATATTTTGTTTTTGTTGAGAAAATGAGTTTTTGAGAAAATCAAACATCTTGAAATTTGCAAAATATATAGAAGAGCGTTAAGCGTAGAAATTGTTTTTAATTAATGTAAAAAATTTATTGCCAAGCGCATTGGGCAATGATGCCAACAACACGCGGTGTTCCCAAGCGGTCCCCCATCTAAGTACTAACCGCGCCCGACGCTGCTTAATTTCGGTGATCGGACGAGAACCGATGTATTCAGCGTGGTATGGTCGTTGGCAAAATTATATCTTCAATCAGTGTAGAAAACAACATTTTTCCTAAATTGATTGCCTATTGACTTGACTTTGTTTCTATAGGAATACTGTTATTGGTGTTGTGGTTGTTGTGGTTGTCCTTGATGTTGTTGTTGTACTTTGCAGTTGTAACATGATTACATGAAGAGGTCTCACTAAGAAAGGGGTTTTCAAACGCATGAAATTTCTTGGAGATGCTAATATTTTGTTTTTGTTGAGAAAATGAGTTTTTGAGAAAATCAAACATCTTGAAATTTGCAAAATATACAGAAGAGCGTTAAGCGTAGAAATTGTTTTTAATTAATGTAAAAAATTTATTGCCAAGCGCATTGGGCAATGATGCCAACAACACGCGGTGTTCCCAAGCGGTCCCCCATCTAAGTACTAACCGCGCCCGACGCTGCTTAATTTCGGTGATCGGACGAGAACCGATGTATTCAGCGTGGTATGGTCGTTGGCAAAATTATATCTTCAATCAGTGTAGAAAACAACATTTTTCCTAAATTGATTGCCTATTGACTTGACTTTGTTTCTATAGGAATACTGTTATTGGTGTTGTGGTTGTCCTTGATGTTGTTGTTGTACTTTGCAGTTGTAACATGATTACATGAAGAGGTCTCACTTAGAAAGGGGTTTTCAAACGCATGAAATTTCTTGGAGATGCTAATATTTTGTTTTTGTTGAGAAAATTAGTTTTTGAGAAAATCAAACATCTTGAAATTTGCAAAATATACAGAAGAGCGTTAAGCGTAGAAATTGTTTTTAATTAATGTAAAAAATTTATTGCCAAGCGCATTGGGCAATGATGCCAACAACACGCGGTGTTCCCAAGCGGTCCCCCATCTAAGTACTAACCGCGCCCGACGCTGCTTAATTTCGGTGATCGGACGAGAACCGATGTATTCAGCGTGGTATGGTCGTTGGCAAAATTATATCTTCAATCAGTGTAGAAAACAACATTTTTCCTAAATTGATTGCCTATTGACTTGACTTTGTTTCTATAGGAATACTGTTATTGGTGTTGTGGTTGTCCTTGATGTTGTTGTTGTACTTTGCAGTTGTAACATGATTACATGAAGAGGTCTCACTAAGAAAGGGGTTTTCAAACGCATGAAATTTCTTGGAGATGCTAATATTTTGTTTTTGTTGAGAAAATGAGTTTTTGAGAAAATCAAACATCTTGAAATTTGCAAAATATACAGAAGAGCGTTAAGCGTAGAAATTGTTTTTAATTAATGTAAAAAATTTATTGCCAAGCGCATTGGGCAATGATGCCAACAACACGCGGTGTTCCCAAGCGGTCCACCATCTAAGTACTAACCGCGCCCGACGCTGCTTAATTTCGGTGATCGGACGAGAACCGATGTATTCAGCGTGGTATGGTCGTTGGCAAAATTATATCTTCAATCAGTGTACAAAACAAAAGTTTTCCTAAATTGATTGCCTATTGACTTGACTTTGTTTCTATAGGAATACTGTTATTTGTGTTGTGGTTGTCCTTGATGTTGTTGTTGTACTTTGCAGTTGTAACATGATTACATGAAGAGGTCTCACTAAGAAAGGGGTTTTCAAACGCATGAAATTTCTTGGAGATGCTAATACTTTGTTTTTGTTGAGAAAATGAGTTTTTGAGAAAATCAAACATCTTGAAATTTGCAAAATATATAGAAGAGCGTTAAGCGTAGAAATTGTTTTTAATTAATGTAAAAAATTTATTGCCAAGCGCATTGGGCAATGATGCCAACAACACGCGGTGTTCCCAAGCGGTCCCCCATCTAAGTACTAACCGCGCCCGACGCTGCTTAATTTCGGTGATCGGACGAGAACCGATGTATTCAGCGTGGTATGGTCGTTGGCAAAATTATATCTTCAATCAGTGTAGAAAACAAAATTTTTCCTAAATTGATTGCCTATTGACTTGACTTTGTTTCTATAGGAATACTGTTATTGGTGTTGTGGTTGTCCTTGATGTTGTTGTTGTACTTTGCAGTTGTAACATGATTACATGAAGAGGTCTCACTAAGAAAGGGGTTTTCAAACGCATGAAATTTCTTGGAGATGCTAATATTTTGTTTTTGTTGAGAAAATGAGTTTTTGAGAAAATCAAACATATTGAAATTTGCAAAATATACAGAAGAGCGTTAAGCGTAGAAATTGTTTTTAATTAATGTAAAAAATTTATTGCCAAGCGCATTGGGCAATGATGCCAACAACACGCGGTGTTCCCAAGCGGTCCCCCATCTAAGTACTAACCGCGTCCTACGCCCGACGCTGCTTAATTTCGGTGATCGGACGAGAACCGATGTATTCAGCGTGGTATGGTCGTTGGCAAAATTATATCTTCAATCAGTGTAGAAAACAACATTTTTCCTAAATTGATTGCCTATTGACTTGACTTTGTTTCTATAGGAATACTGTTATTGGTGTTGTGGTTGTTGTGGTTGTCCTTGATGTTGTTGTTGTACTTTGCAGTTGTAACATGATTACATGAAGAGGTCTCACTAAGAAAGGGGTTTTCAAACGCATGAAATTTCTTGGAGATGCTAATATTTTGTTTTTGTTGAGAAAATGAGTTTTTGAGAAAATCAAACATATTGAAATTTGCAAAATATACAGAAGAGCGTTAAGCGTAGAAATTGTTTTTAATTAATGTAAAAAATTTATTGCCAAGCGCATTGGGCAATGATGCCAACAACACGCGGTGTTCCCAAGCGGTCCCCCATCTAAGTACTAACCGCGTCCTACGCCCGACGCTGCTTAATTTCGGTGATCGGACGAGAACCGATGTATTCAGCGTGGTATGGTCGTTGGCAAAATTATATCTTCAATCAGTGTAGAAAACAACATTTTTCCTAAATTGATTGCCTATTGACTTGACTTTGTTTCTATAGGAATACTGTTATTGGTGTTGTGGTTGTTGTGGTTGTCCTTGATGTTGTTGTTGTACTTTGCAGTTGTAACATGATTACATGAAGAGGTCTCACTAAGAAAGGGGTTTTCAAACGCATGAAATTTCTTGGAGATGCTAATATTTTGTTTTTGTTGAGAAAATGAGTTTTTGAGAAAATCAAACATCTTGAAATTTGCAAAATATACAGAAGAGCGTTAAGCGTAGAAATTGTTTTTAATTAATGTAAAAAATTTATTGCCAAGCGCATTGGGCAATGATGCCAACAACACGCGGTGTTCCCAAGCGGTCCCCCATCTAAGTACTAACCGCGTCCTACGCCCGACGCTGCTTAATTTCGGTGATCGGACGAGAACCGATGTATTCAGCGTGGTATGGTCGTTGGCAAAATTATATCTTCAATCAGTGTAGAAAACAAAATTTTTCCTAAATTGATTGCCTATTGACTTGACTTTGTTTCTATAGGAATACTGTTATTGGTGTTGTGGTTGTCCTTGATGTTGTTGTTGTACTTTGCAGTTGTAACATGATTACATGAAGAGGTCTCACTTAGAAAGGGGTTTTCAAACGCATGAAATTTCTTGGAGATGCTAATATTTTGTTTTTGTTGAGAAAATGAGTTTTTGAGAAAATCAAACATCTTGAAATTTGCAAAATATACAGAAGAGCGTTAAGCGTAGAAATTGTTTTTAATTAATGTAAAAAATTTATTGCCAAGCGCATTGGGCAATGATGCCAACAACACGCGGTGTTCCCAAGCGGTCCCCCATCTAAGTACTAACCGCGTCCTACGCCCGACGCTGCTTAATTTCGGTGATCGGACGAGAACCGATGTATTCAGCGTGGTATGGTCGTTGGCAAAATTATATCTTCAATCAGTGTAGAAAACAACATTTTTCCTAAATTGATTGCCTATTGACTTGACTTTGTTTCTATAGGAATACTGTTATTGGTGTTGTGGTTGTTGTGGTTGTCCTTGATGTTGTTGTTGTACTTTGCAGTTGTAACATGATTACATGAAGAGGTCTCACTAAGAAAGGGGTTTTCAAACGCATGAAATTTCTTGGAGATGCTAATATTTTGTTTTTGTTGAGAAAATGAGTTTTTGAGAAAATCAAACATCTTGAAATTTGCAAAATATACAGAAGAGCGTTAAGCGTAGAAATTGTTTTTAATTAATGTAAAAAATTTATTGCCAAGCGCATTGGGCAATGATGCCAACAACACGCGGTGTTCCCAAGCGGTCCCCCATCTAAGTACTAACCGCGCCCGACGCTGCTTAATTTCGGTGATCGGACGAGAACCGATGTATTCAGCGTGGTATGGTCGTTGGCAAAATTATATCTTCAATCAGTGTAGAAAACAAAATTTTTCCTAAATTGATTGCCTATTGACTTGACTTTGTTTCTATAGGAATACTGTTATTTGTGTTGTGGTTGTCCTTGATGTTGTTGTTGTACTTTGCAGTTGTAACATGATTACATGAAGAGGTCTCACTAAGAAAGGGGTTTTCAAACGCATGAAATTTCTTGGAGATGCTAATATTTTGTTTTTGTTGAGAAAATGAGTTTTTGAGAAAATCAAACATCTTGAAATTTGCAAAATATACAGAAGAGCGTTAAGCGTAGAAATTGTTTTTAATTAATGTAAAAAATTTATTGCCAAGCGCATTGGGCAATGATGCCAACAACACGCGGTGTTCCCAAGCGGTCCCCCATCTAAGTACTAACCGCGCCCGACGCTGCTTAATTTCGGTGATCGGACGAGAACCGATGTATTCAGCGTGGTATGGTCGTTGGCAAAATTATATCTTCAATCAGTGTAGAAAACAAAATTTTTCCTAAATTGATTGCCTATTGACTTGACTTTGTTTCTATAGGAATACTGTTATTGGTGTTGTGGTTGTTGTGGTTGTCCTTGATGTTGTTGTTGTACTTTGCAGTTGTAACATGATTACATGAAGAGGTCTCACTTAGAAAGGGGTTTTCAAACGCATGAAATTTCTTGGAGATGCTAATATTTTGTTTTTGTTGAGAAAATTAGTTTTTGAGAAAATCAAACATCTTGAAATTTGCAAAATATACAGAAGAGCGTTAAGCGTAGAAATTGTTTTTAATTAATGTAAAAAATTTATTGCCAAGCGCATTGGGCAATGATGCCAACAACACGCGGTGTTCCCAAGCGGTCCCCCATCTAAGTACTAACCGCGCCCGACGCTGCTTAATTTCGGTGATCGGACGAGAACCGATGTATTCAGCGTGGTATGGTCGTTGGCAAAATTATATCTTCAATCAGTGTAGAAAACAAAATTTTTCCTAAATTGATTGCCTATTGACTTGACTTTGTTTCTATAGGAATACTGTTATTGGTGTTGTGGTTGTCCTTGATGTTGTTGTTGTACTTTGCAGTTGTAACATGATTACATGAAGAGGTCTCACTAAGAAAGGGGTTTTCAAACGCATGAAATTTCTTGGAGATGCTAATATTTTGTTTTTGTTGAGAAAATGAGTTTTTGAGAAAATTAAACATCTTGAAATTTGCAAAATATATAGAAGAGCGTTAAGCGTAGAAATTGTTTTTAATTAATGTAAAAAATTTATTGCCAAGCGCATTGGGCAATGATGCCAACAACACGCGGTGTTCCCAAGCGGTCCCCCATCTAAGTACTAACCGCGCCCGACGCTGCTTAATTTCGGTGATCGGACGAGAACCGATGTATTCAGCGTGGTATGGTCGTTGGCAAAATTATATCTTCAATCAGTGTAGAAAACAAAATTTTTCCTAAATTGATTGCCTATTGACTTGACTTTGTTTCTATAGGAATACTGTTATTGGTGTTGTGGTTGTCCTTGATGTTGTTGTTGTACTTTGCAGTTGTAACATGATTACATGAAGAGGTCTCACTTAGAAAGGGGTTTTCAAACGCATGAAATTTCTTGGAGATGCTAATATTTTGTTTTTGTTGAGAAAATTAGTTTTTGAGAAAATTCATCTTGAAATTTGCAAAATATACAGAAGAGCGTTAAGCGTAGAAATTGTTTTTAATTAATGTAAAAAATTTATTGCCAAGCGCATTGGGCAATGATGCCAACAACACGCGGTGTTCCCAAGCGGTCCCCCATCTAAGTACTAACCGCGCCCGACGCTGCTTAATTTCGGTGATCGGACGAGAACCGATGTATTCAGCGTGGTATGGTCGTTGGCAAAATTATATCTTCAATCAGTGTAGAAAACAAAATTTTTCCTAAATTGATTGCCTATTGACTTGACTTTGTTTCTATAGGAATACTGTTATTGGTGTTGTGGTTGTTGTGGTTGTCCTTGATGTTGTTGTTGTACTTTGCAGTTGTAACATGATTACATGAAGAGGTCTCACTAAGAAAGGGGTTTTCAAACGCATGAAATTTCTTGGAGATGCTAATATTTTGTTTTTGTTGAGAAAATGAGTTTTTGAGAAAATCAAACATCTTGAAATTTGCAAAATATACAGAAGAGCGTTAAGCGTAGAAATTGTTTTTAATTAATGTAAAAAATTTATTGCCAAGCGCATTGGGCAATGATGCCAACAACACGCGGTGTTCCCAAGCGGTCCCCCATCTAAGTACTAACCGCGCCCGACGCTGCTTAATTTCGGTGATCGGACGAGAACCGATGTATTCAGCGTGGTATGGTCGTTGGCAAAATTATATCTTCAATCAGTGTACAAAACAAAATTTTTCCTAAATTGATTGCCTATTGACTTGACTTTGTTTCTATAGGAATACTGTTATTGGTGTTGTGGTTGTTGTGGTTGTCCTTGATGTTGTTGTTGTTGTACTTTGCAGTTGTAACATGATTACATGAAGAGGTCTCACTAAGAAAGGGGTTTTCAAACGCATGAAATTTCTTGGAGATGCTAATATTTTGTTTTTGTTGAGAAAATGAGTTTTTGAGAAAATCAAACATCTTGAAATTTGCAAAATATACAGAAGAGCGTTAAGCGTAGAAATTGTTTTTAATTAATGTAAAAAATTTATTGCCAAGCGCATTGGGCAATGATGCCAACAACACGCGGTGTTCCCAAGCGGTCCCCCATCTAAGTACTAACCGCGCCCGACGCTGCTTAATTTCGGTGATCGGACGAGAACCGATGTATTCAGCGTGGTATGGTCGTTGGCAAAATTATATCTTCAATCAGTGTAGAAAACAAAATTTTTCCTAAATTGATTGCCTATTGACTTGACTTTGTTTCTATAGGAATACTGTTATTGGTGTTGTGGTTGTCCTTGATGTTGTTGTTGTACTTTGCAGTTGTAACATGATTACATGAAGAGGTCTCACTTAGAAAGGGGTTTTCAAACGCATGAAATTTCTTGGAGATGCTAATATTTTGTTTTTGTTGAGAAAATGAGTTTTTGAGAAAATCAAACATCTTGAAATTTGCAAAATATACAGAAGAGCGTTAAGCGTAGAAATTGTTTTTAATTAATGTAAAAAATTTATTGCCAAGCGCATTGGGCAATGATGCCAACAACACGCGGTGTTCCCAAGCGGTCCCCCATCTAAGTACTAACCGCGCCCGACGCTGCTTAATTTCGGTGATCGGACGAGAACCGATGTATTCAGCGTGGTATGGTCGTTGGCAAAATTATATCTTCAATCAGTGTAGAAAACAAAATTTTTCCTAAATTGATTGCCTATTGACTTGACTTTGTTTCTATAGGAATACTGTTATTGGTGTTGTGGTTGTCCTTGATGTTGTTGTTGTACTTTGCAGTTGTAACATGATTACATGAAGAGGTCTCACTAAGAAAGGGGTTTTCAAACGCATGAAATTTCTTGGAGATGCTAATATTTTGTTTTTGTTGAGAAAATGAGTTTTTGAGAAAATCAAACATCTTGAAATTTGCAAAATATATAGAAGAGCGTTAAGCGTAGAAATTGTTTTTAATTAATGTAAAAAATTTATTGCCAAGCGCATTGGGCAATGATGCCAACAACACGCGGTGTTCCCAAGCGGTCCCCCATCTAAGTACTAACCGCGCCCGACGCTGCTTAATTTCGGTGATCGGACGAGAACCGATGTATTCAGCGTGGTATGGTCGTTGGCAAAATTATATCTTCAATCAGTGTAGAAAACAAAATTTTTCCTAAATTGATTGCCTATTGACTTGACTTTGTTTCTATAGGAATACTGTTATTGGTGTTGTGGTTGTCCTTGATGTTGTTGTTGTACTTTGCAGTTGTAACATGATTACATGAAGAGGTCTCACTTAGAAAGGGGTTTTCAAACGCATGAAATTTCTTGGAGATGCTAATATTTTGTTTTTGTTGAGAAAATGAGTTTTTGAGAAAATCAAACATCTTGAAATTTGCAAAATATACAGAAGAGCGTTAAGCGTAGAAATTGTTTTTAATTAATGTAAAAAATTTATTGCCAAGCGCATTAGGCAATGATGCCAACAACACGCGGTGTTCCCAAGCGGTCCCCCATCTAAGTACTAACCGCGTCCTACGCCCGACGCTGCTTAATTTCGGTGATCGGACGAGAACCGATGTATTCAGCGTGGTATGGTCGTTGGCAAAATTATATCTTCAATCAGTGTACAAAACAAAATTTTTCCTAAATTGATTGCCTATTGACTTGACTTTGTTTCTATAGGAATACTGTTATTGGTGTTGTGGTTGTAGTGGTTGTCCTTGATGTTGTTGTTGTACTTTGCAGTTGTAACATGATTACATGAAGAGGTCTCACTTAGAAAGGGGTTTTCAAACGCATGAAATTTCTTGGAGATGCTAATATTTTGTTTTTGTTGAGAAAATGAGTTTTTGAGAAAATCAAACATCTTGAAATTTGCAAAATATACAGAAGAGCGTTAAGCGTAGAAATTGTTTTTAATTAATGTAAAAAATTTATTGCCAAGCGCATTAGGCAATGATGCCAACAACACGCGGTGTTCCCAAGCGGTCCCCCATCTAAGTACTAACCGCGTCCTACGCCCGACGCTGCTTAATTTCGGTGATCGGACGAGAACCGATGTATTCAGCGTGGTATGGTCGTTGGCAAAATTATATCTTCAATCAGTGTACAAAACAAAATTTTTCCTAAATTGATTGCCTATTGACTTGACTTTGTTTCTATAGGAATACTGTTATTGGTGTTGTGGTTGTTGTGGTTGTTGTGGTTGTTGTGGTTGTTGTGGTTGTCCTTGATGTTGTTGTTGTACTTTGCAGTTGTAACATGATTACATGAAGAGGTCTCACTTAGAAAGGGGTTTTCAAACGCATGAAATTTCTTGGAGATGCTAATATTTTGTTTTTGTTGAGAAAATGAGTTTTTGAGAAAATCAAACATCTTGAAATTTGCAAAATATACAGAAGAGCGTTAAGCGTAGAAATTGTTTTTAATTAATGTAAAAAATTTATTGCCAAGCGCATTAGGCAATGATGCCAACAACACGCGGTGTTCCCAAGCGGTCCCCCATCTAAGTACTAACCGCGTCCTACGCCCGACGCTGCTTAATTTCGGTGATCGGACGAGAACCGATGTATTCAGCGTGGTATGGTCGTTGGCAAAATTATATCTTCAATCAGTGTACAAAACAAAATTTTTCCTAAATTGATTGCCTATTGACTTGACTTTGTTTCTATAGGAATACTGTTATTGGTGTTGTGGTTGTAGTGGTTGTCCTTGATGTTGTTGTTGTACTTTGCAGTTGTAACATGATTACATGAAGAGGTCTCACTTAGAAAGGGGTTTTCAAACGCATGAAATTTCTTGGAGATGCTAATATTTTGTTTTTGTTGAGAAAATGAGTTTTTGAGAAAATCAAACATCTTGAAATTTGCAAAATATACAGAAGAGCGTTAAGCGTAGAAATTGTTTTTAATTAATGTAAAAAATTTATTGCCAAGCGCATTAGGCAATGATGCCAACAACACGCGGTGTTCCCAAGCGGTCCCCCATCTAAGTACTAACCGCGTCCTACGCCCGACGCTGCTTAATTTCGGTGATCGGACGAGAACCGATGTATTCAGCGTGGTATGGTCGTTGGCAAAATTATATCTTCAATCAGTGTACAAAACAAAATTTTTCCTAAATTGATTGCCTATTGACTTGACTTTGTTTCTATAGGAATACTGTTATTGGTGTTGTGGTTGTAGTGGTTGTCCTTGATGTTGTTGTTGTACTTTGCAGTTGTAACATGATTACATGAAGAGGTCTCACTTAGAAAGGGGTTTTCAAACGCATGAAATTTCTTGGAGATGCTAATATTTTGTTTTTGTTGAGAAAATGAGTTTTTGAGAAAATCAAACATCTTGAAATTTGCAAAATATACAGAAGAGCGTTAAGCGTAGAAATTGTTTTTAATTAATGTAAAAAATTTATTGCCAAGCGCATTAGGCAATGATGCCAACAACACGCGGTGTTCCCAAGCGGTCCCCCATCTAAGTACTAACCGCGTCCTACGCCCGACGCTGCTTAATTTCGGTGATCGGACGAGAACCGATGTATTCAGCGTGGTATGGTCGTTGGCAAAATTATATCTTCAATCAGTGTACAAAACAAAATTTTTCCTAAATTGATTGCCTATTGACTTGACTTTGTTTCTATAGGAATACTGTTATTGGTGTTGTGGTTGTAGTGGTTGTCCTTGATGTTGTTGTTGTACTTTGCAGTTGTAACATGATTACATGAAGAGGTCTCACTTAGAAAGGGGTTTTCAAACGCATGAAATTTCTTGGAGATGCTAATATTTTGTTTTTGTTGAGAAAATGAGTTTTTGAGAAAATCAAACATCTTGAAATTTGCAAAATATACAGAAGAGCGTTAAGCGTAGAAATTGTTTTTAATTAATGTAAAAAATTTATTGCCAAGCGCATTAGGCAATGATGCCAACAACACGCGGTGTTCCCAAGCGGTCCCCCATCTAAGTACTAACCGCGTCCTACGCCCGACGCTGCTTAATTTCGGTGATCGGACGAGAACCGATGTATTCAGCGTGGTATGGTCGTTGGCAAAATTATATCTTCAATCAGTGTAGAAAACAAAATTTTTCCTAAATTGATTGCCTATTGACTTGACTTTGTTTCTATAGGAATACTGTTATTGGTGTTGTGGTTGTTGTGGTTGTTGTGGTTGTTGTGGTTGTTGTGGTTGTTGTGGTTGTTGTGGTTGTCCTTGATGTTGTTGTTGTACTTTGCAGTTGTAACATGATTACATGAAGAGGTCTCACTTAGAAAGGGGTTTTCAAACGCATGAAATTTCTTGGAGATGCTAATATTTTGTTTTTGTTGAGAAAATGAGTTTTTGAGAAAATCAAACATCTTGAAATTTGCAAAATATACAGAAGAGCGTTAAGCGTAGAAATTGTTTTTAATTAATGTAAAAAATTTATTGCCAAGCGCATTAGGAAATGATGCCAACAACACGCGGTGTTCCCAAGCGGTCCCCCATCTAAGTACTAACCGCGTCCTACGCCCGACGCTGCTTAATTTCGGTGATCGGACGAGAACCACTCAATACCAGTTTGTACCCTGACGACAATTGACCAATTTTAACTTTTTGAGACCTACGGCACAAGTAGCTAGACATTAAATTAACAGCACTATCACAGAAACCAAAGAATGACTTAAGCTTATAACACAAGATTTGATGATTTACTTTGTCAAACGCCTTCGAAAAATCTAACAAGCATAAGAGAGTCAAGGACCCCGCATCATATTGTGGCCGTATATCATCAATTATCTTAACAACTGCAGACGAACAACTATGACCAGCACGAAAACCAGACTGAAACGGAGATAGAAGGTTATTATTAACTAAGTGGTGTGTTATTTGTTGAGACATGAGTTTTTCACAAATTTTTGCTAAAGGTGAAAGAATGCTTATTGGCCTAAAATCATTGGGACAAGATGGATTTTGCTTCTTTGCTATTGGAAGAACAATGGCCATTTTCCATAAATCAGGGAACGAGGACGACATAAAACATGAGTTTATTATGTGAGTTAGAGGGCTAATGATGTGGGGGAGTATGATTTTGATAAATTTTATGGGAATACCATCGGCAGCCAGTGCGTTAGACTTAATTTGAGACACGCATTTGCCAACCTCATACTCTACTACAGGAGAAAAGTTAAAAGTTTGAATCGTTGAATGATTTAACAAGGGCAAAGTAATACAATTATTAGCTGCAGCAGAAGAATAAGCAGCAGCATTATCAGAAAAGAAACAGTTTAAAACTTCTGGATCTAGGTGACATTCAACTTTATTTTTATTGCAAACCCCAAGGCTTTTAATATTATTCCAAAGCATTTTGCTTGGCAAAGAGAGCTTAAGTTTATTTGAATAAAAACGCATTTTAGCTTGCCTAGTTGTAAGCACGGCTTCATTCCTCGCCATTCTATAAGCTTCCCAATTAGTTTCTGTGGGATTTAGCCGCCAAGTCTTACGTAACCTGTTTCTTTTTTTTATAACGGACAGCACATGCTGGGAAAACCAGGGACAGGACATATTTTTTATACTACAACTGCGTACAGGTACATGTTTCTCAAACAGAAACTTTACTGGTTCTAAGAGAGCATTAAGCTTGTCATTTATATTATGGTGAAACCAACAACCATTGAACGATAGCATAGACACATCGTGGAAGAGAGACGGATAATTTATGCTCTTGAAATCCCTATAGGAAAAAGTATTTGGGATAGCTAAACGAGACAAATTGACATCTAACGTGCAAAAAATCAAATCATGATCAGAGACAAAGCTCAATTGACTAAAAAGAGAAACGACAGAAGGGTCAGAAACAATAAAAAAATCAAGAAGACTAGGAGTGGTGTTGTAGGAAAAGCGAGTGGGCATAGAAACATTTACAATAGACAATCCTAACGATGATATGTGGTTCTGCAGTAACTGCTTAGGCAGCTCGCTAGATAGGAGATTTATATTAAAGTCACCACATAACAAGATCACGTCATAATCAATTATATTATTTGATAAAACTGAAAACAATGGATCAACAGAAAAACATTTGTTAGGATTATACACACACGAAACAAGAATTTTATTGTTGTTATCAGATACACATAAATTAATAAATTCAATACCTGACCCATTTGAACGGCTTACAACGGTGGCATTTAGATTACTTTTGCAGTATATTGCTATTCCGCCACCTTTTTTGTCATGTCGGTCATGTCTAAAAAGGTTATAACTAAGGATTCTACAGGAAACATCACTAATATCACTACTTAGCCAAGTTTCCGAAATGCAAATGATGTCAACTAGGGAGTTGTCGAATAAGTATCTGATATAATCCAGTTTAGCTATGTTTAAGCTACGAGCATTAAAGTGGACGATATTTAGTCCACTGCGTTGCTTACATAAGACCTGAATTAGAGTTTTTTGATTTTCATCAGCACCAGAAGGTGTTAAGCTAGAGTTGAGCATAAGAATAATCAAAGAGAGAGCAGATTATCGGCAGAAAGGAAAAAGGAGAGGTTAAAAAGATAGATGAGAGAAGCAGATAAGGCTTAAAGTAAATTATTAGAATAGGAACAACGAACATAAATATAAATAGACAGGAACGTAGGTGTTTAGCAGGTAGTAGCCGAGGTAGAAGCACTGACATCAAGAGTATAACTCCGTAGCTCATCCAGGTTGGTAATGCGAATACTGGCAGCATTTTTCTCTTTTCTGATGTAAACTTTGCCACGAAAGGAAAACGCATTGTAGATGCTCTTCTGTCGTTTGTACGTAATGGCAGCTTGCAAAAGATTGCGAGTATCAGAATCGAGGCTCTCATGAATAAAAATGTTTTTATCAAAGTCAAGCCCAACATCCCTAAGATTGACAGCTGAATTTGTGCGCCTCCGAAAGTCACCAAAAGCTTTGAGCACACGATTTCTGTCACTAGGTGACAGGTATTTAATAATTACAATAGAGCTCTGAGTGCTCTGGTTTGACTTTACCCTAAAAATATCTCTAATAAGAGGAGACTGAAAGTCAATATAGTGGCATATCCGATTGAAAATACTCTTGAGGTTTTCATCATTTGTCGCAGGCAGGCCAAACAAAATGGCATCCGAAGAGATGTCAACAATTTTTTTGTTGGTAATATTGCTATTATTATTGATACTCCTCAAGTTTTCACGTGAAAGCTCCAGATCATCGCAGCGGCGTTTAAGAGAACTTATTTCCTCTTCCAATAAGACTATTTTACTGTCCAGCTCACGACAAACAGTGTTAAGAGCATTCACCTCAGTCCCTATCTTTTTAGTGATTCTCACCTCGACGCTGGCAATTTCCTCCGTTAGTTGTCTATGAGAGCTGTCGTACTTAGAAAGAAGATCATCTTTGAGTTGCCGCATATCGCTTCTAAAATTAGCGCAAAGCCTCTCTTCCATTTCAAGCATTAGAGCTCGAAGAGATTTTGAAGAGGTTTCAGCACCTAAAAGCTTAGGCGTGTTGTTGTTGTCCTCTTTGTTGTTAAGACGATGAGACAGCTGTATGTGTTGTTGTTGTTGGCGAGTTAAACGTGGTGAAGGTGGCATTGTAGGCAGGAATAGCAGTAGACTGGTTTTTTTTTTTTTTTTTTTTTTCTTTATATATATATATTAAATTGTTCAGTGTTTAGTGCGCAACTAAATAATGTTTATTTGCTATTTGAGTTTCCGACTCGTTCAAACGCGAATGTTTCTATATATTGTTCATTAAAAAAAAAAAAAAAAAATAAGGTTCGAAATATGACAAAGATTGTTTGTTTCTTTATTTGGTTCAGTATAAAACTTTTTAAACCATACAGGTTTTGTATATATAATGTCTACTAATTATATTGACCTCCACTGTAGCTTGGGGCCAAACAATGAAATACGGCATAAAAATATATTGCCTACTTTTGGGCAGATACAGTAATGTCTTAACGTTCCAGTACCTTTTAAGCTAGGAGCAGGGTGTCTGCGATCGATTTAAATAAACGCCAGCCAATAGCGCATGCACACACCGTTTACACGAACATGCACCAAAAGAAAAAAGGTAGATTAAGAAATGTCAAAAATTTTAAACAAAAGCACTATTTATTTATGTGGTGGATATTTATTGTTAGCGGAGTCTCAAATTGTTTTTGTATATCACTATATTAATAGTTTGCTATGCGGTGTTTGCGCAATTGATTATTTACGTAAATGCCATTATTTCTGCTGAATTCAAATGTTTCGTTGTTAAACAAATTGATTGATTTGCAATGCACAAATGATTGATCAGGTTAGGCACTTGATATTATTGAATTTTAAAGTAAATATTGAGCACAGTCGAAACTACCGCGAATCGTATTTCAGGGTTGCCGAGTATTTTTTGTTTTTGTTGAGAAAATGAGTTTTTGAGAAAATCAAACATCTTGAAATTTGCAAAATATACAGAAGAGCGTTAAGCGTAGAAATTGTTTTTAATTAATGTAAAAAATTTATTGCCAAGCGCATTAGGCAATGATGCCAACAACACGCGGTGTTCCCAAGCGGTCCCCCATCTAAGTACTAACCGCGTCCTACGCCCGACGCTGCTTAATTTCGGTGATCGGACGAGAACCGATGTATTCAGCGTGGTATGGTCGTTGGCAAAATTATATCTTCAATCAGTGTACAAAACAAAATTTTTCCTAAATTGATTGCCTATTGACTTGACTTTGTTTCTATAGGAATACTGTTATTGGTGTTGTGGTTGTTGTGGTTGTTGTGGTTGTAGTGGTTGTCCTTGATGTTGTTGTTGTACTTTGCAGTTGTAACATGATTACATGAAGAGGTCTCACTTAGAAAGGGGTTTTCAAACGCATGAAATTTCTTGGAGATGCTAATATTTTGTTTTTGTTGAGAAAATGAGTTTTTGAGAAAATCAAACATCTTGAAATTTGCAAAATATACAGAAGAGCGTTAAGCGTAGAAATTGTTTTTAATTAATGTAAAAAATTTATTGCCAAGCGCATTAGGCAATGATGCCAACAACACGCGGTGTTCCCAAGCGGTCCCCCATCTAAGTACTAACCGCGTCCTACGCCCGACGCTGCTTAATTTCGGTGATCGGACGAGAACCGATGTATTCAGCGTGGTATGGTCGTTGGCAAAATTATATCTTCAATCAGTGTAGAAAACAAAATTTTTCCTAAATTGATTGCCTATTGACTTGACTTTGTTTCTATAGGAATACTGTTATTGGTGTTGTGGTTGTTGTGGTTGTTGTGGTTGTTGTGGTTGTTGTGGTTGTTGTGGTTGTTGTGGTTGTCCTTGATGTTGTTGTTGTACTTTGCAGTTGTAACATGATTACATGAAGAGGTCTCACTTAGAAAGGGGTTTTCAAACGCATGAAATTTCTTGGAGATGCTAATATTTTGTTTTTGTTGAGAAAATGAGTTTTTGAGAAAATCAAACATCTTGAAATTTGCAAAATATACAGAAGAGCGTTAAGCGTAGAAATTGTTTTTAATTAATGTAAAAAATTTATTGCCAAGCGCATTAGGCAATGATGCCAACAACACGCGGTGTTCCCAAGCGGTCCCCCATCTAAGTACTAACCGCGTCCTACGCCCGACGCTGCTTAATTTCGGTGATCGGACGAGAACCGATGTATTCAGCGTGGTATGGTCGTTGGCAAAATTATATCTTCAATCAGTGTACAAAACAAAATTTTTCCTAAATTGATTGCCTATTGACTTGACTTTGTTTCTATAGGAATACTGTTATTGGTGTTGTGGTTGTTGTGGTTGTCCTTGATGTTGTTGTTGTACTTTGCAGTTGTAACATGATTACATGAAGAGGTCTCACTTAGAAAGGGGTTTTCAAACGCATGAAATTTCTTGGAGATGCTAATATTTTGTTTTTGTTGAGAAAATGAGTTTTTGAGAAAATCAAACATCTTGAAATTTGCAAAATATACAGAAGAGCGTTAAGCGTAGAAATTGTTTTTAATTAATGTAAAAAATTTATTGCCAAGCGCATTAGGCAATGATGCCAACAACACGCGGTGTTCCCAAGCGGTCCCCCATCTAAGTACTAACCGCGCCCGACGCTACTTAATTTCGGTGATCGGACGAGAACCGATGTATTCAGCGTGGTATGGTCGTTGGCAAAATTATATCTTCAATCAGTGTACAAAACAAAATTTTTCCTAAATTGATTGCCTATTGACTTGACTTTGTTTCTATAGGAATACTGTTATTGGTGTTGTGGTTGTAGTGGTTGTCCTTGATGTTGTTGTTGTACTTTGCAGTTGTAACATGATTACATGAAGAGGTCTCACTTAGAAAGGGGTTTTCAAACGCATGAAATTTCTTGGAGATGCTAATATTTTGTTTTTGTTGAGAAAATGAGTTTTTGAGAAAATCAAACATCTTGAAATTTGCAAAATATACAGAAGAGCGTTAAGCGTAGAAATTGTTTTTAATTAATGTAAAAAATTTATTGCCAAGCGCATTAGGCAATGATGCCAACAACACGCGGTGTTCCCAAGCGGTCCCCCATCTAAGTACTAACCGCGTCCTACGCCCGACGCTGCTTAATTTCGGTGATCGGACGAGAACCGATGTATTCAGCGTGGTATGGTCGTTGGCAAAATTATATCTTCAATCAGTGTACAAAACAAAATTTTTCCTAAATTGATTGCCTATTGACTTGACTTTGTTTCTATAGGAATACTGTTATTGGTGTTGTGGTTGTTGTGGTTGTTGTGGTTGTTGTGGTTGTTGTGGTTGTTGTGGTTGTCCTTGATGTTGTTGTTGTACTTTGCAGTTGTAACATGATTACATGAAGAGGTCTCACTTAGAAAGGGGTTTTCAAACGCATGAAATTTCTTGGAGATGCTAATATTTTGTTTTTGTTGAGAAAATGAGTTTTTGAGAAAATCAAACATCTTGAAATTTGCAAAATATACAGAAGAGCGTTAAGCGTAGAAATTGTTTTTAATTAATGTAAAAAATTTATTGCCAAGCGCATTAGGCAATGATGCCAACAACACGCGGTGTTCCCAAGCGGTCCCCCATCTAAGTACTAACCGCGTCCTACGCCCGACGCTGCTTAATTTCGGTGATCGGACGAGAACCGATGTATTCAGCGTGGTATGGTCGTTGGCAAAATTATATCTTCAATCAGTGTACAAAACAAAATTTTTCCTAAATTGATTGCCTATTGACTTGACTTTGTTTCTATAGGAATACTGTTATTGGTGTTGTGGTTGTAGTGGTTGTCCTTGATGTTGTTGTTGTACTTTGCAGTTGTAACATGATTACATGAAGAGGTCTCACTTAGAAAGGGGTTTTCAAACGCATGAAATTTCTTGGAGATGCTAATATTTTGTTTTTGTTGAGAAAATGAGTTTTTGAGAAAATCAAACATCTTGAAATTTGCAAAATATACAGAAGAGCGTTAAGCGTAGAAATTGTTTTTAATTAATGTAAAAAATTTATTGCCAAGCGCATTAGGCAATGATGCCAACAACACGCGGTGTTCCCAAGCGGTCCCCCATCTAAGTACTAACCGCGCCCGACGCTACTTAATTTCGGTGATCGGACGAGAACCGATGTATTCAGCGTGGTATGGTCGTTGGCAAAATTATATCTTCAATCAGTGTACAAAACAAAATTTTTCCTAAATTGATTGCCTATTGACTTGACTTTGTTTCTATAGGAATACTGTTATTGGTGTTGTGGTTGTTGTGGTTGTTGTGGTTGTTGTGGTTGTTGTGGTTGTCCTTGATGTTGTTGTTGTACTTTGCAGTTGTAACATGATTACATGAAGAGGTCTCACTTAGAAAGGGGTTTTCAAACGCATGAAATTTCTTGGAGATGCTAATATTTTGTTTTTGTTGAGAAAATGAGTTTTTGAGAAAATCAAACATCTTGAAATTTGCAAAATATACAGAAGAGCGTTAAGCGTAGAAATTGTTTTTAATTAATGTAAAAAATTTATTGCCAAGCGCATTAGGCAATGATGCCAACAACACGCGGTGTTCCCAAGCGGTCCCCCATCTAAGTACTAACCGCGTCCTACGCCCGACGCTGCTTAATTTCGGTGATCGGACGAGAACCGATGTATTCAGCGTGGTATGGTCGTTGGCAAAATTATATCTTCAATCAGTGTACAAAACAAAATTTTTCCTAAATTGATTGCCTATTGACTTGACTTTGTTTCTATAGGAATACTGTTATTGGTGTTGTGGTTGTTGTGGTTGTTGTGGTTGTTGTGGTTGTCCTTGATGTTGTTGTTGTACTTTGCAGTTGTAACATGATTACATGAAGAGGTCTCACTTAGAAAGGGGTTTTCAAACGCATGAAATTTCTTGGAGATGCTAATATTTTGTTTTTGTTGAGAAAATGAGTTTTTGAGAAAATCAAACATCTTGAAATTTGCAAAATATACAGAAGAGCGTTAAGCGTAGAAATTGTTTTTAATTAATGTAAAAAATTTATTGCCAAGCGCATTAGGCAATGATGCCAACAACACGCGGTGTTCCCAAGCGGTCCCCCATCTAAGTACTAACCGCGTCCTACGCCCGACGCTGCTTAATTTCGGTGATCGGACGAGAACCGATGTATTCAGCGTGGTATGGTCGTTGGCAAAATTATATCTTCAATCAGTGTACAAAACAAAATTTTTCCTAAATTGATTGCCTATTGACTTGACTTTGTTTCTATAGGAATACTGTTATTGGTGTTGTGGTTGTAGTGGTTGTCCTTGATGTTGTTGTTGTACTTTGCAGTTGTAACATGATTACATGAAGAGGTCTCACTTAGAAAGGGGTTTTCAAACGCATGAAATTTCTTGGAGATGCTAATATTTTGTTTTTGTTGAGAAAATGAGTTTTTGAGAAAATCAAACATCTTGAAATTTGCAAAATATACAGAAGAGCGTTAAGCGTAGAAATTGTTTTTAATTAATGTAAAAAATTTATTGCCAAGCGCATTAGGCAATGATGCCAACAACACGCGGTGTTCCCAAGCGGTCCCCCATCTAAGTACTAACCGCGTCCTACGCCCGACGCTGCTTAATTTCGGTGATCGGACGAGAACCGATGTATTCAGCGTGGTATGGTCGTTGGCAAAATTATATCTTCAATCAGTGTACAAAACAAAATTTTTCCTAAATTGATTGCCTATTGACTTGACTTTGTTTCTATAGGAATACTGTTATTGGTGTTGTGGTTGTAGTGGTTGTCCTTGATGTTGTTGTTGTACTTTGCAGTTGTAACATGATTACATGAAGAGGTCTCACTTAGAAAGGGGTTTTCAAACGCATGAAATTTCTTGGAGATGCTAATATTTTGTTTTTGTTGAGAAAATGAGTTTTTGAGAAAATCAAACATCTTGAAATTTGCAAAATATACAGAAGAGCGTTAAGCGTAGAAATTGTTTTTAATTAATGTAAAAAATTTATTGCCAAGCGCATTAGGCAATGATGCCAACAACACGCGGTGTTCCCAAGCGGTCCCCCATCTAAGTACTAACCGCGTCCTACGCCCGACGCTGCTTAATTTCGGTGATCGGACGAGAACCGATGTATTCAGCGTGGTATGGTCGTTGGCAAAATTATATCTTCAATCAGTGTACAAAACAAAATTTTTCCTAAATTGATTGCCTATTGACTTGACTTTGTTTCTATAGGAATACTGTTATTGGTGTTGTGGTTGTAGTGGTTGTCCTTGATGTTGTTGTTGTACTTTGCAGTTGTAACATGATTACATGAAGAGGTCTCACTTAGAAAGGGGTTTTCAAACGCATGAAATTTCTTGGAGATGCTAATATTTTGTTTTTGTTGAGAAAATGAGTTTTTGAGAAAATCAAACATCTTGAAATTTGCAAAATATACAGAAGAGCGTTAAGCGTAGAAATTGTTTTTAATTAATGTAAAAAATTTATTGCCAAGCGCATTAGGCAATGATGCCAACAACACGCGGTGTTCCCAAGCGGTCCCCCATCTAAGTACTAACCGCGTCCTACGCCCGACGCTGCTTAATTTCGGTGATCGGACGAGAACCGATGTATTCAGCGTGGTATGGTCGTTGGCAAAATTATATCTTCAATCAGTGTACAAAACAAAATTTTTCCTAAATTGATTGCCTATTGACTTGACTTTGTTTCTATAGGAATACTGTTATTGGTGTTGTGGTTGTTGTGGTTGTTGTGGTTGTTGTGGTTGTCCTTGATGTTGTTGTTGTACTTTGCAGTTGTAACATGATTACATGAAGAGGTCTCACTTAGAAAGGGGTTTTCAAACGCATGAAATTTCTTGGAGATGCTAATATTTTGTTTTTGTTGAGAAAATGAGTTTTTGAGAAAATCAAACATCTTGAAATTTGCAAAATATACAGAAGAGCGTTAAGCGTAGAAATTGTTTTTAATTAATGTAAAAAATTTATTGCCAAGCGCATTAGGCAATGATGCCAACAACACGCGGTGTTCCCAAGCGGTCCCCCATCTAAGTACTAACCGCGTCCTACGCCCGACGCTGCTTAATTTCGGTGATCGGACGAGAACCGATGTATTCAGCGTGGTATGGTCGTTGGCAAAATTATATCTTCAATCAGTGTACAAAACAAAATTTTTCCTAAATTGATTGCCTATTGACTTGACTTTGTTTCTATAGGAATACTGTTATTGGTGTTGTGGTTGTAGTGGTTGTCCTTGATGTTGTTGTTGTACTTTGCAGTTGTAACATGATTACATGAAGAGGTCTCACTTAGAAAGGGGTTTTCAAACGCATGAAATTTCTTGGAGATGCTAATATTTTGTTTTTGTTGAGAAAATGAGTTTTTGAGAAAATCAAACATCTTGAAATTTGCAAAATATACAGAAGAGCGTTAAGCGTAGAAATTGTTTTTAATTAATGTAAAAAATTTATTGCCAAGCGCATTAGGCAATGATGCCAACAACACGCGGTGTTCCCAAGCGGTCCCCCATCTAAGTACTAACCGCGTCCTACGCCCGACGCTGCTTAATTTCGGTGATCGGACGAGAACCGATGTATTCAGCGTGGTATGGTCGTTGGCAAAATTATATCTTCAATCAGTGTACAAAACAAAATTTTTCCTAAATTGATTGCCTATTGACTTGACTTTGTTTCTATAGGAATACTGTTATTGGTGTTGTGGTTGTTGTGGTTGTTGTGGTTGTTGTGGTTGTTGTGGTTGTCCTTGATGTTGTTGTTGTACTTTGCAGTTGTAACATGATTACATGAAGAGGTCTCACTTAGAAAGGGGTTTTCAAACGCATGAAATTTCTTGGAGATGCTAATATTTTGTTTTTGTTGAGAAAATGAGTTTTTGAGAAAATCAAACATCTTGAAATTTGCAAAATATACAGAAGAGCGTTAAGCGTAGAAATTGTTTTTAATTAATGTAAAAAATTTATTGCCAAGCGCATTAGGCAATGATGCCAACAACACGCGGTGTTCCCAAGCGGTCCCCCATCTAAGTACTAACCGCGTCCTACGCCCGACGCTGCTTAATTTCGGTGATCGGACGAGAACCGATGTATTCAGCGTGGTATGGTCGTTGGCAAAATTATATCTTCAATCAGTGTACAAAACAAAATTTTTCCTAAATTGATTGCCTATTGACTTGACTTTGTTTCTATAGGAATACTGTTATTGGTGTTGTGGTTGTAGTGGTTGTCCTTGATGTTGTTGTTGTACTTTGCAGTTGTAACATGATTACATGAAGAGGTCTCACTTAGAAAGGGGTTTTCAAACGCATGAAATTTCTTGGAGATGCTAATATTTTGTTTTTGTTGAGAAAATGAGTTTTTGAGAAAATCAAACATCTTGAAATTTGCAAAATATACAGAAGAGCGTTAAGCGTAGAAATTGTTTTTAATTAATGTAAAAAATTTATTGCCAAGCGCATTAGGCAATGATGCCAACAACACGCGGTGTTCCCAAGCGGTCCCCCATCTAAGTACTAACCGCGTCCTACGCCCGACGCTGCTTAATTTCGGTGATCGGACGAGAACCGATGTATTCAGCGTGGTATGGTCGTTGGCAAAATTATATCTTCAATCAGTGTACAAAACAAAATTTTTCCTAAATTGATTGCCTATTGACTTGACTTTGTTTCTATAGGAATACTGTTATTGGTGTTGTGGTTGTAGTGGTTGTCCTTGATGTTGTTGTTGTACTTTGCAGTTGTAACATGATTACATGAAGAGGTCTCACTTAGAAAGGGGTTTTCAAACGCATGAAATTTCTTGGAGATGCTAATATTTTGTTTTTGTTGAGAAAATGAGTTTTTGAGAAAATCAAACATCTTGAAATTTGCAAAATATACAGAAGAGCGTTAAGCGTAGAAATTGTTTTTAATTAATGTAAAAAATTTATTGCCAAGCGCATTAGGCAATGATGCCAACAACACGCGGTGTTCCCAAGCGGTCCCCCATCTAAGTACTAACCGCGTCCTACGCCCGACGCTGCTTAATTTCGGTGATCGGACGAGAACCGATGTATTCAGCGTGGTATGGTCGTTGGCAAAATTATATCTTCAATCAGTGTACAAAACAAAATTTTTCCTAAATTGATTGCCTATTGACTTGACTTTGTTTCTATAGGAATACTGTTATTGGTGTTGTGGTTGTAGTGGTTGTCCTTGATGTTGTTGTTGTACTTTGCAGTTGTAACATGATTACATGAAGAGGTCTCACTTAGAAAGGGGTTTTCAAACGCATGAAATTTCTTGGAGATGCTAATATTTTGTTTTTGTTGAGAAAATGAGTTTTTGAGAAAATCAAACATCTTGAAATTTGCAAAATATACAGAAGAGCGTTAAGCGTAGAAATTGTTTTTAATTAATGTAAAAAATTTATTGCCAAGCGCATTAGGCAATGATGCCAACAACACGCGGTGTTCCCAAGCGGTCCCCCATCTAAGTACTAACCGCGTCCTACGCCCGACGCTGCTTAATTTCGGTGATCGGACGAGAACCGATGTATTCAGCGTGGTATGGTCGTTGGCAAAATTATATCTTCAATCAGTGTAGAAAACAAAATTTTTCCTAAATTGATTGCCTATTGACTTGACTTTGTTTCTATAGGAATACTGTTATTGGTGTTGTGGTTGTTGTGGTTGTTGTGGTTGTTGTGGTTGTTGTGGTTGTTGTGGTTGTTGTGGTTGTCCTTGATGTTGTTGTTGTACTTTGCAGTTGTAACATGATTACATGAAGAGGTCTCACTTAGAAAGGGGTTTTCAAACGCATGAAATTTCTTGGAGATGCTAATATTTTGTTTTTGTTGAGAAAATGAGTTTTTGAGAAAATCAAACATCTTGAAATTTGCAAAATATACAGAAGAGCGTTAAGCGTAGAAATTGTTTTTAATTAATGTAAAAAATTTATTGCCAAGCGCATTAGGAAATGATGCCAACAACACGCGGTGTTCCCAAGCGGTCCCCCATCTAAGTACTAACCGCGTCCTACGCCCGACGCTGCTTAATTTCGGTGATCGGACGAGAACCACTCAATACCAGTTTGTACCCTGACGACAATTGACCAATTTTAACTTTTTGAGACCTACGGCACAAGTAGCTAGACATTAAATTAACAGCACTATCACAGAAACCAAAGAATGACTTAAGCTTATAACACAAGATTTGATGATTTACTTTGTCAAACGCCTTCGAAAAATCTAACAAGCATAAGAGAGTCAAGGACCCCGCATCATATTGTGGCCGTATATCATCAATTATCTTAACAACTGCAGACGAACAACTATGACCAGCACGAAAACCAGACTGAAACGGAGATAGAAGGTTATTATTAACTAAGTGGTGTGTTATTTGTTGAGACATGAGTTTTTCACAAATTTTTGCTAAAGGTGAAAGAATGCTTATTGGCCTAAAATCATTGGGACAAGATGGATTTTGCTTCTTTGCTATTGGAAGAACAATGGCCATTTTCCATAAATCAGGGAACGAGGACGACATAAAACATGAGTTTATTATGTGAGTTAGAGGGCTAATGATGTGGGGGAGTATGATTTTGATAAATTTTATGGGAATACCATCGGCAGCCAGTGCGTTAGACTTAATTTGAGACACGCATTTGCCAACCTCATACTCTACTACAGGAGAAAAGTTAAAAGTTTGAATCGTTGAATGATTTAACAAGGGCAAAGTAATACAATTATTAGCTGCAGCAGAAGAATAAGCAGCAGCATTATCAGAAAAGAAACAGTTTAAAACTTCTGGATCTAGGTGACATTCAACTTTATTTTTATTGCAAACCCCAAGGCTTTTAATATTATTCCAAAGCATTTTGCTTGGCAAAGAGAGCTTAAGTTTATTTGAATAAAAACGCATTTTAGCTTGCCTAGTTGTAAGCACGGCTTCATTCCTCGCCATTCTATAAGCTTCCCAATTAGTTTCTGTGGGATTTAGCCGCCAAGTCTTACGTAACCTGTTTCTTTTTTTTATAACGGACAGCACATGCTGGGAAAACCAGGGACAGGACATATTTTTTATACTACAACTGCGTACAGGTACATGTTTCTCAAACAGAAACTTTACTGGTTCTAAGAGAGCATTAAGCTTGTCATTTATATTATGGTGAAACCAACAACCATTGAACGATAGCATAGACACATCGTGGAAGAGAGACGGATAATTTATGCTCTTGAAATCCCTATAGGAAAAAGTATTTGGGATAGCTAAACGAGACAAATTGACATCTAACGTGCAAAAAATCAAATCATGATCAGAGACAAAGCTCAATTGACTAAAAAGAGAAACGACAGAAGGGTCAGAAACAATAAAAAAATCAAGAAGACTAGGAGTGGTGTTGTAGGAAAAGCGAGTGGGCATAGAAACATTTACAATAGACAATCCTAACGATGATATGTGGTTCTGCAGTAACTGCTTAGGCAGCTCGCTAGATAGGAGATTTATATTAAAGTCACCACATAACAAGATCACGTCATAATCAATTATATTATTTGATAAAACTGAAAACAATGGATCAACAGAAAAACATTTGTTAGGATTATACACACACGAAACAAGAATTTTATTGTTGTTATCAGATACACATAAATTAATAAATTCAATACCTGACCCATTTGAACGGCTTACAACGGTGGCATTTAGATTACTTTTGCAGTATATTGCTATTCCGCCACCTTTTTTGTCATGTCGGTCATGTCTAAAAAGGTTATAACTAAGGATTCTACAGGAAACATCACTAATATCACTACTTAGCCAAGTTTCCGAAATGCAAATGATGTCAACTAGGGAGTTGTCGAATAAGTATCTGATATAATCCAGTTTAGCTATGTTTAAGCTACGAGCATTAAAGTGGACGATATTTAGTCCACTGCGTTGCTTACATAAGACCTGAATTAGAGTTTTTTGATTTTCATCAGCACCAGAAGGTGTTAAGCTAGAGTTGAGCATAAGAATAATCAAAGAGAGAGCAGATTATCGGCAGAAAGGAAAAAGGAGAGGTTAAAAAGATAGATGAGAGAAGCAGATAAGGCTTAAAGTAAATTATTAGAATAGGAACAACGAACATAAATATAAATAGACAGGAACGTAGGTGTTTAGCAGGTAGTAGCCGAGGTAGAAGCACTGACATCAAGAGTATAACTCCGTAGCTCATCCAGGTTGGTAATGCGAATACTGGCAGCATTTTTCTCTTTTCTGATGTAAACTTTGCCACGAAAGGAAAACGCATTGTAGATGCTCTTCTGTCGTTTGTACGTAATGGCAGCTTGCAAAAGATTGCGAGTATCAGAATCGAGGCTCTCATGAATAAAAATGTTTTTATCAAAGTCAAGCCCAACATCCCTAAGATTGACAGCTGAATTTGTGCGCCTCCGAAAGTCACCAAAAGCTTTGAGCACACGATTTCTGTCACTAGGTGACAGGTATTTAATAATTACAATAGAGCTCTGAGTGCTCTGGTTTGACTTTACCCTAAAAATATCTCTAATAAGAGGAGACTGAAAGTCAATATAGTGGCATATCCGATTGAAAATACTCTTGAGGTTTTCATCATTTGTCGCAGGCAGGCCAAACAAAATGGCATCCGAAGAGATGTCAACAATTTTTTTGTTGGTAATATTGCTATTATTATTGATACTCCTCAAGTTTTCACGTGAAAGCTCCAGATCATCGCAGCGGCGTTTAAGAGAACTTATTTCCTCTTCCAATAAGACTATTTTACTGTCCAGCTCACGACAAACAGTGTTAAGAGCATTCACCTCAGTCCCTATCTTTTTAGTGATTCTCACCTCGACGCTGGCAATTTCCTCCGTTAGTTGTCTATGAGAGCTGTCGTACTTAGAAAGAAGATCATCTTTGAGTTGCCGCATATCGCTTCTAAAATTAGCGCAAAGCCTCTCTTCCATTTCAAGCATTAGAGCTCGAAGAGATTTTGAAGAGGTTTCAGCACCTAAAAGCTTAGGCGTGTTGTTGTTGTCCTCTTTGTTGTTAAGACGATGAGACAGCTGTATGTGTTGTTGTTGTTGGCGAGTTAAACGTGGTGAAGGTGGCATTGTAGGCAGGAATAGCAGTAGACTGGTTTTTTTTTTTTTTTTTTTTTTCTTTATATATATATATTAAATTGTTCAGTGTTTAGTGCGCAACTAAATAATGTTTATTTGCTATTTGAGTTTCCGACTCGTTCAAACGCGAATGTTTCTATATATTGTTCATTAAAAAAAAAAAAAAAAAATAAGGTTCGAAATATGACAAAGATTGTTTGTTTCTTTATTTGGTTCAGTATAAAACTTTTTAAACCATACAGGTTTTGTATATATAATGTCTACTAATTATATTGACCTCCACTGTAGCTTGGGGCCAAACAATGAAATACGGCATAAAAATATATTGCCTACTTTTGGGCAGATACAGTAATGTCTTAACGTTCCAGTACCTTTTAAGCTAGGAGCAGGGTGTCTGCGATCGATTTAAATAAACGCCAGCCAATAGCGCATGCACACACCGTTTACACGAACATGCACCAAAAGAAAAAAGGTAGATTAAGAAATGTCAAAAATTTTAAACAAAAGCACTATTTATTTATGTGGTGGATATTTATTGTTAGCGGAGTCTCAAATTGTTTTTGTATATCACTATATTAATAGTTTGCTATGCGGTGTTTGCGCAATTGATTATTTACGTAAATGCCATTATTTCTGCTGAATTCAAATGTTTCGTTGTTAAACAAATTGATTGATTTGCAATGCACAAATGATTGATCAGGTTAGGCACTTGATATTATTGAATTTTAAAGTAAATATTGAGCACAGTCGAAACTACCGCGAATCGTATTTCAGGGTTGCCGAGTATTTTTTGTTTTTGTTGAGAAAATGAGTTTTTGAGAAAATCAAACATCTTGAAATTTGCAAAATATACAGAAGAGCGTTAAGCGTAGAAATTGTTTTTAATTAATGTAAAAAATTTATTGCCAAGCGCATTAGGCAATGATGCCAACAACACGCGGTGTTCCCAAGCGGTCCCCCATCTAAGTACTAACCGCGTCCTACGCCCGACGCTGCTTAATTTCGGTGATCGGACGAGAACCGATGTATTCAGCGTGGTATGGTCGTTGGCAAAATTATATCTTCAATCAGTGTACAAAACAAAATTTTTCCTAAATTGATTGCCTATTGACTTGACTTTGTTTCTATAGGAATACTGTTATTGGTGTTGTGGTTGTTGTGGTTGTTGTGGTTGTAGTGGTTGTCCTTGATGTTGTTGTTGTACTTTGCAGTTGTAACATGATTACATGAAGAGGTCTCACTTAGAAAGGGGTTTTCAAACGCATGAAATTTCTTGGAGATGCTAATATTTTGTTTTTGTTGAGAAAATGAGTTTTTGAGAAAATCAAACATCTTGAAATTTGCAAAATATACAGAAGAGCGTTAAGCGTAGAAATTGTTTTTAATTAATGTAAAAAATTTATTGCCAAGCGCATTAGGCAATGATGCCAACAACACGCGGTGTTCCCAAGCGGTCCCCCATCTAAGTACTA
The DNA here is from genome assembly GCA_943735915.1 of Pherbina coryleti. Classification (NCBI taxonomy): domain Eukaryota; kingdom Metazoa; phylum Arthropoda; class Insecta; order Diptera; family Sciomyzidae; genus Pherbina; species Pherbina coryleti. Next base: position 160,989,816 of record OX030950.1, on the reverse strand, counting down.
ACCGCGTCCTACGCCCGACGCTGCTTAATTTCGGTGATCGGACGAGAACCGATGTATTCAGCGTGGTATGGTCGTTGGCAAAATTATATCTTCAATCAGTGTAGAAAACAAAATTTTTCCTAAATTGATTGCCTATTGACTTGACTTTGTTTCTATAGGAATACTGTTATTGGTGTTGTGGTTGTTGTGGTTGTTGTGGTTGTTGTGGTTGTTGTGGTTGTTGTGGTTGTTGTGGTTGTTGTGGTTGTTGTGGTTGTCCTTGATGTTGTTGTTGTACTTTGCAGTTGTAACATGATTACATGAAGAGGTCTCACTTAGAAAGGGGTTTTCAAACGCATGAAATTTCTTGGAGATGCTAATATTTTGTTTTTGTTGAGAAAATGAGTTTTTGAGAAAATCAAACATCTTGAAATTTGCAAAATATACAGAAGAGCGTTAAGCGTAGAAATTGTTTTTAATTAATGTAAAAAATTTATTGCCAAGCGCATTAGGCAATGATGCCAACAACACGCGGTGTTCCCAAGCGGTCCCCCATCTAAGTACTAACCGCGTCCTACGCCCGACGCTGCTTAATTTCGGTGATCGGACGAGAACCGATGTATTCAGCGTGGTATGGTCGTTGGCAAAATTATATCTTCAATCAGTGTACAAAACAAAATTTTTCCTAAATTGATTGCCTATTGACTTGACTTTGTTTCTATAGGAATACTGTTATTGGTGTTGTGGTTGTTGTGGTTGTCCTTGATGTTGTTGTTGTACTTTGCAGTTGTAACATGATTACATGAAGAGGTCTCACTTAGAAAGGGGTTTTCAAACGCATGAAATTTCTTGGAGATGCTAATATTTTGTTTTTGTTGAGAAAATGAGTTTTTGAGAAAATCAAACATCTTGAAATTTGCAAAATATACAGAAGAGCGTTAAGCGTAGAAATTGTTTTTAATTAATGTAAAAAATTTATTGCCAAGCGCATTAGGCAATGATGCCAACAACACGCGGTGTTCCCAAGCGGTCCCCCATCTAAGTACTAACCGCGCCCGACGCTACTTAATTTCGGTGATCGGACGAGAACCGATGTATTCAGCGTGGTATGGTCGTTGGCAAAATTATATCTTCAATCAGTGTACAAAACAAAATTTTTCCTAAATTGATTGCCTATTGACTTGACTTTGTTTCTATAGGAATACTGTTATTGGTGTTGTGGTTGTAGTGGTTGTCCTTGATGTTGTTGTTGTACTTTGCAGTTGTAACATGATTACATGAAGAGGTCTCACTTAGAAAGGGGTTTTCAAACGCATGAAATTTCTTGGAGATGCTAATATTTTGTTTTTGTTGAGAAAATGAGTTTTTGAGAAAATCAAACATCTTGAAATTTGCAAAATATACAGAAGAGCGTTAAGCGTAGAAATTGTTTTTAATTAATGTAAAAAATTTATTGCCAAGCGCATTAGGCAATGATGCCAACAACACGCGGTGTTCCCAAGCGGTCCCCCATCTAAGTACTAACCGCGTCCTACGCCCGACGCTGCTTAATTTCGGTGATCGGACGAGAACCGATGTATTCAGCGTGGTATGGTCGTTGGCAAAATTATATCTTCAATCAGTGTACAAAACAAAATTTTTCCTAAATTGATTGCCTATTGACTTGACTTTGTTTCTATAGGAATACTGTTATTGGTGTTGTGGTTGTTGTGGTTGTTGTGGTTGTTGTGGTTGTTGTGGTTGTCCTTGATGTTGTTGTTGTACTTTGCAGTTGTAACATGATTACATGAAGAGGTCTCACTTAGAAAGGGGTTTTCAAACGCATGAAATTTCTTGGAGATGCTAATATTTTGTTTTTGTTGAGAAAATGAGTTTTTGAGAAAATCAAACATCTTGAAATTTGCAAAATATACAGAAGAGCGTTAAGCGTAGAAATTGTTTTTAATTAATGTAAAAAATTTATTGCCAAGCGCATTAGGCAATGATGCCAACAACACGCGGTGTTCCCAAGCGGTCCCCCATCTAAGTACTAACCGCGTCCTACGCCCGACGCTGCTTAATTTCGGTGATCGGACGAGAACCGATGTATTCAGCGTGGTATGGTCGTTGGCAAAATTATATCTTCAATCAGTGTACAAAACAAAATTTTTCCTAAATTGATTGCCTATTGACTTGACTTTGTTTCTATAGGAATACTGTTATTGGTGTTGTGGTTGTTGTGGTTGTTGTGGTTGTTGTGGTTGTCCTTGATGTTGTTGTTGTACTTTGCAGTTGTAACATGATTACATGAAGAGGTCTCACTTAGAAAGGGGTTTTCAAACGCATGAAATTTCTTGGAGATGCTAATATTTTGTTTTTGTTGAGAAAATGAGTTTTTGAGAAAATCAAACATCTTGAAATTTGCAAAATATACAGAAGAGCGTTAAGCGTAGAAATTGTTTTTAATTAATGTAAAAAATTTATTGCCAAGCGCATTAGGCAATGATGCCAACAACACGCGGTGTTCCCAAGCGGTCCCCCATCTAAGTACTAACCGCGTCCTACGCCCGACGCTGCTTAATTTCGGTGATCGGACGAGAACCGATGTATTCAGCGTGGTATGGTCGTTGGCAAAATTATATCTTCAATCAGTGTACAAAACAAAATTTTTCCTAAATTGATTGCCTATTGACTTGACTTTGTTTCTATAGGAATACTGTTATTGGTGTTGTGGTTGTTGTGGTTGTTGTGGTTGTTGTGGTTGTTGTGGTTGTCCTTGATGTTGTTGTTGTACTTTGCAGTTGTAACATGATTACATGAAGAGGTCTCACTTAGAAAGGGGTTTTCAAACGCATGAAATTTCTTGGAGATGCTAATATTTTGTTTTTGTTGAGAAAATGAGTTTTTGAGAAAATCAAACATCTTGAAATTTGCAAAATATACAGAAGAGCGTTAAGCGTAGAAATTGTTTTTAATTAATGTAAAAAATTTATTGCCAAGCGCATTAGGCAATGATGCCAACAACACGCGGTGTTCCCAAGCGGTCCCCCATCTAAGTACTAACCGCGTCCTACGCCCGACGCTGCTTAATTTCGGTGATCGGACGAGAACCGATGTATTCAGCGTGGTATGGTCGTTGGCAAAATTATATCTTCAATCAGTGTACAAAACAAAATTTTTCCTAAATTGATTGCCTATTGACTTGACTTTGTTTCTATAGGAATACTGTTATTGGTGTTGTGGTTGTTGTGGTTGTTGTGGTTGTTGTGGTTGTCCTTGATGTTGTTGTTGTACTTTGCAGTTGTAACATGATTACATGAAGAGGTCTCACTTAGAAAGGGGTTTTCAAACGCATGAAATTTCTTGGAGATGCTAATATTTTGTTTTTGTTGAGAAAATGAGTTTTTGAGAAAATCAAACATCTTGAAATTTGCAAAATATACAGAAGAGCGTTAAGCGTAGAAATTGTTTTTAATTAATGTAAAAAATTTATTGCCAAGCGCATTAGGCAATGATGCCAACAACACGCGGTGTTCCCAAGCGGTCCCCCATCTAAGTACTAACCGCGTCCTACGCCCGACGCTGCTTAATTTCGGTGATCGGACGAGAACCGATGTATTCAGCGTGGTATGGTCGTTGGCAAAATTATATCTTCAATCAGTGTACAAAACAAAATTTTTCCTAAATTGATTGCCTATTGACTTGACTTTGTTTCTATAGGAATACTGTTATTGGTGTTGTGGTTGTAGTGGTTGTCCTTGATGTTGTTGTTGTACTCTGCAGTTGTAACATGATTACATGAAGAGGTCTCACTTAGAAAGGGGTTTTCAAACGCATGAAATTTCTTGGAGATGCTAATATTTTGTTTTTGTTGAGAAAATGAGTTTTTGAGAAAATCAAACATCTTGAAATTTGCAAAATATACAGAAGAGCGTTAAGCGTAGAAATTGTTTTTAATTAATGTAAAAAATTTATTGCCAAGCGCATTAGGCAATGATGCCAACAACACGCGGTGTTCCCAAGCGGTCCCCCATCTAAGTACTAACCGCGTCCTACGCCCGACGCTGCTTAATTTCGGTGATCGGACGAGAACCGATGTATTCAGCGTGGTATGGTCGTTGGCAAAATTATATCTTCAATCAGTGTACAAAACAAAATTTTTCCTAAATTGATTGCCTATTGACTTGACTTTGTTTCTATAGGAATACTGTTATTGGTGTTGTGGTTGTAGTGGTTGTCCTTGATGTTGTTGTTGTACTTTGCAGTTGTAACATGATTACATGAAGAGGTCTCACTTAGAAAGGGGTTTTCAAACGCATGAAATTTCTTGGAGATGCTAATATTTTGTTTTTGTTGAGAAAATGAGTTTTTGAGAAAATCAAACATCTTGAAATTTGCAAAATATACAGAAGAGCGTTAAGCGTAGAAATTGTTTTTAATTAATGTAAAAAATTTATTGCCAAGCGCATTAGGCAATGATGCCAACAACACGCGGTGTTCCCAAGCGGTCCCCCATCTAAGTACTAACCGCGTCCTACGCCCGACGCTGCTTAATTTCGGTGATCGGACGAGAACCGATGTATTCAGCGTGGTATGGTCGTTGGCAAAATTATATCTTCAATCAGTGTACAAAACAAAATTTTTCCTAAATTGATTGCCTATTGACTTGACTTTGTTTCTATAGGAATACTGTTATTGGTGTTGTGGTTGTAGTGGTTGTCCTTGATGTTGTTGTTGTACTTTGCAGTTGTAACATGATTACATGAAGAGGTCTCACTTAGAAAGGGGTTTTCAAACGCATGAAATTTCTTGGAGATGCTAATATTTTGTTTTTGTTGAGAAAATGAGTTTTTGAGAAAATCAAACATCTTGAAATTTGCAAAATATACAGAAGAGCGTTAAGCGTAGAAATTGTTTTTAATTAATGTAAAAAATTTATTGCCAAGCGCATTAGGCAATGATGCCAACAACACGCGGTGTTCCCAAGCGGTCCCCCATCTAAGTACTAACCGCGCCCGACGCTACTTAATTTCGGTGATCGGACGAGAACCGATGTATTCAGCGTGGTATGGTCGTTGGCAAAATTATATCTTCAATCAGTGTACAAAACAAAATTTTTCCTAAATTGATTGCCTATTGACTTGACTTTGTTTCTATAGGAATACTGTTATTGGTGTTGTGGTTGTAGTGGTTGTCCTTGATGTTGTTGTTGTACTTTGCAGTTGTAACATGATTACATGAAGAGGTCTCACTTAGAAAGGGGTTTTCAAACGCATGAAATTTCTTGGAGATGCTAATATTTTGTTTTTGTTGAGAAAATGAGTTTTTGAGAAAATCAAACATCTTGAAATTTGCAAAATATACAGAAGAGCGTTAAGCGTAGAAATTGTTTTTAATTAATGTAAAAAATTTATTGCCAAGCGCATTAGGCAATGATGCCAACAACACGCGGTGTTCCCAAGCGGTCCCCCATCTAAGTACTAACCGCGTCCTACGCCCGACGCTGCTTAATTTCGGTGATCGGACGAGAACCGATGTATTCAGCGTGGTATGGTCGTTGGCAAAATTATATCTTCAATCAGTGTACAAAACAAAATTTTTCCTAAATTGATTGCCTATTGACTTGACTTTGTTTCTATAGGAATACTGTTATTGGTGTTGTGGTTGTTGTGGTTGTTGTGGTTGTTGTGGTTGTTGTGGTTGTCCTTGATGTTGTTGTTGTACTTTGCAGTTGTAACATGATTACATGAAGAGGTCTCACTTAGAAAGGGGTTTTCAAACGCATGAAATTTCTTGGAGATGCTAATATTTTGTTTTTGTTGAGAAAATGAGTTTTTGAGAAAATCAAACATCTTGAAATTTGCAAAATATACAGAAGAGCGTTAAGCGTAGAAATTGTTTTTAATTAATGTAAAAAATTTATTGCCAAGCGCATTAGGCAATGATGCCAACAACACGCGGTGTTCCCAAGCGGTCCCCCATCTAAGTACTAACCGCGTCCTACGCCCGACGCTGCTTAATTTCGGTGATCGGACGAGAACCGATGTATTCAGCGTGGTATGGTCGTTGGCAAAATTATATCTTCAATCAGTGTACAAAACAAAATTTTTCCTAAATTGATTGCCTATTGACTTGACTTTGTTTCTATAGGAATACTGTTATTGGTGTTGTGGTTGTAGTGGTTGTCCTTGATGTTGTTGTTGTACTTTGCAGTTGTAACATGATTACATGAAGAGGTCTCACTTAGAAAGGGGTTTTCAAACGCATGAAATTTCTTGGAGATGCTAATATTTTGTTTTTGTTGAGAAAATGAGTTTTTGAGAAAATCAAACATCTTGAAATTTGCAAAATATACAGAAGAGCGTTAAGCGTAGAAATTGTTTTTAATTAATGTAAAAAATTTATTGCCAAGCGCATTAGGCAATGATGCCAACAACACGCGGTGTTCCCAAGCGGTCCCCCATCTAAGTACTAACCGCGTCCTACGCCCGACGCTGCTTAATTTCGGTGATCGGACGAGAACCGATGTATTCAGCGTGGTATGGTCGTTGGCAAAATTATATCTTCAATCAGTGTACAAAACAAAATTTTTCCTAAATTGATTGCCTATTGACTTGACTTTGTTTCTATAGGAATACTGTTATTGGTGTTGTGGTTGTAGTGGTTGTCCTTGATGTTGTTGTTGTACTTTGCAGTTGTAACATGATTACATGAAGAGGTCTCACTTAGAAAGGGGTTTTCAAACGCATGAAATTTCTTGGAGATGCTAATATTTTGTTTTTGTTGAGAAAATGAGTTTTTGAGAAAATCAAACATCTTGAAATTTGCAAAATATACAGAAGAGCGTTAAGCGTAGAAATTGTTTTTAATTAATGTAAAAAATTTATTGCCAAGCGCATTGGGCAATGATGCCAACAACACGCGGTGTTCCCAAGCGGTCCCCCATCTAAGTACTAACCGCGTCCTACGCCCGACGCTGCTTAATTTCGGTGATCGGACGAGAACCGATGTATTCAGCGTGGTATGGTCGTTGGCAAAATTATATCTTCAATCAGTGTACAAAACAAAATTTTTCCTAAATTGATTGCCTATTGACTTGACTTTGTTTCTATAGGAATACTGTTATTGGTGTTGTGGTTGTTGTGGTTGTCCTTGATGTTGTTGTTGTACTTTGCAGTTGTAACATGATTACATGAAGAGGTCTCACTTAGAAAGGGGTTTTCAAACGCATGAAATTTCTTGGAGATGCTAATATTTTGTTTTTGTTGAGAAAATGAGTTTTTGAGAAAATCAAACATCTTGAAATTTGCAAAATATACAGAAGAGCGTTAAGCGTAGAAATTGTTTTTAATTAATGTAAAAAATTTATTGCCAAGCGCATTAGGCAATGATGCCAACAACACGCGGTGTTCCCAAGCGGTCCTCCATCTAAGTACTAACCGCGCCCGACGCTGCTTAATTTCGGTGATCGGACGAGAACCGATGTATTCAGCGTGGTATGGTCGTTGGCAAAATTATATCTTCAATCAGTGTACAAAACAAAATTTTTCCTAAATTGATTGCCTATTGACTTGACTTTGTTTCTATAGGAATACTGTTATTGGTGTTGTGGTTGTTGTGGTTGTCCTTGATGTTGTTGTTGTACTTTGCAGTTGTAACATGATTACATGAAGAGGTCTCACTTAGAAAGGGGTTTTCAAACGCATGAAATTTCTTGGAGATGCTAATATTTTGTTTTTGTTGAGAAAATGAGTTTTTGAGAAAATCAAACATCTTGAAATTTGCAAAATATACAGAAGAGCGTTAAGCGTAGAAATTGTTTTTAATTAATGTAAAAAATTTATTGCCAAGCGCATTAGGCAATGATGCCAACAACACGCGGTGTTCCCAAGCGGTCCCCCATCTAAGTACTAACCGCGCCCGACGCTGCTTAATTTCGGTGATCGGACGAGAACCGATGTATTCAGCGTGGTATGGTCGTTGGCAAAATTATATCTTCAATCAGTGTACAAAACAAAATTTTCCCTAAATTGATTGCCTATTGACTTGACTTTGTTTCTATAGGAATACTGTTATTGGTGTTGTGGTTGTTGTGGTTGTCCTTGATGTTGTTGTTGTACTTTGCAGTTGTAACATGATTACATGAAGAGGTCTCACTAAGAAAGGGGTTTTCAAACGCATGAAATTTCTTGGAGATGCTAATATTTTGTTTTTGTTGAGAAAATGAGTTTTTGAGAAAATCAAACATCTTGAAATTTGCAAAATATACAGAAGAGCGTAGAAATTGTTTTTAATTAATGTAAAAAATTTATTGCCAAGCGCATTGGGCAATGATGCCAACAACACGCGGTGTTCCCAAGCGGTCCCCCATCTAAGTACTAACCGCGCCCGACGCTGCTTAATTTCGGTGATCGGACGAGAACCGATGTATTCAGCGTGGTATGGTCGTTGGCAAAATTATATCTTCAATCAGTGTACAAAACAAAATTTTAACTAAATTGATTGCCTATTGACTTGACTTTGTACCTATAGGAATCCTGTTATAGGTGTTGGTGTTGTCCTTGATGTTGTTGTTGTACTTTGCAGTTGTAACATGATTACATGAAGAGGTCTCACTTAGAAAGGGGTTTTCAAACGCATGAAATTTCTTGGAGATGCTAATATTTTGTTTTTGTTGAGAAAATGAGTTTTTGAGAAAATCAAACATCTTGAAATTTGCAAAAAATACGGAAGAGCGTAAAGCGTACAAATATTTTTTAATTAATGAATAAAAATGTATTCAGCCCAATTCTAGGATCCGTCGTAATAAATCTACGAACGTTAGCCTACGCTACGAACACGAAAAATTTGCTATGCTATGTTCCGAACAAAGCAAAGTGGAGTGTTGTAAAAATTCGAAAATAGCTGTTTGGCTAGAGACATGGAATTAACAAAAAAAAAGTGATTAATTAAAGTGTTAAGTTTAATGATTTTCAAATAAATGTGAATTAAAATAATTGAATTGCAATAAAATTTTTTGCACAGCATGGTGAAGATATGCTACAAAGAGCTATGAAAGTTTGGCGGAAAGTGTTATGGGATTAAAGCTATACTTTTGAAATGGATAACGAAATGTTGGTAGTTTAAGTTCCAAATCATTTGTAAGTTCCAAAGTATTCGGCTAGGTAGATTGTAAACTATCAGCGACAACCACGCCACTGACGGTGAAAGCCGAACTTTTTGTTTCGAAAGAAGAGCACTCGATCTGTGTCCGATCTGTTGCGGCACTTGTTATCGAGAGAAATCCATTCAAATATGTCAACTACGTCCATCAAATTCTTTTGTAAACTATCAGGGATGCCGCGAATTGACTCTAGATTGGATTGTCTCCCGCCGTAACGTATTGGCCAATTTTCAAAGTAAGCATTTTTGCAACAAAAAAAATGTCTTCAAAACCCATTCGATATACTTTCGGGAAATTTTGACACAAGTTTGGGGTTGTATTGACATTGGTGTAATGAACTTTTCTTTAACGTTTGAATAAGAAACGTTTCAAAACATTTTCGGTTTTGATCCTGATGCATTCAATTTTATTCATTTAACTGACCAAACTGTGTGCATCGGTTTCTATTTCTGATTTTTTACCTACATAAACAGAAAAAAAACCGTTTTTTTTTTTTTTTATGACTTTAAGGATATTTATTTTGTTGACATATTTTCCTTTATGCAGCTTATTTTGATAAAATAAACAATATTTCTCTTTAAAATTTCGGTTTCCCAATGAATTCCGAAGATGCAAGGCTGTCGTAATATTGGCCGACCGTAAAGTGAAGGTGCGCGAGCTAGTTGAGGCTCTGATCACATCCGCGTTTTATTAAATGCCGCGTTTTATCACATCGGACCAAAAACAACAACGTGTCGATGATTCAGAGAGCTGTTTGGCATTGTTTACAAAGAATAAACATGAATTTTTGCGTCGGTATGTGACAATTGATGAAATATGGATCCACCATTACACATCGGAATCAAAACGGTCGACATCTGAGTGGAGAGCAACCGATGAAAGTAGGCCAAAGCAACTAAAAACACAACAGTCGGCTTGAAAGGTTATGGCATTTGTATTTTGGGAGGCGCATGGAATTTTGTTCATCGACTATCTCGAAAAGGAAAAACAATCAACAGCGATTATCATAAAGCGTTGTTGGAGCGTTTGAAGGATAAAACCGCGAAAAATCGGCCCCATTTAAAGAAGAAAAAAATTCTTTTTCATCAAGACAATGCACCGTGTCACAAATCCATTAAAACGATGGCGAAAATCCACGAGTTGGGCTTCGAATTGCTTCCTCATCCACCGTATTCGCCAGATTTGGCCCCCAGCGACTACTGGCTCTTTGCTGACCTCAAAAAAATGCTTGCCGGCAAGAGATTTGGCTCCAATGAAGAGGTGATGGCTGAAACTGAAGTGTATTTTGAGGCGAAGCACAAATCGTTCTACAAACCGGTATTGAGAAGTTAAAAAAGGGGTGGAATGAATGTATTGATCTTGAAGGAACCTATGTTGATGAGTCTCGGGACTTATTGGACCATGTGTTATATCTTCCGCCGCCAGTTACATTGCATTCTGCCTTGTTTTATTTTTATCTGTAATTTTTAAATCTCTCCAGACTTAAAAAAAATAGTAAGAAATTATCTTCGACTGGGCCGAAGTTAAAATACCCCCACGGCCGAACCAAAGCATATTCAAAGTCTTAAGCAATCAATGTAAAAACGTTTTCGTTATAGTTTTAACAGAAAATATTCGCTTTTGTTTTTTGATAAAGTCACTTTGTATAGGAGGTGGGCGTGGTTTTCGTCCGATTTGGTTGAATTTCATTTACATAGTACATGTTATATACCAAATAACAAATTTTAAGCAAATTTTCAGGTCCATATATTAATTTTTGTGGATTTTAGAGAGATTTTACATTTTTGATAAAGTCACTTTGTATGGGAGGTAGGCGTGGTTTTCATCCGATTTGGTTGAATTTCATACTCAGAGTGTATTTTAAAGTCCAAAACTCATATGCAAAATTGCGATTCCATATATTTATTTTTATGGAATTCCAAGAGATTTTACCGTTTTGATAAAGTCACTTTGTATGGGAGTTAGGCGTGGTTTTCATCCGATTTGGCTCATTTTCGAACTTGAAATAATAGCTTAAATATTGAATTTCGTTATGATAGCTTTAAAATTACGGCTGTAATCGTGATCACAGACAGACGGACAGACGGACATAGCTAAATCAACTTGGGTGGTGATGCTGATCAAGAATATATATACTTTTCTATACCTACCACGCCTCCTTATGGGCGTTACAAACGGGGTGACAAAATTAATATACCCCCATTTACGTTTTTTAAACGTGGGGGTATAAACAAAGTAAAATTAATTGTTTGTCTAACTCCAGCATTAAAAGTGGTATTGTTCCTTACCTTCTGCCAACCATCACTGTCTCTATCCGGTGAACCAAAATAATTTAATTGTTTATTTATTTCCTCGTATTTTTTTTTTTAATTTGTCTAGGATGGTTCCTCTGGTAAATCCTTTTGCTAAGCTTGGATTTTTCTCCAGCTCTCGTACTAAATGTTCAAACTGCGTGACGTTTGTTTTTTTAATACTGTTTTTCCATTTTCAATTAAAAATTAACAAATTACAAAAAAAAAAAACCGCAACTCGTGGAGGAAAAACTCAACGACTAACAGTAAGGCATGTCGACACGACATGTTTTTCAAAACAGCCTAGCTAGTACCGCATACCAGTCGTCGGATATAAAAATTTATCGATAACGACTTTGGTGATGCCAATTTCAAGATGAAGATAGGAGACGACGACTCATATAGTAGGGCTGAATTTCTTTACTGCATATATAAAACAAAACTTTTCCATAGTTTTTACTTTGGAGAAAAATAAGAAGAATCTTTAAGGATCATTATGTTACATAAGTAATGTTTATTTAAATTGTTTGTATGCTTTAGCGTTTCACAAATAGTTTTGATAATGTTAACATATATTTTTTTTTTCTCTTTTACAAAGAACATTTAATTTTAATTTTATTATAATTTATTTTTTTCGTTTTCGTTTTAAATTCATTTAATCACATATAGATGATTTTATAGTATTTGAATAAATGTCAGCAATATATATTTCAAGTTTTTAATAGTAGGTAATTAATTTCACATAACAAATATTTTTTGTTTGCTTTTTAGTGTAATTCGAATATTACATGTTTTTAAGTTTAATGTAGTTATATTTAATATAAAACTTATACTTTTAATACAAAACATTAGATAACAAAAATGTATTCAATTTTCTGATGAAAATTAAAAAAAGAAAAATAAATAAAAAGATTTTATTTATATAAGCGGAATGTGGTTTTTTTTCGTAAATTAACATAAAAGTTTGAAAAAGCTTGCTTGAGGCGACTTGCTTGGCTTTTCGCAAAAATAAACTTTGAAGAATTACATTAAAATTGGAGCAAATTAAATAGCGTCGATCAAATAGCGAGTGTTGGCGTTCAACGCGTTTCACACTCTGTATTAACAATAAGTTTCTTTAATTCTGCTTTAAGAAAGTTCAATTCATAAAAGCAACAGCAATTTGTGTTGTTTCATGTTAAGTTTAAATTTGAGCACATTCGTTTAGTTCTTCCTTCATAAGGATTTCCTTATTCTTTGCATAGTAAGTCTAGTCTTAAGTTTCGTTTAATTTTTATTTTAATGAATGCCTGCATTTTTGTCGGCATCATCTATGATAGCTCGTTCCTCCTTGAGCAACAGCTCGTGTATATAAATATCTTCATCGGTAGTCACATCAACGAGATCTAATTCAAGGATTTGAGCATCTGGTGTACTTAGTTTATCCCGCGATATACGCTGAATAATCGATACGAACTTCTGGCCAACTGTGAGCTCACGAAAGCGAAGGCAGTCGTCTAGAGTCCAGTCCACATGGCGAGCCGTAATGCCTGAAGAAAAAAAAAATAAAAATTAGTTTTGTTGTGTAAATAAAAAAAGAAAAAAAAAAGAAAAAAATAAAAAAAAAAATAAAAAAAAAAATAAAAAAAAAAAATAAAAAAAAAAAAAAATAAAAAAAAGGCACATTAAAATTTACTCTTTTAAATGATTTAGAAAAATTCGAAAACGGATTTAAAAACAATTTTTAAAAGCAAACTGGTTACACTTTTATTTATATAGAACTATGTACATTAGACCGTTTTGCCTCAGATAAAAAAAAAAAAAAAATGTCGCCGCACACCAGCTAATCACACTTGACTTATATTACGCCTTGACTCATAAAGATAAAGTGTACACTAGGCCGTATCGAAAAAAGGACGCAACACACATCTAAACTGAAATATGTTTGAAAGAAAGTTTCGAAAAAAATTTTGTTTACCGAACGCAGGGATCGCCGCATTGACATATTTTTTCATAACTTCGGTACTTACGTCCAATCTTAAAGAATGATATGTCTATGTTTTTTTCTCAGAGACCTATTTTATGTTTCTAGGACTCATTGTCCTCAGTTGACCTCTTATAGTACTGACCCACCGGACCACCTCAGTTACTACCATCTTAAGATACCCTTTTGATTTCAGAAATGGAAAGCCCGTAAAAAATCTTTAAACTTTTACTAAAGCCCCCATGATACTTCATTTTTTTGTCCAATTTTAAAATCTGACAACAAGTGGCGAGTGGGCAAGACAACAATATTCTTGTCTATTGTGCGAGAATAGCATAGAAACTTATTCAGTGGTAAGAACAAATTTTGACTGTTCAGCGACGTTACTATTTGTCACTGATTTTTTTTTTTTGCAAGGAGCTACACCAACAAAAAAATTCTGGTATATTAAAATAAAATTTTTTCAACTAAACAAGAATCTTGTTGATAAACAACCATAAAAAAATCTTGTCAATACAAAGATTTGAAATATTTTAAAATTTTTTAATTTTTTTTTTAAATGGAAAATTTTTAAATTTTTTGTCATATCGTATTATTTTTGCAAAATATGCACCTAAAAAATTTTTATTGGAATCATATTTACAAGATAATTAAAAAAAAAAAACAAAGAAAACTTACCAACAAATATTTTTTACTGAACGTAGGGTCACCCATTCACATTTTTCTTTCTAGCTTCGGAATTTACCGTCCGATCTTTAAGAATGATATGTCGATATTTTAGTCTCTAAGATACCTCCTTTTCTTCTTTTGAAGTCATTGACAACAAATGACCCCTAGTAGTACTTTCTCACAGGATCTCAGTTGTTACCATCTTAAGGTACCATTTTAACTTCAGATATGAAAAGCTCGTAAGAAATCATTAAACTTTTAATGATAAGTGATTTTATAATTTTTTAATGATTTTTTTTTGTTAAAAAAAAAAATATTGTTTTCTCTTGGAAAGGTTGAACATTTTTGAAGCCACCGTGGTACATTACCTCTGATTAGAAAAGTACCTAGTTCTTATAAAACAAGTGAAGTAGCTATTGAGAGAATGGCAATTAGGTGCTATCGGTACTGGTAATTTAAAAGCTATTATTTTGCTGGGTTTGTTAAAATCCTAGTGTAGACGCTTTGACGTTCTGAAGGTATCCATATAATCTGATCTTCGTTGTGTCAAAAGAAGATTTTGTTAAATTAGTGCAAGAAACTCTTCATTCCAACTGATCTTAGCACATATCATACTCCACATATTTGACCAAAAATGGAGTTTATCCTTGCTTTTAGGCATGGGACTCAAGATTTTCTTGACGCTTTTGGACCGAATTCAACGTTGGGCGATAAAATTTATTGGAAACGGAAATATTTCATCCCTATTAGATAGATAGGTATGATTTTCGGAGAGCTTTTATAACTTTGACACAGTGTCTTCTTCTAAACCCTGTTTTTTCATATCTAAGTAGTTAATACCGTTATTTTTGCTTTAGATTTTTTCCGAAAATCTATGATATTTTCGAGGCTAAGATCAGCCCACTGAGATGTGACCTACTGAGACAATTATGGTGCCTAGGTTTCCGTTCCATACTTGAGAAAGGGCTTGACTTTGAGAATGAGAATATGTTTTTCTTCTTCATTTAGGCAGAGTACACATAGCAAATCTACTGACAGGTTCATGATAAGTAGGTATTCTTTCAATTGTCATTGTCAATTCTGTCATCATCACAAGGACTAAAAGAATTCCTTCTACTTCAATAATTTATCAAAATCTTCAGTCATGGCAAACCCCCAACACAATGTTCAAAATTAATAGGTTAAAGCTTAGTCTTGCCTTGCGAATTAAAAAAAAAAAAAATAATAATGTGCTTACCGTGTAGTTTTGCCTGAATAGCCATCATAGGTAATACACGGAATTTGGCTGGTAATATCTTTAACTGATCGTTGCGCAGTATAGCAATATCACCAAAATCACAGAAACAAACATGAATCATTTCACCGCTGTATGTGTTGACTACAGTGACACTAGAGAAAAGCAAAAACTGAGCGGATTAATTTCGATAACATATAAGCAGCATGCGCATCTACCGGTGATAGAATCCATCAGGATTTTTAGCAGCATAGGCTTGACCTATTTCCACCATATCTACGGGAATAAAATCATCATTATTCTCGCAATATTCTTGCAACTCCTTCATCATGGCGCGCAATTTTGGATAGCTTTTGTAGGGTTGAATCTGAAATTAAAATTTAATTAGTTGATACTTTAGAAAATTATTTATTTATGGCACTTACTGTAAAGTTGGAAGGATTTGATGACATTGTGACGCGCACTTCAAAATAATCACCGATAGGCGGAATAGCCTCATAGTTTTTCAATTTAGGAAGCTCACCCGACTTTTTTGGTGAGTTTGGCACAGATGTGGCACACGTTATGGTCAGACCGCGCGTCATATCCACAAATGAACTAGTGCGCGGCGACAAAGAAGAAATCGATGCGGATGAGCCACCAATACCAGCGATCTTTGTGGCATCGGTTGGCGTTGTGGAGCCATCGGCAGCATCAGAACAACTTTAGAACAAAAAAAATCAAAATAAAAACCTTTAACTAAAAAATAAATAAATTATGCGGCCCACATTTCCAGTTCATGCTCGATGCGTATAACATCGTTGATGGTGCACAAAGTGTCGGAACCTCCGATGCGACGGTATGCAGTGATGCTAGGCACTGAACTTGGTGTGGACATTTTGACCTAAATTTAGCACAATTTATGAGAATAATTTATATTAAGAAGATGGGAGAGGGAAATAGACTAACCAATGCCTCACAATTGGCGGGCAATAGTGCGCGCATGCGTCCAACAATACTTTTGTTTATCTCGGGTATATTGTAGAGTTTGGCTTTGATAGCTTGTCTTGGGAATTTGCTCAGTGCTGTGCTCAACGATTCCAAACGGAAAATTTTCGATATATGTGTACGTCTTGTCTGTCCATTATCCACATAGAAAATGTCAAACTCTTCATCGTCCTGCGTGTAGTGGCGTTCGGTGAGTGCACCGCGGTACCATTGCGGCTGAGCAGCACCACCATCACTTTCATCGCAGATAAGGAACATATTGGTACGTTTGAGATCACTGCTTGTAACTTTATGTTGATCGTGCTTGAATTTCGATTCGATTAGTTGTTGTACGAGTTTCTGTGGATAGATATTTTAATAAGCAAGAGTTAAAGCTGGGTAATCTCTTCACTTACCTGCACATATTTCAACTCAGAGTTAAGAATTTGTAAATACAAGTCACCCTCATCGGACACGTATGTAACTAAAACATTTGTTACTCCGGTGGAATTGAGCTTGGGTGGTGGCGTATCATCGCAGATTTGATTCAATATCAACGGATGTAGGTTGATATCATCCTGCGATGAGGTGTCATATAGTACCACCTGAATTTTTGCAGAATCGGAAGAATAAAAGTCGGCCTCCTTGGTAAGTATTGCGCCCACTACAGATTTACTTGCTAGCATGGAGTCAAGATGACGTCTTGCATGGGGGTTACCAGCAAAATCTTCGAGTCCAAACAGTGAGAATGGCACTGCTTGCGATGGTAGCGCCAAAAATTTGGGATCACAAATGTACAGTTGGCTGACAGACAGCCAGTCAGCATCGCCAAAGTCAATGAAAAAACATAGAGCTGTGCCATTAAGTTTGTCCATTTCCTCCACGCGCACTCGATGCCAACACTCAGAGATGCATACCAAATAGATTTGCTTGTTGGCAATTGCAAGTGGGCGCACCTTGTCGGCCAACATGCTTATTTCAATGTCGTTCATGAGATTGTCGAACTTTTCGCTGTAGTCCTTGCCAAAGAGACGCGCCCACACTTCAACTGTTGAAGCGCAATGAGTTATATAGAGATTCCAGCACTTTTGCGACCAGGGCAAGCTAATGCCTTCCATTTGTATGATTGTGGTGGCAGAAAGGCTTGACAGTGATTGTGCATCGTCTGAAATTAAATGATTTTTCTTAGAAATTTTCTAAGAATTACTAAATAAAATTCAATCTAACGCTACCTTTATCGAAGTCCAGATTGGCAAACAGTATAACATTATTGCTGGCCGCTGTCTCCGTGATGAACTTGTTAGAAGACTGCACTAGAGACCACCAATGTGCTGGCAGAGCCTTATCATATGTCGTTTCAAACCACTCGGTCATATTTTTCGCAAACATACCATGCGGATGTGCAAGCAGCTCATTGTAGATTTTCTCAGCTAGCTCATAGTCTGTATCAGTGCAGGGTGGCAATGGTCGTCGAAATTCTTGTGCTTTGATCTGATCAATTGCTTGGCAGGCGCAAGCAATCTTGGCCATATGCTCATTCAGGTACTCTTTGGGATAGGTGGAGAACATGCTGCCATTGACGTAGACTCGTCCTTGATACAAATTCGAGAACTTGGGTTTAAAGACGGTGTACTCGGGCTTGGAGCAGTTACGCACTACGCAATACTGTGAGAGGGACGTAATGGGATCCAATTTAGGGTTGAATTGAAATACTTTGGGCGGAATCACAGGCTGTAAAGGAAGATAACGATTGTTCAATAAAAGTAATTTACAATAAAAGTCATTTACAACAAAAGTTAGTTACAATAAATACAATAGCTTTTTTGTGTTGTATATTTGATAAAAATTTTATTCAAAAATAAGTGTGATTCCCGTAAAAAACTTGAGTTCTAAAACAAAGTAAAAGCGAAATTTTAATACAGGGCTCGCTTTATTTTTTGTCGGTATATAAACATTGAATAACTTTGACATTTATTAGCAGATTGACTCGAGTAAAGCTTTTGAAACGTACAATTTTAACCATGAATCGATTCACACAGAAACAACGCGCCGAAAGAGTGAGGCTATATATTGAAAACAGTCGTTCAGTTGTGTGCATATCGTCAAAAATATCGTGGCCAGTAAGCACCGTTTGGTGTCGAATTTTGCTGAGCACGACATGTTCCAATGAACTGGTATCATCAGCGCTCTCAGCACTTTAGCGTCAGTGAAACCACTTTGCGCCGCATTCTGAAGGATGATTTGCATTTGTTTCCGTATAAAGCGCAATTGACTCAAAGAATATTGCCGATACAGTCCACGTCGTTTGGAATTCGGCGAAACAGTTGCGCGAATGGTTGACGCCGAACCTGCTTTTCAGAAGCAAATTTTGATGACGGACGAGGCCCTTTCGAGGCCTTTCTAACGCCGTTAATAAGCAAAATTGCTGTTTTTGCCGAATGGAGAACCCACACAAGATCCATGAAACACCCTTGCATGACCAAAAAGTGACTGTTTGGGTCGGCATTTGTGCAAAAAAAAAAAAATCTTTGGCCATTTTTATTTAGAGACAGCAAAACAGGCGATGGGAATCGATAACGGTGGATTTTGGCTTATTAAGTCTGCTCACAAATGTGTGAAAAAGGTCTGGACGGACAGGTCTCAACAACGAAAATTTGCTGATCGTGTGAAGTCAAAAAATTGCTACATTGACTGGCCACCCAGATCTACAGATTTGACCATTCCGGAATTCTTTTTGTGAGGTTATTTTAAAGTAAAATGTAAGCTAGCAAGCCTCAGATCATTGACGAGCTCAAGGCAAACAATTCGCGCCGAAATCATCGCTATACCGGTCGAGATGCTCGAAAAAGTGATGGAAATGCTGCAAAAAGAGCACATTTTGCTTAGGCCAGTAGAGGCGACCACTTGACTGATGTTGTATTAAAATATTACTAGTCCAAAAAAATTGTAACTGACCATATTAAAAATATCTCATACATGGAAATCGGGGTTTTTTTTTAAGTTATTCAATATTCACATACCTACCGAAATAAAAGATGGCGTACCCTGTACATAGTAGCCTCGTGGCCTTCCTTAAAGAAATATTCGAGAAATACCTGTCTATTCTACAGCGGATTATATCGCTCGTTTTCTTCAATAACGTTACAATCCAAAAAACAAAAATTGAGTTAATTACACAGCAACATTCGTGTTACCATGATCTATGCTGTGTACAATTTTGGTAACGATATCTTCTTTAATTTTTGCAGGAGAGTAGAATTTGTGATTCATTCACCTCAATATATTTCCGATTAGATCGTATTATATATCGATAATCTCCAGTTTTTTTTGTCACTTTGTATGGATTAAACTATGTACATTACAGTGGTATTGTATATTTGATGTTTTGTCGATATTTTGAAAATGGTGATTAATTCCCTTTGACTGTTCAAAACTTAAAATGCTTCTCCTGAAAAATCTAGTTTTTTGAGTTGTAGCGTTATTGCAGAAAACGAGCGATATAATTAGCTTATCTCTAAAGTCAGAAAGCTTCAGTCAATAAGGGTTCTCAAAACCATCAGAAATAAAATATGAATTTGAAAGTGTGATGATTGGGAACGTTTGCTAACATGAACATGCTAACGTGAACAT
This sequence comes from Pherbina coryleti, assembly GCA_943735915.1. NCBI lineage: Eukaryota > Metazoa > Arthropoda > Insecta > Diptera > Sciomyzidae > Pherbina > Pherbina coryleti. The sequence goes on along the minus strand of OX030950.1, from coordinate 160,969,942 downwards.
TTGCACAATTCAAAGTTATTATATTCTTGGAGCTTAGATTTAAAACATATAAAAAGCAAAAGATGCCCCGAATTTAAATAATAACGCCGAAAGAACGTGTTGTCCTCTGAAAAAGGCAAAAAGAAAAGACATCAAAAAAGCATCTGATGACAGAAAATTTCTTCAAGTGCTTACTCATACTAACATTTGTCTAAGGTTTTAAAACAAATCTTAAATGTTCAAAAACATCTCCTTGAAAATTTTTAAAATCATCATTCTTAGCCCAGGAAAATTAACGATTAAAGAGGTTTAACTACATATTTCCAAATACAGATTAACACAGATTCTTACTCCCTAAATAAAGAATCTCAACTAGTACGGAATTGAGTACTTTAGGCTGATAGCTAGCTGTACATCAAGAAATAACATCTATTGAGTAAAGCTTGCTTCAATTGGTTGAAAGATAAGGCAGGTTAAACAAAGCTAAAAATTTGTAGGATGTAGATTCGCGAAAATGTTTAAAACAATTGATTTGGATTGGATGCACGTGTTACATTTGGTATTGATTCAGCGTCTCAACCATCATCAACCGAAAATAAAAAGCGATAGCCTGCGTGGTAGTGATATCACTTGACGAACAGAGTCCGTCAAATTTATGGTTCTTTCCTCCTTTGACAATTCTTAACTTTAATAATTTCTTTGGTAGTTTTTTTAAAATCCTTTTCAATGGTTGAATAAATAAGGTTGTTGCATGGCTGAGACCGAGTTCCCATAAATGTCAAATTGACAATTGAAGTTGTTGTTGTTGCTTTTCATTGATTTTGACAATTATGGGTACTGAGAAGAGAGTACGATCAGCACCGAGACAACGTTATTTATTCAACCATGTTCCATTCAAATTATTTTTAATCCCTGTCATTCGATTTGTTAATATTAGTTTTTTTTATCATTTTTTAGATTTTTCGACTTCAATTTTATGTATTTACAAAAAAAAAAAAATTTACAGCGCTTCTACCCTTTTAAAACAAACTGGGGCCCCGGAGGAAACACACGACCAGTTACGGATAATAAGCATTCCTTGGATAGTAGATTAACCGTTACTCAAGATAATACTTCAGTGGAGCATCTTCGGTGTGAGGAGGAAGTATAGCCATGATTGAGCAGGACAGCGCTTCGCGAGTTCAGACAACATCTAGGATACTGTGGCTACTCTTCAAAGTAGCACAACAAAAGTATTTACATTTTTGAGAAAAAATGTAAACCGAGCTTAAGGCTTAAACCTAATAAACCGGCTATTTGGTGAAGAAGGGTGAAGAAGTCGAAAAATAGCAACACCGAAGCAAATTGTTGGGAAGGAAACTTAACATGTGGATGGCATCTGCAGTGAAAACTGTTGAGAAAAGTTGCCATAGAAGTGAGTACTTTTACGATTCTTTGACCAACTCCTACGACAATAGGAGTCCGATGATCGGTCGCGACAGGCTGTCTGAAAAATTTTCCTTACTAGTAAAGGCCAAAAATCTGGTACGGTAAATGAGAAGAAGGCGAAAGGGAAAAGGAGAAGGATAAGTAAGCCAGAGTGCTCGGTAGTGGTCTCTTCTTCAAAAAAGTTGGGGACAGGCCCCTGATTTCTGCCGAAGACCGTCCGTCGGCATCAAATAGTACAAACAGTTATGATGAAACTACAACAAGAGCTCTTCTGATAGAAATTTCACCCAAGAAAAGATATGGCGAGTTGTATTCTGGGCAGTCATGTCGACAGCTTCTTTTGAAATGCGTTCTGAAAAAATAAAAAGGACTCGAAATTCGAAGGCATGTTTGAAAATTGAGTTTTCAGCTGAATGTGAATAACAAATATTTCCGAATATTAACAATTAATATTCCGAATTTTAAATTTAATTTAATTTAATGCGACTTTTCTTATTCAATTGTATTGAGACTAATTGTTGAGCTCGAGGTCAAGTATGTAAATGAAGAAAACAACTAAAAACTCTGTATAAAGCAAACCATACCGCAGATTAAACTACTTCGTTGGTCGGTAAATCAACTCATCAGTAGTAGTCTTGCGTGATTTTCGTTGTGATCTACTCAGCTACTTAAGTTTGAGAGATTCTGACAATTTCCGAGAAAATTACTAGGAATCTTGTATGGCCCAAAACAAATCTTTCTTTTAGCAAATTAGAGCATTTATTTACTTTCTGTTACATACGATTAGAAGACAATTTCTGATACATCTCATGGTATACATATCATTACATATTTTGATAAATAAAATAAGTTTACGCAGCATTGAAAATGTTCATATGAAAAACTTTTGACGATTCGTAAGTTCTTACAAAATACGAGCTTACGAAGCACTTACAAAGTGACATGATTCACCTTAATATATAGATTCTGTGTATTTTGTTTGTGTGAATGTCACAAACTTACAACATACTATATCAAACATATCACGAATACTCAAAACACCACATTGTGAATATCTTATGATTTCGAGAGTTGTTTTTGTGGTAAGTATGGTATTGTGTATTTGCTTATATATTGTTTTTTTGGAATTCAACACCCCTATCAAAGTGTCTTATGTATTTGTATGGGAGCAATTTCGCTTTTGGAGAGCAAACGTCTTGGAAGAAAAACTATTTTTCACCGAAAAACTATTTCAACACCTGCATCTGATCTTTTTTTTTTAAGTATGTATATAGTAAGAAAAAAAAAATTAATAAAAAAAACAAAAAACGACAAATTTTGTAAATTTTAAAACTTACCTCTTCTTCTACTTGATGCTGCTGCTTCTGTGGGTGCATAAATCGCTGTTTGTTGAATTGCGTTTGCGGACCACCGAAAGGACTTTGCAATTGTTCAGAGCCAGCTGATGAGAGAGCCGGTGATGATTCAGCGCTATTGCCGCCGCTGGCAAATGATGTTCGATTATTAGTATTATTGTTAATTTTAATGCTCAGTCTTTGCTGCACAGAGCAGCTGCCAATTCCGCTGCTGATAACTGCAGTTGAAGCGGTATTATTCTGATACCTAGCAGCAGTAGCAGCCGCTGGTGTTTGTTGTTGCTGCTGCGGGGGCTTGTAAGTAGATCGTTGTTGCTGCTGGTGTTGTTGTTTTTGTTGCTGCTGTTGTTGTTGTTGCTGCTGAAATGATAGCAAATCGGCACGGTTTTGTTGTCGTTGCTCCTGATTTTTTTGTTCACGCTGTGCTAAAATCAAGGAGGAAGCAATTGCAATGGCAGTGTTGTTCTGGAGCAGTTGTTGATGCTGCTGCTGTTGTTGTTGTTGCTGTTGCTGTTGTTGCTGCGCATATTGTTGTTGCGAATGCTGTTTCTGTAGATTGGCTGCACCAGCACCAATGGCACCATTGACACCATTGTTTTGACCGAGAATAGCACGTGGCATGTTTGGATTTTCTTCTTGTTCTCGTTGTTGCTGCTGCAGTTTGGAATTGAGACGTTCGCGTAGATCAACCTTATTGCCGTTTTGCATTTTCTGTGGTGTTGTCTTTTGTTCCTGAGCCTTTTGATTCAGCAAATTGCGCAAGTCTTTTTGGCCGTTGGCAACGTTGTTGTTGTTGTTATGATGATTGTTATTGTTGTTATTATTTTTGTCTTTATTGTTGTTTTGCTGCACTTTCGTATTCAGCATTTCACGTAAATCCTTTGGTTGAGCAGCAACAGCACCAGCTTTGTTGCTATTGTTGCCGCCACCGCTTCCAATGGACTTTTGTCGTTGCAACTGCTGTTGCTGGGCGTTGTTGTTACTATTATTGCGATTGTTATTTTGATTATTATTGTTATTGTTGCTGCTGTTGGCACGATTCTGCGACTGTATAAAACGATGCACCGTTGGGGGCAACTTTTGGAATATGTTGGATGAAAAAGTACTCTTGTTCCAACTCTGATCGGAACGATGCGGTTGACGTACCTGCTTTACTTGTGTGATTCGTGTGGATTTACTCGACTTTTGTGTGCGCACCATGGACGCAATGTGCGCCGTCTTCGTATTGTGTTTGGCTGTAATGCATGTCTACGATGAGAAAGAGCAAATAGGGAGAGAGAGAGAGAGAAAACAAATACATGAGAACATTGTTTATATGAAATGAGTTATAATATGAATTATTTCTAGGCTGTGATGGTGTTGCGGGGGACATAAATGATGTCAGGCACAGTGCTAAAAATACTTTTTCTAAGAGTGCACTTAAAACTGTGTATATTTGGTGTTTTTTCATCATCCCAACACCCTCACCCACCCCACAATATTAAAGGTCATCTCAGAAAAAACAAAGCAGACGGCAGAGTTATTCGGCGATATTTGAGGGAAAAGAAACAAAAGATCGTGAGTAAGTAACTTTGTGGATGATTTTAAAAGTCAAAGTGCTGGGAACATTCCGGTCCAAGTGCTTGAAGTTCTATTTTCCAAAAATTTGCATTTTCCGAATCTCATGGGCACTTTCAGATGACATTTTCAAATACATATAGTTAGCTTCCTTCCTTAGTAATAGTAACGGGCTTTATAAGAAATTCTGCTTTTAGAAGGTGATCCATTTTAAGGTACTTTTTTTTTTAGTAGATTTTTTTTTGTGATAGATCTCGTGTAAGAAGTAAGATATTAATTTTCACAAATTAATCAATAAAAAAAATTGCTGATTTGGGTCGAAGAGCAATCCGCAGAGATCTAAAAGCTGCCATTATATCCAGACATACCAATGGTTTGTTGTGCCACAGAGCCTAAAAATTATTATTGAAAAGCTTGAAGAAGGTCCACTGTTTTCGACAAAAATTTCAGGCTTATTGCCTATATTAATAAGAAAATTTGACGAATTTTTGCCAAAGAGCAACCTTTAAAGGTTTAAGAGCTGTCATTACATCCAGACAAAAGAACAGGTTGGTGTGGTTGATAGGCTGGTCTAATTATTAGTGCATATTTCTTCAGAATTGAGTTGGTCATTTCAGTTGACTGAATTGAATGTCGACAACATTTAGTTCCAACAAGATGGCGCTACTTGCCACACAGCCCGTGAAACCATGGGTTTATTGCAAGAACAATCGGTGAATAGTTAACTTCAAGCTTCGGACCCTTGCACGGACTTTGACCGAGGTTATTTTGATCTAATTGTGTTGTACGAGTTATTAAATGTTTGTACACAAATAATCAAGACTTGACTGGACTTATTAGATTTTAAGCGAACACCGAACGGCAATGTGCATTTTCCAAGAATGGCGTGGCATTTATTTACTCTCCGAGGTTGGTTATTGTCTGCCGATAGGTGGTGATAGAACAGAAAAACTAAATTTATTTGAAAAAAAATTTCTGGGTCAGATGGGATTTGAAAATTGGAACATTTTTTCAACCCACTCTAGTGCGAGTCTTTTCAAAATTTTAGGCCAATTGACAATATACGAGTGCAATTAAATAAGCCAGTGACTTTTTGATGAAAAGGTTTGTTTTTTCTCCAAAAATCGTTTTATTTCAACGGTAAAACATAGTCTCCTTTTAGATCAAACGTAGTGGCCTGTATGGCCCGTGTGACCCTTCATACATATTTTTTTCTATCTTACTTTTGTCTTTACGATAAGCCAAAATCAAAGAACGCCTACAAAAGCAACAACACAAACCACACTCGTTCAGTGTTCAGCACATTTTCCAGCGAACTTTACAAAAACAAATGCATGCAAAGCCAAAATAAAAAACGCACATTCGATGATGTCGATGCTGAAGCTGATTGTTTCATTACTTGTGTTTCGAGTAATTTTTCATGACATGTGATTTTATTGCATTGTTTTTTGTTTTGTTTGATTTTTTGCCAAACGCAACGATGAGCAACATTTTGTGTTCTTTTTTGGTTTTTTTTTAAGCACTGGCCTGCGCTTAAAATTTGTTGGGCCCCACTGGTTTAGATCGATACATTTAATCCAGCGTTTTTTAAATTTTTTCTTACACTTCTTCCAAATAGTAGGTTTTATCAAGGTCCTCAAAATAGGCGATTGTTTCAGTGATGACCTCTTGATTCGAGCCAAATCTCTTACCGCCGAGCCATGTTTTTTCAGGTTTGAAGATAGGAAATAGACGCTATGGCGACTACAGACGTGTGCTCTGATACTTATGGTGGAAAAGCACTTTTTTTCTTCGCCAAGTGCATTCGTTTTTTGCTCAAATAAATGTCGTATCTGTGTAACAGCTGTGAATAATATTCGCCGGTGATCGTTTTACCATTTTTAAGTAAATTGATGTGAATGCCTTAAAACCCAAAAAAACTGTCGCCATGACCTTGTTGGCCGATAGACCCACCTTGGCCTTCTTTAGTACATGTTCACTGCTTTGACTGTTCTTCTTTGGTCTCTGGTGTGTTGTGTTGTATTCATGTTTTTCTTCTGCGATTACGAAAAGGCGCAAAAACTTTGAAGTGGTCACAGTTCTGCGCTGTGAACAATCGCGGCATCCATCGCGCGAATAGCTTTTTCATGTCCAAATATTCATGTAAAATGTTTCATTCGCTAATTTTCCAATATCATTCCATTGATTTTATTGACGATTTCTGACGTGACGACCTCTTTTGGACAACCTGAACGCTCGGCGTTACTTGTGCTCAGTAATTCATTAAACCACTTCTTAATCATTGAACTTGATGGTGCTGAGTCCACTTAGTATGGTATTTATCAAGCCTTTCCTTGGTTTCAGTGATGGTTTTTTTAAGCAAAAAATAATGCTTGATGAGTACACGAAATTCACCTTTTTCCATTTTCGTTTCCAATGCACAATGTTGTCTGCTTTTAATGGCTGTACAACACAAACTATATAACGCAGTTTGTTTAAAGTCTATTAACAGAAGTCTATTAAATTTAACAGTAGTCTATTCACAAATGTTAGTTGACAGGACGTGTTACATTTAAAGTTGCTACTATTCAAATAGTCACTAGCTACTCCAATTGTCCTCGTATATTGGCAATTGTTAAAGGTGTTGTTTTTCCAAGAGGTTCCATTTTTCGTTAAGAATTAATCGGTTATACAATGATCAGATGTGAAAAGTGATAACCCCAAAATGAATCGTTCCCCTTTAAAATTTCTTTTTCGACATAGTCAGCTAACATTTTCTAAGAAAACATGAAATATGATTTTGTTGATAAAAATAACCATGGCTCCTAAAAGAAAAACTTCTGGACATGGTAATTATTATTTTCGGCAAAGTGCGTGTGCGGGTCTTTGTTTGAGATCGTTTTATTTTGTTGACGACTTCATTTGTTTTCAAAAAGTTGAACATTGAACTATGAGTACACCATCAACACTATCACTTTGTCTGGTTTCGATTGTGATAAAAATGGATACATATACTCTTAAGGGAGCTTTAGGTATATAACGTTTACAAAGTCCTCGTCGTTCTACTGCAAAAATAATGTCGCTGTAGTATAACTGTAATGAGGTAGGAACAAATTTTTATGTTTTTGAATTCTGTGGTCACAAGGAATAACAGCATAATTGAAAATATCGTAAATACGGAATGTTTTATTTTCCTTACCTCGTCTGTTTCCGGGAAGTTAATGAAACAATCGAACATGGAACTTGTAGATACGGGAATACCTTTCATTTTGCACAAATACCAAATCGCTTTTTCACCGGAAAACGCTTTTTCACCAGACGAGATAAAGAAAATAAAACAACCCATATTTACGATATTTTGAGTTATGCTGTTATTCTTTGTGACCACAGAATTATCTTAATGAGGATTTATTTAAGGCATCTTTGGCGCTGCTAAACATATGTAAGGCCTTAAGAAACGAAGGGATGAACAAAGGAGTAGCATTTGTATCTCAGCTGAGATTGAAACCCCGAATTCTTTTGGTAAACACTTGACCAATCTTGCCAATGAATCTATAAATATTGGCTGTCAAAGTGGGCGCTGTACTTTGAGCTATTTTTTTTTTTACTTTTGTGAAGAGCCCCCCCTACACCATCCTACCAGTTTGGCTTTGAAACAGATGATACCACACAAAAATGTGTATATTTTTGTTTACATAAATATAAAGAAAATCTTGAACTTTTATTCTTATGCGACTTACTTCACCACCGATGCGATTAAAAATAAATTCTCCCGACTCGCGCAAAAGATCTTCCGAAGAGTTGAAGCCAAGTTGCTTGAACGGTATCGGCTTGCTCTCGACCTCGGGATACTCGCGTAGTATCTCGCGTAGCGAACAGGGCGGTTTACGTGAGGTGACGAGAGCTCGAACCACAGATGCGATATACTTCACTTGTTGTTGCTTTTTATCAATTATGTTGTTCGTGTTGTTCTCATTGCTGATTGTTCTTGTTAGTGTAGTTTTAGTGTTTGGTGCAGCAGTGGAAGATTTTGTTGACATTGTTCAGTGTAGATCGTCGGCTTTATCGACGTTTTAGCGGCTAAGCAAAGCGACAAGAATTGCTGCAATTAAAGAGAAAGATAGATGCTGTGAGTGGTTGGAAGTAAAAAGAAGAAACTCTTAACAATATAATACTAATAATAAGAGGCAAATAAAATTTAGCAATTTTTATGGTTCAATATTCATGGTTTGCTGCTGTTCGGTATTTTATTTGAGTTTTATTATTTTTGTTTTAATTGCATTTTACAAAAGAAAGTAAATCATTACCTTTCATTTCAAGTTTTCAAAACAACTTTTTAGCTAATAAAACTTAAACCCACCACAGTCAACGTACGTTAGATGGACCACAAAAACAAAATTGCAGCTGTTTGAAAAACTGCAGCGAAAACTCTGTAATGATTAAGCGAGTGGCTCGGTTAGTTTTTGCAGTTGGTTGACCTTCTATTTCCTCTATATAATAAAACAACTGCATTATTATTTTGTTTTTGGTTTATTTTTTTCTATAGAAAGATATTTTCTGTCGAGTTTGCTGTGGATATTACAAAAAAAATCAACAAAAATATTTGATACGATGAAGTGAGAAACATTTATCTGCAAAGATAAGATAAAGGCACAAGTAAAGGTGTGACTAAGGGGTCGAAAAATGTCTTGAAGTATTATCTGAGTTCGTTGTATCAGCAAATTGCTGAGCCAGCACTATGGTCAGATTACACCACAGTTCAAATTTAATAGAGAAATGTGAAATGCATCGAAAGCTAGAATGGATTTGAATAAACGGTTAACAGATAAGAAGACAGCTAGCTTTTATTATTAATAGTAATATTATTAATTTGAAAATAGTGGAATTATCGTTTTGTTTTTGCATGAGAGAAGTATTTTAAGCCTTGACCTGCACGAACAAAACAATTAAAAAAAAAAATAAATATATAAAAAAATCAAATAAAAACTAAAAAAAAACACTCACATAACGTAGACACTTAAAAAGATATCTGTCAAATGTCCCAACTACACAATGAAATTCAATTACCGCCAAAGCGAATGAACAAGCGACAGATGACTCAAAATATAAAAATGTAACTGTTAAATTATGTTTTACCATTTCATTTATTCGTAGGATTAGTCAATTTAAAGTTTGGCAATCACAAAAGCAACAACAACAACAAAAATAAGTTAATATATGAGGTAGTAAAAGCAGTAAATGCAAGCCATGATAGTTTATGCAATCATAGTAAATTTAAATAGAAAAGAGAGAAGCAGGGAACAAACATATAGAGCTATACTCTCAAGAGAATTTGCGGTGGAAAAATATGGAGCGAAGTGAAAGCAAACGGAGCGAAAAGAGAAAAAAAAAAGAATAATTACAAGAGATAGACAAGGAGAAAAGAACCATGAGTAGAGAGGGAAAGAGCTCTTAGAGGTGAAAAAGTTAATATTATGAAGTTTTAAGAGCGATAGATAATCCATATAACAGATATACGAAAAAATATGAGTAACTAGGAAATAAAATAGAATTTCGACCTACTTTTTGGACCTGCCGATTTGGAAGTGATGAGCAAAATAAAAAAGATCTTTAACTTTGAGAACCTGTACTTACTCATGGAAATTTTAAAGTGTTACAAAAACAAAAAAAAAAAACCGCTTCTCAACTTCCTTCAACCGTACCTTTAAAAGTACGTGTACAAAAAAAAAAAAGAAAATTTTTTAAAATCGTACTTCTCTCTAATATAATAAGTACTTAAAAAATAATAAAAATGTACCTTCAATACGTACTCTCAAAATTAAAACGTACCCTTTTTAATACGAAAGTACGTTCGAATGCAACTATTCAAGAGAGTGTTAAAAAGATCGAGAAAGCTTCAAAGAGATCACGAAGGAAAGAGAGATTCAAACATGAATTAAAACCGAGAAGAAAAATAAACTGGTTGGAGGAAAGGAAGCCGAGAAAGAACGGAGCCTAAGGAAGAAAACAAAAGATTACATATCAAGAAAATTAGATTTGATACTATTTAAAAAAGTAAAATAAAAGAAAAGGAATGAGAGTTAAGGAGAGAGATAAAAGACATACATAAGATAAAAATAGAAAGATAAAACTATCTTTTTAGAAAGAGAGAGCGACAAAAAGGTAGGGAAATAAAAAAAAGACAATTAAAAAGAAAGAAATACAGAGAAAAATAGGAATTGAGAGAAAAAGAAAAATACAGACAAGGACAGAATAAACTACTAACATAGAAGAACAGAGAAGTAAAGAAAAAGAGTGGAGGTATACTAAAATAGAATGACAGACAAATAAAAAGTGGGAAAGAGAGCTATAAAGAATAAGAGAGCTACAAAAAGATAGATAGACATGATACAATTATAAGGTAAGCTCATTTTAAGATGGCTGTTCCATTGAGAAATTTAGCAACAACAAAGCTGTAGGAGCTACAAACGTCAAACGACAAAAGCAATATGAGCCTACCTTGTAATTGTATCATGGATAGACCGAAAGAATTTCAGGAGAGAAAATTACTAGGGAGTGATAGAAAGAAACAACATTAGAGGAATGCCAGCAAGGGAGGACACTACATATAGGAAGGGAGAAGCAAAATATTAGGACGAGAGGTGAAATATTAGAGAGAGGTGGCAAATTGGAAATAAGTCAAAAGTTAGAGAGAGAGGAAGATTGCGTGAAAAATTAGAGAGAAAGAAAGCGACAAATTAGAAGAGTTTATGACAAATTAGAGAGGGGCAGAGGGAAAGAATTCGACAAATTAGAGACATAGACGAAGATCATGGCACAAAATAGAGAGCGAGGAAGATGAAGTGCAGATTAGAGCAATGACGCATTTTCTTCAACTAGATAGAGAAAAGGAGAGAGAGAGACAGATATAGAGATAGATATAGAGAGATACAGAGAGAGAGCGATATAAAAAGAGAAAGTGATAGAGAGAGAAAGTGATAGTGAGAGAAAGTGATAGAGAGAGAAAGTGATAGAGAAAGAAAGTGATAGAGAGACAAAGTGATAGAGAGAGAAGATATCATAGAGAGAGAAAGATATTGCGAAAAATTAGAGAGAAATAATGCTAAAAATTAGAGACAAACAATGAGAAAAATTCGAGAGAAATAATGAGAAAAATTCGAGAGAAATAATGCGAAAAATTAGAGAAAAATAATCCGAAAAATTAGACAGATAGAGAAGAAATAAATATAAGACAATTATAGAGAATGCGAAAAATTAGAGAGGTTAGAAGATAAGGAATAATATAAGAAAGAATAATTAATAATAGAAAGAAAGAGAGCAATATACAAACAGAAGAAACAAAGAGAATGCGATAGGTTAGAGACATCTGCATATACATAGAACAGATCACAACACAATATATCGCATGACAAGACAGAAGGCGGAACTAAAGATAAAGATGGAGAGAAAAGAAAAGAGGGAGAAAGAATAAGAGCTAAGACGGCTAGACTAATGATTGGAAAAAATTTGGGATCTAAAAAGCAAAGAAGCCGAGTGTAGAATATCAAATGATAGAACATTTTTTTGGCCAAGGAGTTTACAAAACCCAAAAAAATGTCAATGATCCAGTTAGTTCCAGAGATAATTCCAGTGGAATTTATTAGCCATAGAATAATAATAATAATTGACTTGAAACGTCAATAGGGGCACAAAAAGGTCAAAGGATCAACTTAATTCATACATCGTTCAATTGGAACTTATTTAGTTCCAAAGTTTTAATGACTTATTTGAGGGCCCAGAGAGGGCCTCGCGAACTGCCTAATGAGCATCAATAGTCTCTCGTCCATGAGCGATCGTTTTGGTAGGTACACGCAGAGAAATATCATTTCTCAAAGTCTCGAAAAAAGGTACGGATGTAGTTGACTTTGAAAGAGTATCTTGAGTGTATTCAAAACTTTATCGTGACGCTTATATGAAAAAAGTGTGGGAAAAAGAGTTCATCCAATAGGGAGAAAATATATTAAAATATTTAAGATTATATTTAAAGTGCACGGGATTCTTTTGAGTACGTTGAGAGTGTTTTGCGATATTTAACATGATCAAGCATGCGCTTTGCTTTATGAGCAGAAATTTTAAACTCACTTTTAATGGAATTTTTAATCTGAACTTGACACTGAAAACATTCATTCAAATTGCTTCGTTATTAAATAAAAAAATTTTGTTATTTTTCAAAATAAAATGAAATTCTAGGAGGTGATTATGCGAAGGAAGGCCTTGCGGTTTGCATTTGTTTCTGATGAAAAATTAATGTAATTCAAAACCTAACAGGAAATGCTAGGCATGAAACAAGACGAGTTTAGGTTTGAAATTAGTTAACTGATTATATAATTAGGAAAAAAAAAATTAAAAAAATTAAAAAAAAAGAAACGCTAACTTGCAAAAAATTTTCTCACACAAATTAAGTCCCTAAATATTCCCTGACAAGTATTTAAGCAACGACATATTTTTAAAGCATTTATTTAATAATTTATTATAACTCACCGATAACTCAAAAATTAATGTGACGAATGCATGTTAATAAATTAAAAACTCGTTTGTCACGTGCTTGTCTAAACAAGAATCTAAATAAAAAGAAATTAATCGGTTATTTAATCGGAACAGATAGATATGCCAAGGAATTTGTTCGTCGCCCTTGCTGTCCCCCTGACTGGGCGCCTCTAAAATGTTGCAACAGTGGCGAGTAGCTTGTTTCTTGGGATTATTGGTATTTTTGTTTCTAACATTTTGACTTGTCACGTCATGAGCAACACACAGATGATTATTCACAAATTCAACTCACACACGTATAAAATAAAATCGCAAACGAATTAGCACACTTGGGCAAAAAAAAAGAAAGAAAGAAAAAAAAAAACGATCTGATGAATAAATAAATAAGTGAAGAATGTGAAACTTTGCAAATTAAATTCGCAACAAGCAGAGAAAAAAAAATTAGCACAATGAACGGCAAGACAAACATGAAGAAAATGAAATGAAAAAATTCAACTGTAAAAAAAAAATTGATAGAGAGACAAAAGCAACAAGTGCAGAAGATAATAAAGCGTGCGGGGAGGTGGAGAAGTAGGCAGAATGAACAATGAAAATATGTACAATCAGCAGTTTTTAACCAGAAGTAAAACACATTTAATGATAGAGCTAAATAACAGCTGTGATCGTGCTATTTTTCGGTCAGATACAATATCTACGATTGTATCTGATGCTGCATAAGTAAAACTGAGAAAGCTGTAGAAGAAAAGATGTGGTTAACTGTGAATATAAAGCGTGTTAACCGCATGCCAAGATTCCCAAAAAATTCAAGGTGCTTGAGTTAGAAAATATCGTCGGTTTCTAGTTCTCCTCATGATACAATAAGAAGGTAGGATAAGGAGCTTTGACAAAACCAATAAGAAATAAAAAAATTTTTAAAGCAATTTTTGAAAATTGGGGTTGGTACAATTCCAGTCGACATGAATACAGGCACTAGCAAACGAGTTTTGCCGTTTCACTTAATCAAAAGAACCCAGCAAAAATTATGACTCTTAAAAGACTCTTTTAAGACTCATATAAATGAGTTTTTATCGTCATAATGCGCTAAAAAAACTCTTTTAAGAGTACATTTTCGTAGGTTGTTGGCTTCAAAATGTGATTCATAATAATCACTGATTTATGACTCATTTTGGTCTCAAAATTAGGACTCTTTTAAGACTCATATTTAATACTCTTTTTAGACTCATAATAAAGACACTTTAAAGACTCATAATAAAGACTGTTTTAGAACTCATATAAATGAGTCTCTTTGGACTCACAATTAACACTCTTTTGAGGGTCATATTTAATACTCTTTTTAAGAATCATATAATGGAATCTTTAAAGGCTCATATGAAGACTCTTTCAGAACTCATAAAAGTTATTATTTTAAGAGTCATAAGTCTCATGTTAAAGGCTCTTTAATGGTTTAAACTCTTTGTAAACAATAATTTCTGACATTGATATGATGTTAATAAAACTTCAGAAAATGCTTATCAAATAGTCCTTTATTAGTCTTTTTATTGCGTACTCATAAAACACGCATAAGAAATACTCTTTTTAGAGCCATTTTTTTTTTTTTAGGGCACTCAGAAAATGTTTGTAGGTACAGTACAAAAATCACGATTGATTAAGCTGGCGAGCAATACTAGCCGGAAAGAACAAAGACGGCTATTTTAAAAGAAATACCAGGTCCATTATTCACATTCAAATCAGTGGATACCATCATGAATCAGGATGAGGTGATGCTATCTACTGATGCATGATCACCTGATTATTAATCAGGATGAGGTGATGAATTATCCTACAAAATTTTAAACGCACTTGATTTGCCAGTAATACCACCACATGTATCGTAGCTAAAAATTGGAGCGTCTATTCGCAACAATAACCAACCAAAACTTTGTAATTCCACCAGGCTGCCGTCAAAAAGCAATGATTTTGAATTTAAAATTCGAAGGCGAAGACGTTTTGACTCGCATTCCAATTGTTTCATCTGAATTTAAGCGTCTTTATTCCCTGTTCGCCTGGTATTTTCCGTTATGGTATACCATGCCTTACATATATTTCTGCTGAAGTATGGTATACCAAGCCTTCTGGATTCTTATTCCCAAAAGATCCGTCTTATTTTTTGGTTTCGTAGGTTCTATTTTGAGTGGCGACCGTGGCGTAGTTGGTTAAAGTGCGTGTACAAACTTAATAACACGCACAACACAATTGATCATAAGAAGCCAGGTCAAAGTCCTTTCAAGGGCTGAAATGGCCAGTTATTTATTTTTTATTTTTTTTTTTTTTTATTATCCTGGCCATGTCATTACATTGATATTATTTTGGTTTAACTTATTTTTTTTACAACACTAAAGGTGTGCTTAGGGTCGTTATCGTGTTGGAACTATACCCACCTAAACGACATTTTCCATTCTGATAATGGGTGCATAACGTCTCTGAGTATTTCAAGATATACATTTTTATCCATATCTTGTTTTATTTAGTAAACACCTCAACTCCGTACCAGGAAAAGCACCTCCCACAATATGATGCTACCACCTCCATGCTTGAACTTCTTCGTTGTATATTTTGAATTATATTCTGCATTCTTCAGTCTTCGAACCCATAATTTACCATCACTTCCAATTAAAATTTCCTGGACCGACCTATTTCTTTTACGATTTACAGAAGTAATGCGATTTTGTCGATGTCTCGAACCTTTCGTGGAGATCCCCCCAAAAGTTATTTCTCAGCCATTCGTCGCCTAACAGTTCGAGTAGAAATTTTAAAGCTTGCCTCGGCCCGGATTGCTTCCGCAAACTTGAATTAGTCTCGAGTGGACAAAATTTGCTTTATTTGTCCTACTGTGCCGTTGTTTTGCGTGGTTTACCTCTTTTAAGGTGAGGAATTGGAGCCACTCTTCCTAAGTTTTTGGGATCTTCCTAAGTTTTTGGGATCTTCTTAAGTTTTTGGCAATCTTACGGTAACTCTGACTTCTATTCCAAGTTTCTGGACGTTCCACATCAGTGCAATGCCTTGCTCCGACCATTTGAAATTTTTTTTTCACAAGCTTTTGTATAGTTTTTTTAGTCTTTTTAAGTAAATTTATATACAAATCTTCACTTTCCAAAAAAAAAAACGTCAATCGAAAATTTTTTCAGTTAACTGATTGTCAATCAAGTGATTCTATTTTACTGTCCCATTACATTTACTGGCGTTCTTACAATTCCGAGAATTACCCAACAAACAGTTTCGTTTGAACAAATCCCAGCAAGGAGTTTAAAAGTGCTTTCTAAATATAATGCATGTTTTATCACAGAAGCTTCTGATCTGATCAGGGTGATTCTATTGTATTGTGTTCGGCACTTTACATGTCTTTTTAATTTTTTTCCAAGGTTTGCCATGTTAAATACATTGACGAAAAAAGGTGAAAATCTATGATACTTTGGGCCGAAACGGGTTAAAGTGCAAGGGTAGAAACCAACACACCCTTTAGAGGGAATTCAATTTTTCTGCTGAGTCATTGAAGCACGAGTAAGTGAATCGAGTTTAACTATCAAAACTTTCTCTATGGATAGACGAAACACTAAACAATGAAATTAAAAATTAATTTATTTTTGATAGTTATTCGTGACGAAACCTTGTTGGTAAATGTTGCCACTATATATGTGAGAAAGAATGCATGTAGGTATGAAAAAAGCGCAATATTTTAAATTATACATTAACGAGTCGAGTCATAATGCAGCAAGTGATGAGTTTGTAAATTTGAAATGAAGTCTTCAGACTTGCGGTTTTGAAATTTTGTTTATAAATTTATGTAGACACGAAATTGCAATGGCATTCATCTATCGCATTACTTTTGGTATTTAAAATTTCAATTAATTTTTTGCTTAATTTAATGTTGAGTGCTTTTGGTATCACAGACATTTTGGCATGATACAGCTGTTTCCTTTTCGCTTCCGATCGATTTATTAAGATCTGAAAATGCTTTAATGTGCATTCTTTGAAATCTGTTTCATATGTTCATTCGTGGGAAGCTGGTTGAAGGTATTCGTGGGTGTGTAGGGGGCTCGGTTTGTATACTATAAGCATGTATATTTAGTTGAAAATAAATTCAATAAATCTAAAGAAATCAAATTTATTTTAAGCTTTTAGTTAAATTCAAGGTTATCCAAGTGAATTCGATGGTTTTTACATAAGTCTTAGTCTACAAATTGAGCATTTTAATTACCAAATAAATTGTTTTAAATGCAAAAAATATATTGCACACAAGTAGGAAATGTAAAGTCGGTCAGGCACGACAATGATATGGCTGTTTATATATTTCCATTTATTCTATGAAAAATTATTAAAAGATCGAAATTTTAAATTAATATTAAAGTTGTTATTCAGTAATTTGTTATTTTAAAATTATAGAAAATCAAGGTTTTACGTTTTGTCATAAACAGGGTCTTAGATTTTCATGATCTTAGAAATATATTAAACTGGTTTAAAAAACAAGTTAAACAAGACTTAAAAAACTAAAAAACAAGTAAGGAATGTATTATCTTCGTATTGGCCGAAGTTAAAATACTCCCACTAATATACACGGTGTGTCACATAATATCTCAGACAGGTTTTAGAAAATATAACACTATTCAACACGAACAAAATAAGAAGGTTCTGACAACGGATTCTGATAGAGGGGACAAAAAAAAAATGTACGTGTATCGGCGTTTTTAAAGTTCACATATGAGTCTTATTTTAGGGAGAATTTAAATTTCCCTCTTTCTGAACGTTCTTATAGTGAATCGGGATAGGAAATTATGTTATCCTTACATTTTGGATATAGGATTTGTTCTGAGAATTTGTGTAAAATACTACGAGGAATATTTTTGTGGAACATTTTAACCCCCTTACTTCTCAATTTATGGGACTTTTTTGATCCTTTTGTGATGAAGGGCAAAAAAGACCCATAAAACAAGAATATAACAGGTTAAAACACATTCCACAAATAAGTTTTTCATAAAATTCTACTAACCCCCTAAAACCAAGTTTTGTGCGACATTTTAGCATTAATTCTGAATAAGTACGAAACTAACCTTAAAAAAACACATTTGAAGTTTTGACTTATTTCTGACATTAAAGTTGAATTTTTAGCTTTGGTGTCTTCAGAGACTCATAGTAGAATTTTATGAAAAAGTTTTTTGTGAAACATTTTAACCCATTATATCTTGGTTTTATGGGTCTTTTTGACTCTTTTGTGATAAAGGTCATACATTGAAAAGTAAGAGGGTTAAAATGTTTCACAAAAATGTTCTTCGAAGTATTTTACATAAATCCTCAGAACATTAGGATATGTTAGGATTAGGATATGTTACCCAAAATGTAAGGATAACATGATTTCCTATGCCGATTCACTATAAGAATGTTCAAAAAGGGGGAAATTTAAATCCCCTAAAAATAAGACTCATACGTATACTTTCAAAACGTCGATAAACGTATATTTTTTTTGTCTCCTCCACCAAATCCATTGTCGGAACCTTGTTATTTTGGAAAAAAATTGATTTTGTTGTTCACTGTAATTAAAACATTATTTCTGTTCATTTTCGGTGTTTTTGTACAAAATACTCTCCAGACCAGGCCTAATCACAAAGGTGGCCCTTGTGGCCCTTGTTGTAATAATTGGCCCATTGAATAAAACTCACATTTTGCTTGCGCCAAATTTACGACGAAATGCAAGTGCGAAAATTAACTATAACAAACAACAACAACATACGCATCTTAACGCACAAGCGTGCGGCGCGACCACCAAACATACAGCATTGTTGTTGTGCGTGTGTTTTGTTAGTGGAATAGAACTTCAGACGATCTCAGGACTTGCAAAAAGCAACAAATTGGGTTGCCGTCGATGGTGATGACGCTAACATCTTCGCTTTTGTTGTTGTTAATGTATTTTGTTGTTTATTTTTATCAGGCGATTATCTTTCTTAATTAGGCTTTGGCCCTTTTATTCATTTCGCTGATTAGGCCTGCTCCAGACGATTCAATGATGCAGCGATTCAATAGTGATTCAAATGCCTACTCTAGCCCATTTTGTGGAATTGCCTCCAGTTCCTGCACATTTATTTGCAAGGTATAATTATCTTGCAGCGTATCGTGAAGTATAGCTTTGGAAGTATTCTATATACGATGTTAAAAAAAGCGGCATCCTCGATCATTTTAAGTATTCTCATGAGACCCGTACAATTCCCTGATCTGTAATAACTTATGACATATCGTTTGAAATCTCAATTCTTTTGCATTTATACGATCGAAGACGTAAAAAATCGGATAAAACCACGCCTTCCTTTGATTTAAATGACGTTCAGGGCTGTTTCAGAAACCAATTGCTGTCGGAATCTGAATTAAAACCGACAAAAATTTCGCTTAGCTGTCATGAATGCTGACTTTGTCGATTTTATGTCCGAATCGGTTCTGGTGTCTGTTTTAGGTGTCACAGAAACCGATTTTATCGATTTGCTTATCGGAAGTAAATCGAGCCGCTGATCGCTGTCAGAATTAAACAATTATGCCTTTTTTGTGTTTGTTTTAAGGTCATTTATTGAAATGTAAGTACATAGATAAGCTTTAACATTTCTATGTGTGTGCCGTCGATGCAACCAGTCATCCAAAGAATTGCAAGTTTCACCCAATGTCAATAAATCAAGCTCGTACTCATCTATAAAAACTCGTAACACATCTATTAGGACCTGTGAAACCGTACTTCTTTCTAAGCTAATGCTGGAGTCATTTCCTACCGACCGGTGGTAGGATCCCGTTGCTAAAAAGAGCAATGTCGTTGTCAGGTTGAAGCACAGTTGGAATCGAGGTTTGGCGTAAGTTAGATTTAATGGCATCTAACACCATAACAAACGCTTTTTAGTTGAGGCGATATTGCGTTATAAATCTGCAAAATAAACACATTTTTACACATTTGTAAATACATACAAAAACAAACGTTTTCTTACATTAACTCCGGCAGCTTTAGAACTTTACTGTGATCTCTTAAAACTCTCCGTTTTATTTTTTTCAGTACGTTCGTCCTCCTCCATCAACAAAAATGCTCCCTCTGCTGCACTCATATTGCCTTTCCAGACTTTTTTTTGTGGTTCCTGCAATAAATGTTTAAAACGCGCATGCTAACTAAATTTTTGCATCTGACACAAAAGTAACACAATTTTTTGTTGACAACAAAGCAGAACAGCTGTTTCGAATATCGTTTTCGGTTATGTTCGGAAAGAAGCAAAACCAATCAGATTCCATGATACCATTTGAATATAATATCAAATCCTTTATAAATCCCAAAAAAAAAAAAAAGGAATTGAGATTTTGACCATGGTTATTTGTCGGCGGGGTGCAATAAGGCCAAGGCAATAAGGCTTTATTTCCTTTTCAAAGGGAAATATTTGACCTTATCCGTAGATATGGTAATGTGGAATATGGAATATGGAATATGGTCATGGAATAACATCAAAAACAAATTTCAAACTCGTTATGATAAAATGGTTTGCCCTTGTACGGAAGGTAAAAAACAACATTCCGTATAAGAGCAAATCATTTTGTCATTTTAAGTTCATCGGGAGCCAAAAAAAAATACTACATTAACCGTTAACTTTCTTAAGAATTTTTTTGATCGCAAGTTAAGCGAAGCAAAATCGCTACAAAAACAACTTCATGGAAACCTGTTAATTCTGTTATACATTGTGAATGATCGCAATTTAGGCGAAATGAACAATCGCCCAAAAATTAACTAAATGGGCGATTATTAATTTTTCAAATTGTGGGCAAAGCGTTCATTGAACAGTCACCCAAAACTATATTACGTCAAATCGCCCAAATCGAAATGAATAATCGCCCAAAATTTTTAGGCGAATTTTTGGGCGATTGTTCATTTCGGCACTTTGGGCGATTATTCGCACAGCTGTCATTTATATCCACACTTTTTTCCGAAAAGTCATATATGTATAAGTGCCATATTCCTTGAAGGAAAATACTTTATATCTTTAATTTTTCATTAAATAAAACTTAAAAATTTAATCGATGGCATTTTAATATTGGTTCCTTTTAAAGGGAAATAAGGCCAAGTTGGCTTTACTTCTTTTTCGAATGGAAATAAGGCCGGATCCGCAAATACGGCCTTATTTCCACTTAAAGCGAAATAAAGCCGAATTCGGCATTATTTGTCTTTGAAAAGTTAATTATATTATCATGATGTAGTGCTCTGACCTACATCGTTCAAACGGTGAGTTTTTCTGAATGTAATGGTGTTTTGAGTAAGGTTTGTGGTAATCATTGCTCCAAATGCGGCAATTCCGTTTATTCACGTATCCATTGAATCAAAAGTGTATTTCATCACTGTATTGATGTGTTTCTCGAATTGAACCGTGTTTTTTTTCAAAATAAATATGCAAAAATTGCTCCGACGTGAGTCTAACCCCAAAATAAGCGAGAAATGTTAAATCGGCTGTCACAGAAAACAGTGTCGCTAATTTAAAGTTCTCCTCCTCCTCAAAAAAAAAAAAAAACCCTTGTGTTTTGAGTTTAAATTCAAAGAGTTCAGGTTAATAACGAATTTTTACTTGGTGAACTTTTACTAATAAGTCTCACTCATAACAATGGTGACAGCAAATCTTACTATTTTGAAGAACCGAAAAAGAAAACGGTAATATTTGTATAATTAATTCTTCATATGTCATCTCACGATGGAACAATGACTGAATGTTAATGACAACACAGTTAAAAAATAGTTCCGCACGCTCATAACAAATACAAAACGTAAAGAAAATAGAGAATGCTTTTTTAAAAGTCACTCATTCGAAACGACACACTTTGTCTATGTTACAAAGAATGAATAACAAATAAGTATCATATGAAAAAGAAAGATACTCCCAACATCTAACACTATTTCTTAAAATTGGAATTACTTTCTGTTTTTAACAAGTTTTTTTTTCATAAATCGAACGAAACTGCTGCCATAAAACGAATGCATTGAAGAGTTTTTCCAATGATTAATTTTAAGTAGCATTGATAGAAACAAATCAAAAAAAAAAACAAACCTTAAAACTTTCCTTTAAAATCAGCCAAGCGTAAAAGTGAAAATGCCACAAGAGCGAATACTACAAAACTAAACATGAACAGCTTGCTTGCAGGCTGAAGATTGGAAGAGGAGGCCAAGAAACACTCTAGTTGAAGCAACTTGCAAAACGAAGCCTTGCATGTTAACATTTTGTTTGGCATTTGATTTGTAATTTTGCCTTACCTAGTTATTCGAATGGGAAGAGGCAAAAACAAGAAAGAGGAGTAAAAACGAAAAAAAAACCGCAAAGTTAAATATCTGTCAAAATTTTGTCGTCGATATTAACTCTTAGTAATTTAAGGCGCTTGTATGTTGTCGAGGTTTTATCGAACAATATTTGGAACAAGGTTGGGGAAAAGGATAAAGACAAGAAATGGGACAAGGAATAGAACAAGGATTTCGATACACTTAGGACAAGATTTAGGAAAGAGATTGGGACAAGAATTAGCAAAGGGATTTGAACAAGGATAAGGTCATGCATTGTTTTGTTTTTATCTTTGAACCAAGGATTTCAGGTATTATACCACCTATTCAGTCAAGTCGGCCTTGATTCGAAAATGGGGTGATAGATTAGTGGGAAGAAGGGGAGCAATTAAGTGAAACATGTGTAGGATGTTCTAAGCATGGTGGAAAGCCGTAGAAACATTTGAATTTGAATCTCAGACAAGTGTTATGCCCTTACCTCAGTCAATACAAGTTATGAGGCAATCACATCCGAAAACTTTTCTACCATCAACTGCAACTTCAAGTCGTAAATATAGATGAGTTTTCAATTTCAGTTGATTAGAAATAAGAAAAGAAATGTAGAAAGGTTTAAGCGTAGGACCATGACTTAACCGGACTTCTTTTTTATATATTACCCTACAACTATATGGATACATAATAAATATATTCAAAGCTTTTTTTAGACTCATAGTTTGACACCACTGTCATTTTCCACTGCCCGCTACAGTTTCCCAATAGCAGGAGATCACCAAATAGTAACTACTTACTTTTACTTTCAAAGCTATTCGATAATACAAATTTTAATTGTATGGGCGGAGCCACGCCCACTTATATAATGCTCATCCCAGTTTCCTAGTAGATGGACATTACCCAGTTTTAGTACAGTCGCCGACAGTGAGCATACAAACTAAATTACCAAAATGTAGCCAAAGCGACGAAAACCGTAGGAAATATAGCATTTTTATTAATTTGTGGGCGGTAAAACGGGGTGTGACAAAAATTTAAACCATCTCGTACTTGAAAAAAATGTACTGCTAAAATTTCAGCTCTATCGTGTCAGTAATTTTGAAGTTTCCAGCCATCACACAGACAGCGTTTTGCTTTTTGTATACATACAGCTGCGGTAAAAATAATAGCACCATCATCAAAATTTATTTCTTTTAAGAAGTTAAAATTAAATAAATCGATGCAAACAACTTTTGAAGATATCAATAAATACAATTAACCTCAAAGAAAGTAGTTAAAAAGGAGTTACAAAATTTATTTTTGGAAAATATTTCAGATTTTTCAATATAACTTCAAAAATAGGCGGTAAAAAAATAGCACTATTATTTCATTATGCATTTAAAAACTTAAAAAAACGTGACAAAATTAAAGAGTTTATTTAAGATCAAAGCTATTATGGAGAAAAAAGTGTAATGAGCCAAAATTAATATTTCCTCACATGTCCTTTGTTGGCAATTACGGCTGCACAACGTCTTGTCATGGAATTGATCAAATCCTGGCACCTCTTAATTGGAATTTTGATCCAGGAGTCTTGAACTGCAGCCCAAAGGGTTTGATTGTTGGTCAGTTTTGCAATAGAAACTGCTTTTTTTACATCAGTCCAGAGGTTCTCAATTGGATTGAGGTCGGGCGACTGCGCTGGCCAAGCCATGACATTCACCGAATGATCGTCAAACCACTTTTTAGCTTTCTTGCTGGTATGCTTCGGGTCATTGTCCTGCTGGAAAACCCACAATAACGGCATTTCTTCCTCTGCATAAGGCAGCATTACTTTATCCAATATATCAACGTATACGTGTTGTTCCATTATCCAATGTATGGGACAAACTCCATAATAGGAAAAACAAGCCCATATCATTATGCTTGAACCTCCGTGCTTAACTGTTTCAGCAGTAAATTTAGGGTTGTATTCTACATTAGGAGGTCTCTTAACGTAAGAACGAAAACCCTTGCCACCATAAATTACAATTTTACTGTCGTCCGTCCATAAAATATTTCTCTATCTCTCTACTGGCCAGTTCAAATGTTGTTTTGCGAACTTCAAACGCTTTGTTGCATGCTTAGCAGTTAAGATAGGTACTTTTCTGGGACTACATGCCTTTAAATGATGATCTCTAAGACGGCTACGAACAGTTTCAACACATATTAAGTTCTGTTTTGAGCTCTGTTGCTGGCTAAAACGGCTCCTTTTACTTTGCCTGATTAAGCGTTGGACGAGTAACGGCGACATAGCGTGCTTTCGTCCACGAGTTTCAAGTTTTGGTGCATATATTATGGCATTACGAACCAAATTATTAGAACAGCTAACTTCATGTCTAACTTCTGCATACGTTTTACCCTCTGCAAACATTCTTTGAATAATTTCACGTTTTTCGGCACTGCAATGCTTTCTGCGACCCATAGCTTCGTAAATAATTTAAGAATTTAATTTTTTTTGTATTAAAACCACTTCCACTAAAACAAACTGAAACACTTTGATGCTACCTTTTGATAAATTGAACACAAAATGGCTTTTTTCAACAGAAAGGTAAACGCAGTGCTATTATTTTTACCGTACCAATTCGTACTCCTCTCTCAAAAGAACCGTTAAAATTTAATACTAATGATCTTGCTTTCAGAGAGTGAATACTCTCTAAAATATTATATAATACTTAGTAGAATCTGAACAAGTTGCTTCAGATGAGGTTTTTTTTTAAATAATAGTTGAACTGTTGTCTCCAGTGCTATTTTTTTTACCGGCACTGTATGTACATATGTATACATTTTGGATAAAGATTATTGGCTATAACTTTTGATTGGTAAGAGATACTAAGATAATTATTTAAAAAAATTAATTTTTTAGCTTGTTTATTTTTTCAAAAATATAAAAACACAATATTGGAAAAAATATTTTGTTCGAAAAAATCAAGGGGTAGGGCCTTGTTTTTTTAATCACAAAAATGGTTTTTAATTTTTGCGTAAAATTGAAATAACTTTTGCTTATAAATGTTATAACTTTTAAATAGAGTTAAAAATTTGCGAATTTGAATTTAAATTATTTTTACAACAAAAACAAAATTTGAGCCTTTTTTTGAGGAAAACTCCAAAATTTTAGACCTTTTTTGAAAAAAATATTTAAAATATATATACTCAACTAACGGTATTTTTGCAATAAGGTTTTTATAGTACTTTGATGAAGCTTTAAGACAAAAAAAAATTTAACAAAGTTTATAAAAAAGCAGCGGAGATATTTGAATTTAAAGTCACAAAATTAAATTTCTGAGTGTGTTTTTCTCATCTTTGAGCTCTATGTTGCATTAAATATATAGTGTAGTAAAATTTTTCATAGTTTTCAAGACATGTTCATGTTTTTGATGTCAAAATAACGGAACTTTTTTAGTTTTACTAAATTTAAGAAATATTTTTTATTTTGTAAATATTTGCATATGTAACAACTAAAAATATGCGATTTTGTAAAAAATTTGTACTACAGCACCATCTGGTGGCCAAGGTAGGTCAAAGAAGATAGTGCTGAAAAACTCATCGTACCTGAAAACTACTATATACCAATTTTTATTCTAATCGCATGAGCGGTTTGGGAGTTTTAGGTGGTTTTGTAAAAAATTTGTACTATAGCGCCCTCTGGTGTTCAAGATAGGGCAAAAACGATAGCAGCAGAACACTCAACGTACATGAAACCCACTGTATACCACTTTTCATTCTAATCGCATTAGCAGTTTATGAGTTTTAGGCAGTTTTGTAAAAAATTTGTACTACAGCGCCCCCTGGTGTTCAAGGTGGATCAAAATTGATAGCCCACAAACACGCACCGTACCAAAAAACTTCTATACACAAATTTTCATGCTAATCGGATGAGTAGTTTAGGAGTCTATTGCGGCCTTACAAACATAAGTTCCTTTTTTATATATATAGAAGATAGATTTTTTTTAAATCACAACCAGAAAATTGCTTCATTGCACAACTCGTTAAAGTTACTTATCGATATTTTGCAGGCATTCGATAATTATGACAAGCATCTATTGATTTTTTCACGTTCACAAGGTTTTTCAATTAATCCTCAAATTTTAATCTTGTTTTCAAATTAAGTGCTATTAACTCTCTGATTAATTGAAAAATCAAATAAACTATTAATCACATCACCAACTAAGTTCGATAATTAAAATTTTTCAAATTAGGCTATTAATCAATTAACACGCTGCCGTTTAGCATGATGAACACTCCTAAACACACAGAGACATTGACAAATATTTGCAAAATATTGTTAATTGAAATTTTTTTAATTAAATAAAGAAGACACCCAAAGACACACTCAAAGAAATCTGATTGAGTAGAATCATCAAATAAATAGCAGAGAAAATGCATTAATTTAAACAAAGAGATTCTACAACGTTGTCTCGCTGATGATGACCATTAAATTGTGGAATTTCTGGGTCATCAGTTTAGCGGCCGAAGCAACTGAGTGCAGGCAGCAACGATCAATAGAGCAACAACTACACAGTTACAACAACAGCTGATAATAAACAAGCAGAATCAGAGACACAAAACAGAAGAACCGCAAATAAAAACAAGCAAGGCAGTAAAGATAAACTGATAGAAACAGAACAGAAAACATATGATTTCGAAATTAATGGAACACATTTAAGAAAATTGAATACAATGGCAATGAGTTCTACATAGAAATTTAAATTCATTGAAGTAATTTTGATTAAATTCTAAAGCGATTTGAGAGAAATTCTTCAAATATCTTTGAAGGTTACGAAATATCTGATTATGTCGGAGAAAGCAATGTTATGTTTAATAGCAATGTTTTTTAGCAATGTTATGTTCAGTGTAAAAAAACACTGAATTTTATAGGAAAAGCTATAGTTAAGGCCCGCATCATACTTATTTAGTCTATCACGATGATTTTAACTCCTTTCGAACAAAGCAACCATTTATTTTGTACATGAAAGTGGAAAGGAAAAAGGGGAAGTAACAGTATTTCCAGAGTATATTAAATAAAGACGATTTCATTCATTCCCTTTTGTTACGAAACGATAAATCAATATTTCCCGACTTTGGTTGTAACATGCCTGGACACAATTTTCTGAGTTTCAAGATAGAATAAAACCTATATTCTGGACCTTTGATATCTCTCTTATTTAAGGCGTTAGGCCACTCTAGACGCCGGAAAAACATGCTCTTTGGATATTTTTTTTTTTCAGAAATACTTCACAATAAGGTGGCTCGAAAAAATTTTTTTTCGACACTCATATTCTGGATTCAAATAGATATTCTGGGAGCTGGATTCAAATAGATCTTAAATTCAAAAGGATATCGAAATTGGTGTAACCGTCTGCCAGCGGTTTTGATTTGAAAACCGAGATTCCAAAATACAATAATTTTTATGAAGTGATTCATTTCAAAATTGGGGCTGTGCAGCGTTTTTGCGATGACGCCTCTGTTTTTCTAGGGTCCACGGCCGGACAAACAGCTCTTGTTATTTTTAAATTATTAAAAGCCAATGAATTTTTTTTTTCGATTATATTTATGTGTATAATGTTGCTAAGGAAGTAAATAAAATTATTATTTTACATTAACTGGTATTTAGAATTTTTTATAATTTGATTTAAAATATAATAATTTTTTGTACAACTTCTTCAAACGTGTTCACAATGCAACATTTAGGTTGTGACCGTTACCAATTCAAATAAGAAAACAATTTTATTTGCGCAGTACAGTGAAGTTATGCTATAAGTGCCCTTAGGCAATGTCATACACCACATCGATGTATTTATGTTTTTTGGTTTCATATCATCTTCTCCTCCACATGTAAGCCCCGATTTTGGTATCCCCTTTAGAAAACTATCTTGCATACTTTTCAAGATCTGGCTTTTTTCTACCTTTTTTTTTATTGGATTTTGTGGTCATTTTGAGCGATCCCTTTACTTGTATGTCCCGAACTTCGGTTCTCCTTTGGAAAACTGGGAACGATCGCAGCAAATTCATCAATGCTGATGTAAGGTGCACTCGGTGTGCTTTTATGATATGATTTTACGTTGCTTTTACTTCATTGTCGTTCCATGTTTTGATATTTTGTTTCATAACAAAACTCAAGTGCATCTGCCCCCTGCTCCTCCTGTAGACGCCCTTGTTGGCTTCACTAAATCAAGGCTATACTGACGTTTACTGCACCGCGAAACTAAGTCTTTTTTAAAGAAGGTTATGTGCAGTACGAGGGTTGCCTCTTGCGCCTAACTATGAAAAAAACACACAATAAAAAGGACACTAGAAGAAGAATTAGGCCGTGTCAAACAGTCTCTTATATCATGAGAGATATATAAAAAAATAAAACGAAAAATTGATTTATGCGCAAACATCGGATATTATATCTATACAATTTTTTAAAGTATCATGAAACTTTCAAAATTCAATACTTATTCACACTTGTCATAACTTGCGCAGTCGTCAAGCAGCCTGACAAAATTGAAATCCAATAAATTGGTTGTCATTCCACACAAAACAAAACAAATAACCAATAATTATGTATTTGTACTAAACACATGTTGAATTGACGAAAATGAGAGGAGTGTCGACATGTGTGTAAAAACTTGTTAAAGTGCTTTAAAATCGCTAAATTGTAGGCAAAGTAGTGTTGGTATAGGAAGAAATTCTAAGCTTAGAGAAAAAAATAAAATCAAATTGAATAGAAAATTGTAGTTGTTAATCTTTAAATAGTTGAATAGAGAATTCAATGTGAACAAAAAGTCATATTGAAAATAAAAAGTAGTTTTCGGAAATAAACATGAAAGATTTGAAAATATTTTCATGTGAAAATATGAAGATTTACTCTGCACACCCCAAATCTCCCTTAAATAGCCGTCGTCTTACAAAAGAATAATTAAAATTGCGAGAATTATATGAAAGCAAATCACACTCCACATTAAAAAAAAAAAAAAAATAGTTTTTTGGATTGATTTTACAAAAATGCGGCCCAAATACTTAAAATAGAATTAATGTCTTCCGTAGAAATTTCTTCCTTATATTATCTTTTCACTCCATCATTTTTAATTCTTGAAATTAAAAATTTAAAAATACATAATTGTCAATTTAATCAATAAATTGTGGACACAAAAAGGAGTGGTCGTCCCCTATTCGTCCGTTCGGACGAAAACATAGCCATGGCAGCACAACGTCGATTCGTCATCGTGGTCAAGAATTAGGCATCAGCAGAAACTTGCTGCAGCGCATTTTGGTAAAAGATCCGCAACTACGCGCTGACAATGTTCAGTGGACCCAAGAACTAAAGACGGCAGACCATTCGCAGCATCGAACGTTCTCAGATTGGCTGTGCTCACACGTCAATCAAATGATTGACGAATAACGGGATTTTTTTGTTTTTTTTACTCTCTCTGAGAGTATTTGACTAAAGTCGCTCATACGCGATTGTTTAATTGAACCGCCGAAGCAGGCTTTTCTGTTACTATCGTTTTGCCTACTATTTTATGCTTTTTCTACTCATAAAAGAAGTTTTATGTTGAATCTATTACCTTCTTATCAAGAACTTACTACTAAGTAGCAGCCGAGTAAAAGCTTGCAATGATTCAGGTCTAGAGCGTGGTCAATATTTTTATTGATCCTATGAAGTATTCAAAGTTCATTTTCGCTCTTGAAGAGAGTTAATATTTTTTAGATGGACAAACAACAACAAATTTGAGTTCATTCAGTCATTTGATTGTTGGAACATCAACAAGTTGATCACGATTTTGCGAAGAAAATTATTTTCAGCGACGGGGCCCATGGCTACGCTACGTCAACAATTAGATCTAGATCTGCCGCATTTGGTCCATAGATAATCCAGGAGCGCTCCAAGAGTTTCCCATGCACCCACAACGGTGCACTGCTTGGTGTGGATTTTGGGCTGGATGTGTCGTCGGACCATTCTTTTTCCAAGTGCAGCTGGAACCGCAGTTACTGTGAATGGTGAACGATATCGCGAGATGCTAACTTTTTTTGGCCTGAAATTGCTGATATGGATCTTGACGACATGTACTTCCAACAGAACGGTGCCACTTGCCACACAGCCAACGACACAATGCACATATTGCAAACGAAATTCGAATGGAATTTCCAAATACAAGATTATGTCGCGCTGAGGCGATGTCAATTGGCCATCGAAATCATGCGATTTGACGCCTTTGGACTTATTCTTTTTTGGTTTCCTCAAAGGGAAAGTCTATAATAATAAACCCCGAACGATTCCGGAGCATAAACTTTCATGGAAAATTTTATGAAAAGGGATCGCCTGTGCAAGCAAGGTCGAGGCGCTGATTTGAGCGATATTATATTCCATCAAGAACCTCCATGTCTCTTCTTTAAATTTCAATAAAAACCTCATACGACATTCAAACAAAAAAAATGCATTTAATTAAAAAATTAAAATTTCAGTGACTTTTGGGACACCCTCGTTTAGTAACAATGTGCCAGTCTTGTTTTCTTCTGGCTTAAAAATACCAGTTCTAAAGTTCGAACCATAATATGCTCGGTTAATATTTTAATATGTATGTCACTACAGAGTGGGCCAAATAAAAAAAAAAAAAAAATAAATAACTGGGCATTTCAGCCCTTGAAAGGACTTTGACCTAGCTTCTTAGGATCAAATGTGTTGTGCGTGTTATTAAGTTTGTACACAATTGACCGACAAATGGACCTACAGGTTTAACGCCGACTCCGAACGGCGATGAACAAAATGTTCTTATTCTCAGGAAGCTTTACATGGCATTTTGATTACTCTCTGAGGTTTGCCATTGTCTGCAGAGAGGTGGCGGCCGTACAGAAAAATTATTTTAATTCAAATAATTTTCGGTCGCTGCTGGGGTTCGATCCTGGGTCTCCAGGTTCGTTGACATAACGGCTACGCACTTTAACCAACTACGCCACGGACGGGCAAAATACAAGTTTTGTTTTAAAAATGTAATAAAATGAACAAAATAAAATTTTTTCAAACATTCCCATTAGTTATGGAACACGTCATTCAAGTGGCTTCGCAGTAGCGCATTCTGTACTCCAATTTTCCAAGATCTTGGTGATGGTTTCGGGCCTTAGCTCACGGATTGCTTGGATGATATTAGCCTGAAATGCTTTCCGCATTGTTGGCATAACATCGGTCGTTCACGGTTTCCCACAAAAAAAAAGTACAAAGGAGTCAAATCGCAGCTCCGGGGGGCCAATAGACTTCGCTAAGACGGTTCATAACACGATTTGGGAATTTGATGCGCAAAAGACCGATTGTCTCCCATTCCCAAAATGTTGTTTCCAGCCTCATTTTCAAAGAAAAATGGTCCAGTGATGCCACCACTCCATAATCCGCACCAAACTGTCACTGTCTGTGGATGCATCGGCTGCTCGACAATAACGTGTAGGTTTTCCGAACCCCAGATGCGGCCATTTTGTTTGTTAACGTGGTCGCCGAGATGAAAATACGCCTCGTCAGAAAAGATGATTTTTCGTCCAAAATCATTTGGGCTACACAGCACTCACTTTGGAAATAAGTCTCCCAACGTTATTCAAGCGTAAAAAGACTCATTTCTTTCCGCGGAGGTATGATACTGACTTTATGTCAAGATTTCGAGCAGGATACAGGTGTCAGTGTCAAAATTACCTGCTTTAAAAAGAAACCACTAGATGGCCCACCCTGTAAAAGCAAGCTTTATATTTTAAGAAACATTTTAGGCGAATGCAACAACACAACTCCCGCACATTAAAGCCAAATTTCCGAATTCGTGAAGAAAATGGGTGTAGACCTCGTTTCAACTTAAAAAGAAACCATTTCATATAAAATCATACATTGAAAGCAATTTATTTTTTCAATGTGACATGTGTCACATCGGCTACATTCCAGCACATATTCTTTTAAGTTATTTTGAGTCTTAGTTTTGTTAAGTTTTTTAACACTTCGCGTGACACAACATGTCGTCTCTCGTGCCCAAATGTTTTTTCATTTTGATTGCAGTTTTTTACGAGTGTATAGATGAGACTGCAGTGACCTGCTTGACAAGAGCTGCTTTTAACTGTGTTGTAATACGGAGCTATTGAAATTTTTCCTGGACACGAAAGTCTCATGGAGAGTAAGTAAAAGGAATTTTTTAGAATTTGTATCATCAAAATTACAATTTTTAATGCCTATATATATTATATGATACTAGAATTATAAAGACAACAAAACCGGCGGTATAAATTCTTGAATCTCTTAGACTTTAAAAACGTAGCTTCTATGGAGAATGCTCATCTGAGGAGGATGAAGAAGAATACGACATCGTCGGGATATACTAAGAAATCAACATCTATCAATTCTTCAAAGATTTTAATATCCCGTGGAATTTTTTGAGGTCTCATTTTTATATCGAAAGTTATAAATTTTTTAGGCAGGGTTGTAAGAAATAACAACACTTTATAATTTTTATGTGTTTTGTTTTTTTTTTTTTGTTTTTTTAACATATAAATCTTTGAATATCAAGAATAATATCCAAAGTACGTATCTATATTTTTTAAACCCATTTTTCCCTTTAAAAACAGGGTTGAACACGAAAGTGCCCATGTGTTACGCCGAGTATCTAAGAAACCATGTGTCACGAGAAGGGTGTCACTTATCTAAACTAAACTATCACTTATCTAAACTAAACTATCACTTATCTAAACCAAACTGTCACTTATCTTAACTAAAACTTAATTTTCCGTTATGTTATTTTTATTTGCCTTTTCCAACACTGATAATCTTCAAATCAATATTTTTCTGAGGTTTCACCTGGCATTGTCATCACATTTAAAATACCATATAAAGCGAATTGATTTTTTTTTATATATTTATAGTTGTGGTTTTAAGCTGGTTTGGCGCAAAAAAGTGCATCAAGTAGTAGTAGATAAAAAAAAATCGCTCAACATTGAATTCAATATGAATTTTTTTCCCACTCACTCTTTGCCAACTTTCAAAGCAGTAGAAAAAAAAATATTTTGCAAAAGTGATTGTGCAAAATTCGTGAAGAGGTGGTGTGGAGGAACGTGTCAAAAATAGCTCAACGTTATTTTATTTTTCCAACACTTTCATTGAAAGCTTTGAGATATATTTTTTAATTTATTTATTAAGCAATTTATAAACCTGTCTACGAAATTAATTTTATTTCTTTTTTATTACAGGTGTCTTAAATGGGAAAAAGCTACCTGATATTTCAAGAAAACAGCTGTCGTTTCACAATATTTGCTCTTTATTATTGTTATATGTAAATGTTACAAGCATTTATTGTTTTTGTTGAACACCTTTGTAAATAGGTTTCACTTTTTGTATTGTTTGTTATTTCATTATTGTAGATAAACAAATAAAAGTCCAAAGTTCAGAGTTCAATGACAAGCTTAAAAGCTAAATGCAAAACCACACAAATTAAAATTGCTTAAAATTACAACGAAAACTAACCCACTCAACCCCATTTAAGGTTTGACGAAAAGTGTGAATTTTACGAAATACTGAGCGTAAACCTATGTATAGTATGCTGTTTCGTGCACACACCTGTAAGTTTCGAAGTGTTAACGTATCTATATACTTTTTATTATTCTTGTCAGTAACCTTTCCTTTGTTCCCAAAATTGTCGTTATCCTTATCTTTATTATACATTTGTCCTAATAGTTAACTACCTGTTCTCACGAGCAGCCTGTCCAAAGCGAGGATAAAGGAGCATGGTCGCAGGCAACGGGTACGGCCTATCCTGTGTAAATGTAGAGAGACTACCCAGATCCAAGACTTGGTCGCCCAATCTGGAGAGTAGGTGGACCGTTTGACTCGATCAACGGTAGCGTATGCCTACGAAGGAATAGCAATGATCCTTAAATTCTGAGCAATGATCCTTAATTTTAGTAGCCTCGGAGTGCCAGTTTAAAAAGGTGCAATCTAGTGGTGACCACAGTCAAATGCGATGTGGTCTACTCTGTAGCACATCTAACACCAGTCATGAACGATGGGTGCATGCAGATGTGTCGGTGTGTGTTAGTGCGTGTCGATGTAAATCTCTTTTGCCCGGGGAGTATCGTGCTGGCTGTAGTAGTTCAATGTCGCGAACATGTCTGTGAGATCGGTGTGGAGTAGCGCTTAATCAACCTGGTGGCAATGCCCACAAATTGTCAGAGATGTTAGATGGGTTTCTATTTCTACCAATAAATGTGGATGTTGACCCAACTAATCATCCATAATTGGTACTGCTGCGTTCCAACATTGGTTGTTATCCATACAGTATATTTAATCATTTAAATATACACTTCAGTATGGTGTGTAACCGGTGTTAAACTTCTATGACATAACGTTGGTTGCGTCTGGAGTCGTGGAAGTTACACTCAGGATAGGTCGGATGGACGTTATATTTGTATTGCATGGTACTAATGTCCTGGAGATTTATCTGCTGGGTATCAATTCCATGAACCTCGACCCCATTGCCATAGGGCAACGTGAAATTAAGCCTAAACGGCAGGCGTTTCCACGTTTCAATAAATTGGAATTTCAATCTGTCCTAATAGTTGTCCTATGTCTTTTAAAAACTATTGTTGTAATCCTTATTAAAGTTTCTGACCTTATCCTTGTTCGAATAGCTTTCCTTACCCACTTCTTTTCCCAATCTAAATCTTTGGCCTTATCCTTGTCCTTTCCGAATACTTGTGTGAATTCTTGTTCAATTCCATGCTTTAATCTTTGTCCTCCTTATCTCATTCATAATCCTAATATTTGTCCAATTCCTGGCCGAACCTTTTTCTAATATTAATCCTTATTCTTAACCAAATCCTTGTCCTAATACTAGTCCTTTTTCTAATTTATTTAAAATTTTATTTTTTCATTTCCGAAACCAATTTCTTTGAAGGTTTCCTGAGAGACCTTATGACTCCATTAATGTTTTTTTTTTTTATTTTTATAATGTGACCAAAAATATCAGCTTTTCTGAAGTTCCATAAAATTTACCGTAGCGACAATAGTTTGGAGTTTTACGAATACATTGCATCTTTATGTATTCCGAAAAGAGCACTCTCGTTCGTGAAAGAAACGAGCAACAATATTTTTTTGATATGAAAAAATGAATTTCTTATTGTGTTCCACACGAACGATAATGCTCTCTTCGGAATACATAAAGATGCGGTTAATCCCATGAAAAGTTCTTGAATTCTTGTTGCATTTTTGTTGCATTAAGCGATTGCTTCCGTGGTGTCGTGGCTCCAAACATTTTTTTTTTTATTTTCGTTTTAAGGACAAAGAAAAAGTTTTTACTGTCTTAAAATAAAATTTTTCGTAGCACTTCTACTCAGCGAGTATTAATGGTAGATCGAGCAATTGTAGTAATGATAATGATGGCGATTGCCGATGATGATGATGGTGATTCTGCTGGTGATATGTCTGATCAAGAGGATCCGTATGTGGACGATCCGACTTTATCAGACATGGCTGATCTTGATATAATCAATGATTTAGAGTCTAATCTCTGTAAGAATGTACTTGGAGAGCTGGCGAAAGAACCGGTACAAGCAATTGGTGTCAGTTGTGTGGTCAACGCCCTCAGCCACTGGAAAAACTCGAAGCGACACTCTGGCTGCTGATCGAAATGCTGCAATTTCTCTTTCTTGTACAACGTTTGTAAAAAAAGAAGACGCATTAAATACCATTCTGACCTCGATAGTTGAAGAAATTCTATTGGTCAAGAATCCAAAAGCACATCAAGCAATGAAAAAAATATGGTTCGAATTGTGCCATACATACATCGTGGCACCTACGAATTTTTAAAAAACTTTTTGAAGGATGTGGCCTTGGAGCTTAACACATCTTAACAATCGGTGTCAGCCTCAGTTTTGGGAGCGATGAGTAAATCAGCTTCAAGTCGTCCAATCTTTTATAGTTCCTCTTGCCAAAGAACAGGTAATAATGGAAGATATTATCTTTCTTATAACCAATTCATGCAATTCTCCTCTCTTTGTCTCTTTCTTCAGAAATAGCTGAAACTATGCGTGGTTTGTAAAAGCATCCACAGCGAACACCTACGGTCAATGTGTTAAGCGACTAACTGCTCTTATCATTGCAATAAATTTATTGGGCCGTCTGATGATGAAGACAGCGACGACAATAACAATAGTCGATCAACAACAACCATAGACGGAACAGCAGTGAAGGGCGTACGCTCTCCCGTTCGCCATTGTCGCTGACAGGAATTTACTTTTGCTTTCATTGCATCTCTTAAATAAAGGAATTAATTTATTTTCATTTTAATTCAGACTTTTCCCATATAATCGCAGTGGGGTACAATTGCACCACACAGAGGGTTAATGCATTGTTTTACCATGGACGGATGCAAGATTACTTTTGGTCTTATTTTTGTCATAATTTCAAAGAATTAAGCTTTACTCTCGTGGCTTTTCTTTAATCATAGCACCTATACTCATCAAGTAGTAATTCCATGCAATGCCTATGCAATTTGGAAAAATGTTTTTTTTTTACCTTTTTTGCAACTACAACGTGGTAAATCGTAACTTTGTCACGTCAAAAATACAATTTCAGATTCTTTTGCGAACTCGTTAACAAAGGAAAGTTCGTTTTTGAGTGGCACTTATACCGATAAATTATACAAAAGTGATTCATTTGCAAGTACTAAGAAGAAAATCTTTAATCCGGAAAGTTCGAATTAATCCGGAATAAACGAATTAATTCAAAACAATTATTTTTGTTCAGTGGGATTAGTTTTCAGTTTTTCATTCCTGCTGCTACTTTTAAGTAGCTGCTATATTTTAAGTAGCTCCTTTTAAGTGTTATGTTGACATTATTTCATATTTAAATTATTCATTAGAATCTGTTTGAGATTTCATTAGCTTCCAACAGCTGCATCAAGTCAAGTCTTGACGTGTGCCTACTATTCAACCCACGCTTATTTAGTAGTTTAGCTTCTTTTATGAGAATTAAAAAAAGCTCTGCATCAATTGAAGTCAATGATCTTAATGCTGTGGAACAAAAACTAGATTTATTAAAAATTTCTTTAGAAATAATTAAAATGAAAGAGATAAATAATAAAAATACAAAATATTTAAATAGATACAAAACAAGTTTGTAGCATAAAGCATAAAGAACATAAAAAAAAAATAACATCAAACCCATAAAAACTCATTAAATCTGGTAGAACGAAGACGTCGAAAAGTCTGCCAACACATTATGTTTTACTAGCTTAACTGAGTGGCTGGCTCGCCTCTTCGCTGTGCGTCCCACCCAACAAACAAATTGATAGTAAATTCAAGTTACGTCTATTTATATGCTGTAGCTACTCCAGCCCATGTGTTGCTTTCATGTTTATTGTGCAAACATGTTCGTTAGTCTAAACTACATTATGTACTGGAATTAGAAGATATGAATGGGTTAGTTGTACTGATATGTGCTTTCTGTTTATGTTCTCAAAATTCTATGAATGAAAATCTAACTAGAACAAGATCATACTGGAAGAAGTTGTGAGCAAAGCAACAAGAAAGTTTTTTTTTTTTAATAAAGATTTATTTGCTTATCCAACGCTTGTTAGTTTTAATTAAATTCATTTTGTCTTGCTTGCAAATCCCACACAAGTGCACGCATCTATCCAAGCACAATGGGTGCATAAGAAAAGCGTTGGCAGATCTCCTAGGCGAGGAGTAACATACATTATTCTTCACTCAGTTGCCAGAAGTTGTGTATAGGAGCGGTTACAAATAATTGTTGAAAATATCGGCTTTAATTGTATTGATTCACTAAACCACATGGGTCCAATTAACCCAATATATATAAAAGAAACTCAAAGAGATACAACGAAAGAGCCCCTGATGT
Source organism: Pherbina coryleti (assembly GCA_943735915.1). Taxonomy (NCBI): domain Eukaryota; kingdom Metazoa; phylum Arthropoda; class Insecta; order Diptera; family Sciomyzidae; genus Pherbina; species Pherbina coryleti. The sequence goes on along the minus strand of OX030950.1, from coordinate 160,931,949 downwards.
AATAATACGACAAACGGGGGAGGGATTAAAGAGTCCAGAAAATAAGGAAGCCTATTCATTACAAACATTTAAGTTTTGTAAGTTTAACGTATATGCCCAAAAGCCTTAAGCCGAGTTATATGGGGGTTAATGTCTTTACCTAGAACTTGATTCCCTAAAAATTAACGTAATTGTGAAAGGAGAACGTTAAAATTAGCTGATCTAAACCAGCAGATGGATTCTTGGAATGCATATAACCCATAATATATTGGAAATGGTTAAAAACAAAATGAATTGGCTGTATCGTGGGTTAGAATTATTTACAAGGAATGTGACTTAAAATGAATCATCAAGATAAAATAAAAAATATCGGAACAGCAACATATCAAGAACGGACGACCAACATCTTAGTACCTAAAACCAAGATTCCCTAAAAAATTAACGTAATGGTGAAAGGAAAAGTTAAAAATCAGTTGATCTTAGACCACAGATGGATTCTTGGAATGCATATCACTCAGAATACGTTGTAAATGGTTTAAAAGCAATAAAAAATTATTGGCTGTGGGTTTTGACATCTTTTTTGTTAATACTTGTCCTTATGTTTTCCTTTCCTTTTACCAAACTTTTCCTCATTCTTATTCTTATATTCGCCCTTATATTATTGTCCTATTTCTTGTCCAAACTCTTGTTTTAATCTACGTCCAAATTCCTGATCTTATCTTTATTCGAATTGTCGAATATTGACATTCGTCATCTGTAGACACGACAAATTAACACTGGAATGTTTCTAAAAGAAAAATTAAGAATTAGTTCGTTACGATAATTTGCGTTAAAAACAGTTTAGATGCGCAAAATTCGAGCAAATATCAACGACGCAGGTAAGGAAAGTGTTGAAAACAATCCAAGTACCTTAATTCTCAATATCTCCACGTCCCCACAGAAGGGAATATTGACGAAAGAATTGGCACAAGGTACAATTGACTTAAGAATTGTAGTCATTGGACCACCAGCAGCGCTGTACTTTATCTGATAGGGTCTTGAAAAACATGAATGGTTTTTCTGACGAAGCTCATTTTCACATTGGCAGCTAATTAATCTTAAAACTAGACATATTGCTAATTTGGAAATTGTAAATATTTTTGATTATATTTTGAAATTTGTTTAAATCGGATGAAAATTACGCCTAATTCTCATACAGTCATAAAAATACCAAAATTATCTTACTTGATTATCTTAACATCATCTTTGATATTTAAAACATACAACGAGGTTGAAATTTTGACAATTTAAATGAAAACACGCCTATCCTCGCCTACAAACTGGCGTCATCAAAAAATATTTGGTTCGTATGGTGTATTGCATGTTACCAGCTTCAATCAAAAATTATATTTTTCAATTGGCTTGACTTTTACTAAAAAAGATTAAAACACAAAACAATTTTGTATGAGTACACTTTGGGTTTGTATTGTTAGGAACAGTCATTTACTTTGGTCACTTAGACCAAACATAAACAAAATATGCATTCAATTAATCCAACGCCAATCCTGGCCCTCGAAGCGGCATCGAATTCGAATGAATATTAACCATTAAACTATAAGAAAGAACCTTTTGGTTTGATATAAACATTTTCATGATTTTTTACAAACAAATAATCAACCAAACAACAAATTCATGAGATTCCTAAATAAACAAAGACACTCTCAGGCATAAACAAAAGAAACGAATTCGAGAAGGCATCATTAAAGTCAAAAATAATAAGTTAAGAACAACAAGCATTTGCTATTATAATAAGTAACTTGCAAGCCAGCAAAATTTTACAAGTTCAATTTTAGCAGTTTCCCGTAGTTGCAGTCTGAGCTCAGTTGCAGTCAAGTTTTAAGTTTATTTTCATTTTAAAAAATTTGATTATTTTTTTAACTATATAAAAATTTAATGTACATTCTGTGTAAATAAAAAGTTACGAGCACAAAACCTGATTTGTTTGTCAAAAAGAGCATTCAGAAGCACTACAACTACTCCGATGAGTTTCCTCAGATCGAAAAAAAAAAAAATACGATTAAATTGTTTTGAAGTGATCCTGCTTTTAAATAGTAAAGAACTGTTTTTTTTTTGTTGAATACATAAGGTTACTACATATATTTCGTGAATAAATATAAAAACTGAATTTTTTACTTTGTTTTTCGAAATATATACCTTTATGATAAATACATTTTCTTTTGTGTTTGAACCTCTTGAGACACCTCCAAAATTTGAACGCATCAACGTCTTATTCTGGCGTCAAAAACCGTTGTCCACTCAGTCTGTCTTTGATGTGCGGGAACATCAGAAGTCATTGGGTGCCAATTCAGGGCTGTACGGCGGATGAGCTATTAATTCGATGCTTTGATGAAGAATAATTTCTTCGGCGCTTGTTTGCTTTCCTTATTATACGGAATAATTCTTATTTTTCTTCGTGTTTCCAGTGGTACCGTGACAAAAATTAAAAAAAATATTTTTTTTTTTCAAAATGAAAAATAAAAATTTGGTCAATATATTTATTCCCGAAATATATGTAGTTACCCTTCTACCCTAGTAGAATCCTGTTCTCAGACAATTCAATATAAATGACTTTAGGTGTGTTTACGTACTCACTTCAAGTAAAGTTCGAGTAAAGTTCGAGCAAAGTTTTAGTTAGGGCGATGTTATGTAGACGGTCACGGGCACGAATTGTTGTTGTTTCAATTTAAAAGGGAAATTTAAGAGACTGAGCGAGGGAATAAATTTTGACCACCGCGGTTACCAAATGATTCGGCTGTCGATACCAAATCACTGGATCAAAATAGTGTTGCGTTGTGGAAATATTCACAATATTTGTGTTTTTGCATGCAAATAGTACACTTTTAGTACGAAATGTAATGAAACGGAAGAGAGTAAAAACTCGTGCCCGTGCCGTTCTCGTTAATTGTTCTCCAGAAACTTCTGGCTACCATTTGTGTTAATTTTAACTTAATTTTTATCAATTTCCTAACCAATTTCATATACAATAGATAGTGACATTTTGCTTGTTCTTCTTCTGGAAAAACGGAAACAGTCATATTGACTTAGCTGTACGAGTGGACACCATCGTGTTGAGAAATTTAAAATTTTTGTATTATTTCTTTTAAAAAAGTAGAAAAATCTTTAACTGATTGGTGTGACCTCAATTGAATTTCATAAACAAATTGTTATTTGGACAGATGTACACTCTTCACAGCAGTTGTGATGCAAACAACAAACATTAGATATACTTTCAGGTAAAAAAAAAAAAATACCCGGAATTCTTTAATAAAACGAAAACGGTTAATTTATTCATCGATATTAAATAATTTTATTTCATTCCAACGCTTCCTCTAATTATGAAACTATTTTTCATAGGCTGATTTTGGAATCACCTTCACCTCCTTTTACGAATTCTTCTTATCGTCTCAATTGTCTAAAACCGTTTTCGGTGAAGTGGTAACTTGAGTTGTGGGAATAGGAAAAAGTGATTAGAAATCATGTCTGGTGAGAGCGTAGCTTGCGGAACGGTATGTACGTTGTTTTTGGTACAAGATAAGATATATGAGTCGGTGCGTTGTCGAGGTGAAGAAACCACGAGTTGTTTCTCCACAATTCTGATATTTATCCACAATTTTCAACATGATATTCTATAAGAAAAAAAAAATTACAGGACAAACTCTGCTTAACTAAATTCGACATTGTGAAATTCGCAGAACGCAACAAGCATTGAATTTTTACAAAGTTATCACTCACAAACTTCCGACAAATGGCGCTAAAATATATATTTGCGCACCAGATGACGGATGTTCAACCCAGAAACCGGTTTGTTTGAATGCGAAATTTCGGGTATTTATTGATCAAAAATAATTTTAATACATATATGCACATTATCGTTATAGACCAGTAGAAATAAAAGAATTTGACTTATTTCCTTCTGTAGTCCATCCTAAAATTATTTCAAAAATTTGTTGTTGAAATAATGAAGAATAATAGCAAAATAATTAAATGCTGCGTGCAGGTTTTGTTTTAGAAAATTTTTGACATAATATAATTTATTGTGTCTAAAAATAGCGTTTTTTTAATCGTACAGAAATCAATCAAGCAAAAAGCAAGAGATAATGTTTTAAATTGTTTTATTCGTTTCTGAAAATCTTTCTGATTTATTGCGGATGGCAAACGCTGATTTGAAGTCAGATGAGATCAGAATGCAGAGATACTAAACAATTAGTATAATAGAATAATAACAATTGCCATATTCAATATTTCTTAGATTAAAAACTGGATTAAATTTCAAGTAATTTTCTTAATCTTGGAATCAATATTGTAGCATATTTTTATCTTGTCTTTTTCAAAATTACTGAACCGTTTATTAAAGGCGAGAAGTCATTAGAACTAGTTAAAGTCCTAACTACAAAAGTAAAGTAGACAACTATCCAGGAGAGGAAATTTAAAAAGGCTCGAATCCACTCGGGCATTGACTATCAAATTACCCCGATAAAATCCGAATACCCAGACTTTTGAGCTATCTGTGCTTTTTTAGGCTTTCAAGTGCCCGGTGTGCCTGAGCAAAGGTCGAAAATAATTGAGAGCCCTATTTATTAATAAAAACCTAAAATAAAGAAGTTTCCTTTAAAATATTTTGGATGTTATTTCACTTGCGATTTGGACGTTATTTACAATTGCGGCCTTATTTAATTTTTAATTTTGGTTGTTATTTAATTTTTCTATTCGAGCAAAATATTTTGAGATCAATTTAATTTTTTATGTTGGGTATTATTGCTCTGATTCACTACAACTTTTATCTCCTTAACCATAAACTTCAACTTTTTTCCTAAATTCGAAGAAACCATTTTGAATTTAGAAGCTCCAAATACAAATTTTCAAAACAAAAGGGGCGTGGGTTCCAGATTAAAATTATTGCAAAAAAAAAGAAATATTTTTACTCCTTTTTTTTTAAACGTGTATTTGGACCCTCTAATCCAATGCTGCAAAAAAAAGTCGGTCTCAAATGGCTTATGAGGTAAAAATCCATAGTTTGAAAAATTTATCTATTTCGTATGCGAAAATATCAATTTTTATACAGAAGAGTAGTTCTAAAAATATTATATACCCATGATGATCGTTTAAATACAATAATAACTTCAAAATTCCATACTATACTTTAAAAAATTCTTGGATGAGATTGGATCAGTGAAATGTTCTCAAATTTCAAAACTCAAAAGACGAGTATTCTTTAATTCTTTAATGAAATGGAAGTGTTTTAAAATTAATGCTCTAAGAGCAGAAATTTTTAAAATTGAAGTGATGCGTTTTTGTACTTATAGGTGTACGATTCCCTCGATCAAGAGGGCTTTCATTCATCTAACAGTGAACCACTCTAAAAGCTTTATGGATCCAATGTCTGGCGCGCACACAAGCGTGGATGTGGGGAGGCACACCAACGCCTATCTGGCACAATATGGGCGCGAAAAAAATTTTTTACTGGCTACTTTGTAAAATATATCGCACTCTATCTTCAAAACAAGCACAACTCAAAATTTACAAATTTTTCATTTTAAATGTTAAACTATTCGTAGTTAATTATTTATTATTCAATAGTTGGTTCATGAATTATCAACTATCAAAATTTTGCACTCATCTTTTTAGTGTTGATTTAAAAAAAAAATTTTTTGTCTCATTGTTTAGTATGGGTTCCTTTGAAAAGCAAACTGGTTCTTTGCTTCTCCTGAAAATTTTGAGTTGTGTCTACTTTGAGGCGATATGTTAATCAAGCAGTACCACACCATGGGTGTCGACGAACTCACCGAATATTTTAAAATTGCCGGCGAGCTCTATAATCCGGTTAGAGCCAATATATTATCGTCAGCACAATATTCGGACAATGATTCTGATGAATAAATTCATTAAAAAATTAAATAATTTTTCACAATTTGAATCCATGCTGTATTATTAATTGTAGGTATTATAATGTAAACGGTGAAATTAGTTTCCCCGCACTAAAAATAGGATTAGGAGGCCTATATACATACAGGGTGGGCCATCTCGTGGTTTCATTTTAAACCATAGGTAATTTTGACACTGACAGTTGTTTCCAGCTCGAAATTTTGATTTAAAGTGAGTATCATACCAATGACGCTGGGAACAACGTTTGTGTCAACTGTGGGCGTTACAGAGCCATGTTAACAGACTTTTATTTACTGAAATTGGAGACATAAATTTGGACGACCTCTGGTTTATGCAGAATGGCGCGCCATGCTACACAGCCCATGCCACAATCGATCTTATAAGCACCAAATTCCCAAATCGTGTTATCAGCAGTCTTGGCGATGTCAATTGTCGCCTCGGAATTGCCATTTGACCCCCTCGGACATTTTTTATGTGGGGAACAGTGAAGGACCGATATTATGACAAACAATCTAAAAACGATTCAAGTACTTAAGGCCAACATCATCCGAGCAATCCGTGAGCTACAGCCCGAAACCATCAACAAGGTCTTGGAAAATTGGAGTGACAGAATGCGCTACTGCGAAACCAGCAGAGGCAGCCACTTGAACGACGTTGTGTCCCACAATTAATGGGAATGTTTGCTCTTACTAATAAAGCCATAATACATGGAAAAAGTTTAATTTTGTTAATTTATTGCATTAAAAAAAACAACTTGTATTTGACCCCCCCTGTATAATAAAAAAATGAATAAAATATTTAATCGTGGGCCATAAAGTCAAATGATGGCATTTTTATTTTCTTACCAATCTGGCAACTTTATTCATTGTTAAACTTGACAATGATGCAATTCGACAAAAACAAAAAGCTTCGCAGCGCCCAAAACTATGCTGCCTGCAGCACCATCGGCGCAAGGCCGACGCACAGCACGCCGCAACAAGTTGTACTCGCTAATATAGGCCATTTTGATAAGCAAATGCTTCTTCTTGCTCTTATTTAAAATAGAATTAACTTAAAATTAATTAAGCTCAAATTATTACCTTTTATTTGATTACGTCTTCGTCTTCGTGGCTGCCGCAAAAAATTATCACCTATTTTTTTTTCTACTAGCTCAATGTTTTTGTTTTTTTTAAAGCTTGAGCAACGCGGTATTTTATTTAACTAGATTCCGATTGGAGTAAAAAATCACCAAATTTTTGATGTTTTTCTCACAGATTGCAACACCAAGCGATCAAAGCGTTTGTTTTGTTTTCTTCGGTGTTTATTCGAATTTTTTTAAACTTTCACAAAAGCATCTTGCGTTTCCGAAATAAATGGCGCACTTTTAAATAAATTTTTACTTTTCAGGATACCCTTGAACTTTTCCCAGCTGTAATTTAGCAACGAATGCAAGCACAAAACAACTTCAAAATATAGGATGAGAAATTCCCGTAATTCGCAAATTCCAGCGCACTCGAAAAACAAACGATCACGAAATTTCCATAGAAAAAAAAAACAAGTGGAGCAAACTTGCGCTGTTGTTGTTGTGATGATGGCAAAACACAACCTCAAGCAAATAAAAGAAACGAACAAGCAAGCGAGCGACTGAGCAAGCACAAACGTACGAATCGACGGCAGAAAGCACACCAAATCCACAACAAAACAAAAGTGTCAAACTACCAACGTTGCGTATTTTGAGCACATAAAGGAATGCAGAAAAAATAAACCTAAAAGCTTAACCAGGGTTAACGCACCACACTACGTTTTCTGCTACTTTTCGTAGTTTTTGTAGTTAATTCGTCTAAGCTGCGGTTCCTTGAATTACGGTACCTTCAATAACGTAATTGGGTTTGAATTACCATTCGAATTACGTAGAAATCGGTTTTATCTCTAATTTTTATCAGAAATTAATCGAAAACAACACTTAGAAGAAAGAAAAACAAAACAAATAACAATCAAAGAAATTCTTGTTGATAACCAAAATGAGGAATAAATAACATATTTTCTTATAATCCTTTTTTGTATTACATTTTTTTTAAATATTTTCTCTATTTTTGTGTTCACAACAAATTTCAACTCAAGCAAAACGCAAAACTGAATGCACAACTGTCAAAACGAATTACGATTGCTTCGTGAGAATGGAGTACACAATCGTAATTTGCAGGCCGAATTACTTAATTCAGAGTGCCGTAAGAACATGGTATAAGCCATGATACAACTATAGAGGGTAGGAGTGAAAACTAGCTTTTCTCACGAGTGTCTTGCACCGACTGGCATTTGTCTGTTTATTTTATTTTCTATTTCCCTTTTTACTTTTTTCTTTTTCAAAATTATACTATTTTTGGCAGTTGGTGCAAGACGAAAGAACTGTCACTCGTACCTTGTATAAGTGTATGATGGTATAAGCTTTCAAGTTGATCACACTTGACATACTATCTGTCAAAATTAATTCGAATTGACAGCTGTGACTGTATTTTAGACACATTAAATGCTCGTCTCACTAAAAAAGCTGCAAGAAATAAAAAGATGAAGGGATTTTCTAAATACTTTCTAAATAATAATAAACACACATTTTTTTCTTCACACCTTCTACAGGCATTTGCATGTCAGCAGAAATTGATACACAAGACTTTATTTTTAAATCATTCCATCGATGTGACGAAAGATTCATATTCCATTAAACTTCGTGGTTTCTTTATAATGTTATGAACACATCACACATCATTATTTTTGTTAGTTTTATCCATCGTTTTACTGCAGCAAAATCTTTATAAAACGAAAAACGAACATTTGTTTCCAAGAACTGTGATTAGCTGTTTAATTTTACCGAAAAGTTGTCACACGACTTGAAAGAAAAACTTTGCCCGTGTAACCCCTAGCAAAGCTAGTTTGTGATTTCAAATATCATGTATGTGATGAAGGTTAGAGATTAATCTTTTAAAATCTTTTTTTAAAATAGAAATTAACTTATAAAGCCTGTCCTATCATACGAGGCATGTAAGTGTGATGTGATATGATATTTGAGACAGAAGGTCATGAGGAATTGTGTGAAGACGGAGAGAAAAGTGGAGTGAACAATTCCTTCGGGTTGCAATTTCATGAAGTTTTTGTTTTTTTTCACTTTTTTAATTTGAATTTTGCAATGTCACTTAAAAATAAATTAAAACTCAAGTTCCCTATAATAAAAATTAATTTTACATAAAAAATTATTCTCAACATGATTCGAAAAACTGACGCCGCACAGTGCTATATGAACGGAATAGAATAATTTTTTGTGTTCTTTCTTACTTAATTTTTTGGTTAAGTTTCAGTTGATGAATAATTCAAATGCATATTTCAAAAATAATTTCTTAATATGTAAGATTTCCTAACGGCAAACCAATCGAAAAAACTATTTTATTTTTAATTATTTTACCCTCGGAGAATATAAATTCGAACAATTTGTAAATTTTCTTTTCTTGTTATTATCTTGTTTCATATATAAGCAAAAAATAGTTGTATTCTATTTGCCCTCATAAGGCACCGTTATTTTATTTCTATCGTGTTTTTATCAGGGACCGAAATTAGCTGTTATTTTCGAAATTTCCGTCAGTCGGAAAAAATTTGTCTTTTCGATATTTGAATAAAGTAGTTTGAAAAAGTAGTTTATGCTTGTTAGCTAAGGAATACTAATCTTAAAGCTTTTTATTTATTTGACTTTTTTAAAAAAAGTTAAGTTAATTGTTGTTCTTTACCCTACCCACACTCAATGAAATATGTAAAATACTTGTACTCATTCGGCTCATTAGCATATTTTCGGGTGCAAATCAACGTGTGCCGGGTATTTTAGTTATTAATTTAGGATATCACTGTCAAATTTTTAATCTTTATTTTTAATAGAAAAAATAAAACTCAAATTTTAACTCTTTGACCCAAAAATAAAAGTCAAGTTTTAAAATATATTTTTGACCGGAAAAATAAGTCATATTTTAACTTTTATTTTTGACCGAAAAAATAAGTCATATTTTAACTTTTATTTTTGACCGAAAAAATACAACAATTTTTAACTGTTATTTTTGACTGAATAAATAAAATTCAAATTTCAACTGTTATTTTGGACCTACTGTTATTATATAAAAGTCACACTTTAACTTTTATTGTTGACCAAAAAAAAATCAGTCAGTTATTTAACTGCTATTTATAACAGCTATTTAACTGTTATTTATTGACTTTTTTGAAAAAAGTCCTAACAGTTACGATCCTTGGTTTTTATAGCTGAGTGTAATTTAAAATGACTGTTGGCCGATGACGTCAATTGACCGGGATTTTGCGATTTGACACAATTTTACATTCTGTGCATGATACAATAACAAGATAGGCTCAATTGCTGCTCAAATATGGAATTTTACAACAAAAAAGCTGTAGGTGTCACAAACGTCAAACGACAAAAGCAACAACAATTGGGAAATCTTTATATCAACAGTTGATTTTGACATATAGCTCACATTTTTCAATATGAGCCTACTTTGTAATTAGGGGGTTCCGCATGGTCCAACATGTTGGACGACAAAGTCGAATGGAAAACTAATGGGGAAAATTTGATTTAGCTTTCCCACGATCCAACATGTGCGACAACATCATTATTTTCTAACTCTCAAGCAGAACACTTTAGCGTGATGGCTAAAAAATGTTTTCCTATTTTTATAATAACCCAAGTTTTGAAGGATATACTTATTTCAGGATAGTTTTTGTACTTTTCGACGAGTTTTAACCAAAATTCTGTATCGGGAATGCTTGCCACATTTTAAGCTTTTTACGATCGTATGACCCCTTTTACATTGGTCAAGACTTGAAATCAAGTCTGTGAGTTTGTTGATGAAAGACGCGGATATCAACGTGAGAGAGGGTAAGTTTAAAAGGGAATAGCAAAGAATTGAATTTAAGTCTTGACCAATGTAAAAGGGGTATTTATTGTTCACTCGCTAACAATTTTATTAAAATGACATGTCCAACATGTTTTACGGACCGGCAGAAAAATCAAAAATTTTTGATTTTCATCCAACATGTCGGCCGACTGACGTTTTAGCTTACGCATGGTAGTGCTTGTCGTCGAACAAGCCATATCTATCCAACATGTTGGACCATGCGAAACCCCCTATTGTATCATGGCTCTGTGAGCTAATGTCAATAAAGACCGTATTAATGTGGATAAACCCTGAAAGCCAACATTCAACAAGTTATGGGTAAGACTCCACATGATATGTGTAAAAGGTGGTCGAAAATCACCTCGAAGCGGCCATTTAAATGATCTAGAATTTCACATAAAATGTTTAAAGCCTTATTACACAAACAAAAAATTTATTAAGAATTTAATTTTATATCTTTTATTTACGATAACAAATAACAAAAGAAATAACAAAAGATTTTGTTCGAAACTTAAAACCGGCTGCAATCAAATATGTTTGATCATATTCCTTTTCTGCTTAATTTTAAATACACTCTTTAATAAATTTTTTTTTAAACTTTCCTTTTTGCCATAAAACAACGACCTAGTGAACCCTCAACGCGGCCGTTGCAAGTACGATGCGAAGAAACTAACTTACCTTTGAAAGACACATCGTGAGAGCAAGCGAGACAAATTTTCTGCTTGAAAAATGTATAAGTTGGAGTGATCGACTACTGCCAAAATAATGTTATATTTTTCAATTGCACCTACAAGTATGCAATACTAAATGTGAAATGCATTTTTCAAGGGAAGTAAACTTTAAGCTTTTGTTTGTTCTGTAACACTTTTTCGCACTTAAGTTGTTTATAGTTTAGCAGGAGCGCCTACTTTGTTTTATATCACAATAATTTCACTTTAGTTCTGCTCCACTTTTGTTTTGTATTTTTATATCTTTACTTTAGTATCCTTAACAGAACACTCTTAAAAAAAGTTCCTTCAAGGAAGTGGCCGAGTTCAAACTGACATTTTTGTGTTAAATAATAGCAGCTATTCCTGTATCGGCGGAAGTTCGAGCGTGCGCTGTCCTTCAACATGCAATAATTACTGCAGCTGTCAAGTATGGAAGCTTTTGTTGATTTTTGGCGGATGTGTTCACTTGGTTGGTGCGGATTAAACAACTTGAGTGATAAAATGAAATTAGTCTTAGCTGGCGATATAATAGTCCAGATGAAGAAAAGTATAAAGTAACGAGCAGCCAAATGCGGAAAAAATAACTGAAATTTATTTCTGTAAACTGTCGCCCGAGTAAAATAAGTTTGTATGTTTTATTTAATAGGTTTTGGGAAATCACAATCAAAGTTTAGAATTAAACTGCTCAATAGTTTAATGGTAAATTTAATTCTTACTTGCAAATATTAAAAAAAAAAAAATATAAAAAACTAACTTTATAATACAGAGGATTTTCTTTAGTAAAATTTTGTAGTATGTGTCATATACAAACATGTTTATGTGCTTATGTTAGCCTAATATTTTATGTGACACACGACAAATAATTATGCAAAAAATTTAATTAAACATAAAATTCATTAAATAAATTTTAAAATATTAAGGAACAATTGAGATCTTACAACACCTATGCGACATCAATTTTATTTTTAGTCTTTGACTATCGGAGGTGCTCTTTTTATCATGGTTTAAAGTTTTACTCGTGGTGCATGTTTTATGTTTTCAATGGAATCAGACTTTTTGGGCGTACAGTGGAACTTTAAGTGCTGAATTTAGTTGAAATATTCTACGGTGTTTATGCAAAAATGACTAAAGGTTCTGTTATCTGTGTTAGAGCCTGAACAGAATCAAAAATTGTTGCGAACGACGACCCTCTCTGGTCGTCGAACGCAGAGAACGTGTCCAGAATGATACTATTGCGACTCATGGTATAATAATACAAGGTAGCATTGACAAATGCTTGGGAAACCATCTCCTGTCAAAAAATTTACTCAAAAAAAGAGCGCTTACAATCCGCCATTGAAAACAAAAACAATGTTGAAAACGTTGAAGTGAAAAAAAAACAACAACCACAGCAGCTGCAAATGCATATACACAAGCTTTTTTGACAGGAGATGTTTTCTTGCAGAAGAGAAAATAAGCAGTTGTCAATGCTACCTTGTATTATTATACCATGATTGCGACTGACGATTCAAAGTTGGTTTTATTAAGTATTTTTTTTATTTATTTTTTCTATCTCATTTCAATGCATTGGTCTTTTCAATTGTGTGAATACAACACACACAAAGAAGAAACGTCAAGACATAATAAAAACTAAAGAAATGTCTTTGAACAAATCCCATTTCTAGCAAAAATATGGCAACACTAATGGCACTCAGAGAGAGAATCGTCGGTCGCAAGAGAAGAAATAGAATAGATTCTAAGAGCCCGAACAGAACCAAAGCGGCTGTCGGTTAGCGGACCTCTCTCGGAAAAATCCGCTGAGAACACGTCCAGAATAGGAGCGGTTGTCGGTTGTCGAATCAGCGTTGCTTTTCGTTGTGTAAATGCTACAAATTCAACACACACACACACACAAAACGAAATGTTAGCTCATGGAATGCAACACACACACACAAAACAAAACGTCAGCTCATGGTAAAAACTAAGCAAATAGCACTGAACACAGCCTTTTCTTAGCTAAAACATGATACAATTATACAAGGTAGGAGTGACAGTTCTTTCGTCTTGCGCTAACTGTCAAAAGTAGTATAAATTAGAGAACGAAAAAAGAAGAAAAGAAAATAGAAAACAAAATATACAGGCAATTGACAATCGGTGCAAGGTACTGGTGAGAAAAAAGTAAGTTGTCACTCACAATATGGCAACACTTACGCCACTCAAAGAGAGATCCGCCAGCCGTCGGAGAAAAAATAGAATTGATTCTATTCTGGCGTTTTTCCGTCGCGGATTTCTACGGCCATTTAATTTTTGGCGGCTGCATATATTTTCATGTAGTTTGTTGCACAGCGCATCCGACAACCGACAGCCGCTTTGGTTCTGTTCGGGCTCTAATTGTGCGATATATCGTTGCGGAAAACGAGCTGCGATTTTTTCTACATTTTGCATGTATGGCCCAAGGTATAATAATACATGGTAGCATTGACAACTGCTTATTTTCTCTTCAACAGGAAAACATAAACTGTCAAAAACAGCTTTTTGTGGAAATACATCAGCAGCTGCTGTGGTTGTTGTTTTTTTTCACTTCAACGTTTTCAACATTGCTTGTGTTTTCAATGGCGGATTGTGAGCGCTCTCTTTTTGAGTATATTTTTTGACAGTATATGATTTCCCAAACAACTGTCAATGCTACCTTGTATTATTATACCATGTGTATGGCCCGTATTACACGATGATCGTTTGATCGCGGTCAAAATATTTTTGTTGTTGCTTTCAATGCGAAACTGTCAAAAAACACTGAGAGCCAGAGCGGATGAACAATTGCTTCGCATTGAAAGCAACAACAAAAATATTTTGACCGCGATCAAACGATCATCGTGTAATATGGGCCTATTTTCCACCAGCAAAGATCGTCGGCCGCAACGATTTTTGATTCTGTTCAGGCTCTTAATTGTCAATAAAATGGCATTAAAAAGTTTCACATAAAAATTTTCATCATTTTCCTCAAATAAACTTGTATCTCTTAAAAATATGTTTGTGAAATATTCAAAAGATTTATTGGAAAATATTCAAAAGATTTTCCACTGTACCGCCCTTTCCTCTTATAACAACCGCTTTGCTTCCGGGAATCCATTTTTGGTCGTAGAACATTTAAATTTATTTTTTGTTTTGCAAAATTACCGTTAAAAATTATTTTCTTATCAAGGCTCATCTTCCAAAAATCTTCATAAATTTATGAATTTGTAGGCGTTTGCATTTGGTATATTTTAATCTAATTAAAGCAGCTCGGAGCACTTTTAGGACCAATTTGACCAATGAATTTGTAGGCGTTTGTCATTTGGTATATTTCCGACTAATTAAAGCAGCTCGGAGCTTTTTTAGGACCAACTGCTTTTCCAGGTGTTTCTAAGCCCTTAAATAAAAAAAAAAAAAAATAAATAACTGGTAATTTCAGCCCTTCAAAGGACTTTGACCTAGCTTCTTATGATCAATTGTGTTGTGCGTGTTATTAAGTTTGTACACAATTGACCGAGAAACCGGACCTACAGGTTTAACGCCGACTTCTAACGGCGCTGAACAGAATGTTCTTGTTCTCAAGAAGCTTTACATGGCATTTTGATTACTCTCTAAGGTTTGCCATTGTCTACAGAGAGGTGACGGCCGTACAGAAAAATTATTTTAATTCAAATAATTTTCTGTCGATGCTGGGATTCGGTCTCCAGGTTAGTTGAGATAGAGGCCACGCACTTTAACCAACTACGCCACGGACGCCACAGCCCTTGCTGTCAGTAAATGGCAGTCCACGTTGGCAAAGACTTCCGAATATTCTGTCTCCATTTTATTGGATCCCGTTTTCTCTTTCTTCTGTTAGTTGGTGCACTGTACGCTACAAGTAAGAATTCATGATAAGCACATTAATTATTTAAATTGTTAATTTTATTTAATTTACATGAACTGCTGTATTTTGATATCAACTGTCGCACTTTCAAATTTATATTTGACGGAGGTGTAGATATTATTTCTCTTGCAGTGCCTTCAGAAAAAATTTAAGCTCTGAGAGATTTAAAGGATCCAGGACCGAACTTTGATAAGTATCAAGATTATCCTATGAAAAATCAGGCTCCAGAGTATTCAGCCCTATCATGAACAATTTTCTCCCGGAAATTATAAAAGGTATTTTCCGTTTTTCAGTGGCGTCCGTGGCGTAGTTGGTTAAAGTGCGTGGCCGCTATGTCAACGAACTTTGAAGACCCAGGTTCGAATCCCAGCAGAGACAGAAAATTATTTGAATTAAAATAATTTTTCTGTACGGCCGCCACCTCTCTGCAGACAATGGCAAACCTCAGAGAGTAATTAAAATGCCATGTAAAGCTTCTTGAGAACGAGAACATTCCGTTCATCGCCGTTCGGAGTCGGCGTTAAGCATGTAGGTCCGGTTCTCGGTCAATTGTGTACAAACTTAATAACACGCACAATACAATTGATCATAAGAAGCTAGGTCAAAGTCCTTTCAAAGGCTGAAATGGCCAGTTATTTATTTATTATTTTCCGTTTTTAAGTGACAGCTCGAATACTTCTTGGACATTTTTAATGCTCATTTGTTCATCAAACATTTATATTGATGAGTGTAAAATAAAAAAATTTAATGCCTTTATCTGCTCTCTTAAAAGCGAAAACTCCCTTTTACAATTCCCGGGAGAACATTTTGCATGATAGGGCTGATATAGGTCATTCTGACAAATAATTCGTTTGCTTAAATTGGAGATTTTTTTAATATCGCCGTTGCGCATTCAAAAAAGGTTATGTGCATGGTTGAATAAATATGGTTGTCTCGTGGCTGATCGTACTCTCTTCTCAGTACCCATAATTGTCAAAATCAATGAAAAGCTACAACAACAACTTCATCGGCTTCATCGGCTTTGCATGTTATCAATTTCCGCATTCAGATTTTGTATGAGTTGTCAACTTCGATTTGACATTTATGGGAACTCGCTCTCACCCATGCGACAACCTGATTTATTCAGCCATGGTTATGTGTTTTTTAACAATTTTTCAGGGGACGTAAAAAACATTTTTGTTTTTTAACAATTTCAATACTGTTTTCACATATCCAGCTTACTTTCGCATTTACTTACTTCTGAACCAATAAAAATATCAAAAAACCATTTGGTGAGTAGATGGGGCATACATATGGTATTTAATGGTAAAAAAAAAAAAAAAAAAAAAAAAAAAATTGAAATTGTACACATTTTTTTTTTTTTTTTTTTTTAATTATTCATTTATTTGCAATCTATCTTAATCTAGACATTAAGCAAATTTGTTTATACAATACTTAAACTAACAGAGTCCGTTGTACCACTTAGTGTACAAAGGAACAAACTACTTAATTAACATTGTTTATATAGTATTGTATTGTTTATTGTTTCATTTATAGCTAGGAATTAAATCTAGATGGCAAGTCTAATACATGATGTCTCTTAAGTCTACGGATTGCTTGACTGTTATCTAACAAGTTATTGGCTAGCGTATTAGGATGATTGGATAGCTTTTCCAGATATGAGCAACTAAATCTAGTAATTTCGTTTTTTACTTTTGGTGTATTAAGATCCCTGTGAATGATGTTGTTTTTGAGATACCACGGAGCATTTGCAATGATTCTTAAAGTTTTTGATTGGTATCGCTGCAATATTTCAACATTGGAGTTGCATGCTGTACCCCACAATTGGATGCCGTAGGTCCACACAGGCTTTAAAATAACTTTATATAGTATGAGCTTATTTTCTAATCTCAGTTTCGAGTGCGGATTAAGAAGCCACCACATGTTTTTAGTTTTTAGTTTTAAGTGTTGGTGTTTTGCTTTGATGTGACTTTTCCATGTTAGTCTTTTGTCAAGGTGCATTCCAAGGTACTTAACAGTGCTACTTTTAGGTATGGTTGTTTGGTTGATTGTTACATTTGGACATTCTGCTCTCCTTGTTGTGAATGTGATTTGTGTGGATTTGCTCGAGTTGACCTTTATATTCCACTTTTTAAGCCAAATTTCTACTTGGTCTAAATGGTTTTGCACTATATTGGTTGCTTGATCTGCAGATAATGAAGAGGCTAAGATAGCCGTATCATCAGCATAAGTTGCAACTGTTGTGTTTTCTGTTATCGGCATATCTGAGGTATATATTGTATAGAGAACTGGTCCCAGGACACTGCCCTGAGGTATACCAGCTTTTATTTCACATATTTGTGAGAGATCTTCTCGGACTTTGACATAGAAATGCCGATGATTTAAATATGATTTAAAAAAAAGGTAGTATGGAGACGGTAAAAGTTGTTTGATTTTGTACAATAATCCTTCATGCCATACTCGGTCAAAAGCTTGTTGTACATCGAGGAATACTCCACAGCAGTACAATTTTTTTTCTAACGCTGTACTTATAGCCTCTACAACACGATGAACTTGCTCAGGTGTCCCATGCTGGCTTCGGAACCCGAACTGATGATCTGGCAATATTTGGCGCGAGTGAAGAACTGGCAGCAATCGTTCTAAAAATATTCTCTCAAATATTTTAGAGAATGTTGCCAATAAGCTTATTGGTCTGTAAGATTTTAAACAGTTTTCTGGCTTGCCCGGCTTAGCGATCATTATTATTTCAGCACACTTCCATTGTGTTGGAAAATAATTTAGTCGCAGCATAGCATTATAAATATTTGCCAAGAAAATTACACCTTTTTTAGGAAGATTCTTTACAACTTTAGCATTAATTGTACACATAACCTTTTTTGTATGCGCAACGACGATATGTTAATTCATTTAATTAGACATACATTTTTGGCTCCAAATCGGGCGCTGGTGGCTCGTCCGACCTTGCCGGCGTCTAAGACCCCAGAATTTTATATTGGATTCTGAAATATGAAATTTGGAAATTTTATATTGGATTCTGTGATAATTACTTGCTCGTGAAGTTCTATTTCTAAGTCGGCCGCTGGCGATTCGTCTTGCTTCACTCGTCTGATCTTCATTGCTAATGAAACTTGAAGGTTCACTGCAAACCTTCTTAAACATACGACAATACTTTTCACAGAATTTTCATACAATTATAAGGTAGGCTCATATTACAGAGTTATATGTCAAAATCACCTGTTGATTTTAAGTTTGGGTCGTCATCAAATCTAAAAATTGTAAAATTTCAAAATTCCACAAAAATTAATCTAAACGATTGAAATTTTCCTCATTAAATTTGCTTCCACATATGCTCTCTAAGTTTAAAATTTGGCAAAATCGGATGAAACCCATGCGTATCTCCCATATGAAGTGACGTCATAAAAATGGTGAAATCTCTTGAAATTCACAAAAATCAATAATTAAGTAGTTGAAATTCTGCACATAAGCTTTAATATCAAATATTTTTAGTTTGAAATTTGACAGAATCAAATAGAAACCTTTTCTGAATTTAATACAAAGTTCGCTACAAAGACGTCATCAAAATAGCAAACTTTAAATTCTACATAAATTAATAGGGGTATTCTCTATGCCAGTCATGCACAACCTTTTCATCGCTGTGGGCCGCATTAGAAAGTTAATAATTGAATGGGGGCCGCATTAGAAAATTATTAATTGGGCAATCACAAAAACATAAACTCTAGAAACAGTTATTATTACATATATACTTTATTACAGAAACAAGAAAATTCACATTCAAAATAATTCAAAATATTATAGTAACTTAATCAAAAACAAATTAATTTTAATGAGATTTTTGTGGTTGCATATTAGATGCTAACTTTTTTACATCCGGAGTAATATTTGTAGTAGCTACTTTTACCACGGCGTTTAGGTTTTCATTTGTAAGTCGGTTTCTTTGAATTGATTTATTCAACTTCATTATTGAAAAAGTTTGCTCACAAATGTACGTACTTCCGAATAAACTTCCACAAAGCGCTGCATTTTGTCGTAAATGTGGAAATTTTTCTGTAGGAAGACATCTGTAGAAGTTCATTAAGTCTCCTTCCTTAAATTTGGACTTCAATTCTTCGTTGCATTGAATGTCAATAAGCTCAAGTTGGAGTTTTGATTCAGCATTTTCATGTGATGCTTCGAAAGGATTAGCAAATGTGCTGAACAGTATTTTGTACCGGTCAAAGTCTTCAAATCGTTCGTTGAAAGATTGCTGCAGTTGTTGAATATAAATACCATATTGATTACTGTTCATCTTGTATTTTTTAAATATTTCATCGCAGTTGGAAAAGTGACAAGTATTATTATTAGTTACTAGCTGGTACCCGACGCGTTGCTGTCGTAGCGGAAATAATTTCTATCTCTATCTGAATCGCAAACTCAGTCTCAATCTCAATCTCAATCTCAATCTCAATCTCAATCTCAATCTCAATCTCAATCTCAATCTCAATCTCAACCTCAACCTCAACCTCAACCTCAACCTCAATTTCAATCTCTATCTCTATCTCTATTTCTATCTCTATCTCTATCTCTATCTCTATCTCTATCTCTATCTCTATCTCTATCTCTATCTCTATCTCTATCTCTATCTCTATCTCTATCTCTATCTCTATCTCTATCTCTATCTCTATCTCTATCTCTATCTCTATCTCTATCTCTATCTCTATCTCTATCTCTATCTCTATCTCTATCTCTATCTCTATTTCTATCTCTATCTCTATCTCTATCTCTATCTCTATCTCTATCTCTATCTCTATCTCTATCTCTATCTCTATCTCTATCTCTATCTCTATCTCTATCTCTATCTCTATCTCTATCTCTATCTCTATCTCTATCTCTATCTCTATCTCTATCTCTATCTCTATCTCTATCTCTATCTCTATCTCTATCTCTATCTCTATCTCTATCTCTATCTCTATCTCTATCTCTATCTCTATCTCTATCTCTATCTCTATCTCTATCTCTATCTCTATCTCTATCTCTATCTCTATCTCTATCTCTATCTCTATCTCTATCTCTATCTCTATCTCTATCTCTATCACTATCTCTATCTCTATCTCTATCTGTATCTCTATCTCTATCTCTATCTCTAACTCTAACTGGAAAGACTCGTGGAAATTGATAACCAAATTTCGAGGCTGTGCTACTTACAATTCCAAAGTTATTCGATATCGCAAGTTTGGCTTGTATGGGCGGAGCCACACCTCCTTGTTCAATGACGTCTCAGTTATAATTCCATACTGAATTTCGTTGTTAAACGACATTTAGTTCCAAAGCTATCTGATATCAAAAATTTAAAGTGTATGGGCGGAGCCACACCCCTTTTTTCAAAACCCATCCCAGTTTTATAGTAGATATATCACCAAGTGGCAACTCCATACTGAATTTCATTATTATACGGCATTTAGTTCCAAAGCTATTCGATATCATAAATTTTAATTGTATGGGCGGTGCCACACCCCTTTGGCCTATACTGGCTCAATTTTGCAAGTCGAAAGACACGACTAAATAGAACGTTCTAACCGAGTTTCATTAATGTGTGACTTATAGCTTGAAAGTTATACTGAAAATTTGGCTGAAAAATTGCCACGCCCCACATTCAACGCCCATAAAATTTTACGTGTGGAACGGCTCTTGTAAATTGAGATAGAACACCGAATTCCGATACTATTCGACCTATAACTTCAGAGCTATTCGCTACCGTAGATTTGGGTTGTATGGGAGGTGCCACGCCCCCTTATTTTAGGGGGATGAAAAATAGATGTTGTTCGATTCTCCCCCCTGACTAATATCCTCGCTAAGGATCACGAAAATCGGTCGAGCCGTTTCGGAGGAGTTCGATTACGCACCCCGTGACAGAAGAATTTTATATATTAGATTTGGGAATGGAACAATGATAACTTGATTCGAAAAGCTGATACGTCACCATGTAATGTCGTGATTAATTGAGATTTTCCTTAAAGTTTAAGGTTCAGATCATTTAAATGGCCGCATATATCTGTTAAAAACGCGAGGTCACATATCCATTTTGAATCTTCCAAATAATCCACTGACTGACTTTTTTGATTTAAAAACGTTTTAATTTCTTCAATAAGGTTAAGGAAACGTTGCAGAACTTTGCCTCTACTTAACCAACGAACTTCACTATAGTACAAAACATCACCATATTCGCATTCAATTTCATTAAGAAATTCCTTAAATTGTCTGTGATTTAATCCACGTGATCGGATGAAATTTACTGCTTTCACCACTTTTTTCATAACATGGTCGAAACCCAGATTTTTGCCAATTAAATTTTGTTGGTGTATAATGCAGTGATACTTCATTAAATCCGTATGTATTCCTTTTTGCTTCATATGTTCGGATAAAAGAGTTGTCATACCGATTTTAGGACCAATCATTGAAGGAGCCCCGTCAGTCACTATACCAGAAAGCTTTGATAAATCCAAATTATGCTTCTGCATGCTAGACAATAATGCCTGCAATAAATCCGATCCTCTTGTTTGATCTTTCATTGGATAGAGTTCAACAAGTTCTTCAAAAATTTCATAATCTGATGTTATACAACGGGCGTATATACACAATTGAGCAATGGAAGTTATATCGGTAGATTCATCAACAGCTAATGAAAACTTGATACAATTTTTGAATATACTTGAAAATTTAGTCAAGATATCAGCAGAAATATTGGTGATACGCCGTTGTATTGTCATTCGGTTTAAACTTAGTGCTTCAAATTTCGAGGTGCATTTTGTACAACATAATTTTTTTGATGCTACGATTAAGCAGTTCTTTACAAAATCACCATCGGTATACGGTCGAGACGATTTTGCTATTAAATTCGCAATATCAAAACTTACTTCAACTGCTTGCTCTGCAGATTCATTGCACTTTTTAAATATATCTTGTTGTGCTTGTAATAATTGGACCATTGAAGTAATTTTTTGTGTTCTTAAAGCACCAGAATACTTTTCATTAAAATCAGAATGTTTACTTTGAAAATGTCTTTTTAAGTTATAATCTTTCGGCACTGCAATTGTTGCTTTACAAATTAAACATATAATGTTTCCTTTATGTGCGATAAAACAAAACTTTTCAGTCCATTGCTCTTGGAAAACTCGTTTTTCATCTTCTAACTTCCGTTTTTTAAGTTGTTTTGATACCGACATATTATTTTTTGGACACACAAATTAAAAAAAACTGAGTAAAACTAAACAAACTACAAAGCACAAACTCAAACTGAAAAGTAAGAATAACTCCTACTGTACATTTCAAATCTCTATAATTCCATGTAAAAAATGTTGTGGTCCATGGCATACTGAGATTCAAATTTAAACACTTAAACAAGTAAATAAATGTAAACAAGTGAATATGAGAATGAAGGAATGTATTTCTATAATTTCATAATTAATTATATTTATACTTATTCTTTTATGTTATTTGAAAAATATATTTATTTGTGAAGTGATAACTTCTTTAGGCGCGTTTAGCAATTTCTGATCAGTGTTTTTCTCGATTCAATCGTCAGCATACAGTTAGATTCTGCCGCTGCTTTGTATGTTCGAACATGCCCAGCGGGAAAAGAAGCACTCCGAAAGGCCTTTTGGAGTGCGTGCAAGTCAGCTGAAAGCGCTGACCCTACGTATGACACACCATTGTTATTTTAACATTACATGTCATTGGAAAAAAGCACTCCAATTCAGCTGACTTTGGATTGCTTTAAAATGCCTCTCTTGGAAAGCTTTGGGTCAGCAGTTCGTTGCATTCTTTTTGATTGAGTCTACCTAAAAAAGGGAGCTGCAGAGAGGAAGAGAGAGAGAAGGAGAGAGATTTTTAATTTTATAAAAAATAAGGGTTATAGTACGTTCGTACTGGGCCGAAATTGAGCAATTTCGAGCATATTCTCAATTTCGGCTGAAATTGAGCTGAAATTGCTTAATTTGGCCATACAAATCCTTTCAAATGAAATTAGGAAAAAATCTCAATTTCATCGAAATTGACCACGAAATTGAGTTAAATTGTAAGGCAACCCAGGTTTTTTGATACCAAATTTGGCAGCACTGTCCAAAAATATACTGTCAATCAAAATAACACCTTCAAAATATTAATAATTTTATCGGCTTTTTGAATTCGTTGTGAATTCGTTTTGAATTTAAATTTTTAATTAGTCATGGAAAAAAAACGTATTTATAAAAAAAGAAGTTTGTGGTCTCCTGAAGCCGAGGAGCTCCTTTTGAATGTGTGGGCCGAAAAAATTGACGAATTGCGTGGTGTCCGCAAAAATGGACACATATATGAAGAGATGGCACTTGAGCTGCGTCAGCACGGACATGAGGCGACGCCAGGGGAAGTAAAAGTTAAATTAAATAACCTGACTACAAAATATAGGTAATAAATACGAATTACTAAATGATTCAATTATACAAATTAACTTTTTTTCAGGAAAGAAAAGTCAAATATCGGACCATCTGGTGGATCGCCGTTTGAATGGGCATCATTTAGTAAAGTTCACCAAATTATTGGAAGCCACACGATAAACAATTTTATCGTCGAAGAGAGCATTTTGGAAGACTACATTCTGAGCCAAGATACCGTGGATATAGAAGGTAATTATAAAAACAATAATTAGTATAAAGGGCTGCACAAATGCATTTTCTCCTTTGATTATACCAAATATTTTAAGTTAAGCACATCACTCGCAGAAGAATTCAGCAAAGAGATAGCGTAAGAGCGTTACCCAGTAGGAAAAGCAATCATCCCAATATAGCTTCTTGGCACATCCTTTAGACTCGGCGATCATACCGCTTCACTACCAAATGCCATATCTTTTTTGTATGGATCTGCTACGTAAGGAGTATTAATCCCTTCGTCGCATCTGCGAGCACGTAAGAAGTGATTCGAGTACCTTCTTTGGGCAATGAAGGAACGATATGGATGTCTATTTGTTTTGTTTTTTATTTTGGCATTTTTCGTATTTTCTTCCCAACACATCGCTTTGCAGCTGCCGTGTTCATCTCCTAAGGTATTAGTGTCTTCTTCAAATACTTGAAGCAATAAGAAAAGATAGGTCGCTTTAGAGAGGTGTTCGCTTACCTTCCGGCTGGGTACTTGTTGCTCAGAGAACAATTATTATTTTAACTCTCTCTCTCTCTCTCTCTCTCTCTCTCGGATAAAATGGAAACGCAACTTGCTCTTGTCGATAACAAAAGTTATCGGCAAATGAAAAAATATCTATATAGTTCCATTTTGTATTTAAAATACTTGCGTATGTTTATATTTAAACTTTTTTATAAGTGTATTAAGAGACACAATTGAACATGTTTTTGCAACAAGAAAATGTTAAATTAAAACTCCGCTGCAGGAATTGAACTGATTCCCGTCGACTGATAGTTTAACGCTCTAACCATCAAACCAAAAGCACTCGATATAAAACAGCGCAGATTCAATATTGAGTATAAACTAAAGCTATGTTGCAGTAGATCACAATAATTTTATAGGAATGTGTATTGTATTGTATTATCTTTTTATAAGAATGTGTATTGGCTACATATCCTTCATATCTTACAATAACTATTAGCCAATACACAATATCCACTAAGGATTGTGTATTGGATGTTTTTTCACTTACTATCAGAGGTCGTTATGCTTAAAAATAAGCAACCTGTAAGTCAAGAAAGTTTTCGTGCTTATTAAATATGCTTAAGATGATCCAGCTACTGAGCAAGTTCATCTTTTTGTTAGTGTTCTGCATGTAATTTAGAACATTTTTGGTTAAACCAGTATGAATAAAGCACTTCTTGAATGTCTTACAACTTTAGAGCATACTATACTATTATATAAAAGGGTTCTCTCGGATTTTTATCGTTCAATCACGGGGTAACCGCTGAACCGATTTTAATAATTCTTTCACTATTTAATTGCTACAATAAGCGACCCTGCTACTGAGTACTACGTTTTTGTTAAAACTTTTGATTTAATTATTTAAGAATTCGTGCATTTTAATCAATGCTGTCATTGTATAAGCAGCACAAAATAACAACAAACAATAGCTTAAGCTCTTTGTTGAGAGAGAGAGGTGAGAGTCTATAACTCACCGCGCTGCCATCTTGAGTGGATAGTTGCACTCAGTTTATTTCTGCTGCAGTTTATTTCTGCTGCAGTGTTGCCATAAGCCCAATATATCGTATTTATTTTGATTTTCATACTAAGATTGCTTGCCACTCTTTTTATTTCAATAGCTACTGAGCTAAAAGATCTAATAAATAGATTGAGATAAATTTTACATTATTTTAGAATAAAGCTGAGTAAAAAAAAATATAAGATTGTCATTAAAGGCCGTTAACATTTTTATTAATGGCGAAACTAACTATGATCTTATGGTAAAATTGGATGGAAGTAATCATGGTTGAACTAATGAGGTTGTCGCAAGAGTGAGAGCGAGTGCCCATAACTGTCAAGTCGAAGTTGACAGCTCATACAAAATCTGAAAGCGAAAACTGATAACATGTAAAGCCGATGAAGTTGTTGTTGTTGCTTTTCATTGATTTTGACAATTGTGGGTACTGAAAAGAGAGTACAATCAGCCCCAAGAGAACCTTATTAATTTAACCATGATGGTGATTTCAATTGCATGTAAGCTGTGGGGGTGAAATGTTTTGTACTACCATGGCTGTTGTGTGTTCAACGGTCTGAATTGTCATTGCGTTAGATTGTGGCTTGAACAGCTGCGCAAAATATCGAGTCTTTATTTAAATATGTTTTCATATTTATATTTATATTTATATTTATATTTATATTTATTATCCCAAGCAACGCTGGGAACGGGTATGCTAGTATCATATATCTATATATATAAAAAAGGAAATTATGTTTGTAAGGCCGCAATAGACTCCTAAACTACTCATCCGATTAGCATGAAAATTTGTGTATAAAAGTTTTTTGGTACGGTGCGTGTTCGTGGGCTATTAATTTTGTTCCACCTTGAACACCAGAGGGCGCTGTAGTACAAATTTTTTACAAAACTGCCTAAAACTCCCAAACCGCTAATGCGATTAGAATAAAAGTTGGTATATAGTAGTTTTCAGGTACGATGAGTTTTTTAGCACTATCTTCTTTGACCCACCTTGGACACCAGATGGTGCTGTAGTACAAATTTTTTACAAAATCGCATATTTTTAGTTGTTTTCTTATGTAACATGTGCAAATATTTACAAAATATAAAATATTTCTCAAATTTAGTAAAACTAAAAAAATTTCCGTTATTTTGACACCAAAAACATGAACATATCTTGAAAACTATGAAAAATTTTACTACAACGATATATTTAATGCAACATCGTTGCTCAAAAATGAGAAAAAAACAATCAGAAATTTAATTTTGCGACTTTCGAGTCAAATATCTCCGCCATGATACAATTATACAAGGTAGGAGTGACAACTTGCTTTTTTCTCATCAGTACCTTACATCGACTGTCATTTGCCTGTATATTTTGTTTTCTATTTTCTTTTTTTCTTTTTTCGTTCTCTAATTTATACTATTTTTGACAGTTGGCGTAAGACGAAAGAACTGTCACTCCTACCTTGTATAATTGTATCATGATCTCCGCTGCTTTTGTATTCATTTTGTTAAATTTTTTTTTGTCTTAAAGCTTCATCAAAGTACTATAAAAACTTTATTGCAAAAATACCGTTAGTTGAGTAAATATATTTTAAATATTTTTTTCAAAAAAGGTCTGAAATATTGGAGTTTTCCTCACAAAAAGGCTCAAAATTTGTTTTTGTTGAAAAATAATTTAAATTCAAATTCGCAAATTTTCAACTCTATTTAAAAATTATAACATTTATAGGCAAAAACTATTTCAATTTTACACAAAAATTAAAAACCATTTCTGTGATTCAAAAAACAAGGCCTACCCCTTGAATTTTTCGAACAAAATTTTTTTTTCCAATATTGTGTTTTTATATTTTTGAAAAAATATACAAGCTAAAAAATTAATTTATTAGAAAAAATTATCTAAGTATCTCTTGCCAATCGAAAGTTATAGCCAATAATGTTTATCCAAAACATATATACAAAAAGCAAAACGCTGTGTGTGATGGCTGGAAACTTCAAAATTACTTAGCCGATAGAGCTGAAATTTTGGCAGTACATTTTTTTCAAGTACGAGATGGCTTAAATTTCTGTCACACACCCCCTTTTACCGCCCACAAATCAATAAAAATGCTATATTTCCTACGGTTTTCGTCGATTGGGCTACATTTTGGTAATTTAGTCTGTATGCTTACTGTCGGCAACTGTACTAAAACAGGGTAATGTCCATCTACTAGAAAACTGGGATGAGCATTATATAAAAGTAGCAATACTTACATACAAACTCAAAATGGAGTTACTATTTGGTGATCTCCTGCTACTGGGAAACTGTAACGGGCAGTGGAAAATAACAGTGGTGTCAAACTATGAGTCTGAGAAAAGTTTTGAATACACCTATTATGTTCCCATATAGTTGCAGGGTGCAGCAACGCGCGCCGGGAGAAGGCTAGTATCATATATATATATACATATATATATATCATAGAAATCATAGAATCATAGAACGAGGAATAAAAAGCTTCGCTTCGATAAACGAGATTATGCTTCGTAGTGCTACCTAAAGTTTTTAATGCCGTGGTTATGCTTACCAAACATGATTGCCGAACATTTTTTGTTGTTATTGTTTCACGTATAATTATGCGAGAGAATGCATTTGAGAAAAAGTTAATTTCTCAGTTTATACGTGAAACAATAACAACAAAAAATGTTCGGCAATCATGTTTGGTAAGCATAACCACGGCATAAAAACAAGCATATGCTGCTCATTTTGCTTTGTTTTGTGAATCTTGCCAAGGCAAAGCAAATGCAGCAGTACTAAAAAGAATTTGCTCATTTCATTCATTTTCATTCATTTCATTCATTTTCATTCATTTCATTTTGCTGCGTTTTGCTTTCGGTTTTTCATTTTTATTTCTGACGCGACTGCGCACAAGAAAGCATATTATACAAACGACAACGTGCAGATAGACTTGCGTCTCTGAAATACAGCATAGACATAGAAAACATAGAAAACAGCATTTGTGCAGCCCTTTTATTAGTATTAAAATCTTCTATTTATTTATGTATGTATTCTATTATTTAAAGCATTTTAGTTGTAATTTATTAATTTATATTCAAAGAAGATTAAAAACTAAACAACTTACAAATGACCTTACTTGCTAGGAACTTAAGATCAGGGTTAAAATTAAAAACTAAGATAAAAGAGAATAAAGAATAAGTAAGAGTTAGAATAAGTAAGTTATAACTAGAGATAATGAGAATAACAATTATAATAGCAGAGATTAACAGAAGATCAAATAAAGAGTATTAAGTATAGTATGAGGTATTATAAAGTATAAGTAAAAGTATAATTGCGTTTAATATGTGACTATATCTTTTTATTTAAGTTGCAGACATTAATTCGGAGCCAACCCTTCCACTATGGTCAGTGTCACCGTCTCCATCGTCAACGCTTACTTCGCCGTCGGCACTTCAGTCATTACCATCGTTGACACCATCGAGTTCAGCTGAGCCTGAAAAAAAAAGAAAACGTAACAATATTCAAAAGGATCTGCTTGCAGAATTTAAAAAAATCGGTAATGCTATTAAAGAGCAGACTGAGGAGATGAAGAGGCATGAAGAAGTCTTAAGAGAAACTGACGAGAAGTTGTTTCACTTGGAAGTGGAAAAAACAAATTTATTAAAATCGTACGTCAAGAACTCGGAAGAAATGAAATCTGCTTTTATCAATTTTTTAAATGCACACCAGGGTGGTGCAGCACTAAATTAATTAAATTATATTTGTTTTGTTTTATTATTATTATTATTTGTTATTAATAAATTATTTAATCACTTAAATTGAAATTATAAAATGAATTTAATTAATAATTAGTTAATTTACTGTTTTTCTTAATTAAATATATCAATGTTTTTAAAGAATTAAATTTAATAAACCAGAAAATAGTTACGGATTTAAGGATTTTTATTTATAATATGGATTCAAATGAAATTAAAACTGTTTTAATTTTATAAAAATTTACTCACATAAATAAGAAGCGATGGCTTGCCTAATGGTTTCTGCTCTGCGGTCATTGTTGCCTAGGGAGACAGTTTCTTCAGGCCTCGGTCGTCTCCGATCGGTTATTCGTTGTGCAGTTATCCACTTGCGATTAATTTCGTCATTTTTTTCATTAAGAAAATTGTGTAAAACACAGCAAGCTTTTATGACCAGAGTGGCGTTTGTGACATTATTATCTATTCCCTTTCCAATACGCCGGAAACGAGCTTTTAGATGACCAAAGGCATTTTCAACAACCCTTCTGCTTTTTGAGAGCTCATAGTTAAATTTTCTTTTTTCTTCGGTTTGTTCAAGGGAAAAGGGATAAGGTTTCATTAACCTTGCTGAAAATCGGAAAGCTGAATCGCCTAAAATAAATATCGGGACATTAACGTTGGATATTGGTTTACTCATTTCATCCAAAAGACTACACTGAGCAAGTTGCTGCTTAAGTAATGATTTCTCAAAAATTTGAGAATCATTACATCTACCTGGACTTCCAACGTTGATGTACATGAAGCGATATCTGCAATAACATTTTCTTTTGAAGAGCAACTTACTATAAATATATGTACATACCAGAGAACGGCATACGGGTTTCATACGATTTCGTTAAATTTCATACTTGGAGTGCATGTTAAATAACAAATCTCATGTGCAATGTCCATACATATATTAATTATTGTGGAATGTAAACAGATTTTAAAATTTTTGAGAAAGTTACTTTGTATGGGAGGTAGGCGTGGTTTTCATCCGATTTGGGTCATTTTCGAACTTGATCTCAATTTTTTTACATACAAGCTTAAATATCGAACTTTGTGATAGCTTGAAAATTACGGTTGAATCGTGATCACAGACAAACGGACGGAAAGTCTTTTGGTTGAAAACTCATTTGAAGATTACAAGTTCACTATTTGGCAAGTACAAAACTATTTAACATGATTCCGATGTTAATTTTTTCTATAATTATTCAGTAAAAAAATTATTCAGTATGAACTCTGCATAAGTATTACTTTCTGAATGAATGGACATAACAGAGTCCTTAATAAAAACAATGCAGCATAAACAGCATTGTGCTCGAATTTGCAATGTACTCAACGAAATAAACACAAAAAAGCAATAGTGTCTTTTCAAAGACACTGCACAACAACAATGTAGGAAACAATAGCGAGCATTGCACAATATAGCCCTAACCAAAATAGACGAAACGACACGATTGCAACTTGCCAAACGTTTGCAATCGTTACGTCTGTTTTGCCATTTAACCCAAAATGAATCGAGCTCCTCCAATCGTCCGAAAAAAAAGAAGAGTACTCTGCTCAGCTGATGTTGACGAGTTGAGACCCTAGAAGTTCGGTTGTTTCGTTTACGTTTATTCATTTTGGGCTACAACATTGAAATGCATTTAAGTGAACATTTTCGACTTCACTCGTTACGGAGCAAATCGTCTATTTTGGTTAGGCCTTATGATTCACAGTCATTTCTGACGAATGAAAACGCAGCAGAAGCAGTGAATGTACGAAGATAAAATAAATGAAGAACATTCATTGCCAATCTCTGATACATACACTTAGAAAAAAATTACCTGTAGTCAACCAGTGCTAAAAGAACCATAGAGTACCATCCTTTATAATTAAAGTAATCAATAGCATCTTGTGCTCTCGGATGCACTTCAATATGGCAACCATCTGAATTGTTTTAAATGAAGATGAAGTTTAGTAATAGCAAGACTAACAAATTAAGTGAAAATTTACCTATTGCACCAATGCATTGGGGAAACCCCAAGGTCTCAAAACCTTTAACACAATCAAAAATTTTGTTGAAAGTTAAAGGGAAGTCGTTCATATACATTGCCCTTAATGTGTTCCAAGTTTGGGTGCAAAACTCGAGCACAATTTCACACACTGTAGATTTTCCAACTCCAAAGAGGTTTGCAATGCTTCGATATTCTGCAGACGACCCTATTGCATATAATGCAATCGCGATACGCTTCTCTAATGGAATCGCTTTCCGAAGGTTCGTGTCCTTTTTTTGCAAACTTGTCAACATTCCACACAAGCATTGGAAAGTGCTTCGATTCATTCGAAAATTGTTTTTAAAAAAATCTTCGTCATTAACCTGACAATCCAACTCCCAAAAAGATTTTGTTCGATCCTGCAAAAATGACATGTTGAGAATTGAATATCTAACGTTTGTCGCACATAAGGTCGGGGTTGTGTGATGATACGCGGCTTATATGTGCGTCATTCCACAAGAAAGTGTTGTTTGCATCTATATAAGCAGCGCATCAATATGCAGAAATCACACATCCTCGCCCATATGTATCACAGGTAAAACAGGCAGCTGGTACATTATTATAATAACGCCTCTTACCACAAAACGGCATTGCGATGAAAGCCTGGCTGCAAAGCCAATAAGCATCAACTGCTGTCTTCTTAAATTCATGACATTGATTTGCAGTTTCTTGATTTTTTCTTTTAATGACCGGCGTTGTCTTTCGTGTTTCGCGGTTTTTCTATTGTATATTTCACTTAACTAATCCCGCATTTTGTTGATAAATCATAAAAAAATTAATACACGATTCCATTTTTTTTTCTCTTGAATTTCCAAAAAATAAACAAATAAACTTCAAATGAAATTGCTTCAATTCAGTATGAACACTTACAATTTCGATCGAAATCATCTCACAAATTTACTCAATTTCGGCCCAGTACGAACGTACTATTAGATTCGCAACCATCGATACTGCTTCAAAAGGCCTTCCTTAGAAATCTTTGCGTCAGCAGTTCGTTTTTGTTTTGAACAAATCAATGAAAAATCTGCATTTTTTCTGAAATAATTACTACATCAATGTTTCCATTTTCAAAACATTTAAATTTTTAATGGTTTTTGATTGATTAAGTAAATAAATTATTAATTAAAGATAAATTAAAGATAACGTAAAAAAAAATTACTTACTTAAGAAATTTCACTTGCAAAAAAACACCTATTTTCAAAACTTGCTTACAGGCGCACTTGCATCAAACAACTGATTATTTGCATACCACGCGGTTTTTTCCTTTGTTCGTTTTTTCCGTTGTTCGTTTTTTTCTTATGTCCGTTACTGAGCGCTCTCAAAGTACTGTTCGCTTGCACAACAACAAAAATAAGTGCTGACGTTTTGCTCCTGTAGGAAGCTGCTGACATGCCGGCCCGTTCTTGCGTTTGCATTTTGTTGTTGCTTGTGTCAACATTTTTATCATGCGTGTGTAGGTTTGTGCTTTTTATTGTTTGTACATACATGCAGGGTGGGCCAAATAAAAGTTTTTTTATGTGTTTTTTATAAAATGACCAACATTTTTTTTAAGTGCTAGAATCGTTTCCGGATTGTTGGCATAACATCGGTCATTCACGGTTCCCCACAAAAAAAAATCGCTGAGTGGCCCATGCATCTTATAGAACTGCATCTTATTTTTTTTTCGTGAATTTCGACCTGTGCACCTATAATCGTGCTAAGGACTTTACTCGAATAAATCAAGAAACCAAACATATTAAAATTTAAAGCGTAGTCAGTAGCAGTTATTGAGGTAACTTTTTTACATAAGTTACACTTATAAATGTCTCGTACTGTTTCAAAAATCGAGGAATTGTGTGTATCAAGGGTTGAGATTATCGAGTCTGTACTGTAATATTGTATATAACATAAAAGTTATTATTTATGTACATAGATATATCGTTTAGAATTGGAAAATGAGATGTTATCACTTCTATCGTGTGGTCATAGGCACACACCTTCTTTTTTTTCTAAGTATAGTAAATAATTTATTATAAAAAAAAAATTATTTTTATTTAAAGATGTAGCAAATTATAATAGTTTAGGGCCGCAGGAAATGTTAAATAGGGCCGCATGCGGCCCGCGGGCCGCGGGTTGTGCATGGCTGCTCTATGCCTTGGATATACCGTTGCACGATGCAAGAATAGGAAATGTATAATATCTGCAATTGAGAAACAACTATGGCGGATTGTATATTTCCTATTCTTGCACCGTGCAACGGCATATCCTAGGCATAGAGAATACCCCTAATGTATTGACTTGAAATATCAAACATAAGCTTTGCCTATGTTCACACGTCAGTCAAATGATTGAATCAGTCAAAATTTGTTGTTGCTTTCCTATGTAAAAAAAAATGAACTTTATCTCAGAGCGAAAATGAACTCCAAATTCTTCTCTCGTCAGTCAAAATTTTGATTGAGCTCTAGCATGGTATAATAATACATGGTAGCATTGACAGTTGCTTGGGAAATCATATACTGTCAAAAAATATACTCAAAAAGAGAGCGTTCGCTGGTCGGCCATTGTTAATAAATGAAAACACAAACAACAAACGAATTTTCTGCCAGCATCAAGCCACAGGCATCAATCCACCGCTGGCGACGAGTTTCGTTATTAGGCACTGAATAAAATTTAACATCACGGACTGAAAAACTTTTCGCACAAATTACACAAGATCTTTTTATCACTTTCATGATTTTAAATGTTTATTTCTTTATGATTTGTTTATTTAAACGCACAATATTCTTATTAGTTTTTTGTTTGTTTTTGTCACTTGCTTTAATTTTCGCTTCGTTTCGCAAACAGCTGTGTTTGACAATTTATGTTTTCCTGTTGAAGAGAAAATAAGCAGTTGTCAATGCTACCTGGTATAATTATACCATGAGCTCTAGACCTGCATCAATCAGTCAAATGGTTGCATTATTTTAATTGTTTGTTGTTTAGTAGGAAATTATGTAAGTAAAGTAGTTTATTAGTAGTTTTTAGTAACATATGTAGTTTTTTGAAGCGAAAAGGATGTAATCTGTAACCCTTGCGAACAAAATGAAATGCAACACAACTTTTCTATTACAAAATTTAAAATCGGGTTTTGTTTATTGTGTTATGTTTACTTTCTGTTTACAGCACGTTACGATTTCACAAAATAGTAGGTAGCAGAAAAGTAACAAATGGCGTCGTCAGAGTATCAATCAAAAGATCGTGTGTGAGCAGGCGTCAGTCAAAGAAATAAAATATAAGGAAATGGTGTTAGCCACACACACAGTGTACATGAACTGTGGTATGATTTCTGAATTGAGCGAGCTAGATAGAGAGTGTTTTTTGACATTTCTGAGTTCACTTGAATATAATTGAAAGTTTGTGCAGTGAAATAATTAAATTAAAAGCGTTTTTCACTGCTGAAAACTATGTCATTTTAAAGAAAAATATGACCAAAAATAATTATAACATGCGTTGTGTGGTTAGAATTTGCTACAATGCAAATTAGAGCCAGTTGATTTCGCACCAATTTGCACTCACAATGGTGCACCCACATCTGTCAAATTGCTTCAGGGGCGCATCAGTTTTTCACAGCTGAATACATTTTTGGGGCGCTTCTGTGTTCAGCATAGTTAATCAGATGTAATACATTTTATTGATTTCTTTTCAGATTTCCGCATATTCGGGACCTTAAACTGACTATTCGTCAAAAACTGTATAAAACTATACATTTCAAAATGTGTAAAAACAAAATTTTTCATATATTTTTTCATGCGTTTTATATGAATATTAGTAAAAATCCCATCCTACGACAGGTTGTACCCAAAAATAATAAATACAAGATTATGCCATGCGCATGTCTGCCTACGTCATGATCGACACATTGTCAAAATCAGCTGTTTTGAAAAATAAATCGCAGAGAACAGAAAATCAGTGAGAAGAACAGAGAAAGAATTAAAAACATTATTCATAAACGTTATTAAACGAAAAATCACTATATTTTTATGAATACGGTCTATGAGTAAGAATTTTTATGAATAAGATATTGTTATGAATACGGCTGTAGGTCAAACTTTTACTAATAACGTATTACTCTAAACACCGGTTTTATATGTAATTCTAACAAGCACACTTTGAGCCTTTTTTTTCGACGTAACTGAATACGGCCCTTTGTGAATGTTTATGTATTTGTGTCAACCAACACGAATAAGAAAAATACCACACTTTTGTGCAATAACATCACTTCCTTATATCTTAGTTCTTTGGCGTCAGTCAAAATTTTCAGAGAGAGTAAAAGAGAGTAAAAAATCGTGATGAACTTCAGTCATTTGACTGACGTGTGAACATAGCCTTTGCTATTTAAAATGTACAATAAGGTAAAAATTTGGATGAATTGAATAAAAACAACGCCTCTCCCCCATACAAGCTGACGTCTTCAAAATAATAAAACTTTCATAACTTCGGATATTATATAATAATCACGAAAGTGGGAGTGATTCGATCAAGCCGAAGAAAATAAATACATTTATCTAAGTTAATAGTTTGAATATTTTCCGGTTATATTGAGAATCAAGTAGCAATGCACGAGAAATCATTCGAGATCAAAACATAACTTCAACTCATTTTCGTGGATCTTCAAAAAGGCTTTGAACATACAAACTGAGCAAACAAGTATATCATCAAGCAAAACCAAACGAAGAAATATTTACAGCGTGAGCCCTAATAGCTGTCGCACTTTTTTGAAGCGCCCCTGTGCCAAACATTGAATGCGTAGACTTTTTACCGTTACTTACGCTCTTTTTTGTAAATTTTTTGAGTACGGAAACATGTAAAAGCGGAAAATCGTACGAATTCGTACGAATTTTTAAGTACGGGAACAGACCTTGTGTTTTCTGACGACACAAGTTGTTCATTCTGCAAAAAAGTCACAACAGACATTCCAGCTGATTAGAAGGCTATTGAGAGTTACCAGAACACCATATAAGTTATGATTTGGGGAGACATATCCACAAAAGGCAAGTTCCTCTCATTTTTTATTGAGAACTGCGTAAAAATCAATGCCCAATATTATTTGGATGAAGTTCTTGTCAACCATTTTCACCCTTATGCATCTGAGTTTTTTGGCAATGAGCCGTATTGCTTCCAGCAAGACTCTGCTCCGGCTCACAAAGCAGGAACCAGGGACCGAAAATAACCGTTATATTCGAAATTTCAATTCAAAAAGTCAGGCGCAAAAATTTGTCTTTTTGATATTTGAATAAACCAGTGCGATGCTGGTTAGCTAAGAAATAATAATCGTAAAAGCTTTTTATTTATTTGACTTTTTTAAAAAAAAGTAAAAAAGAAATAGTTATTTTTTGACCGATATTTTTTTGGTCAAAAATAAAAGTTGAAATTTAACTTTAATTTTTACGCTTTACGGCCGAGACGTTATGTATAATAAATATGTAGATCTGGAACTATCATTGCTACACCGTCTCCAGAATTCAATTCAATCTCCCTTCAGACTAATCCCTTCATTCTGAATCACGAAAAGGTACACCAGCGATAAGCAAGTCACGAGAAGCATTTGATTCTTGTTTGGATGTGACTATTTCTGATATTTTTTTATTAGGTCTGTTTCGGTATTCGTTTCAAGCATGATACAAAAAATAGAGGTAGATGCAGACCTGACTGTGCTCTCTTTTAATACTGCCGTAACTGTCAAAATCCATATAAAAAAAGTTATTTGCTTACATTTAATTTCTATGAACTTTTTTATAGCTTTGAGATTTTATATGCGTTGTCAACTTCGTGTTGACATTCGCGGCAGTACGCTGTCATCTAGCGAATTTACCTGTATTTATTGTATCATGGTTTCAAGTAAAGTTCGAGTAATTGAGAGTGACATTTTGCTCGTTTTTCTACTCTCTCTCAAGTTACTTGAAACGAGTACGGAAACATTCCTTTTATCGTTCGCCTTATGATTCGTGATACTGAATGATGAGGTAGGTTTTGACTTTTCGAATCTAATTTCATCGAATTTGTACCATCAAGAAAAAACTGTAACTTAACAGTTTTTGCAGAAAATTGCTCAAAATGAAAATGTCCATCGAAGAAAGGAAGAAATTTATAATGAAACCTTTAAATATATCAGATTTTATTAAAATAGAATCTTGATAAAATTGATGTAAATACAACTATTTTAATATAGTATAGTAGCTAAAAAATATATTAATTCGATAGTTGAACAAATTATTAGTGATGTATAGATCGATATAAAGAAACGAATATAGAAAAAGATATAGAAAATCTAGATATAGAAAAAAGTTAATAAATATAACAATTAAGTGAATATAAAGTGACTTATTTCATTTGATACAAATTCATTTCGTTAACTTGAATGTTATGTTTGGCAAATAATTATTAAACATGGCTGGAATGAGAGAATGAAAGTGATTAGCAAACATGAATGAGTTATAGTCTAAATGCCCCAGATGTGTGAACCTTTTGAGCGCAGCATATCGTACTTTCCGGAATACTTTCGTTTGCGCATCTCATTCTTCGGCTTTAGCATTCTCACAGGCTTGAAATCGCGTCGAATCATGTTGTTCTTTGCAGCAGCTGAATTTTTGAGGATCACATCTGAAGACGTACGTGGTGAGAGAGCTAATGATGCTTCTTTCCCGATGCTAATTGATGGTTTTACTACTGCTGCAGCTGTTGCTCCGGCTGCGACTTTAGTAGCCTTAGCGCCTGCATCATACTTGGGATGTACCGGGGCAGTAGGTGCAGAACTAACCGCAGCCTGATGATTGCCATTTGCCAATTTGCTAGAACTCAGGGCGCTTTGCTTAGACGATTGCACATCAGCACCAGAGGTCACAGCCACTTTTGCTCCAGTTGTTTTGCGAAGATTAAGAAAGGAAAATGGATCCGTTCGGAGTTTCGCATTATCTGCATTCTGACGCTGGAATGACAGCTGACTTTCACCATTGATACTTGGAGTTTGTTTTTCAGTTTCTGCTGCCTGTGCCACTGCATCATCTAGAACGCGTTTGCATGATTCGATTTGAGCCTTCCACGAGCGTACCGCGTCCTGCGCCTGCCCCATCAAGTCCTGCGATGACTGTATTTTATTGATGCTACCGTCATTCTTAAGGGGCAGCGACCATTCATTGACTACAACAGGCACTTGTCCTGCGTCCAAGTTGCTGTTGCAGTTGGATTTCAACTTATTGTTGATGTTGTTATTGGAATTCTTACAATCGCTATTAGAACCATCGTTGTTGCAGTTGTTGTTGTTGTTGCCATTGTTATTGTTGCTGCCATTATTGTTGTTGTTATTGTTATAGCCATTATTATTGTTGGCATTGTTGTTGCTGTTACAACTATTATTGTTGCCATTATTATTATTGTTGCCATTATTATTATTGTTGCCATTACTGTTGTTGTCATTATTATTGTTGCCGTTACTATTATTGCCGTTATTATTATTGCTGTTGTTGTTGTTGTTGTTATCACCATTATTATTGTTGCCATTGTTTTTATTGTCGTTGCTGCTGTTATTGTTGTTGTTATTGCTCTCAACGTCATTAATGCATTTCGATTTGTTATAATTGTTGTTGTTGTTATTAACAGGGTTGTAATCGCCACCATTATTATTATTGTTGTTATTACCGTTATTGCCACCACCACCGCTACCATTATTGCCTCCACCACCGTTGCCATTATTACCATTATTGCCACCGCTATTATTGTTGCCGTTATTGCCATTATTACCACCACCACCACCACTATTACCTCCACCACAACCACTACCACCGCTGCCACTACCACCGCTGCCACCACTACCGCCGCCACCACTACCGCCGCCACCACTACTACCGCCGCCGCCACTACTACCGCCGCCACCACTACTACCGCTGCCACCACTACCACCGCCACTACTACCACCACCACCACTGTTAGAATCCTTGCCACCAAAGCCTTCACATTCGTTAGCGGTTGAGTTATCATCGTTTGAAGACAACAAATCCGTCTCCAGCTCATTCATATTCTTAATAATTGCAATAGCGTGCTCACGCATTGACTTAATCAGACA
This sequence comes from Pherbina coryleti, assembly GCA_943735915.1. Taxonomy (NCBI): domain Eukaryota; kingdom Metazoa; phylum Arthropoda; class Insecta; order Diptera; family Sciomyzidae; genus Pherbina; species Pherbina coryleti. The sequence goes on along the minus strand of OX030950.1, from coordinate 160,892,493 downwards.
CGTCACATGATCGATGGCATCCTGCGTATCCTTGGCTACCGAACTGCTGCTATCTTGCTCTTTCGAGTCCCCTCCCTGCAGCTCACTAGTAGCGTGGTTCTCAACCTGATTGTCATCAGCTGCTGCACGTCGCACTGGAGCCTCTGGTGCCACGGGTTGATTGAATTCGGGCCCATTCTCCTGCACCGGCACAAAAGGTTGTCGATCTGGCATAAAGTTGGACGTCTCTTGAAGATCATCATCATCCAATTCTGCCGGCTCGTTGTTCTCTTGATAGTATGCAAAGTCTCGGTCATTCGAATCGAGGTAATCGTAGGCGTTATTGAACTGATACGTTGCGGTAACAAATGGTCGTCCGCGGTTGTACAGTTGATGAGGTAATAACATTAAAATAAGATAAAATAAAATCCAAGGCCGATTTATTGACATTTTAAAAACTTAAAAAGCAAATTATTAAAAGATAAAATTTGTTGTTGACACATTTTGTTAATTACTGGGAAATGTCATTTTCGACATATGAACGATCAGACCGATAAACATTTGCGACATTGTTGGCAAGGATAATGAGATGTTGTCTATGTAAGAGTCTTACAGTTAGCAGTTTTATAGAGTTCTTAACAAGTAGATTGGATGTTGATGATATTCAAGTATATAAATAGAGAAAGAAAAATAGAATCTACAAGAATCTGTAAGGCTGATGTCTAACTTTGGAGGTATTATAGCCATTTTCTTTGATTTAAGTTTTTCTTACTGTTAGTTGTCTTTATCAAGCTTCAAATTTGGTTATGTAGCTGCATCAATGTACGTTTTATGCTGAAGAGTTTATAATAAATACTTTGTTCTAAACATGTACGTATCATTTTCAAAGAAATCCGTTCGAAGTCTTTAGAGAGGTTTGAAAAAATAGATAAGTTAATCGATAGTAATCCAGGCTGATCAGTCGAGATATAAATTCACACTTAGGAAAACAATTTTTCGGCATATATTTTATCTAACAGTTTAGGTATGCCCGATAATATAACAATTGATCTGTAGTTTTCAATCAGAAACTTCTGCACAGATTTTGGAAAAGGGAGACCTTCAAAAAGTATAGTTAACGCAGTGCAGAGAGAATTTGCGGAAGATTTTAAGAATATTGGTGGCAGTAAATACCCACCACCTTCGTACAATCAATACTTTGAAGAGCTATAATGACTTCATATTCAGAAATCTTTATATTTTCAATATTAGAAATTTCGGATACATAAGAAAAATCATTGAGACTAGTGGTCTGGCTGATGTTGTCAAAGACAGACCCAGAAAATTGCGCAAATAACTCGGAAATATCTTAATTATTGTTAGCTTTATGCCCTCTGAACTCCATCTATTTTGGAACATTCCAGAACATTTTCGTTTCGAATTATCCAAAAAGTCCAAAAAGACTTAAGGTTGTATTTTATATTTTCTTCCATTGAACTAACATAATTCTTATGTAAAAAGTTTGAAAAAAAAGATACAGTAGTTTCGACTATGTCGTAACACAAGATTCAATTCGATTTTGATGACATCTTTTTTAAAAAATATTTAGCAAAATATGTATTCCATACACCTGAGCATATGACCTTTAAAAGAGTGCCGGAGAGGGTTAATATGTATGACCGTATGACTATCAACCACCCTACTTACCTCCGAGAATGACGTATTCTACGTCAAAATTCAAATTCATATCGGAGCTGTACATATATAGATCTACCTACATCAAAATTGGTTTTGGTATCTTATATTTTTGAGTTGATTATCTCAACGATTGTACCATGGCAATTTGTTTATCTGTTTTCGTTTTTTAAAGGAACATAAGAATCAAATCCTACTTTTAATATTTTCTTGAATGCATTATATATATTGTTTATGCCCTCTAAACCAATTAAAGAGTTCCAATCAATAGAAGTAAAATAAACTACACGCATTTTATTCACGAACTACACGTGAAGTAGTTAAAGTTCGTAATCACGTCAATAGTCTACACGTTTTTTAGGCATAAACAATTCATATGCGATTTATAAAGCTTTCAGGTGGCTTATGGGGACCCTTATAGGTACAGTGAGTTTGTAGGAAAGTAATTAATGTTGTTGTAGACAAAAGATTCTACTGGTATTTGGCAAGCTCATGGCTGCGTCATTGGGACGTTTTTGGGTTCTTTGTTCCAATGACGCACCCAGTTGCTAGCCAAATCCCAGTGGAATTCCTTGCCCTCAAAAACCTTCACTCCATTCCTAGGAACTCACAGAACACGTTCGGAAGCCTTCCAAATCACAAGCAATATTTTTGCCTCCGTCGGGAACCGGCGGAGGTTCGATAATGTTGTGGGCTACTTTTTGTTATGAAGGTAAAACTCCAATTTGCAACACGTCGACAAAAATTAATGTCAACACAATGTATGTGGGCTTAGTTGGGTAGAGTGCATGACCCATACGCCATAGAAACCTGGTTCAATTCCATCTGACACAGAAAGTTTTTTCAATTGAATTAATTTTTCTGTTCGGCCATCACCTCTCTGCAGGCAATGGCAAAACTCAGGGATTATAAATATTTCTCTTAAAACTATCTCTTGCCATGCAAAAGTCTATATAATCTGGAGCTATATTGCAATAAGATAAGCATTAGAAATTGGCTCATTATTGCCATAGTTAGTTCTATGAAATCCTACAAAAAATAAGCTTCTTTCTCTAAAAGTCCTTGTTGGAGCATAGAATGGAATTAGTTCAAGTAGTTCAGGCGAATCTATCTTGTTATCCACAATGTCTTTGATAAACATAACACTCTGTGCTTTTCTTCTCTGAGATAAGTTTTGAATATTTAACAATTCGCATCGCACTTCGTACGTTGGCATATTTTCGAAATTAAATAAACGGCGTAGAGCAAATCTAGTAAAACTCTTTTGGATTCTTTCAATGCGAATGCTATCACGGTCGTATATCGGATCCCATATTATATTCAAGTATTCCAAAAGAGATCTTACCAGACTAATAAATAACGTTTTTAACGTAAAATCGTCTAAAAAGTCTTTGGAATTGCGTTTTAAGAAACCGAATAATGAGTTCGCTTTAGATATAGTGTATTCTCTACGTGTATTTAAAGAAAATTTCATATCAAAATAGATGTCTAAGGGCCAGTTTCACGACCATTAGTTAACCATTGACAAGAGGTTAACTAGCAGATTTGAGTTTCACAATCAAAGTTAACAAGAGGTTAAACCACCAGTGATGATGGTTTAAACCATTAGTTAACGAACAGCTGATTTCTGTTATAGAAAAAAGCTTACAAAAAAGCAAAAAGAGAAACGTGAAACAAATAATAATGGATTCCGATTGGGATTACGGTGTTGATAGCTATTCGGACTATGAGAAAGTGTGGTTAAAACACTCCACACTTCCTCATCGAAAAAGAATAATACATACACGGCCATATTTTTTCAAAGCTACGATGCCAAAGATGTCCGCGATAGATTTCTGGCAACTTGAACTCTGACTCAATTTTTTTCCATGTTTTCTCCGTCTACTACGCATGATATTTATTGGATTGTTTGCATTCAATTACGCATTTGTATTTTTGCACGATTTCCAACAGGAAATCAATTTCTTTTTGCGAAAAATTGGAACATCTCGCGTTTGTACTTTGTGTTGCATACATTTTGTCCATTGTGCAAAAGAAAAGTATTTAATGCAAATGTCAAAAACATATGTTTTATACAGTGTTGCCATATTTTCTTAACAAAATTGCCATTAGTTAACTCAAGCATTGTGAAACCCAAATCATATAAAGTTATAGTTAACTAACAGCCTTTAGTTTGTTAACCAATTGGTTAACTAATGGTCGTGAAACCAGCTCTAAATCTTTAATAACTTCAACTCGGGAAAATACATTATTGTCGAAGCAGTAATCATAGATAATTTTAGAATTTTTTCGAGAATACGTCAACACATTGCATTTTTTAAAATTAAGCTGAAGTCCGTTAATGCTGCACCAATGAATGAATAACTATAAGATATAATAAAATATCTGATTGAAGCATAGCACAGTCGGATAAACTTGTAACAGGCATGAACAACTTTAAGTCATCCGCATATAATAGACTATTACAAAATTTTAAATTTAGTGAAATATCATTTATAATATAATAAATAAGAGAGGAACTAAATGACTTCCTTGTGGCACTCCTGAAACCACATCGATAGCTTTAGAATAATAATTGTCTATTCTAACAAAAAGTTTACGATTGGTCAAATAGAAAGTTATCCATTGTAAGAAGTTCGAATGAATCCCTAACTTTTCGAGTTTCATTAACAAGACCTTGTGAATTATGCGGTCAAAAGCTTAAGTGAAGTCAGTATATAGAACGTCCACTTGTAAGCCTTTTTCTAAAGTTTCTATGCAAAAATTTGAAAAAATGGTTAAGTTAGTGCAAGCCGACCTGCCAGCGAAGAAGCCGTGTTGATTGGTCGATATGTAATGTTTTATCTCAAAGAATAAATGCTTGTTAACAACCATATCTAAGACTTTCGGTATAATCGAGAGTTTCACGATTGGTCTATAATTTTCAACAAAGTTTTTCCGTCCTGATTTAAAGATTGGAGTAATAAAGGCTATTTTCCATTCATCTACGAAAGTACCAGTTGAGAGGGACCTGTTAAAAATATGTGTTAAAGCCGTATAAAGCGAATATTATTATTATTATAAAGTTGTAACAATGGACGACAATTTAACACCGCGAAGAAGTTGAAAGTGACAATAAATAAACTCGATGTCATCTCGTCTCACCAAACTCAAAATTAAAAAAGGAAAACATATGACTTTTTTTAATTAAAAATTCCCAAATTTATAGGGTATTCACAGTTCCCTTCTAATGTTAATATATAGTAACTTTAGATCGAGATTTCAATCAAATTGTGAGCACCCCTTCACGTAGTTCATTTTAAAATTGATATAAATGCGTTCTGAAAAGACAACAAAAATAGTAACCACATGGCAAAATGTTTTAGAGTTAACAGACGGCAAATAGCTTTTGTTTTTTTACACTTATTTTTCAAACAAAATTAAAATTTGGGTAAACACACCAGAAAGGTTTTTTAATTTGAAAAGTATCAATCATTTCGATTTTATCAGGAAAAGGAAGTATCCAGAAAATATTTTATTTCAATTCTTTTATACATGAAAATTATGGCAACGGGTGCGATATTACAAATATGCAGTTTTTGTTTTCTGAGAATAGATTTCTTAAATTGAAAAATTTTGCAAGGCATACTAAAAATAAAAAAAAAACCCATTAAATCCTTTCATATATTTTTTAACAAGAATTTTCTTAGTTTAAAGCATAGCGACATACGCCACCTAAATAAATTAATTTTCAAAAGGTAACGGGTGCGACATCATAAAAATTAAGGCAAAATGTATGTTTGTATATATTTCATTTTACATTATAAAAAGGAATATATACAAAATTATAAATTTGGTTCCAACTATGTGTATAGTATTCATAAATCATGTATTTTTATGTCGATCTCGGTTGAATATATTGGAATAGTTTAAGCGTTTTAAACAGCCTCTACACTAAGGGAAAAAAATATTAAATTTATCCAAAAACTTTTTTAATTCATCCAAAAAGCGAGTAATTTTTGCACCAATAACGCATTTGAATAAATCGACTACGCAAATATTTAAAATTTATTTGAATACTTTTTTAATTAAATTAAATATTTAAATAGAATTTATAAAAAATATATTAAAATTATGAACGAATTTTTTTAAAATATCTTTCAAATATTTACTATTTGAAAATAAACTATCGCATTCAAAGAAAATTTATATAAAAATATTGAATTTAAAAAAAAACATATTTAAATTGAATATGTTATTAATGGTTTTATGGTATTATTTTCTTCATATTGCGTTCATCAAATGCCATTGCCTGTATAATTTATTCTCGCTTCACTTTTTTCGTACTCTACTTTATACTATTTTTGACAGTTGGTGCCCTAAAATTGCACCAACTGTCAAACATAATATAAAATAGAGAACGAAAAAATAATGTCCAAAATATATGTAGGTAGAAGCAAATTATGCAGGTAAATGACAACCGGTCCAAGATGTTCTTGAGAAAATACCGAGTTGTCACTTCTCCCTACATAATTTAATTTCTTTGCCAAACATGCATACTATATTGCTCTGGCAACAATAACTAAATGAGAACTATAAGAACTGCAAATGCAAGAAATAAACTGCAGGAACAGAGTGCGATGCTATTGCTGCTTGTCGGAGTATGTGTGTACGTGTGCGATGCTGTTGCTGCTTGCTTGTATGAAATATGTCTGTACGTGTGTGGTATAAATAAAATTCAAATACTGGGAAAAAATGAGTTGTAAGAAAACATTGGTTTCTTTTCAAAACATTGGAAACACTAATTTGCGTTATTTCCCTTAGTGTATTCAACTTAGACGCATAGGTTAGTCCGAATCGCAAGGAACTATAGCCAGCATTCTGAAAATAGTGCATATTTTGATATTTTTTATCAATTTTAGATTTTCCCATCTATTATGTAAGAACTCTATTTTTGAGCAATTTAATGTTTATCGCAGTATAACACAGTCAGTCTATTTAACTTCTTATTTTGAACAAAAAAAGTATAAGCTTCTGCTGGAGTATTTATTGTAGCTTGGCGAGTTATGATTGCTTTCCATAAGAATCTCTTGATAGTAGCCTTGGGCTACTAATTTAATCCCGCTGTGGATGCGATTGGCCCCATCTACAGCGGGATTAAATTTCTTTCTTTAAATGTACCTGATATTTTGCCTGATATATAGGTAACGGATGCGACATTGTTTAAAATAGAAAAAAAAACCAACACTGATACCATAGAGTACAGCATTTGGTATCACCAAACTATTAAATTTACTTACATTGTTATTCTCCGTTATATTCTTTCTAATAACTTTTATTATTTTCTTAATATTTTAAACTTTTTGTGTTTTACGGTAACGGGTGCGACACGAAATGTCTTTTATGCAAACAGATATCAAAAGTTTTTTAAAAAGCTACAAGTACAAAACTGCTGCTGCTGTGTAGAAGAAAGTCGGCGCTATCAACTGATAATGGTTTTCATTGCCAATAACAGTTAAAACAATGTTGTTGAATTGATCTAAAAAGTACTGATTATGTTGAGGGAGGAACCCGTACATCAGTACATCAGATTCAAAATGATTTCTTCCCAAAAATTTAGAAAAAATTTTGTAGATCTTTATATAAATCTTTTTGACTTAACTTTAAATTGAAAAAAGAAAAACCATCATTGCGGGCGAGAAGAAAAGAATTCAAGATGAGTTCCGAGAAGAAACCGGACTAGGTATTGATTTCCCTAAGCAAGGCTTTGGAAATAGTACGATGGCAACACAGCAAGGTAGATTTTCGAAGACATTGAAGTGACTGCAGCAATTACAAGAATCAATGCAGAGCTTTTAGCAAATGTAAAAAAAAAAAAATTGACTGCCATTTATTCTCGGCATCTACTTGATTCAGAAAATTTGGCTGTAGCAACGGAGATTTTACACAAAAATTTATTTGGAAGGACATAACTCCAACTCTCCATAAAATTTTTTGCCATGGGAAAGATATAATAAAATATCACTTTTTTCAATTGGTGAGCTATCGGAGGAAACTCAAAAAGCGAAAAATAAAGACTAAAAAAACTGCAGGCTAAATCACACAAAAACATATAGTAGGGAGAGCCAAAATACTGGTACTGATTAAAAATCTCATCGGATCCTTTAATAACGTCACTGCGAAACAAAAGCATTTCAAAGAAGATTCTATTATGCATCAGTAAGCTTTTTCTCTGTACAAGTTTTCGCAAGGATAAATTGATGACAGACGTTTGCTATTCTCATTAGGTTCGTTGGAAATTTACTTTTGAAATGTAAGATTTACTGTATACGGCCAATCCATGTTTAACGTAACGCATTTTTGACACGCCACTTTTGATTGTCCCGTAATTGCGGCTATCGGCTTCTATTTTGTGATGGTTGTAAGAGGTGATGCTGATACAATATTATTTATAATAGCAGAATATACTTCAGTTTTGTGAACAGCACTCCCAAATTATGTGCTTGAATCTTTGGATATATAAAATATTTAAAACTTTGCTGCGCTGTGTTATTAACCAGATTTTAAGATTTTAATATTTTGCACTTATTACAACTAAATTTTAATAAAAACACTTTCTCATTTGATGTCTGCAACGTCACGAATGTTCCACTACGTCACATCACATGATTTATTGATAAATATGACAACACGTGACAGCGAAGTAGTGGCTAATTCTTGCGAAGCTTTTGAGGTTAATTGTTTTTAAATTATGAATTGATTACATGAAGAGTAATATTTTTTGAAACAAAACACTTTTTTGATGGTATTTTTTCACATTTATAAAAAAAAAAATAAAATTAATTCTAAAAAGAAATATCTTCTTAGTTAAGTCTTCAAACTTACCCGTAAAGTAAAACAGCCAGATAATTTTGATCCTTTTTCACAACTTTTTCACTACAAGCGCTGTCAAAACTTCCATTGTAACACGTTACTTGTATTCCCGGTTCCAGTTTGGCGGGATCAAGAGGCCAACCTTGCGCCAACGACAATTTTCACAAACTGAAGTCCTAAAACAACAACTCATTCATTTTCCTTCTCAAGATTCAATGACTGTGGGACAAAAAAGTTGCAGTTAGTAGAAATTTTTGCTGACATTTTATTTTTTTCATTTCCACTTACATACATAGAACGGTACATAATTTAATGGCGCAAAATGATTGCATTAAAGCTTTGCTTCACAAAACTGCATTCACAAGATATTCCAGAACTAAGCTTGTGTGAGAATCCATCCATATGAAAAGACATATTTACGTTTTTGAATATAAGTGTAATTATCTATGTTTGTATTCGTGAACAAACAAAAAAAAACTAGTTGTACTTATTTTAAAACTCTTCAAGTGGATACAAATTTTTTGGTCATCATGTTTCAGTTGTGCAAACAAAACAAAAATTTTTGTTAAATGGTGAGCTTTAGTGGAGACCAGAGAAAACCCAAATGGATCGCAAGACATTAGAACCAAGCTATAGCATTTGATGTTTTTGTCACCATAGACTTTTGTGCTATTGATGATTGTAGAACATTGCAAGATTCAAATTATTGTGCAAGTAAAAACGTTTTAAATCCCATGTTATTTTACTGTTAAAATATCTATAATAGCGTCCTTATGTATTGCAACATTTTGAAATGTTATTTGACCACGCGACGATATCGTTTTCACTTTTCAAGCATAAAGTTCTTTAAGACAGAACAAAAAAAAAAAAAAAAATCGTTGAATGTTGAGGAAAAAACAAAAACATCAACTAAAAATGCGAAAATTTATTTACAATTTCAATAAAGAAACCAGAGACTTTGCGTGGAAATCACGTAGTGTCGACGGAAACGGTGAGAATTTTCGCAGAATTTGAAAAAAAGGTGTGATAAAGCTTTAACATCAAATTTCAACCTTGGTATGTGGGTTTTTTTTTTAAGGAAAATATATTTTTGAAATATTTTGTTGCAAACATAAGAACAAATTTAATAAAAAATTTTGTAAGTATAGAGCTGAGAATGTAAGCCAAAGAAATAGATGAGGAAGGAAGAAGATCAACTCGGCGGGGACTTTTGTTAGTATAGGAGAAAAAAAAAAAAAACAAAAAAATATATGTTCATAATAATAAGAAAAATAACTCAGCCTAAACCGATAATGAAAGGGAATACATGCTTTTATTATATTTAATTCACATATATATTGAAGGAAGTAATGCAATATGTAAACTCTACATGTCTAGACAGGAAACTCTATAGAAAAGATAAGCAAGTTAGAGAAAAAAGTCGGTGCGGAAAACATATAAGGATTATTTGTTGCATATACCCGCACTCATGTTTTTTGATGAAGGCTTATTCCATCTCATTTAATAAAAAACTAGAAAGGAATGTACTAACTTCGGCTTGGGCGAAGTTTAATTGCCCCCATACTCGTGTGTAATACAGTGCCTCACAAAAGTATTCGGCATTGTAATTTTCATGACCACATATACAGTGATGGACAAATAATAGAAACGGCTATGTTTTTCTTTAGTATGATTATTTTTTTTTTGTAATTAATTTTGTTTTCAATGTTTACATATGATATAAAGATTAACGGCTGCATTCATAAAAAATATGAACCTTTCATAAAGTATAAAAAATAAATAAAATAAATAAAATAAATAACTGGCCATTTCAGCCCTTGAAAGGACTTTGACCTAGCTTCTTATGATCAATTGTGTTGTACGTGTTATTAAGTTTGTACACAATTGACCGAGAACCGGACCTACATGCTTAACGCCGACTCCGAACGGCGATGAACGGAATGTTCTCGTTCTCAAGAAGCTTTACATGGCATTTTGATTACTCTCTGAGGTTTGCCATTGTCTGCAGAGAGGTGGCGGCCGTACAGAAAAATTATTTTAATTCAAATAATTTTCTGTCGCTGCTGGGGTTCGAACCTGGGTCTCCAAAGTTCGTTGACATAGCGGCCACGCACTTTAACCAACTACGCCACGGACGCCACTTTCATAAAGCATTCATAAGGAAAAAAATCAAAACTTAAAAATCTCTTTTAAATAAATAAGAGAATAATAAAAATGGTTGAAACCATGATACAATTACAAGGTAAGTTCATATTAAGATGGCTGCTTAATTGAGAAATTTTACAACAACAAAGCTGTAGGAGCTACAAACGTCAAATGACGAAAGCAACAACAACGATTAGAAAAACTCAAAATTACCAGCTGATTGTGACAACTAGCGCACCCAGCTCTCCAATATGAGCATACCTTGTAATTGTATCATGGTTGAAACCTTCAATAAACCCTCGATAAAGCATTTTTTAATTTTTTTTTGTTCTCATCTGAGCACAAATTTTGTCAAAAATATATCAGACTATTTCAAAATATACCAAAAATAAAGATAAAATAAATGTCAAAAAATTATTGAAAATATTTGTTTAAAAATTAGAGGATTTTAAAAAATGTCTGAATCGCAATATAAACCATGGACGAGGTGTTCTAGTTCCATGACATTTTTTAATATATTTTTCGACATGCTGCCTTATTTTGACAATCTGAATAGTTTCATAGGCCCATGTTACACGGTGCTCGTTTGCTCGGCGTGCAAATGATTTTGTTGTTGTTTCCAATGCAAAACTGTCAAAAATCAGTGAGACTGTGAGAGGATGTACACTTTGTAGACCGAGCAAAATATGTTCATTTTTACTCGGTGTACATGGCAGCGAGCACCGTGCAACAGTGCAACGCCGAGCAAACGAGCACCGTGTAACATGGGCAATACAGCGTACATCGTGCAAAACAGTGTTGCTGCGTTGTGATATTAAAGACTTGGGTGTTTAAGTAGCTAAAAAGTACATTTTTTAACAAAATTGCTCCTATTGTACAAAACAGTATGAAGAAAATAGTTGTAGGAAACCCTTGTTGGAATAAAGTGTAGGAGAAAAAGTAATGGAACTGAATGAAATGTCAAAATCTGTCCGCCGTTCTTTTTCTCCCGTGCAAAATGTGGAAGAGAGTAAAAAAGATTCATTGCACGCCGGGCAAACGGACACCGTGTTATATGGGCCATATAAATGTTTTTGTATGAAAATGTCAAAATAAGGCAGCCTATTTTTTCCAGATATTCCGGATGAGAACACCTTATATTTATTTCACCATGATATAATATCCTCAAAGCAATTTTATAATTATTTGCTCGCATTTGAGCACAAATATTGTCAAAGATAATTCAAAATATCTTAAATATTTGGAAAATATGTCAAAAAAATTCAAAATATATAAAAAAATTCTAAGGCCCATATTACAAGGTGTCCGTTTGCCCGGAGTGTAAACGATTTTGTTGTTGCTTTCAACGTGAAACTGTCAAAAACCATTGAGAGTGTGAGAGGATGAACATTTGGAACAGTGGGCAAAATATGTTCATTCTTGCACTATGTCGATACAGCGTACACTGTGCAAAACAGTGTTGCTGGGTGGTGAAATTAAAGATTTGGGCGTTTAAGTAGCCAAAAACTACATTTCAAAAAATTTCAAAATATTTACAAAAAAATATAATAAAATGAAATTTTTATCAGTGCAGAGGGTAGCTTCGAAAAAATTTTGATGTTAAAATATCAAAATGTTGACGAAATTGTGATAAATAAATAGAAAGCCATTGAATTTATCTAATACACAAACCATCATTGACACTCTTCCCACTTCATATCGAAAGTGTTTCTTTTTTAACTACAAAGCAGCTACAACATGTTTATGAATAACAAAATTTTAAAAGACTTCTTAACATTAAAAAGCTGTTTAACTATTGAACGTTTTTGTCCTTGGAAAAAATAGAAACAAAGATTTTTTTCTTAAAATCTATCAATTTTATACTGAAAACTAGTTTAAATTTAATATTTTGTTGTGGCACCAATATTTTTTATAACTACAATGCACCGAAGGGCCATGGAATCCACCGGTTTGCTTCAAATTGAGGGATCAATAGCAGACCTGCACATTTTTCCACAATTCTTCTCTGTTTTTGGATTTATAGTCAGCTATTTTCTTCCCCAAAGTTGTTCAATTGAATTTAGATCTGGTGACTCGATGGTTATTCTAATAAATTAATGCCATTGTCCCGGAACGATTCCTCGGAACAGCTGCGAGGAGTGTTTGGGATCGTTATCATACATAACCATTTAATCACATAACCACATTTTTACTGCATTTCTCTATCGTAAATTGGCAACATTATACTGTCCTTGTGCGATACGAGTTTCAAATTTTACAATGAAAACAAAATGCATGAAGTTGCTCATATCTCCGTAAATAGAGGCCGTAGAGGGGTCAAAGTTGCAGCATTGTAAAGGTGTTTTTTCAACCTTTAATTGGATACCTAAATTGTCCTTGTGCAATACGAGTTTCAAATTTTACAAAATGCTAAACTTCAAATGCTCATATCTCCGTAAATAGAGGCCGTAGAGGGGTCAAAGTTGCAGCATTGTAAAGGTGTTTTTTCAACCTTTAATTGGATACCTAAAATGTCCTTGTGCGATACGAGTTTCAAATTTTACAAAATGCTAAACTTCAAATGCTCATATCTCCGTAAATAGAGGCCGTAGAGGGGTCAAAGTTGCAGCTTTGTAAAGGTGTTTTTTCAACCTTTAATTGGATACCTAAATTGTCCTTGTGCAATACGAGTTTCAAATTTTACAAAATGCTAAACTTCAAATGCTCATATCTCCGTAAATAGAGGCCGTAGAGGGGTCAAAGTTGCAGCATTGTAAAGGTGTTTTTTCAACATTTAATTGGATACCTAAATTGTCCTTGTGCGATACGAGTTTCAAATTTTACAAAATGCTAAACTTCAAATGCTCATATCTCCGTAAATAGAGGCCGTAGAGGGGTCAAAGTTGCAGCATTGTAAAGGTGTTTTTTCAACCTTTAATTGGATACCTAAATTGTCCTTGTGCGATACGAGTTTCAAATTTTACAAAATGCTAAACTTCAAATGCTCATATCTCCGTAAATAGAGCCCGTAGAGGGGTCAAAGTTGCAGCATTGTAAAGGTGTTTTTTCAACCATTAATTGGATACCTAAATTGTCCTTGTGCGATACGAGTTTCAAATTTTACAAAATGCTAAACTTCAAATGCTCATATCTCCGTAAATAGAGGCCGTAGAGGGGTCAAAGTTGCAGCATTGTAAAGGTGTTTTTTCAACCATTAATTGGATACCTAAAATGTCCTTGTGCGATACGAGTTTCGAATTTTACAAAATGCTAAACTTCAAATGCTCATATCTCCGTAAATAGAGGCCGTAGAGGGGTCAAAGTTGCAGCATTGTAAAGGTGTTTTTTCAACCTTTAATTGGATACCTAAAATGTCCTTGTGCGATACGAGTTTCAAATTTTACAAAATGCTAAACTTCAAATGCTCATATCTCCGTAAATAGAGGCCGTAGAGGGGTCAAAGTTGCAGCATTGTAAAGGTGTTTTTTCAACCTTTAATTGGATACCTAAATTGTCCTTGTGCGATACGAGTTTCAAATTTTACAAAATGCTAAACTTCAAATGCTCATATCTCCGTAAATAGAGGCCGTAGAAGAGTCAAAGTTGCAGCGTTGTAAAGGTGTTTTTTCAACCTTTAATTGGATACCTAAATTGTCCTTGTGCGATACGAGTTTCAAATTTCACCAAATGCTAAACTTCAAATGCTCATATCTCCGTAAATAGAGGCCGTAGAGGGGTCAAAATTGCAGCATTGTAAAGGTGTTTTTTCAACCTTTAATTGGATACCTAAATTGTCCTTGTGCGATACTAGTTTCAAATTTTACAAAATGCTAAACTTCAAATGCTCATATCTCCGTAAATAGAGGCCGTAGAGGGGTCAAAATTGCAGCATTGTAAAGGTGTTTTTTCAACCTTTAATTGGATACTAAAATGTCCTTGTGCGACACGAGTTTCAAATTTTACAAAATGCTAAACTTCAAATGCTCATATCTCCGTAAATAGAGGCCGTAGAGGGGTCAAAATTGCAGCATTGTAAAGGTGTTTTTTCAACATTTAATTGGATACCTAAATTGTCCTTGTGCGATACGAGTTTCAAATTTTACAAAATGCTAAACTTCAAATGCTCATATCTCCGTAAATAGAGGCCGTAGAGGGGTCAAAGTTGCAGCATTGTAAAGGTGTTTTTTCAACCTTTAATTGGATACCTAAAATGTCCTTGTGCGAAACGAGTTCCAAATTTTACAAAATGCTAAACTTCAAATGCTCATATCTCCGTAAATAGAGGCCGTAGAGGGGTCAAAGTTGCAGCATTGTAAAGGTGTTTTTTCAACCTTTAATTGTATACCTAAATTGTCCTTGTGCGATACGAGTTTCAAATTTTACAAAATGCTAAACTTCAAATGCTCATATCTCCGTAAATAGAGGCCGTAGAGGGGTCAAAGTTGCAGCATTGTAAAGGTGTTTTTTCAACCTTTAATTGGATACCTAAATTGTCCTTGTGCGATACGAGTTTCAAATTTTACAAAATGCTAAACTTCAAATGCTCATATCTCCGTAAATAGAGGCCGTAGAGGGGTCAAAGTTACAGCATTGTAAAGGTGTTTTTTCAACCTTTAATTGGATTCCTAAATTGTCCTTGTGCGATACGAGTTTCAAATTTTACAATGATAAGAATATGCTAAACTTCAAATGCTCATATCTCCGTAAATAGAGGCCGTAGAGGGGTCAAAGTTGCAGCATTGTAAAGGTGTTTTTTCAACATTTA